>JAYDZK010000113.1:126667812-126679128 GCA_034509185.1 Euphonia xanthogaster
CCGCCCTGTCCAGCCCCGGCCGTGCGACGGCGGCGCCCGGTGGCCGGAGGCCGCACGGCGGCAGCGGTGGGGACGGGCACCGGCACCGGGACGGGCACCGGCCCCCGGCATGCGGACGGACCTGCCGGGCAGCGCCCTGCCCGCGGGGGGACCCTGCAGGCCCACCCGGCCCGGGGGGCGCAGGATGGGACCCTCGTGGGGGGCTCGGCTGGTCCCGGCCCGTGTCACCCCCACACCCGGCAGCCCCCGGGGGCCCCGTCCTGGGAAGCCTTGGAGAGCCGAGCCAGGCTGGGGGGACCCCCGAGCCCCTCGGTGGGGATGGTTTGGGGTCGCGATGCCAGACCCTGAGTCTCTTGGGCAGGGCTGATTTGGGGTCGGGGCGCCTGAGCCCCTTGGCAGGGCTGATTTGGGGTCGGGGCGCCGGACCCCCGCGTCCTTCGGCAGGGATGGAGCCGGAGAGCCGGAGCGTGGAAAACACGCAGCGTTTATTCCAGTACAAAACCCAAACCCCGCAGCCCCGCAGCCTCTTCACAGCACAAACGCTCCCCTCGCCGGGCGGGGGGCACCCCCGGGGCCGCCCCGACTGCTCCCCGCTCGCTCCGGCACCGGCTGAGCCGGGCAGGGCACTGCCGGGGCTGGGGCAAAGCCGGGGGCAGATGGCCAGGTCCAGGCAGAGCACGGGCAGGACATGGACTGAGAAGGTAAAACACAGGCAAGATACAGCCAGGTCCAGCAAGGGATGGTCAGACTGAGCCAGGGCACCGTCAGGATGCAAGCAGGACACAGCCAGAGCAAGCAGGAGCTGCTCTGCACCTGGCAGACCTGGCAGGGCACAGATTGCCACCTGCTGCTCTGGCCCCAGAGCCCCCTGCTCATTCCCAGACAGTGGGAGGGGACCCAGCCCCAGATCAATTCCACAGCCAGAAGCTGGTGCCCCAGGGTTTGTTCATCCCTTGCCTGGCCCGCCCCACGCTCTCCAAGTCCTTGGGAGGAGTTCAGGCGCCCGGCATCACCCCACTGCCCACCCGTATTCCACACAGCCCCAGCACTCACCGGCAGCCCAGCTGGGGAAGGCTCTGACCATACAAAAAGAGGCACGGGCAGGGCTGTGTCCCACATCTCCACCAATTGCCCGAACTCTTCCTAGAGCCGTTCGGCTGCCCAGGATCCTGTGGCGCTGCATCCCCAGAGCTCCCTCAGAGACAAGAACGGGACAGGGCATGACAGAGGGGACAAGGCTGCTTCTGGGCACTGCCCCGAGTAACCACCTCACCACTGTGTGCCTCAGTTTCCCCTCTGCCAGCTTCTGCACTTGCCGGCTGTGGGTTAAGGGCACTGCAGTGAGTCAGACACTGCTGGACTCCCTTTCCCCTGGCAATCCTGGCTTGGGGAGGGATAACTCTGAATGTCCATGGCAAGGTCCCCCCTGGAGTCGCACAGCAGCAGGACCCCAGACCCCACCAGCCCTGTCCTTTCAGGACTGCTGGCACAGAGTGGACACTGGGCAGAGGAGGGTGCCTGGGCTGGGGGACCTCACTGCTGCAGGCCGGGGCGGGCAGAGGTGACGAGGAGGACTGGAGGTGTGCTGTGCCAAGGGATGTGGCAGTGCCGTGGTCCCACCTCCCCTCAGCAGGTGGGTCCTGGCTCCAGCCTCACACACACCTCGGCACGTGGCTGCTGCTCCAGAATGATGGCAAAGCCCCCTGGTGCCCAGCTTCAGTGGGGTTAGGGGACAAGCACCATCAGTATCCATCCACTGCCTGGCTCCAATCCCCCAGGAGCCTCAGCCAAGCATAAATATTTCAGGGGGCTTGGCAGTTTTGTAATAACCAGCAACAAAGATAAACACCGGGAAGAGCAAAATTTTTCCATGTGGGCTGGAGGAGTTTAATATTTTATCACTCAGAGCACAAAATATTTATGAACAATCTCATGTCAATCACTGGCTGAGGACTAATCATGACCTTTCCAAGCCAGGGAGGACACATGCCCACCACAGAGAGACAGTCAGACCTCCCCTGGCCCTGACACCCCCACCCAAGTCCCAGTTTTGGGCTGCCACGTTTGACCACCAGGAAACAATCCCAGGGCTGCTGGAGGCACCAAGGGCACTCAGCAGGTGCTCTGGCACCTGGCACTGCCCTGTGCACTGTGACCACGATGTCCAGGCTGTTCCCTTGTCCCAAGCTGTGAGACAGGGAACAGGGACCACCACAGGCAGCCCTCCCCGCCTGCATTCCACAGCAGCAGGATAGACAGCTGGGATGTCAGGAAGGCACAGTGCAGGTAGCCTGGTGTCCCCTGCCACAGGAGGAGGCCCAGCAGCAGTTTTATATCTGGCTTTATACTGGTTTTACTCTCCACAGGCTCCTAGGAGGAGTGGGGATGCCACCGCCCTCCAGCTCTGCCCAGCTCAGCACGGCAGCTGGGACCCTTCCTTCCCCACTTCCCCTGCAGCTTGCACAAGCTGGGCACAGACCCCGTGCCCTGCTGGGTTGCCCAGGCAGGGAGAAAGCCTGAGCAGCAGGGACACAGAGCTCCTGGGCAGCTCTTTGGCTCAGTTGAGGGTTGTGGGGGCAGCTCCCATCCACAGCCCACTCCCCACCATGGGACAGGATGGCACAATTGGTCAAAGGACAAGTCAGCAATGCACCAGCCACCAGTGAGGAAAAGCATCCACTTTATTACAGAACCCAAAGCGCCCGTGGCAGTGCCAGGAGGACCACATTTACATGGGATGTTTCCATTGTTCAGCAAGGGGAAGAGAAGAGGGGAACAAACCCAACTGACCCAACTCACAGCTCTTTGGTGCTAGAAAACATGGTGGTGCAGCAGAGAGAAGCTGTGGGTGAGAGGGGCACCAGCAGAGATGAGGGGGAACATCTCTGACACCCACCACCATCCCCCAGACACCTGCAAGGATCCAGCCATGTGCCTGGACACACACGCACGGCAAATGCAGCTCGCTGTCCCCCCAGCCTGCACCTAACCCTGGGCCACCGAGCACCACAGAAAACTCCCCCCACCTCCCAGCACCCCCAAAAACGGTCAAACACCCTTTCTGCAAAGAGGGAGAGCAGGTCCTGGGGGGAATCAGCAACCAAAATCTCTTGGCTGGAGAGGAAGGAGGTGGGAAAGGCAACTGGTTCCCAGTAACTCAGACCCCGGTGGGAGGTGAAGCAGCTGGGTCTCTCTTCACTCCTCTCCTCTCTCAGCAGCAACGGGCTCCTTGGTCCACTTGTCTGTGAGCTCCTGGCTGCCTGCGTGGCCTGCATCAGGCAGCAGCCCCGGGGCTCCCTCCCCATCCCCGGCAGCCTCCAGGTCCAGCTCCTCGAAGGAGGAGCCGCTGGCTCCCGATTCGCTGTAGCTGTGCTCGCTGCGGGTGTCCACCTCCTCCCGGCCGCGGCTGCCTGGGAAGGGCAGCAGGATGGAGGTGGCCACCGAGGTGTCCCTGCTGTCAGTTGTGGCCTCCACGCTGATGGAGCTCGTCTCACTCATGGTGTCGACCCCTGGAATGGAGAGAGAATGGGGAAGAGTGAATGCTGTGGGAAGGAGGCAATAGGGATGGGGGCCACAGCCTTCGAAGCCACCAGAAGCCCCTGAGATATCAGGCCACAGTGGAGACCAGCTCCTACCTCTTGTCACCTCCTACACCTTTGAGACGTGACCAGGTCAAGAATGGGCTGAGCTCAAACTGCTCCCTGAAATCAGGAACCCCCAAGTCAGCACCAACAAGCACCAGCTTCCAGCCATACCCTGACCTGGCCACACCATGGCCACACAGCTGCTCCCCATGCACATAACAAGGATCTGCCAAGCCCTTCCTTAGGGAGAATGCATGCCTGTCTCTGGCATGGCACCAGCAAGGAGACAAAGGGCCTGAAGGACACTGTTCTGTGAGGGTGTCCTGGTTCAGGGCAAATTTGGGAGAGAACCCCCCAACTGGTCCGGGAGAAAATACCTCCTTGGAGAAAAGTGGGAAAAAACTCTTTATTAAACAATCAAACTTAAACAATTTTAAACAACAAAACCCCTCGCTGCTCCGAATGAGATGACAAACCCAGAAAGTCCCCTCCCCGGGTTGCAGTTCAGCTCAATTTGTCAAAGGGTACCCTTTAGTAGCTGCAGTAGAGGAAGGCACTGATCCTGCTTCCCAGAGGGTTCCCTGCAGTCCTTGCTCACAGGGTGGTTGTGGTTCTTCTCACCTGACAGTGATTATGTCCTTCAATGAAAAAGATTTTATATCATGCTAGCTGGACAAAACCTTTCCCTTACGTATCTCCTCTGCTGTCATTGATGATGTATGTCACCGTGGTTCACTGAGGACATACCTCACATGAGCCTGGTTTGCAGACAGAAGTACTTTTTAAACAAAATAATTCATTCTGAATTCTAAAGTCAGAATGTTGGTGATATTGACTTTTTATATCCAGACTATTTGATGTAACATTAAGTTTTTCTTTTCATATTTGCATGCATTATGTGCTTGTAAAAAAAGACTAAACAAAATATTGATCCAGAGATAAATCCTTCCCATTAGATAGATTTCAGACTAGAGAAACTGAAATGAAATATTCTGAGCTGTATTCAGTGAAAGAGAACAAGCACATTCTAATCCAATGAGTACTAGCTATGGGTACAGTGGGAAATTACAACTAGACTTTTATTATGTCAAACTTCTAATGCTTTTGCTAGCTAAAACCTTACAATATCAGGTCTTCTTCTGAAAATGTTTGCATGGTAGCAGAAATTGTGTAAAGGGATGTAACAGGCTCCCTCTGCCTTAAGAGCAGACAACTATAAGCATGGCAGGCATTACATGAGCTGGGTTTTTTTGACAAGAACATTCTTCCTTCCAGTCTCCATCTTTATATTATAAAATAAAATAATGGCATTAGCAGGCACCTTCCTACTTCTAATTCCTAAAAATGATGTTAGGCAAACTCTAGTGCCTATTTGTAACCCCTAACCAGACAGCTCTCAGTGGAAATCAGTAAGATAAGAAGGTTTTTACAGCTAGCCACTGATTTTCAGTAGATTTGTTAGTGGTGGGTTTCTTGGTTGCTGTTTTGGGGGTTTTGCTTTCCTGGTCTTGCTTGGTCTAGATGCAGTGCTCTTCCTTCATTTGTCCCTTTCTGTCAGGATCAGTCTCCCTTTTGTACATTGGCACACAGGTTCTCCTGGAATGTCAGGACCCAGGACATCCCTCTGGCTGCCCTGGATGGCTCAAGCCCCTGGCAGGGGGCTCAGAAACCTTGGCACAGAGCCCATGATCCCTTTGCCTCTGATTTTGACCCATGGAAAAAATTACCAACTTTATATGAGGATCTGCAAGCCATGACAGTTTAAGTAGAATGATAGTTAATTTGTCACAGGGTGAAAAGTAGAATTTTGGGGTTTTTAGAATGGGGGTTCAGAAGCCAAGATGGAGGGATTTGGGTGTGCCCTGTCCTTCTTCTTTCTTCTTCTTCTTCTTCTTCTTAGCCTCCATGTTCTGAGTGATGGTGGCATTTTTGGATTGGTTTAGAGTAGAAACACACTGTCCAACATAGGTGATAGGTATTGGGAAATTATTGTAGATAATGTACATGTAGTTTTTAGTATAAAAAGATAACACTGCCTCTGGGGCGGTCAGTGTGCCACGGACTGACTTGCTGGACAGACCTCAGCAGAGGATAAACAACCTTGAAAACCACAGCCAAGGAATCCTGACTCCTTCTTCAATCTCAGGGCTGGGAAAAAGGGACTTTCTAACACCTTGGGGTCATCCTGACCACAGAGACTCCCGAGACTGGAAGATGCACCCTGTCACAGTGGTGGGATTCTGGAGTGATCAGTGCCCTCCAGTGAGTGCTGTGATATTAAAAACTTCTTAAATTCGGGCATAAAATCTTTAGGATATCAACAGTTTTGGTATATTAGAAAGTATATCTGAGCTAGACCTACAGGTTTCATCATCTTTATTGAGCCTTTAGAAACAGCGTGTTGTCATTTTTAGGCAGATGTTTACAAAAAAATCTTTTTCTGCCTTGAAAACAAACTTTTTTTTAAGATAAACATATACCTAAAAGTAATCAGGCATTACTTAAGACACTTCCAAGTGTTACCTTTGTGTTATCCACTCAAAAGTAGTGTCAGTAATATGCAATAAGACACTGGCATATCTTTAGGTTTTTGCTCCCTGTACAAAATTCACAGAACTAGTATTATGTACATTAAACAAAATGGCAGGCTGGAATATAATTACCAATGAGGAAAAAATGCCTTGTCTTCCTTTGTGAGACACATAACAGAGATTTATATATCTATTAAATAATAGCATCCACTGTGGGGTGCAGTTTTGTTCCATTTTCTTGGTTTTGAATCCTTTACAGGATAAACCAGTGTATTTATAAACCTTTATATATATTTATTTATATTTTAGTATATTGATATACCTATATAATACCTTTGTATTTCCCCTGGCTGATTTCTCACCTCCACTCATCAGGATGTAAACTTGTTCATTTCTCAGCTGTTTGTAACAGAGGCAGAGTTTGACACCCCCACTTGCTCAACCTCTGCAGGGGCCAGTGAGGGGGGAAGCACTGCTGGCCCCCAGCAAGTCACTGAGTTCGTGCCAGCCCAACAGCTGATCAGGAGATCCCTGGAAAACTATGGTAGTGAATGAAATTGTGTGAAAGCCCCCATTTGAGGCACTTTGCTGTGCATGCTGAAAGATGACCATGAGAAGAGCTCCCTCTCCATCAGCACCAGGCCTTTTGCTGGAGACCTGGAAGTCCAGGCTTCTACAAGACTTGCAGCACAGAAGCAGGTAGCAATATATAAATACGTGTAAAGGGATGTATAGGTATGTACTGCATTCCATCAGAAAACACAAGTGTTTCTTTTCCTCCTACATCTTCAGTATGCCCATACCCGTGGTTGCAGCCACTCCCCAAAGTGTCTGTACATCATCATGAACAGAGCTCTATTTTCTAGCAAGCAGCTGAGCATAGCTTTCTTCCAAACACAACAAAACACCACCTTGTATCCATTCAGACTAAACTATTTTCCTTCTGAGATATCTCTGCTAAAGTCTTCTCATTCCACATCAGGTTCAAATCTGACTTGTCATACTTTAAAGTCCACCCTTTAATTTCGCATCTGCATACAACTCTTCTCATATTTCCTTCCTATCTTCAAGAGAGCAGAGACTGTACCTTCCATGTCTTTCCATTATCCTTCTCTTTTACCCCTCCTACTGGAAGCTCTTCCCTCCACCAAACAGCCAGTATCCTCCACATGATCTCTGTGAAACAATCTTTCCCATGTGCTTTCATCATTCCTGTTTTCATGGGGTAGTTGAGTACCTTCTAATGTAAAAGTTGTGTTTCTCATGCCATGCTTTCTAGTGGATGAAACTAATATAAATATAGAAGGCAGATGCAAATATTTTATTGGCTTCCTTGTTTCCTTCCTTTTAGTGGCTACCTCTTGCTTTCTAAAAAGAAATCTTTTGAAGTCCTATGTTCTTTTAGTAGCCCTGGTGTTATTCCTCATGCTGCTTCTCAGACCTTCTGCAGTGGCCCATCCTTCAGCATCTTGGGATGACATTTCTACACTTCAAATAGCTACAGCTGTATATTAGCTCTCACTTTCTTCCCCCACCTTTGCTTGTCCTTCTATCTCACACCTATCAAGACAATATTATTATCTCTTATGCCAATGATTCTGTGTCTAACTCACTGAGAAAACTCCTTCCCTTGAATTCAAAAGCCCACTTCCTGCTGCTTTTGCTGTGTTTTGTGTTTGGTTGCTTGTTTTTGTTGGGACACAGTATTTCCCTGTTCTCCCCTGAATGTTTTGACTAAATTTGATATTTTTTTTCTTGAAACACAGTTTAAAAAGACACAGTGGTGCAGATGTGAAGAATGATACAGATTAGAGGCTGAAGGAGTAGACTATCCTTTGTCTCACAGGACAGTAAGCATTTGGACCTGGGTATATGCTGAGTACACAAGGGTGTGTTTTTCTTTTCATTAAAAGGAGAGCTATTATCTGTATACTTGAGCAAGCATTTCTGCATATGCAGTGGGGAATATCACTGACACAACTATCTTCAGGGAGAAATGATTAAAGACCTGCTACTGTTGTGTCCCAGCTCCAACCAGCAGTTTGTTATATATATATATATATATATATATATATATATATATATATACCAGCTCAAAGAGCTCTCAAGGATATATGGCTACTATTACATAGGCACTGCAGAGACCAAATAGAAGAAAGATAATCTTGGAAAATTGAAATAACAGTATAAAAATCACACAAGAGAATAGGAATTTAGAAATAGATTGTTCAAGGGGTAGGATGTTATGCATTAAGGAAATTATGGAAGGAAATTAGTGACTTTGATCAATGCACAACATTCCTTATCAGTATATTCATGGCAATTAAAAAGGATCCCCAGCAACTGCAACTTCAGACTGACAGTATGAAAATGCCCTATAATCACCCAGGGCAGAGACCATATGGATTGTAACTGCTAAAGGAGTTAAGAGAGAATCCAAAAAAGGCAGAAAACATACTAATGAAGACAGGTGTCGTTCCTCCCCACTTCCTGTCGCACCATTGTCCCTCATGGGACATTACACTGAAGCTACATTTTTGGACATAGTAGATGTTTTAAAGTTCCTATCTCTTGCAGTTGCTAGTTTGGAGAAAACTCATAAACAGAGAAGCAAGGCTTGATGCAGTCCTCATGGGATCGTCTCACAAGCCCTAGTCTGAAGCATTATTAAACAACTATCTTGTAATGCTGACTTCAATATACTTATACCCAGAAGCCATGTAGAACTGTGGAGAGCTCCCAAAAGACAGGAAAAAGACTCCTAGACCCACACTCCAGTATTGCTTAGCTTCAAAATTGGGAACTGCATGAAGATGATATAGCTTATCAAAGAAAATGAAAAAGTCCTGGTAAGAGAATGAAACAATTATAGGTGGGAGGGAGATTACATAAAAGCATCAGATTAGAAGCTCACATATATATACTTTTATCCAAACAAAGTTTAAAAGGTCATGAGAGACTGTGGTCATATTGCAGAGAAAAGACATTTCTGGGTGTAAGGTATGTGGAAACAATCTCCAAACTAGAAGAATCACATACTCTGGCATGCTGAATGTAAAAACACTTCGAGACAGGACAGAACAAATTTAGCAAACAGCCAATTGTTTGATTCGCTATATGAATGTTAGGTACAAAACTTTTCCAGCCATATAAGAAATGGCATATCTTTTAGAAAACTTGTAGGTACTAAAAGATAGCTGACTTGTAAAAGGGTTACTCAAGGAAGATAAAGAAGCAGCAGAAAAGCTAAGTGCACTATTTCCATCAGCAGTCAATTTCTCAAACCTGAGTCTGATGTTACTCCCACAGCTTTTTTTCTCTCTTTACGGGAGAAAGAGTAGGGGAACCATCTCAGTCAGAACAGTCAGCAAAAGATGTTTCAGGACAATTTTAAAAAAATCGATGGAGCATAGCCAGAGCTGATAGAATTTGCCCAGAGGGTCTTAGATAATTCAGCTTTGAAATGTTCGTGTTTTCAGTTGTGGTGGATAACTTACCACTTAAATTGGCCCCAGTACAAAAGGAATGGAAGGCTAGTTTTTAATAAGAACTCCTGGGGAACCTTCAAAATTATGGACCAGGAAGTTGTACTTTTGAACTGGGGAGATTAGTAGAAACTGTAAAAAATAACAATACTAACAGGATATGGTCATTATTATGATTTAATAGGGTAAATTAACATAATTTTTGCAGGAAGATATAATGGGTTTCAAGCCTGTTTCAGTACCTGGAGAACTCATTAAACTATTGCTTATCAATATTAAGGTGGTTTATTTACCAGGCCTGGATTTCAGAAAGGCTTTTTATTATATATGTCTCCAAAAAGGTATAATTAGAGAAAGTAGGCTGATATGGGGTAAAACAGAAGGCCCTCTGCAAAAGTAATAGCTACACAGAAGATAGGAAAGAGGACAGGAAGAAATGATGTCTTTCAAAAGTACCTCGCTGGGACTTCTATTGATGAGCATTCTTTCATACACAAGCCAGAAAAGGGGTTACATAAATTGATCTCAAGACATAGGTGTATATATAAGTTCTCTGACTTTACTAAATTAGAGTGATTTAAAATAAAACTGATTGCAAAGAACTGCAGATCATATTGAACTGAGCAGCTGTTGACAGCTGCAAAGAAATGCACTTACAAAAAATATCTGACATTAACTATTACTCAGTCAAAAGATGGATCTTAGATTTATTGTGGGTTGTTTTATGTCATCTCAGTACTCCCTATAATTTAAAATAAAAACACAAGGTTAAGTACTATCAGGCAATACATAGAAATCTAGCTTTTAAATGTCATTATTGTAACAAACAAACTGATTACCTTCCTACATTCTGGGTTTTGTTTATCTCCCCTCTAAGATACAGTCACAGATGAGCAAGGAGAGTGATCCAAGGTATGGCTCGCCTTTCAAGCAAGATGAGCTCAAAACCAGAGCATGCTAAATGTAGTTAGTCTGCAACAACTTCAAAACAAGCATGTCAAGCTTTGTCAACTGCACATTGAGTAAACTCATTGCCAAAAAAAGGAAAGGTAAATAGTCCATGCAAGGCTAGTTTTTAATAAGAACTCCTGGGGAACCTTAGAAATCATGGACTAGGAAGTTGTACTTTGTACTTTGAACTGGGGAGATTAGTAGAAACTGTAAAAATTACAATGTCTTAGATACAAAAGTACAAATAAGTTCAGCAACAGACTAAATGAAAATAGAAAAAGGTGCCTGGTAAAGCTCCGAAGATGCAGGTGCCATGCCTTGCTCAGGAAGTCTCTCATCTGCTGCTGTCTGTGAGCAGAGAAGTAACTAAAGAAATACTGCTCATCTTCTTCTTATTATACTCAGTAAATAGCCAGTACTTAGAACCCAGGTAGACACTCCTTGTCTGAACCCAGATCATCTATTCTTATGTTTTAAGATGTGTGCAGAGAATCAAACTGTAGAGGACACACCTCAGAAAAAGATGTGGCAAGGTTTCTGTAAGGAAAAATCATAAAACTCCATGTAACATTTCTGGGAGCAGGATAATGAGTGGGTCTAACACTGATTGGACACCAGGTGACTTCACGTGCTGTTCTTCCAAGTGCCCAGTGAATAGTTAGTTAAGAATGTTTATACACACAAGTGGTAACACACACTTGTACACTTCTGCACTTCTTGTGCAGAATATTCCTTCTAGAAACCTGGCAGCATTTGGTTAATAGT
>JAYDZK010000113.1:126679228-126718519 GCA_034509185.1 Euphonia xanthogaster
GCAACACTATTTTGACTATATTCAGTCCCTTGTATTTAGACTGCTGCTGCCCTAATCCCTTCATGCTAGTATTTGCTGCTTGACATTCGTGCTCCTCATTAAATAGGAAGACTGAGAAACACCTGCCACTAAACCTTCCCCTCTTTTTAAAAAATGTGTCTGTAGAAGACTTATCAAGACTTATACCTGTTAGCTTCCTAAACCTCCTTCAGCTAAAATTGCTGATTTTTAAAAGACAAAGGATTTTGTCAGGCCTTCTGAATACCCACTCTATATATTCATAAACATCCCCAGCCTAAAATCAATTCTGGACCATAATCAGTTTACTGCTTTCTTAGCCATGGATAATTTTTTTCAGATTCATAAATGTCAACATTCTGTATGACAGTTAAAACTCTTGATGGATCTGAAAGTCTCAGCCACAGACTGCAACACGGAAGTTATTGCCAAGATTTATTTTTATTCACCTCATTACACTGGCCTCAGTTTTTATCCTGTGATTGAGTAGTTAACTTCTGCCAAGCCACAGGTCATTCATTCCTTTATCCTCATTTGCAGGCATTTGCTGTTTGCAGGAAGAGGGGCCATATCATTAACTGTGGCTCTCACTCAAGGAAAGCCTCATACAGTGAACAAGGATCCCCAGAGACAGGTGCTCTACCCTGGTGATCCCCTAAGTGCTGGTAGCTTCCTACAAAGAGGGATTAGCTTATCACATTTTCAATTAAAAGTTTGCTGATGAGAGAGCTGAGCAGTCTGTGAGATCTTGAGGGCTGAGAACAACTCACTCCTGAAGAAGGGAGCAGTGTGAGTGCTGCTGTTTGACACCTGCTCAGCCATCCCCCATGACTGACACTGCAATTTTCTGACCTCAGTTTCAAAGTTCAGATCAAGGAATCCGTCCTGGACTTAACTTTCTATTTCGTCTTAGGCTTCTATAAATACACTGGCTTTGCAAATGTAAGCAGTACAGTCATGCCAAATGCTTTCACAGAGAACATTATCTTCTGCTCTTTTTCAACTATTAAAAATTATTTTCTTTAATTTCATAAAGTAGCATGTTTATTTTTAACATGACTACAATAAGAAAACATCTGGATATGGATATAGAGCTGGTCTTTCAGAAACATTCAGGAATAAAACCATACCAAGCTCTAGCCTGGTTTCAGTGACTGCCCACAGTTCATGCTTCCCTCCTGCTGAAGAAATGCCTAAGAGCCAACCATTTCCCTGCTAGGTGCAACATCTCCCTGGGTACAGGTTACTGATTTGGTGGCCCTTACTCTTCAGATTGTGGGAATATTTGCCCCGTGTAGAGCAATTGCATAAGGGACAAATAAGAGCAGCACTCTCTGGCTTCTGGAGTGTCATGCCTCCCACCCAGGGTACCTGTAGTGAGGTGACAAAGGATTGGGAGGGTATCAAACCTTGTACCCTCCTGCTGTGCCGTGGGCAGTGCTGGGTCATCTGAGACACTGGCAGGTGTGGTGAGGATCTGTTTCCCCAGCCACTCTTTGGAGAACTCTGTCCCCTCTGCCTTTTCTCACGAACATGAGATTTTACTTAAATCCATATTAATCTATAATTACTTGGGGCACACAAATCAGTTGAAAAAGAAGATTCTGCGGGGTTTACGCTTTTCTGGGGGAGCATTTTGGTGACCACCAACTTGCTGCAATTGCTGCAGCCACTGCCACACATCTTCCTTTGGGACCAGTCATGAGAAGGGCAGGTGGAGTTGCTCATTAGGCTGATGACTTTCCAAAGTAGGAAAAGCAAGAGATCCCTCAGTGACCTGGCACTGCAAATCCCCACCTAGGGTGTGTTTCCGGATTATGTCTGAAGCAGGTAAAGCTCCCCTGCACAGGTGCCAGCACAGGTTGGTATTGTGGCTGCAGATTACAAGGTTATGCAATCCTTGCTGGCACTATTTTTATGATGTGAACTAGAATTTGACTCTGGCAGTCTGAAAGACCGCAGCGTAACACAGTGGTGTAACTTTTGGTTGCTTAGCTCCCTATAACTCTGTTTAGCACAAGTGTATAAATAGCCATGAACAACTAGACTTAAAAAACTGTCACCAGCAAATTACTGATTCTCTGCCTCTTGCCATGAGAGCATTAAAAAGTATTTTAGATATTTAGAAAAAAAAAAAAAAAAGTCCCTCTTTCATGAGAGATGAATGGCATTTTCTAAAGCGTTGTTCTGTACTCTTGCATGCTCATTGAATATATCTGGCATGTATTTATATACATTCTATACAAGTATACAAACATGTTGTACAAAAGATACTTCAAATCTGACATGTATGATACATACAACACTAATGGTGAGCTTATAGGCAGATAATTTTTATCAAGGCAAAAAATTCTACACTGAGCTGTACCTCTCTCAAAAAGGTAGTGCCTCTTTCCAAGCGAAATAGTTTCAAATGAAACCCTGGATATTGCTAACCCCATGCCCTTATATATTCCTTAGAGAAAATGTGAAAATTATCCTTCAAATCCCACAGGTCTTAAGAATTAATACCTGAAAATACTCCCTGGCAAGCACATTGGAGCTGGGGTCAGCCGCTGAACTGCCTGTACCAGGCATCTGACAGATGCCAAGGCTTGCAGGCAGACTCACAGCAGTTCCTTGAGGGATAAATGGTTTGAGCTGTGACCCTTCCACCTGTACCCAAGCCCTGAGTATTCCCCTGACCACTCAAAAGAGATGTGAAAGAGGTAGCCCCCAGATGCTCACACAGCTTTAACTGTGAGTTATAAACAACAAAGTTTTGCCACAAAACTGTTCAGAGAAATACTGAAAAACTTCCTTTGCTTTTGACTGTTTGTTACAGGTAGATTTATCGGAGAGCTTGTAAGTCTTAAAGAATTTCAAGGATTTTAAAGGTCCAAGAGTGAAGGTTCAAACAATTTATAAAAGAAAATGCATGTGTTGGTTTAGTATTCTTGATCTCACATGGTGTTAGTTTTAAAAACAGGACAAATATTTTTGCAGAATTCTAATTTCTGGGACCAAAAGTTTTGAATTTGAAGACTTGGATGATTCTGGATGACCTGAAAGATTCTGGATTAATTTATTGAGAAGTTTAGAGAAAAAAAACCAACTCATTGTGACATCTTCTTGAGTGTCCCAATGTGAATTGGTCCTGGACCTTTCTATGATGGAGGATAATATTTTTCCATTATATGTCCAGTCCTGGTGTTCATTTGTGCAGCCTCTGTAAGTAAATTAGCAAGCTTTTGCTGTGATACATAAGGATACAAATGTGGGGAGGAGAAGGTGGTGGAGGTATGGAAGGAATCTTTGGAGACCAAGAAATCTATAGGGAGGGTAAGGCCATTTCTCTCATCATGGGTCTCACAGAAAGTTTATGCAAATTGGCACCCCTCATAGAGGAGAAAATGAAGCCCTAAGGGAAGCTGAAGCAGGGCTGCCTCTCTGACTCTGTTCCTGGCAGAAATTGCTGCCTCATGGCACCCAAAAATTTCCTAATATTAGAAGAGAGCTGCAAATCAAGGTAGCAATTTCAGGCAAGTAGAAGCTCATACAGAAGCTTTTTCTGTCGCACTGTCTCTGAGAGGAGCTTTCTTTAATCGTATTATGGTAAACCCAGCATCAGGTCTTTCCCTTATGTTGTTTTGATGAGAGAAGGGAGCTGGCACGAAGACTGTATCTATATTAATGAATTAACCAGCAGTAGAAGTGTGCTGAGGCTGCTGATGTGTGCTCTGGTCATCAGCATGCCTTTGGTCTGGGCCAATCAGCACTTGCTAGCACATCTCCTCAGCCTGGATTTGGCATTAGCCCACGAGCAGTCCTAAGAGAAAACATGGAGATATTTCTGCAATTTTGTGTTCTTTAAAATACAACCCAAAAATACAGAAATCTTTGCCTCTGGTTCTCTGCCTCTCTTTATGTTATTTTTGACTACTGTCAAAAGTTATATTAAATAGCTATTATCCCCATAAGCATTCTGCAGATGCCAAATAGAAATGAGCTGTGTAAATGTCAGCCATTAAAGTATAGTTCTGTCAGTTTCTTTATTCTGGACCTTCTGCAGGTCTGATGGATAACTAGACACAGAGTTATCCATAAGTGCCATCTTACCAATGCCTCTTAACAGCATCTTACTTTGGAAGTTACTTTTTACTGCATTTTCATAATTTCTTAAAAACTCCATTGAGTTCTATTTTCTTCTCTGTTCCCTTTCTCCTCTTAAAAGGAAATATTCCAGCTTTATTTAAGGCTTCAGACCAGAGGTCAAGCTGCTTCCAGAGGCCTCAGACACATTTGGATTAGATTTTGCAGCATCTATGGGGAAGAGAGAGCCACAGTTGACAGCAAGCTGTGCAGGCGGGCTCACAGCAGGAGGAACTTGGCACAGAGCAGCTGGGGGATGGCACCTCCTCAGCCCCATCAGCTGAAGCACATCTGAGTGCTCACTTATTGACTTATTGCATTTCACTTCTTGGCTTACTTTAGGAGGTCTGGAGATGCCTGTGAAACAGGGAAAGGACTTAAAAATAATATTTTTTTTTTCCCTCAAACAGCTGGCCTGTGGCTAGCAAGGTGTTATTAAACACAAACTCTAAAAATATTCAAATTAGTGAAATATACATTGCCAGAAATTTGTATATCATGTCCTCAAGCCACCAAAATATTAAGTACATAACTTACAAAATCATGTTGTCAAAGTTCACCAAATTCACACGCACACACAAAATAAAAGCTCTCTGATTTTCAACAGCACTAAACTTTACATTCTGTCTTATTCAGCAAGTATATTTAATTTTGAAGGTAAAATGGGAGAGACTGACCAAAATAATATTCAGGTTAATTCTCCTTCAGGGATGCTATGGCACAGGTTGAAATTGGTGTGCTGAAGACAAAATGAGCCAGGTAATTCTGAGTGTGAGGTCCATCTCCAGTAGCACCAGGCAGGGTGGGAACCACTGCCACAGCTGGGAGGCTTCACTGTCTTGCCCAAGCAAAGCTGACAACAGTTTCTCACACGAGCAGGTTGGTCCATAGGTGTTTAGCACAAGAACAGTGGCTCTGCCTTTGTCACAGAGATGGAGTTCCTTGCCCCACAATCACAGTACTGTTGCTGTTCTCATGCACTGCTGTGGGGGTATTTATCAGCCAAGTCAAAAGATTGTACCTGAAGAGTTACAGTAACATGCTACACTCATTGCTAGAGGTGAGAATTACAATCACTAGCACATTTTTATAGCTTTAATTAG
The DNA here is from genome assembly GCA_034509185.1 of Euphonia xanthogaster. Taxonomy (NCBI): domain Eukaryota; kingdom Metazoa; phylum Chordata; class Aves; order Passeriformes; family Fringillidae; genus Euphonia; species Euphonia xanthogaster. Next base: position 126,684,481 of record JAYDZK010000113.1, read on the forward strand.
AAATCTTAAAATTAGCCCACTCTTTTTAACCCCTTTTAATGCATACTGAATGAAATCAAGCAAACAATAAAAAGGTGAGTACACTGGTACAATGCTGGTTGTGGGATGCTCATTCCTTAGGTTGGAAACCCACCTGGTAGCAGTCATCAACCTCCTCTCTTCCAGGACACAGACCAAGAGAAATTCAGCTTATGAATAGTCCTGTGGGCAAACATCATGATCTCAAAGTCATATCATTCAATGCAGATGCAGTAGAAGGCACTAAGACTCACAAACAAATCCCCAGGTGCTTACAGCCCTGTAACTGAGAGGTTATTTGACCCTAAGACTGGGACGGCAGCGCCTGTGGTACTGAGGAGGAGATGCCATCCCTGAAGTGTGACAGGGAGGTACTCGAGTATCTCAGTGCAACACTGAACAAGGAATTTCTGACAAAGTGGTGCTCAGAGCTTAAAAACATTTCCTGATCACTTAAAATTTATCTTTGATATGCACAAATAGCATAGCTTCCTTTGAAGGTGCATCTGAAGCACACCTCAATGCCTGTGTGAACCTTGTCCTACATGTGTAGATCTATTCTTTAGGAGTGTGTGATGACTTAAATCTTGGCCTGGATTTTCAGGCTCCAGAACCAAGCTTCTCCCTTTATCCAGCATGTAGTACAACAGTTTCAGGTTACACAAATTCGTATCTGCTTAAAAGCATACTAAAACCAAAGTCATCACATAAATCAAGGTTAAACTAAGACAGAAATCTGTCTGGCAGGTGAAAGACTGCTGCTTTATTTACTAAGCCTTATAATCTTTTAACTTGCAGTTCACTGCCAAAGAAGATTATGGAAGCCATATCCAAGTGTTACAATCTATATTTGTCTTCTGTAATGAAGGCTGAAAACAATTGTCAAGTGTGAAAGATTGCCAAGCAGGTTGATGGACAAGGACTAGAGCTGCATTTTGGAAGTTCTGTGGATCTGTGCATTTATCAGCATCAACACAAACCTTTTCCCAGCTCTTTCCTACCATGCTATGTCTGAGCTGTCTGAACTGAATTAAAGTCATGGAGTGCTGCCCAAATGGTTTAAATGCAGATTTGGATTTTCAGAGTTTGATGATAGGACACTTTGAACAATCTATTTTTATTCATTCATTAATAATTACATTGGTTGGTATAGACACATGGGCCTCTGTGGATTCTTCAGTAGTTCATTGACTGGGCTCAGGAGGCTGCCTGGGTGCCCTTTTGCCTGCATTCAGTGACCAAAACTTGTGAGAGAAGAGCTGGAAAAGGGTGGAAGTCTAGCCCACAGTCTACATGCAACCTACTGCATTTTTTGTAGAAACAAAATGACAGTAGAAGTCCTTGAAAACCCCCAAAGACCATTCCTGTGACTGGATTATTGGTGTGGGCTCAGTATTTTAGAGTGGACTGTGGCAGGCTGAGGTAATAGAGAAGGGTAAATTGCTGTCAGAGAGAGTTGACTCAGCGTTACCTCTAAAACAGCCAGTCAGCCCAGACTGATGCATCTTCTGAGAAAACCCTCAGTGTTTTTTGTTATTGTTTTTTAGTGTGTAAGCATGGTGGTCTTCCAGCTGCTATTAGTAGCTGTGAGGAGGAATGATTGACCATCTTCTGCAAGGTGCAAAGGATGCAATTGCATGTGCCTACATGTACTCTCACAAAAATATTCTGTGAGCTAGAAAGGAAACTTGGGGATAGGCTGGGAAAGGATTATAGCAAATAGTACTGGTAGCTGGGTAATATCTGATGTTAGCCCCTAAAAAAGGTATTTTCCTCAGTTGCTGTATTTTCATAGTAAATGCACAAGTAAAAACAATAAACCTGAAATAATTACAGAAATTAAAAATTGTAAAATTGCTTAGGATTATTGTTAGACTTCAGAACTTGGTCCACCTATTCATGTGGGCCTGAAGAGCTGCGATCATCTCACAAGAAATCCATCCCGTTAAATCAAATCCAAGCACCCCAAATATTCGGACATCACCTTGCTACCAGGTTTCACAAAGAATTTCTAATGCTGTGTAAAATGTTCTAAAATATTGATAAATTTAAAGCACACAAAAGCAAACTGCAGGCTGTACCATGCTAATAAGGGAAGGGTGGGTAACTTGGAAAAACGTGTCACGTCAATCCTTGTTCCCTATGACTGCAGTAGAATCAAATACATTAGAAGTTTATAGCAATGTACCTTTCCATCTTGATGCCTCTAGAATATTAGTTTTAACAGCAGGAAGCCCTGTCAGAACAAATATCTGCTTCATGCACAAAAAAAAAAAAAACAAACAAAAAAAAAAACAAAAACACTGTCCAGGTGCCTTTTAACACATTGATTGAAAACTTATTTCCTCTTTTACTTGCAAGTATCAGACAAGGGAATATTTCCCACTCCAGCCAAGAGTGGCAGAAATTTAATTCCTTCATCTCATTGCGCTGTTCTCCACCCAGCCTTGAGGGAAGCCGAAACCTTGTCTGTGAAGCCAAGGAAAAGGACGGGAGCTGGAGCCAGGCTGCCAAGCAGTGCCATCTAGGGGTGAGCCACCGGGACGGTGTCTTCTGCTCTACTCAACCTGGAGTGACCAGGCCTCCAGCTGCTGTACGATAAAACACATCATGGCTGGTGTCCCTGATCTGGTTTTACAGCTCTGTAGGATGGCCTAAAAAGACATTAAAATAAAATTCAGTCCTTACAGCCTCACCTCCATGAAATCCTATAAAGATCTTTGTAACACTTTAGTGGCATAATTAATTGTTACTAGTAATGTGCTCTTATTCTTTTTAATCCTGTGTCAGTAATAAAATTGTGCTTTGATTAACACATCTGATAGATCAACAAAGCCCAAGGGGATTTTGATCGAAGTTTGTGTTACTGGCTGTACAGGTAGAAAAACAATAAAATAAGAGATCTAGTAGGAACATTCAGGATGGCAAATGTCACAGCCAGTCAACAGAGACACTCTTACTGTCTGTTTATGTACCTGACTTCCTCCAAAATTAGGTCAGTATTTGGGATAGGATCCTGGAACCCAACACCCAGATGAGATTAACTGGGAGATTGCAGCACTTTAAGTTGTTCCTTTGTCTCTCCTGGAAAGGATGGCTTTCTGCAAGACCCAGATCCAAGCACCTGCACAGACATGATGTGGAGTAAGATGGTAAAATATTAATTTTTCATGACATGAGGCTTCTTTAGGAGGATGGGTGAATGCTGTGGCGTGTGCTGGGAGAAGGAGAGTTATTGCAATAATCAGGACTTTATGCAGCTACCTACTCTGTTTCTTAATTTGCAACATAAATAACACAAAGCCACAAAAATGCTGACATGTTTAATGCAAAAAGCAACTTTTGATAGGGTCTAGTATAGCACAACTATACAAGCCACAGCTGAAATAATTTTTCTTTCACTTGAGAAAATGTGTCAAGATACAGAAAAGATCAGTGCCCTAGGGAGTCTTTGATCTTGACATGAAAGAGAGGTTAGAGAAGAGAAATGCTGTAAACGCCCCCTTGCAACAATGAATTAATGTAAAAAGAGATTAAGCAAGTAACCCAAGATTATTTAGGAAAGCCCATGTCAGAGTCAGGAAACAAACTGAAATAAGAAAGAAGAACAAAATACAGAGTTGGAGGATTGAAGAGTTCAGACCAGAAACTAGAGGGTGTGTTTTTATGGATGGCAATTTGAGCACTGGAACAGCTGGCTGAGGTAGGTGGGTCTTGGATTCACGATCGTGTTCAGATGCATCCCACTTGGAGAGGAAGTCTTTCACAGCTGCTGTGAGCCCCCAGGAAGCTGCTGGCCAGGGACAAACATCACTCAGTGGTTTGCAGAGGCACGTGGGTGTCCACCCTCTGCTGTTCTGCGCTTCAACAAGGTCTCTGCCCTGTGCTGGACAGGAGCTTGTGCCAGTTTATCATGATTGCCACATATGACCTCAGCCTTGAGGAATGACAAATCTGTCCTCTGTCATAACAATTCCCGATGACTTCCCAAAATATTAAACATGCTAAACATGCTGTTACTGAGCAGCCTAATGATGTATTAGGTGCTTAATGCTAAAAATCTTTACCAGTTCTTGCAGCAGACAGAAGCAACCACAGGTACCCCTTCCCTTCACTACTTGGAGCTGATGATACATCATACCCCAGAACCATTTCTGGCCTCATGTGGATGTGAGGATTACCTAGGATTCCACAGGTTAAAAACAGACTGGCAAATTTTGCAAATCCCTGCTTTGTACTGCTATGAAGAACTACAGAGGAGGCTGAGGAGTTTGGAATGGAAAAACTGATATTCTGGAATAAAGCAGTGAACTGTATTAGGGCTAGCCTGTGCAGGCTTGGCACACATCGTGGTGTCCAGAGTCTGCTGCTCCTGCTGTGGGAGGCACAGCTGCTCCTACTGCACCTTGCCACCTTTTCTCCCTCCAAATCCTTGCTGGCTGGGAGAAAGTACTGCCTTGGCATTAGTGTGTGGAAATCTGGGGCTGTGAAACTGAAGCTCACTGAGATTAACACAGCTGTTCCTGCCTGCATTAAAGTACATTATTCTAAGCCACTAGGTCCTCTCCTGTTCCCCAGCCTGAACTCCTGCATCACTCACCAGAAGAGGAAATCCCACCACGTGTAAGTAATATTTGTAACTCCTGCTTGTGTGTTTTGGAGACTCTTCACAATATGAAAGTGTATTGAATGATTCACTATAGATGTTAACTGCAATTCTATACTTTTCAAATAACAGTAGATGCTGACCAGTGCAGTATACATTTATAGGTAGTGTGCTGTTTCTTGCTGTTTCTACTTAACTGCTGACTCAGGTAATAAAAGGTGTGAGGAAAAATAATTGAAAAAGATAAGGTGGCTGTTTGAATTCAGAGCAGACAGTTTGTGGATCTTGGCTACTGAAAGAAGTTGTTTTTGGAATTATTTTTCTGTTTGGTTTCAGACTAAAAGTCTTTCCCCAGAGCAATCAAAAGGAGGAACTAGAATTTGCATCTCATCTGGGTCAAAGGAGATCGTGCTGGGTTACATGACTATTGTGTCCTTTGAAGCTTCTGTTGAATTGCAGCAACCTGAATATCTTTAACTTTAGGTTAACACAATCCTCACTTTCAGGAGAATGCCTACACTTCTGAAGTGCATGTGAAGAGACTCTCCCTCCTCTGCTAGGAGTAACACAAATTCAAGAAGGAATGATAGCAAAAAAGAAACACAGAGGAAGGAAAACCTCTGTTTCAGTCAAAGATTCTGGTGGCGTTTCTCCTGGCTACATTGCAAGTCCACTTGACGGATTCACTGAAGGAGCCAGGCTCCTTTAGGGCGGGAAACACATAAAACGAGGAAGAGGAAAAATGAAAAAGAGAACATTTGCAGGCATGCTGCTACAACGGATCTATCTCCAGGGATATATGGATATATAGTCTCAGAAATGAGGCAGTGCCAAGCCTGCTGCAGCTCATCGCTTGAACCAGGAAAATTGGTCAGAACTTTAATGAGAATAATGACCTCAACGTACAGAGCAGGCTGTGACTATCATCTGTTGGGACCTGTTTCTTTTGGAAGAAATAAAGAGGAAGGGCAGTAAGGGTTTCACCTGATGATGTATGGTTATCAACAGGTGTTGGTTAATAGATGTTTGTGAGTTTACACAAAGCTTAGATCAGTATCTTTCAAGAATATACTTCAAATAGTGCTTTGTGATTGAAATTAAACCAGATGTTTTGTTAGCTTATTTTTTTAATTTTTAGCATTTTGACTTATGCAGAAAAGTTAACATTATTAGCAACTAGGTGTGTAGGAGCAGTGTGCATTTCAGATTGGAGAATCTGTTGTGGAATAAATGAAAAATGAAATTGAATAGTTCTTAATGGACTTGACAGCTCACTTGGTAAGACATTTGGTTTCAATAAAGACTTAAATGCTCTGAGGCTTTGACATAGCTTAGAAAGCTCATCTCTCTCACCACAGTGTTAGTCTTCTCAGTTTAGGTCAGTCTCTCCCAGGGATTGTGAAAGAGGAACTCACAGCTGGACAATTAAAGTATTAAAGGCCTTAGCACAATAGCAAAAATGGGATTAGAGCAAACATTGACAACTTCAGACAAAAAGTTCTAGAAGCCACCTGGGACTAGTGAAAAGGAGACTTAACTTTTTATATCCTGCATTTTGAGCTATGCCTAACCTGGATGACTCAGGAAGATCTCATCCTGCCTCATTTTCCCCCAGCCACATCTTGGCACCATGTAGAAGCAAGCCTGGACATGCACTGAACTCTCCAAATCACCCTTCCTCATCCCCATGGGCTGGAAATTCAGAGCAAACAGAGTAGGGAGGGAAGTGTGTGGCCCCACAGGCAGGATGGGCAGGAAATTCACTGCACAGGCACTACTGCCCCTCACATCCTCCTGCCAGCACAGCTGTCTCCTACATCTTCACATATTCCTCTACAATATCTTCATTCCCAGCCTGATCAGTGAGACTTTGGTGTCATTATAAGCTACACAATGCCATTCTGGCACATCAGGGCCAGGGGACAGTCTCCCTGCCCCAGCAGTTGAGACAGGTTTGTCAGGGTTACAGGACCTGAGGAGCACAGGACTGCATCTGCTGGTGCAGCCCTCTTCCCAAAAAAGACCCAGGTATTTCTGTCAGGCACTTCACTGAGTAATCTGCATTCATATGTGCATACACCTCTGAGAAAAACATTCTTTATGTTACAAAGGTGTGCTTGGAAATAGCACAAATATACACGTGCCCTGCTTCCGTACAAACTGAAGTCCAGTCACCACATGGGAAAACTAGAAGTAGTTTCAAGAAAGACAGATGACCCTGACACTCCTAATCCATCATTAAAGGAACAAAAAGTCTCACCAAACAGTAGGCTTGCACCATGCCCACTACCCTGACCACCTGTTTCAGGACCGTGCACTTGTTGGGAATGCCTCCACTGCAAGCCAGTACAGAATAAAGAATTTCCAGAGCTCATTAGATAAATAAAGACATGTCAGCTGATATATGTATCAATTGTCTCCTTTTGCACTGATGTGACATTTGTTGAAAGAATTTGATCATGGTGGAATTGCACAGAGCTTTTTCCTATTTCAAACCTTGCACCCTAATGTTACAACTTTGTGTGTATAACGAATACCTTAGGAAGAAGAGTAGAAAATTCATTCATTCCTGTCTCATATCAAGAAGATCTCAAACACACTTCATTGAGCTGCAGGAAGGACACATTTAAAATATATAGGGAATATATTGAGGTAAAAATTATCAGTAATGATCATATTATGGATAAACTTTATAGAATTATATGCATATACTGTAGAATGTATAACATATGCTACAAAACATATATGTACATGTGCTTATCTATAAATTACACCAAAGCCTGGCATAAGTTAGACAAGACGTGACCTAAGGATTCAGATTTCCTCATACATACCTACTTTGATGTTTTGAATACTGAAAAATAAACTCCACTGTAGCAGCTGCTGTCAGATGCAAAAAGCTGGTCTCTTTGGATGTCTTTGGCTGAGGATTACTCGATCTTGCATATTCTCCTGATGTGCAAAAGTACTGCTAAAATGTTAAATTCAACAAAAAGGACATGCCTTGGATATTGCAAAAGGAGGTGTAAGAAAGAAGCACTCACTCAAAGTATTCTCAAGATAATTTATATATTAGTGTCCCTGGTAATAAAGTTCTCTGAACTGCTCTCTGCCATGGTATCATCATGGTTCTTGTGAACAACGAACAGAACAAAGGTGCTTGTGCAGCCTAGATTGCTTTAGTGCTTTGGAAGCAATGAAACACTGTCCTAGCAGAATTCTGCTTTGGGCTGTTTAACATCCACAGAGCAAGAGACAAATATGATTCTATTTAGTTATCAAAAGCATATGCTATTTATATATTGTACGCAGGTCATGGGGTAGAAAGTCTCAATATAATCGTGAGTACGTTATGGTGGAATGTGTCCAGCAGCCATTTACCCTCTAGATCTTACATTTGAATACCAGGTTTAAAAAGCAAGGACATATTTTTGCAGTGAAACAATCTGACATTATGCTTAATATTTGCCAGAGATCTGGCTCCCATAACAGTGCACATATCTCAGCATCAAATTCATAATGAGTTGTTGAATGCACTATGGGGTAACTTTTAGAAATATACTTAACCCCAAATTTAGCCTTTCAGTGATGGAGAACACACCAGTTGTTATCACAGATAGAAAAATAAAGACTTTGTTCCTAGACTTCATTTGTATTTGACTTTTCATCATTGAATCTCACTGTGTGTTATTCTTCTGAACAGAAGACCTGTTTACAATCAAAGATCTGTTCCCCAGATAAATATCTGCAGACAGAAAGCAAGTAATTAATTTCTCCTGAAAAAAACATCGTAAGTCTCTCTATCTCTCTCTTAGGCATGGGTGCCACATGGGAAATAATTTTCCAGCCCTTTTATAAACACTTTCAATTTTCACTATGGTCTGAACAATGTAGGGTTGGCACAAGTGGACGCCACGTCCGTATTGGTCCTTTCACTAACATTGTACAAAAGAGAAACCGTCCCCAGAGTTTCCTAAGAGATCAGCCTGCTGGTAAAGTCAAGTGTTTCTTAGCTCCAGACTCACATGAGGAGCTCATGTTTTAGTGGTGTCCGCCAGCACTGTAATGAGGCAGAGCTAAAGCTGCACAGGTGGGAATGGAAACAGGGCTAAGGGCGAGTTGACCTTATTGCTGATAAAATATCATCAAGATTAGATTGTGCCATTTGGGTTCAAGTTTTCCATCATCTACCACTGCTCAGATGAACACCTGCACCCCCAAGCTAGTTTGGCATGACAGGCTGATCTTTTATTCCCAGTCTCTGGAACAATGCTAGGGGCTTTTTTCCCTAAAATAAAGATTCTAAATTTATGCAAATAAGATCATCTCTAACTAGGCTATGAGGGACTCTACAAGACCACCCCGACTTGTTACTGCTCTATCCTGTAATTTAACTTTTCACCTTCTAATATCAGAGGTACTTTTTGACTCCTAGATTGTGCGCGATAGGAAAAGAGAAGAAAACAGGGTTTGGATTGTGGTTTTTGTGTTGTCAGGGTTCAAACAAATAAAATGCAAAGGCTTCTTTCCCATCTCAGTTCCTTGAGCAGAGCTGAGGGGACAATCTTTCATGTATGTCTGGGATTTGGAGGAGACAAAAATAGCCATACCTCCAACTTTCCTCCTTTTCCTTTCTTAATCATATTCATCTCTGCTCAGCAGACCTTAGAGATGTTCAGTGAATACTGACACTGTCTTTGTAACAACTAAATTAACATTTGTCTGATATCCTGTTAATCTGCAACAATAATCAACTGGAGTCTTTTGAGCTAGTCAGAGTTGAAGGGAGATTAGCACAGGATGGACAACCCTTTTAATTGATTAAAATGATAAGCAGAGAAAGAGCAAGCTGCTTCCAAAATCCCACAGCTCAGTGGCCAGAGGAGTGTGCACAGTGTATTTTCTAAATCCCTCAGTTGCTAAGCAGCTTCGACTAAGATCCCCTGTGCACTTTGGGAGTATAAAAGGGCACAGGTCTTGAATTTGCAGATCAAGAAGTGTAATGATGTCTACAGCAGTTTTGTGTTCTCCTACAGGGAGAGCACCAGACGAAGCATATGTAACAGATTAAAAGATCAGACAGCTGCTGTAGGTTTGCATGTCAGAAAATCAGCTTTTGTTGTTCAGGTATTAGGGGGGGAAAAGGGATTATTTATTTGCATATCTGTGTTTAAAATAGACATGCACTAGGGCAACCTTTTAAAATTATGTGCCTGGGAAAGTACATTCTCAGTAGCATCAGTGAGACTTATCCTGTTAGATTTTCAATTATCCCTTTCAAAACTGGACTGTAAACTTTGGATACACAAATGACAAAGAGTTCCATCTTGGTTTTGAGGCACTTCTATTTATTTTCTGCTGAGCAAGTAAATGCCGAACAAACCCAAACCTGGAGCAGTGCAGACACTCCTGAGAAAATGATTAATGTATATCTTTCACATAAAGTTGTAGGAAGGGGAAATTTAATTAGAGAGCACCCTGGTGGTCAATTATTGAAAGGAAAAACTTAAGTCTGATGATATGTGTACAACTTTGACAGCAGCCATCAAAGTTATTTCTCACACAGTAAAAAGGAACATGTTAATTTGGACTGTTAACTGTCCTGCATCTCACCAACGGTTGCCATAGAGTGTGTGTCTTCAGGGGATGGTGGCAATGTGCAACAGGTGCACACTTTTTATTTTTATGGTGAAGAGGGGAGAACAAGATCCTAGACTGACAGATTGACAAATTTCATGCTATTTTGTATTGTGCTGTGTGTGGTCCCTCCTGAAATACAGACTAAATTTGCATAAGACCATAAAGATATGAAGCGGTAAACCAGGAAAAACCAAAGCACAGAACCCTGTGGGGACATTTCTCTCTAAAGCCATAGTGAAGGAACCCCAACCAGACAGTAAAGTTGTAAGGACACCTTCAGGCTTGTTCCCCTAGGAACTTTGTTGTAGACTGTGTATACCTTTAAGCAGAAGTGTTCACATTGTGCAGCACACCCAAATCCTGGGCACAGCAGCACTTTTATGGATCTCTGAGTCAGTTCTTAGTCCATTTCATGCACCTTTGACTTGCTTTCAGTGTAATAAGTTTGCAGTCACTTGGACTGCTATTCTCATTATTCTCTGCCTCTGCTGATCTTCTTAACCATCACTTCTCTGTTATGCATAATCTGGATCTTAGTCTGGGCAGACTGCTGTGTCAGTGGGTGCTGTGCTGTCTACTGACACAGTGAATGAGCACCTTTGCTCTTCATAAATGAGCACAGACTTGCTTTCATCAATCTGCACGGAACACTAATCCATTCATATTGCAATTTATATGTGGCACAGAATTACCTTTAGTCTATGCCATCAGATTTTGGACTAATGCTGACAATTGAGGCTTTTCCTCACAAGTTCTTCTCAAAAGAAGGGGTCAAGTTGTTGATAGCAGTCTTAAGCAAAGCATGTGTTTCCCCTGCTAGTCAGTTGGCATTTATCACAGCATTATTCATCCTTCAGATTGTTTAACAATTGTTTTATCCAACTGTTTTTTAATATATTTTCAGGTATTCATTGGATTCTATATCAAATGGGTAATTAAAATCTACCTACTTCTCCTATCTTTGCATAGCCTACTAATTTTGTAACAGCCTTAGACCACCAGCTGTTGAATATCTGTTTATGATACTGTTTCTAATATCATCCACTACACATTCTGATAATTTTCCCATAATATTTATTCCACTGATGACATCTAGACTTCCTTTTATCAATATCTGTTTTGACCAAGCCTTTAATACTTGACAATTTATCAAACTGCTGTCTTGAAATATCAGCAACCAGATTGCCATCAACTTTACCTTCTTATTTACCTGTAAGCCTCTATGATTCTGACAATGTCTCAGTGTATAATTTGAAAAAGCCTTTCTGACTTCTCCCAACCTTTTGGCTAGAATTACATCAATATATCTTTAACTTTTAATGTTCCTATAAATATTTTCTCAGTGTATATACAGTTAGAAAAGTGTCCCTTAGCTTCCATTGATACAGTTCATAGTCAGGTTTCTTAATACTGGACATTGGCCTGACTCTCTTATGATCCCACAGGAGATCCCCTATTCTTATTTGTGGTATCTTGGTGCCTGAGTCATCCTCATGTTTGAATAGAAAATGCAAAAAGCTCTTGGCACATCTTGAGACAGTGCTGCTCAGACTAGGTAAGCACAGTGAGTGGGCCTTGCTCCATTATTTACTTTCAGTCTTAAGAAGACAACATGATTAATAATAACATTTCAGTTCTCATCCTGCTAATGAGACTGTGATGCTCGTGGTTGACCTTCTTGTCAGTCTCCTACCTCCTATGGCGTGTCTGTTAAAAGACCACATCTGGCCACTTGTGTAATTCAGTGTGTCTTGTTACTGCAGCTGCTTAATTAGGGGTCATGTCTTCACAACACACTACACAGACAGAATTAGCTTCTCAGAACTTCATTTAGTAAGGGAAACCAGGATGGGGATTTCATTAGAATCACAATTTAATCTCCTTGACAGTTGTCCATAAATGTCTACACCTGGACTGGAAATATTGTTATATTTTTATTATCTGCTTCTAGGTATGATTCTTAATCTTCATGCACAGTGGTTGTCATTTTGAAATCTTCCCTTTTTTTTTTTAATGAATTTCTAAATATTAAAGTGATCATTTGTTCTGCCTTCCCCCAAACTAGAAGCCTTGGGTATTTTTTTGAATTTAGAATCACTCTGTTTAGCATAAGATTTAGCTGCACATGAAAAGTTCATTAAGTTCCCTCATTTTTGCATCAGATTGTAAAGTTTTCTTGGATATCCTGGCTAGGGCTATCAAGCATCTTGCACATGCCTATGGTCTCCCTTTGAACAGCTGGGACAAAGACTGAGCAGTCAAATACAATGGAAGAAGAGTATAAAAAACAATGCAACATGATGGAAGCAAATATTAACATCTCTTAAAATATGTAATTTTATTTCATATGGCTCACCTTGTGGTGGAAACTACTGATAAAGACGATTAGATTTCAGAAAAAACAGTGTCAGGTAATGATGCAGCATATCTCATATACAGCTACTTCCATTGAATCCAGTGATTATCTAGCACAACATATGACAGAAAAATCCAGGAGGAAGAGACCTTTGGACTGTATCATCTTGAATGAATATTTCCTCATTTGGGTAATACACTTTTTTTCTCAGACTTTCCTAGCTGTACAGTGGTTCAGCTTCAAGGGATGTTACAGAAGGTGCCTCTTCTTGCAGCGACTGTGGTCATGTACACACTTTGGATTCAAACTCCTCAAGCAGGGAAAACAAAAACTTGGTTTCTTCTAATCTTCTAGCCATTTGGAAGCCTGGTAAAAGATATATTGGCCTTTCTCTTGTTAGTTTTTAAATAACCATACCAGAAAATTTCAAGTATGCTGAAATAATTTTTACTGGACTAAATATAATCATCTCTCTGAATAACCTTTGACTTTCACCGAAGAAGAAAATTTCATAGATCTTCAAGCTTCCAAGGAGTTTCTAAAACATGTGGAAAGTACTTTAGGCACCATGGACTGAGATGAGTCTGGATGACTTTAGAGGTGCCTAGAGACTTCCAGGACTTTTGTGAGTCACGTTCTGCTGTGAAAGAGAAAGATTTCTTTCTCCCTAGCCTTTCAGAGTTTCTTAAATTGTGACAAATTTAGGCAAGGTGTAGGTGTAATGTAAGCCCTTGTCCAAAGGAGTTAATATAGCAAAATTTCATCTCCTCCCTCACTCAGTGGACCTGACACAATTAAGGAATTTATAGTGACAGTCCCCTAAACCGAGGATATTGGTGACCTGGAAAGGTTGAGGTTCTTGCATTGTTAGTCAACACCCCACTCAGAAAGCACTTACATTCTTTAATTTCTAGCTCAGCTTTCTGTGCAAGCGTGAGTAAGCAGCGTGTCAGGGCAAGGAATACTTTTGTTAGACTCCAGAGTCATATTTTTAAGAATTACCATTACTTTCATTTAAATTATTCTGATGACAAGCAATACATAATGTTATGATCAAAAATCCAGAGAATATATCAAAGAAAAGCCCTATAGGCATTTATAGATAATCAGTAAAGGGTTTCCTGTTATGTGCACTCCCTCTTATTCTGAGAAACACTAGAACTGTTCCACAAAGGAAAAGTCCAAGGAGGAAATCTTTTTCTTCCCACAAATATTTTGAGCATTATCTGGGAAAAGGAAGGCTTGGTGGGCATCCACTCCTGCTTCAGGGGAGTATGGTCAGCTCTCCTGGCAATGACATCAGGATCAGCCCCAAGCATATCCTTGTTCCCACTGTTAGAAAGATGCTGCCTCTCCCTTCGAATAAGCACAAAATCTCAGGGCTCCCCTGTAGCTTCAGGGATGTGGCAGTAGGGTGGATTAGGGGCAATCAACCCAGCAGCCCTTGCTCAGCCTTCCTGTTTATGTATTTCACACCTCCCAAAACAAAGAATGGATCTTCATTTTATGCTAGGGTAGTATTTTCAGGGCAAAATATCTGTTACTTAATGGTCATTACTTACCCCAAGCCATATTCTTGTTGAAGAGCTCTAAATAGTTCCCAGCTGAAAAGTAAGAGAGCACATGCTTTGTGGTTATCAAACTTGTTTTTGAATGAGAGACTCCCTTTTGATTTATCTTTGCTAAGAAGCTCATTACCTCCTTTTAAGTGCTCTGACCCACTGACACATTGTTTGCCATGTAACTCTCAACTGATATGTTAGAACATCCCATTGTCTGAGGACATATCACAGATTATTTAGATATTGCAAAGCAATTAGTTTTCTGAAAAAAAGCTCCCATCCCAATTTTTAAATTTTTATTACATTTTTTCTTTTCAAATCCAAATTAGGTCTCACTTTTTGGCTCAAACGTTTTATAAATACTTTTAAAATGTGTTTCTCCTTGATGCTGTCCCACAACACTAATTTCCACTTTTTCCAAAATCTTTTTTCAAACTTTACTGAAAGAAAAGAAAAAAAAATATCTCTCCTACTCCTCCACATGAGATTGTGCTGACATTTTAACTAAAGTACTTTTTCAATATGTTACATATGAGGCCGTATCAGGAGGCATGTGCACATGCTGGCATCTGACATTTCTGCACAGTTTAATAGACTATATATAGTAATCTAAAATAGAAACATTTTACCTGGCAGAGCCCTACAGAGAGTCTCCAAATAGCCCAATGAGCCAAGGGCTCCCAGCCCAGTGGGTGCCTCTGTGGGTTCTTAAATAACAGTGGGACATCAGTCCTTTCTTAGCAGAGAAGGAGGGAGGGAACAGTGTCAGGATGACAATAGCTTTAACCTTCATCTGATCAAGTGTGAAGGAGAATGATCATATTGGCTATTTACTAAAACCCTGTGCCTACAGCTGGACAACAAACAGACCTGTTCATCTACAGAAAAGAATAATTTCCCAAATCAGGTATTTCTTGGAACAAGCTGAAGAGGTTGCCCAGGTCACTTGTCTCATGTCAGTCAGTCGAGCTCCTTGGCACTCTCATGCTCAAGCTTTTGGAATGCTTAGGGAGAACATGGGTGTGAAATGCATCATGGGGACACACAAAAAACATCTGATAATCAAGTAATTGCATGATGGGGGTTGGCATTACAGATCTGAGACTTTTCATAGTAAATGACTTCCTGTTGATGCCCAGAAAGCTGGAGACACTGGTGATCACTCAGTCCAGAAAAGAATAGCTCCTCCTTCATTTTCCAAGAGAAATCAAATGGTAGTATTTTCCATTCAGTGCCATTTTGCCTTTTTTTTAATCTTTGGATAAATGTTTGCTTCCAACAATTTATGCCCTCTCTCCCAGTGTGGTTTTATAGTGTATCTGAATTGGTCTCACATATGGTATTGCAGAGGGTTTCGATAGCCACAGATGGTGCATCTGCAAACATTTGAAATCAGCTTCACTATCCAAACCTCCAACACTTGTCTGTGTCCCAAATGGAGCTGGTAAATGCCTGATGTAGTTATTTACTCATAATAAACTCTAAAGGGTGGTGAGTTGTTGGCAATTAAAAGAATTAAAGAAATCTTAATTCCTGATTCTGTAGCTCCAGCAATAATATCAGGAAGAGAATCTTCACAGCAGGTAAATTGAAGTTTTAGTTGGCCTTTCTGTGCTTCATGACAATTTTTTTTTCTTTATTTTTGTCAGATCTCTGTAGCTATGGCATTATTTCTACTTTCTAAAGTATATTTTGCTGTCACTAGAAGAATACAGGATAAGAATTTGTATACATATTGGCTAAATTTCCTAAATCCATTCAAGAGGAGAAGGAAAAGTAGGATTATTAGACAAACAAAACTGACTTATTAGTGCACTTCCTATAGAAATTTCAAATTACTTGTCCGATTAGAAAAACGCAGATAACTTTAATTTTCTGTGTCAGAGGAGTACCAGCACCCAGCAGGATTCAACCTGGCAGGATCCCTCACAGAAACCTGTTGGTGGGCTGAGGGAGAGAGTAGGGAAACACAGAGACACAGCCAGCCCCTGCTCTAATGCAGGGTCAGCCCAAGGGGGTGTTTCAGCTCATGTCCATGGCCCAGGTCCCATCTACACGGGGATACAGGATGGCCTTTGCTTCAAATGCAATTCTGCAGCTGACTCTAAGTAAAGCTCTAAGTAAAAGCAGGAACAGGGAGAAACACTACCCTCTGCACTCCTGTGGGCTTTTTGAAATAAAATCTGCCATTAGTTCCATAAGTGCATCAGAAGTCCTTGACCCAGCTTTAAATCTGTTGGGCTGACTCCATTATGAAAAATAGATGGCAAAGGAAAGGAAAGCAAAAAAAAGTAAAAATTATGCTCATTTTTCAAGTGATGAATGAAAGTCCTGCAAATACATGACTCACCCAAAGTGATATAGAAAAATCTCTATGTGCCAGAGCTATGCAGCACTTCAGGTGAAGCATGTCAAGGCCAGACTGGGTCCTCACACTGATTTCTCCGCAGTCTAAAGGAACTGAGGATCCAATGAGCTGTGGGAAGTTGCTGAGGATGAACATATGGAAGAATAAAAGCAGGTAGAAACAGTAAATGGATAGATGTTCTCACAATTAGGGTTGTCTGAAATAAGCCCAGAGCCGGGAAAGGAGAACAAGACAGAAAATAAAGCTGAGTCTAAGAAAAATGGAACGAAAGAGTCTTAGAAATCAAGAACATGCCCTGCTATAAGAAGACATTGAAGCAGGATATAAGGATTACATGGTTAGAGGAATTGGTGAGGAAACGCTGTAATTTTGGCAGCTGCAACTTTACTGAAAAGGAAGGGTAAAAAACAGAAGAAAGACAAGTCTCTTTCCTAGGGATGAATGAAGAGGATGCAATGGTATCTTGACAGATGTGGGTACATTCTGTGGGGAAAGAGTGAGTCAGATTTTTAAGGGCCTGGGTGTGAGGGAAGGAAATATCTCCTGGAACCAAGACTTTGGCAAAACGGGGAACCAGGAGTGGTCTGTTCCTAAGCAAGTCACTACAGCCCATACTGCCCTGCTTTTGGGGAGCCTGCTCAACCTGTGGGGTGCTGCAACAGCCTCATATCCCTTTTACTTGGGGTCACCTGCTTCCTTCAAGAGTGTGTGCTGGGAGCTGCAGTGGAGAGCCACGGCCAGAGAGCAGGAGAGGCGAGCGGCAAGCTTCGGGCAGGTGGGAGTGCAGAGTAAGCCCACAGCAGCTCATGTCTCTCACAGGCATGGTCTTCCTTCCCAGCCATCCATAACAAGCAGTTCTAATCCTCAAACTTGACAGCTTTTCTACAATTTCCTTAGGAGTGACTGTGGCTGCTGGGGACTGACACCTCCATGTGCAGACCACTCTTCCCAGACTTTAAACGGCTGTGAAAGGTACACGACTCTGAGTATGGCTTTCCATGCAATCAAAACCAGCATATTTTTCCAAGAGAGGGATTGAGTATAGAGAATGAGTTTCACTGTCATTGTACAGACTTTCAGTCTTACATAGTGCAGCCTGAAACCATTACTGTTCCAGTGAGGAAAACATGCAGTCAGTTGAACACTAAGTGTTTTGGACACCATTACTACAAAAATAAATAATCAACCAACTTCATCTCTGAATAGAGAACTCTGCAGTGGGAAGACTGAGAGAATAACAGTCATGATTGCTGAGGAAGAGATGGAAATAACAGTTTACAGTTCACAGGATCTTAATGGATAATCAATGTGGTAAATTAGGATGTGACTGAAATTACAGATACAGCAATTAAAATTAGCCGTGAATAATAGAACACAGCTCCTCTAGAATAGAATAGAAAGTGCTGCTAGACAGAAACAGAATAATACTGTGCAAATGTACAGAAAATTTAATTTTAAGAGAAGTTCAAATTGGCAAGAGATGTGTTTAGTATCTCCACTGACACTTTTCACAAGCTTATAATAGGTAGCTGTAAACTATTGTTGGAGAGGAATTTAATTTAATTTAATTGCATCTCCTCCTTAGGAAAAGTACATTCTGAAGCACACTTGAAGCCAGTGCTAAGGTGTCTCTAAATTATCATTCAGACAGAGTCTATTCACTTCAGCTCTTTGATTGTGGCTGTTGTTTCACTTCAGCCACAGTTTGACTGTGCTCTCTTCTTTAGTCTACTGCTCTCTTTTAAATTGCAGAAACTAAGCTAGGAGCAGAATGGCCATAAACTCTGTTGTCCCAGCAGAGAGGTTTTTCCCAACCAATTGGAGCTGCTTTTTACCTAACAGGAGGACATTACAAACCCAGAGAAAGGAGAGCGGTTATCTGTTCCATTTCCCTGCAAAACTTGTGCTGCAAGTCACTTCTGACAATGCAATGTAGAATGTAGGGCATTAGTTTGTTCTGCCAGAATGATTCCCATATTTTCAAAATATTCAAGTATAATGTGATTATGCTGAGTGACTACACAACTGTAAAACTGGCCAAGAAGCTCACATGTCATTAGATTTCTACTAAATATACAGGTTAATATACAGGTTCAGCTTCATCAGGTCTATGAACTATGTGGGATTTCAAGGTATGTGGACAGTATGACTGAAACAGTTTTTTGCCACATCTGAAGTATCTGTGCTACCAGTGCCAACCATAAAAGCTTTAAAGGGTAACATTTTTCTGCTAGAGTTCCAAGCATATAATTTGATATTTTCCCCTTTTGATTTTGTAATTTCCAGGTTTTTGTGATTTTTAATGGTTTTTTAGCAAATGGGAATCTCAACAGAAGATTTTTCCTAGATGTAGGGATGTGCTTTAGGAGAAGATCATACAAAAAAGCAGTATAAGTCAGTTATTTGTCATGAAGATAATACCAAGAAGATAGGAGCATACAGTTGTAATGCATTAGAAAACAGAAAAATAATGGCCATAACTTTACAGAAGGCCTTTTAACATTCTGCAGTGTGCCCCATTCCAGTTGACACATGGCCCTCCTTGTGGGCCTGGGACAGACATCAAGCCCTCTCCAAGGGTACCTGTGCAGGCTCACAAGTGCATGAGCATGATGTTGCACTTGCTAAACCTTCTCATCAATTCTAGTACACACAGAAACCCCCGTATTTAATCTTACAAACTTCTTGATAGGACAAAAAAGAGGCTCAAACACATAGGTGTATCTATAGTTTGTACATCCTGATCACTCCACCTCCCAAACTGAATCCTCATAACTCCTCCTCACAAACCAAATCAGAGAGCAGCCAGGCTGTTTTGTCTCTCCAAATTTTCTTCAGCCCAAGTTTAGGTAACATCCACAAAGATTTACCTGGGGGTTATAAAAACCAGTGCAGATGGGCTCCACTAAACCCCAGGAAAGATTCAGTGCTGAAGGATATGATGGAAAATTTAAGGTTTGATATACAAGCATGATTATGTCTGTGATATGCCTTCTTCTCTTTTTTTTGTCTTTTGTATTACATGTATTCTGGCAAATCTTTGGATTCTGTGGCAGTTTGCTAATTATCTGTTGTGTTATAAACAATCTTGTTTTGTTGTGCTTTTTTTAATATAATTGAGCTGTTTCTAATGATTCACAATTAATTACAACAGCTCTAAATTTTCAATTTTAAGTCATTTAAATTATTGTCTAGGCTTTTCCCATAGGCAGAGGCATGCTAGTAGTACAGTCCTGGTGAATCAGATTTAATAGGCATTTTGAAACAAGCACAGCTGCAATTATGCCCAGAGAATTTCTGCCAACTCTTTAATAGTTCATTTTTATTGAAAAAGCATCTTTTAAATACCTTTGTTTCTCCTGGGATGAAAATTACTGTTTTAAAGTATTTCATGCCAAGTTTTTACTTAGTAAGCCACCTAGTAATTTATTTCTTATTACATAAAAATCATGTTATATTTCAAGAAAATATAGAACTAATACAAGGTAGCATGCTGGAAATAGAGGTATTTGTGTTTGCTGTAACACATCCGGTAGTTATTTTTTTTTATGCTACTCCTGATATTTTAAAGTGCTATGCAAACATTAAGTGAATCATAAAACCTAAGGACTCATTATTGCTCTGTCCTTATTTTATAAACAGGGAAAAGAGAGCACAGAAGTGCCCTGCCCATTGCAACAGGGAAACAAAATTAGAGCTTCTGTTCCCATCTCTCAGATGACTCCTGAAAATGCTTTTTGAGTAACAACCCGTTTGGGTGAAAGTTGCCTTTGATTTTACTTCTTTAATAAGATTTGGACTTTTTCTTTCTTCATGATGCACAGAAAGAAGAGAAGATGCTTACATTTTATTCATCACGTTGATAAATGTTGTGCATCCAAACTTTGTACCATTTCTCCATCGCAGCTTGGAATCCAAATGAATGCTAAGCAGTGCCAGTCACCACATGGTAGCTATACCTGTATTTTCCATCAGACCACATCATGCATATTAGACTGGCTCTGAAAGATTCAGTTTGTCCATCTGAAGTCCAGCCTGCAACAAGAGCAACTGTCTGGAGTGCTTATGTCCCTATACAGATGGCGCTAAAAAGAAAACAGTAGACACTGTAAGAAATAAATTAAAAAGGTAATTTTTTTTCTACTTCATTAACAAGAACTAAGAAAAAAAATTAAAAATGGATGGAAAAAAGGTGAACATATTCATAACCACACCTGGATCACAGAATATTATCTTTCAGTAAAAATGCTACTTAGACGCTTTGAATGAGGCACAAAGTAAATATCTTTGAATTTGGTTGAATTTAATTTCATTTGGTTATCTTTTTAATACATAAACCTGATCCACTGATGCTTCATTCTGAAAATCACTCATTTTGTTAAACTTAACTTTAGCAGTGTGCTAGGCTGAGGCTCCAGTCATACCTTTCTCTTATTTGGTGTCTACTGTGGCATCACTGATTGTTTGTATCACTATTTTCATTTTAGATATTTCTCTATTTACCTATATCTTGCTTTTTCAGACTCTGCTGACTGTGATTCCCCCAATCTCTGAAACACTATTACAGGAAAATAAAAGTATAAAGTGGGAAAAAAACATTTCCGCAAGAAAGCTGTTCCACAGCTCAATTTGTGTCACTAGCAATTATTATTACCAGCATTCATAACTCAAATACTTACATACTTACTTATATTGCACTTAAACATGTGTGGAGCCAGGTCAGGTTTTAAGATCTCCTTCTCTTTGTGTTTCACTTGACCTAGGTATGATTTCCAGACCCTACTTTAAGCAAGCAGATACCTGGAGCATGACAGAGGACACCGAAGCAACAAAGACAATAAATGTCAAGTAAAAAAACTGAAAGTAGATGTGAATTATTTTCCATGCAGGCCAAGTAGGATGGTATTTATTGTCGTAAATTTTAGAAACACACTTCTACTGTAAAAAAATAAAATTGAAGTAATTATAGAATAATGTGTATTGTGTGGCATGTTCATGCTGTTAAAGGTTGGTGTTTTTTTTTTTAATTCTTGGTGGTATGTATTTCTGTTGGATTGCTTGTATAGTGTATATTTTACACTTCTGTTGGAAGTGTAAAATATATTTATTTAGTTGGAAGGACTCCTGCTAATTGTTCAATGGCTCTTGCTGTGCTGGAGAGATTTTGAATTTATATTGTTTCTCTAAATGCAAGGCACTTCTGATTCATTTAACATTGTTTGGACAGCTGTGAAGAGAAATAAAATGGCACAATATTGTTTTCCTGTGCTGCTTTTGAAGTGACATAATTACTTCAAATATTGCCTGAGATACCCACTGAGACAATAAGGGACTTAATTTTAAATGAAGCAATATGTATCTCAACACTGAAAGCAAACTTGTGCAATGCAAAGTGATGGAGGAAGTATTGGACTAGAGATCCCTGTTAAGCACTATGTTATTTACCTACTTGCCAGACAGAGGTTACATATTTTTAGATAACTGCCAATTTTTATGTCAGATACACTACACATATACTATACACTGCCTTAATTCTGTAACTCTCCTTTACAAATAACAGCAGAGATATTTGTGTGGCAATTGATTACTGTTTCAATCTTTCACAGAAGATGCACTTGTTATCATGAGCATCATTCCTTCAGAGACATCATTTGTAGGTTGATTGCCTCCTTAATGTCATGAAGCAGTCTTTTGATTAAAGAGAGAAATGAGAAATTTTATGCTACTTCCTAATTTTAAACCTCTCAGTGTAAATGTGTGTCTTAGCACAACCCTTCATTCAGAATAACTGCTAATTTTCCCAAACACAAGCTTCACCTCTGAGGCAGACCCCCCAGCCCACTTGTCCAGAAGGAGGAGGCAGACCTTGTTCTTTCCTTTATCCATGCTGGGCTGCATAATACCAGGTCCATCCTTCACAGCTTCTTTCTCCCTCATGCAAACACTCTGGTCCTATTTGCCTTACAAAAACAAGAGGAAAAGCTGTGTGCCTGGACCAATCTGTAAAAGGGTAGTTTGCCTCTTAGCATCATCTGTTCAGTTCACAAAATCATCAGGTCTAAGGCAGAGGTTGGATTCCCAGCCCAAGGCAGGAGGAGGGGAAAGATGCTCATGCTGTATGAATTAGTTTGGGACCCACAGCATGGCTTAAAGTGAGCTCTTGTAAGCTTTGCACTGGAACTAGCAGTGCCCTTGTAAAGCAGAAATAGCACAGAGAGCTCTCTAACACTCAGAACTAATACACCAGCATAAATGAGAAGTCTTGGCGATGAAATACTGTAAAGCAACTTTACATCTTGCATGTCCTTTACACTTAAGCTTGCCTTGTCACTTAAGGAACCCCTAGAACCATTCAGAGCTTTCTGGGGAGAAAAAGGCTCAGGGCCCAGGAGGCAACTTTGTGGTTTTCATAGAAATAATGGGAGGAAACTAAACCAGAATCTACGTCATACCTTCTGGAGTTGTTATGCAGAGGAGAAAATCTTGAGGAGCATTTTGATTATTTCTAATTTGGCAGTTATAAAGCAAATGAAAGATTTTGTATTCACAACATGGAATGGATGTATCCATTTTCCTTAATATCCTGTCACCAAGCAGGCAAAAACAGATACTTAGAAGAAGAGAAAAAGAAAAGGTCAAAAATATAATGATGTTTCCTTAGAATATTTTTCTGGCTCTGGAGACTCTTTGAGTCCAAGACGCTGTCTTTGTAATTAATAGCCCTGATTTTTTTTTTCTTTTAATTTTTTTTTCCCATCTTTTGAACTCATGTAGATGCTTTGCATTTGAAAAGAACTGCATTTACGTGCACAATGTGAAAAATCAATTTCTTTCATTTTCTCCAAGTCTGCCATCTGCTTACTTCTGTTAACCTGTAGTTGTTGCTTTGCCAGAGACTGTGAGCAGCCATTCCCCGTGTACCTCTCTGTGCATTTTTTTTTGTATAGCACTTTTCCCTACTCCTCACTCCCAGTTAATGTTTATTTATTAAAGGTCCCATATAACAAAAAAATAGTTCCAGCTTTTGAATATTTTTAATATACTATTTTCAACAGTATAGTTTTGAATATGCTTGTCACACTGCTCATGATCTTTCCCTGTTATATTCTGTATTTTCTGAGACTGGAGGAGGAGAACTGCCCACAAAAGTTCAAGAAGTGACTGAACCATGGATCTATGCAGCTGGGTAATGAGATTCTCTGCTTGATTCAAAGGCTGTTCTCTCTTAAAACTGTATATCCAGTGTAGCCTTGCCAGCTCCTGTATGCATATTGTTTGGAGACCTGTAATTATGTAAGAGCCTCAGCTTGCATTTATGAGTTGCATAAACAAGTTTCTGTCTTCTGTGACTAGAGAAAATTCTGCAGGAAGTCAAACCTTCAGCTTTGAAATCAGGAGCTAAGAGAAAATAAAGGTGCATTATTTGGGGAGGGGGATTATTTTAAAATCTGATTTCATAATTTGAAGATATATGTAATATTTGTATGCAGTTTATTAGTATTGAAACATTTTGTGCCACTTGGAATGCAGATTTGATGAGCTATTCATCTCCTCACCCTAGCTCCACACCTGGCATGGCCTCCATGTTCTCCACCAGTCCATCTGCAACCAGACTCCAGACTGTTACTGAGGGATGTTCTCACACATGTGATCTCCCAAATCTGCCCAGAAACAGTTTGGGAGACCAATGGTTGTCCTGGGATAGAAAGGTTCTAGCGCCTGCAGTCTTTAGGATTTGGTGTCACAGCAGTATTTTGAAAAAAGAGCAGGCACAATAATCTCTCCATGTGACTCCCCATTTGACTTCTGACAGTGACATGTGAGGAGCCAGAGTCCTTTCTGAGAGCAAAAACCTAGTCCTGCTGATTTTTAAAATAAATTTCTCCCTCCTGCCTGTATTCTGAGGATCATGTCTCTTTGTTCTAATTCATCAAAGTTAAGGTCACATAACAATGCTAAACAATACCAGATGAAAGTGCTTTTATCACATATTGTAAACCTATAGATGGAAATAAAACGAAGGGAGGGATAACAGATAGGCAAGGGTTAGAAATAACTCTAGGGAGGGAGCTGGTATTAAAACAGGGTCCTTGCCAACAAATGCCAGACAATTTAGTCTGAAGTACTCTTGCTCAGCTGCCTAAGCACCCTGCATGATACATGTGAAATGAGACTGCTAATGTAGCAGGTACTTATTCTGCAGTCTTCTTCTTCTCCACAGAGCTGTAATTAACTGTCTTTTTCAAGGAGTGCAATTACTATTTTTATTTTTACTGACCCTTGAATCCTATTCAAACAGACGTAATGCATTTTTGGACTGCTGGTATCACTTACTAGACACTTAGAAAAATATGAATTAAAAGTAGATATGCTGTTCTATGACTAACTGAATAATGTAGCATGTGCAAATAAAACGTCAAGATTTTGATTGGCCTTAT
Source organism: Euphonia xanthogaster (assembly GCA_034509185.1). Taxonomy (NCBI): domain Eukaryota; kingdom Metazoa; phylum Chordata; class Aves; order Passeriformes; family Fringillidae; genus Euphonia; species Euphonia xanthogaster. The sequence continues at coordinate 126,709,469 of JAYDZK010000113.1, forward strand.
CCAAACTGCAGTTTCCATTAAGTCTTCTTAGGAATGAACAAGGTGAAATGTGTATACCTATGTGCACACATGAACCTTCTTATTTACACCTAGATGGCTGAAAACTGTGAAAACTCACTTAAATTCAGTCCTATCATTCTCATTGGAAAATATAGACCTCTATTATCTCCTACACACTCGTATCTTCTTGTGATGTTGCATTTTGAAATAATAATCTTGAAAGGCAATGGCCATTTGTAAAAATGTTAGATCATTATTACCCATAAGGGTAAAGATTCTGAATTTACAAAGTAGTGATTGCAAGTCCAGGAGGCTGAACTCCTGGAAAATTACAAGTCACAGTTCCAGTAGTTTAGTTAGAAAAGTTGTACCAAAGGCACAATGATTTTTTTTTTTGTAGCTCCACTTTACACTTTCATCTTCTACTGACCTCATGGACTTTGGGACACTTTCTTTTTTAGATATTTTTAATGTTTTTTACTTTTTATAGCCATTTAGCAAATTCTTTCTAGAAATATTTTCCTGGCATGAAATTATTGTATACAATTGTATACAGAATTCATTACCTTTTATAATTATTTGTCCTTTTTTGAAGGTGCTTTTTTTGAAGGCAGTATATTTTTTAGCATTTGAGTTGGTTTTCTGCATATGTTTGGTCTTTATGAAATCCTAATTTTAAGAGTGTATATAGAATCTAAATCACAATTTGGGTCTCATTAACCATTCTTTCATGGTTCTTTCATGGTTTTTCTTCTTTTAACTTTTGTTGATCATCTTTTAAGACATGGTCTCATCTTTGTTTAGATCCTGGTTTTTTAAAGATGTCCATGACAGACTATTTTGGTTTCTGCCTTTCCTACAGAGATGGTCACTATGATAAAATGGGTCCTGTCTTCTATTGCTGCATTTCAAACCAGATCCTGTGTAATGTACCAAAGATGTACATCTCCTCTTGTAGACTTTCTGATCATCTTCTTTATAGCTCCATCATTGATAATGTCTTTAAAAAAAGCCCACAAAAGATGTGGGTTGGTTGTTGTTTTGGTTTTGGTTTGGGTTGGGTTTTTTCTGGCTTATATTAATACTTGTCTTCTGCTCTCAGAATCTCTCTTATTTCCCTTACCATTCTGTAGCACAATTGTCACCATATTGATTGTGAGATCAGTACTGTAGAAACTGTTCCTACTTAGACAAAATACTTTAGAGTAAAGATTCATATTTCTGCAGAATTTACCTTGCTTCACTTGAATTTTTCTTCAATATCACTCTCCTTCATTACTGCAGCCTGCTCTGTTAACCTGATAGAGTTAGGCAGAATGATACTGTTAGGTATTCCCTTGATTATCTTCCCTCCAACAAGATTTTGAGGTACCTGTTCTAGGAATACCATTGTTTAAAAACAAGTATTTTGCTGCAACCCCATCTTTGAAATAACATTTGTGAAGTTTCTTAAGAGCAAAAACCAAAGCAGCACACACTGTTAAAAACAATGGAAATGATAGTTGGTTTATATCAGATTTCTTCTCATGAGTCCTCTTCAGTGACCAATAAAAAATTCTGTTGGTGATATTAAAGTAGAGTTTAATTATAAGCAGTTTTGCTGCCTGGAAAGCTAGACAGCATATAGAAAATTCTTAATGACCTGGGGCTTACAAGAAGTCTGGAGAGGGACTTTTCACAAGGGCATGGGGTGACAGGACAAGGGGGAATGGCCTTAAGCTGTAGGAGGGCAGGGTTAGACTAGAATTTCTTTACTGTTAGGATGGTGAGACATTGCAACAGATTATCCAGAGAGGTTGTAGAGTCCCCATCCCTGGAGGTGTGCAAGAACAGGCTGGATGGGTCTCTGAGCAAATTGGTCTAGTGGAAGGTTCCCTGTCCATGGCAAAGGGGTTGGAAGGAGATGCTATGCCTTCCGACTGCAGCCATTTTATGATTCTATGACTCTGTAAGTGCACTGAAATTCAGGCAGACAGCAACCACTGAGGGTGCAGAGCCTCCTCAACTGAGGACATTATAGACAGATAATACTGTGCACAAAGGATTTGGTTCTACCTCAGAGCAGTAAGCTAAACCACATCATCTCTTCCAGCTTCTCTTTCCTAACTAATTTGATTTAGTTAAGCTTCCTACCTAGGTTTCAAACTTACACAGTCCAGATAACTTTTGTGTGTCCCACAAATACAGCCAGACCTGGATGATGTTTTGATTTAAAATGGAGTCTTCAGGCCACAGTGACTAACCATTAAAAATAAAAACATTTAAAACAAACAGTCTTTGCAGTAGAATTTTCAACTATCTCATTTCAGATATGAAAAAGTTAATTTCAAAATACTTAGTGTAAATAATTTTTCAAATGTTACAATTTTATATCCCACAATTTGTGGTATATTAATTAAAATGACAAGAGAAAAAGTAAGACACACATAGACTACTGAATTTAAAACATTAATTAATTAAATCCTTTCATTTTAATACAAGAAGTTCATGAATTAAAGATGGATCATTAACACAAAGAAAATGGGGAACCTTAAACAGTCCTTTATTTGTGTTCGAGTGATGCCCTCATTGAAGTCCTGTGACGACATCTGGAAATAACAGGAATTGTTAAGAAATTTATCCCCAGATTTAGTATTTAAATAGAATATTTCTTGGTGAGGCTCAAATTAACTAGGAAAAGCAAGACTGAGCATAACCCACTCCAAGGACCCACAGCTGCAGAGAACGTGCACTGAGGTAAATCCAGCACAGTCGTGGGCAGCAAGAGACCAGCACCCTGCTTTGCTTTGTCTGAGACCCAGGATGGCCCACAAAGAGGATGTGACCACGGGTGACAAGGCATGCAGGCTGCTCTGGCTCCTCACAGTGCCTCTGTCTCCATCGCTGCTGGTTTCCCTCCCTCTTGTGCCGAGATGCAGACAGTCTCCATGGGAACCAGCACCTTCCCCCTGCCAGGGTCTGAGAGCCAGGGTCGCTGCCTCTGTGGCTGCCTAGGGACCACTGCAAGGGACAGCAATAAGAGGGCTCCCTTCCAATATCCACTGGGGTTTTTTCCAGCCCAAAATTGGTAAGTCGAGGTCTTCAAATGGGAATACTAAAAATACCAGGAGCTGTTAATTTTTCAGCTGGAATAAGACTAATCAGCTGCCTCACCTAGCTTTAGGAAGTAAAGGTCAGTGCTTGACTTAGCAATGGCCTTCCTTCCCCACTTCAATCTGCTGTGAAAGATTGCATGGCTGGACAAACATGTATTTCTTCCTGAGCAAACCACTTCATCCAGTTGAGCCATTAAGAAGAATATAACCACAGGAACTGAAGTTCTTGCCCAGAAAAATGCTAGACATAAATACAAAAAGGGAGGGAAATGGCCTGGTTTTTTTCCCATTGATTTCAAGTGACATGAAAACATTTAGTGTGATAGTATCAATTAAAGGAAGACAGATGGAGAAGTCATCCTTGTCACAGTCTGCTTCCTTGGGTTGAATACCCAATTTTTTTGCATACAGCTACTGTTTACTTCTTATCACTTCTTCACAGATCTACCTACGAAAGTGCATCCTATTATGGTAGGCGTCCAGTGCTCCTGGAGGCTATTCTCCAGGTAAATTATGTAATCCTGGAGTATTGCAGGATTGTTCCCTGTAGAACACCCTGAGCAGCGGTGTGTGAATGCACTGATTTACAATCACAAGACTCTGCACGAGGTAAAGATACAATCTCCCACTATAAAGTATCACACCACAAAAAGCTTTGTTATCAACAAAACCCTTTAAAAACATACTGTGAATTCATCTGCTTTGCAGTGATACTGCCTTTCAATAGGTCTCATGATTATAAGCAAAGTTTTTTAGCATGGCTGCAACAGACACCAAAACTTTTTTAAAAATCTCAACTATTTCTATTCAGGTTGGGGTCCCCTTTCACTTGCCATGTCAGATATTTACTTAATTAATCTAAGCTTCCAGTAAAACTGTGCTTAATTAATACTGTAACTGACATTTCTGACTTTAAATACCTCAGAATAAAGCACAAAAGGTCACAATATTCCAGGTCTCTATTCTTTTTTTTTTCATAATAGCCTTTATGATATAATAGGTAAGAAATTTTTCTCTCCAGTATCCATAAACAAAAGCCTCTATATTTTGCTGAAGCTTTTGTGCTGCTGGAAGTTCTACATGGAGAGAAGGAAAACAAGAAATGAAAATAACAGAAATGAAAAAACAACTAACAAATATTTCTATCTCTGGCATTAAACATTACGTTTGCTAGCAAAATAAACATGTATTTGACATACATAGAAAATTTGAACAATGTATTATATGAACAATATTTTTTACATTCTCTCTTGGAAATATCTTCTTAGCAATGTGATTCTTCATTAATAACACTAAATCAGAGTTAGTCATTAGTTACAATGTCTTAAATTTTTTAATACTGTGGTGAAGTCAATTTATTTCTACAAAGGTACAAAATGAAAATCAAGAAGAACTTAATTTACTGGTAACTCTTTGCATGAACTTATAAGTAGAAGAGTGCAGGGTTACAAACATGGTTCAGCCCTGAGAGATGTTCAAGAGCCAGAGCAGTGTGTGACTGTCTAAAACAGTCTATGTCTTTTCTGGAGCATCCTTGTTAAGCACTAGGCCCTGGTTCCAGGCTGGTCCTGGCAGGATGCTCAGAAGCTCTGACTGGCCCTAGGCATGCAAGGACCTGCCCACAAACTTGTGCCCCCTCTCCTCCTCAGGGGGTGGGGCAGGCCTGCAGTCTCCATTTAACATCCCCAAAGGCACCCAAAGCTCCTTTTCAGTGGATTCAGATAACTGCAAGGCAAACAACCAAGGAGCAGGAGCACAGGTTGCAGAAGGATTGAGTTTAGAAAAGGGAATATCAATTGAGCACGGCCAAATGTCAGCTCATTCTGTATCTCCATGTCAAGTTTGAGGGTAAAGGCACTAATCCCTTTAATTACCAACTGTGCCATCAATGAAGCACTTGAAAAGATTCCTATGCCTTGGTAACTGAGCTGCAGTCCAGCAAAAGTTAACTCTGTTCCCTTGTATAAAAAGTATTGTGGCAGATTGAAGGAGGTCCTGACACTTGCTAGGGCTCTTTTCTGAAAGCACTAGCTTTTGTCTGGAGACTGAAATCTTGATCCTGTAGAGAGTGAAATGAAACCTCCTGAAGGCTGATGGTTCTTCCGCACAGTCCTTGCAGGATGGCAGTAACACCTTGTTTTTCTTCTGTCAAAATAACCCGCCGTGACCCATATTCAATGCACATCTCACAGGTGTGACCGCTCCAGATGCAGCATTTCCTGCACCAATGGTTACTGCCTCTGACTCAGTCCATGATACAGAAAGCTTCAAACGCTTGCAAGCAAATTACTTTAAGTACTTTCTGCTGCTAACAGTGGCAGCATGAGGTACCTGAGAGCAGATTTATCTGAGCCATACCTAGTCAGACTTTTGTCTCCAAGTGCAGCACAAGCTCTAGTGGGGGGAAGGAAATGCTGGGACTGCAAGCACAAAAGCATTAGCTTCAGTCTGCAATGGCTCACTTCCCCTGTTCCTTTCTTCTTCAAATAGCTTAGTGGAGATAATTGCTACTTGCAGTCACTCTCCCTTGTAAACTCATTTTCCTACAATCTGTAGCATCCTGTTTCTTTCAGTGTATGCAAAGATGTTGTCAGTGGAAAAAAACCCCCCACCCTTGGTATATTACTTGCCTCACACCCGAATGGCACAGAAGACACACACACTGTCAAAAAATAGCTGTGTCAGTGAACAGTTCCCAATCAATCAAACACAAGTGGTAGTCTTTGCCTGGCAATGCTGACTACATGTATCTGCTCTCATTACTCCATGATATTTTGCTGCTGTTTTCACACTGTGAAAATTGCTGTATGAATCCACAGTGGGTCTTCCATCTGGAAAGAATATATATTGCTATGAGTTTCTTGGGAGGAGCAATCATTCGTAGTTTAGTCACACTGTGTCATTCTGAGGCAAGCAACAAGGTCTGAGATGTTGTTTACACTATAATGACATAATAGAAATAAACCTGGCATGATATAGTTTTATGCTGATCTGGAAAAAAATTATACCCAGTAGTACATGATAGCCACCAACTATGGAGCAAAGGGTGGACAAATGGGTGAAAGACAGATACTTGTACAAAACTTATATTTGAAAACTTTTCCTTCTTTCTGCAATTGATTTTACAGTAGCTTACTATCATAGACAGAGTTTTTTTCCACTGCAGATGATTTTGTTGAAGACTTTTAAAGGTACTATCAATTTCAGCTTAGCTGTGTTTTCTCTGGCTGGCCTTTCACCTGAGCTCATCAAATAAGACATAGGAATCCACAGTGTGAATGAAAAGGAAGGAAAGTAGACAAAAATGGTTTGGCAGAATATGGCAATGATGTTTAGGAAAATAGCTTTATTTCTAGAACTTCTGTGGAAAATATTCTATAGACTGAACTGATGCCAGGGAAAAGGTAGTGTGACCCTTTTTTTTTTTGTTGATTCCATCTTCTAGGTGAGACATTATCATGCAGCACCACTAAAACATGTTTCTTGGCAGTTTTTTCCTAAATAATACTATTTTTTTAGCAGAAGTCAAGGTTATGTGAGAAGCAAAGTATATAATTGAAGGACTCTGTCTTCTACTAGGTTCAGTGTTATATCTGATCCTATTTTATTTCCTACTCCTGTAGTGTAGTGCTGTTGCACATGTGTGGGGTGAGATTGAGCCCACAGTGAGTTTCAGTGTCCGTGTGTGCACTGGGGCTTTGAGCTCTTGCTACAACAGAAGAAGCTCTTGTCACCAGCTGATGGGAGGCAGCAAATGGTGCAGATGGGATCTGTGGAAGAGGAGTTGCATCACCTCCTGGACTCTGCTTCTTACATCCTTAGATAAAGCGCTGAGCATGCAGGCAAACACCAATGTAGGCATAATGTTTTGGTATCATTGGTCCTCATGTCTGGATGCTCAGGAGGGAGTGAACTAGTCAGAAATTCCCAGAGGTGCTGTTTTCTGTACTTCTGACCTCGCTGCAGTCAACTGGAAAACTGAATGTCCAGACTCTTCTACAGCCATGGAGAAAGAGTTAATTGCAGGCAGGGAAGCAGTTTGGCATTATGACACTTCTGCTTTGGTGTAGTCAATGGAGGGGCTCACCCTTTCCATCATCTCTAGAAGCATTCCTGGGGAAGCGACTCTTGCTGTATGCTGGAACTACAAGGTAGCATGGTGAAACTTGCCCTGTGCCAGCATCTCTGAGGCAATAAACTGACCACAGCCTCAAAAACCTCAGTGAAGCATCAGTTCAGTGTAAGGAGACCTTTTAAATCTTCAAAGCCAACCAAGACGTGTCCGTGGGCTGTCAGAAACATGTCATTGTACTCACTTCTTGCTGATGGCTGTGCCTGAGGCCAGTGATTAGAGGCATCACTCCAGGAAACCAGCCTCACACAGGATCAGTGAGGCTGCAAGCAGCACCAAGGCCTGTGCTTTGATTTTGGCAGACAGAGCTCCAGATTGCTGAGGGTAACCTATGCACGGTGGACATGGCAGCACCTGAGTGAAAGATCCAATACACATAAAATAACTTGTAATATAAAAACACGGCTAATGTCTAATTAGTTGCTGACACCAGTTCACTCTGAAGTCATGTCAGTGGCCATGCTTATGTCAGAAGCAGGGTCTGAATGTGGCCACTGCTCCTCTCTGACCCAAGCAGAACTCAGAGATCACAGCCAGCAAGCATGGCAGCGTTTTTGCTCCACAAGATGCTTCTTCTGCAACTCAGAAGACCCATTTTCTATATTCACAAAATGATAGATGTAGGCAGGGGCTACCGAGACAAGGGGAATGAGGAAGGTTTCTTCTATCAGTTCTCTCTATACAGATGCTGATACAATGAAAATTGATAATAGTCCTTTATACAGAACACACTGATCAGTATTTGAAACATAATTTGATGCTTCTCAATACTGCATGTACATATGTCTAAAAAGAGAAATTGTACAGACAGATATGCCAGCTAGATGCATAATATTGCAGCTTTGAGACCTGTGGTTGTGTTAGCTGTATTTACTGCCTGCAAGCAGTCTTTCCCATTAAGTATATTCATTGCATCTTACTTGAGCCAACATTGCTCAGCATTCATTAGCCTACAAATTAAATGTGAAGAATTAAAATTGGATAATCTCACTATTTTGCCATCTGTTCCTCAACTTGAAAGTAGCAGAATATCAAGCTGTTTTGTGGGGTTTTTCCTCAAATATTCATTACAGACAACAAACCACAATAGAACCTCAGGCACAAAAGTTTCAGGACTGTGTCCAAAATTGGACAGGTTTATTGAAAAAGCTTTGGAACCGTTGTAAATTCAGCAAGAAAACAAAGAAGTGTTTTCTTCTAAACACATCTGGAGCTACAGCAAAGAGTCTGCATGGTACTGCCAAAACTGGCCACCAGAGACTGGAGGCTTTGCTCCTGCCAAACCCCTGGGGGTTTGTGGGACAGAGAGCAGTGGCAGGATCTCTTTTTTTCCCAGACACAACGAGTGCTAGCAAATTGGAAAAGGTGGCAATATTACATTAATGTTCTTCAACTGCGTGGAAGAAAATCAGCAGTCTAGCATTAGAATTCTTGAGTGGTTGCTTTGTTAACACAGTGAAACTAGAGTGATTCTTTCTATACATTTTGATAGGTAAAATTTTCCTGAAGTTCCTTGTAAAAATTTGGTTTAAAACTGAAAATACCCAAAAGTAATCATGGTTACCTTAGTAAAAAAAAAAAAAAAAAAAAAAAAAAAAAAAAAAAAAAAAAGCCTTTTAATAACTTTAAGAGCTATCTCCAAACTTCTGAACTTCAGTTAAAGCAGTTAATGCTAATATTTGTTATCACCTCATATTCCCAGAGATTGGAGAAATGGCTAAGGAAAAGGCATACTGCCTTTCTGTAGAAATTATCCAAAGGGATAATTAAAATGCAGGTAAAGTTAAAATACAGATAAAAATTTTCCTATTTAAAAAAGGTAAA
>JAYDZK010000113.1:126718619-126750618 GCA_034509185.1 Euphonia xanthogaster
TCATATTCCCAGAGATTGGAGAAATGGCTAAGGAAAAGGCATGCTGCCTTTCTGTAGCAATTATCCAAAGGGATAATTAAAATGCAGGTAAAGTTAAAATACAGATAAAAATTTTCCTATTTAAAAAAGGTAAACCAGGACATCAGTGTCATATGACACTATCCCTAGAGATCCATTGCCTGATGGGAAATTCAGCTCTGAACTGAGGGCCAATAATAGTCTAATTTTAGTGTAGAAGTCTTTTTTTTTCCAGACACAGAGTGAATCAAGGCTAAAGGGGCATAGAGGTCATCTCTGTATTCTCCTTTTTGAGCTGCCATAGCTGTAGATCTGATTACGGCTGTAAAGGATCACCTTTGATAATTGTAGTAAAGGATCAACTTTGCTGAGGGGCAAATTTCATCCCAATGTTGAGGCTAGAGGCCTTGTTCCTGTGATACAAAAGGTACAAGATGACTGCAAGGAAGGGTTAGTGACCCCTATTAAAACAAATAGACTATGCTGGGTACTTGGAATTCCCAGTAACTTTTGTTACTTTTTTTGTGGCTTGTGTAACAGCAGGATTCACTTTTTGATCTCTGCAAAATCCTCTTCTGAACCCTATAAACCTTTAATATCATGATGACCACATAAGATTAACTGCAGTAAAGCTGTGATGGAGAAACCTCAATTACTGGGAAGCACCTGGATAGGAAAGGTTAATAGGAGCATCCAAGGGAAAGCATATATGACACTGAGCAGTTATATCATTCCAGTGATTTTTGTTACAACCACATGCCTGGGTTGTGAATCTCTGCCTGGGTTCCCTATTGATGTCTGCCTTTGCCTACACAGCCCTACAAAGGCAATCAATCCTTGTATGGCTGCTAATTACTGATTACATTCATGTACAGATTCATCATCTCCTTTTCTCCAAAGAAACTAACCCATGATGTGCTCTTATATTATCTTCTGATGGTTACAAGAAATTTTGTGCCATACTGCAGATTTCCTATAAAGACCCTGTCTGTAGTAGTTTAAAGTAATTTTAAATCATGTCTGATTGATACTTAAATGATAGTGCAAAGATTAAGAACAGACATTGGTGTTTTAAAGAAGTTCAGTAGAAGCTCCATTAAGTGATTCACAAGAAGAATAAAAGGTCAAGAAACTTGTTCTTAACGCATCCCAGTAGTCTGAAGGTCTATTTCACTCTGAAGTCTCAGGCAACTTAGAACAAAACCAAACCAAATTGTACAGCACCTAATTGCACCTTAAGGCATTTTTTTAAAGGTTACAGCTGGAGCTGGACAGGAACTGAAACATCTGATGAGATTCCTACTCTTCCCCATGCTCCATGGGGACCACAGGTGCTGGAGCTGAACTTTGAAAGTGGAGCTGCAAACAGTTGTGCTTCTTAGGCATTACACAACAACAACAGCAGGAAGAAATATCCAGGGTGGGAAAGGCATACAAATAAACTTTTTCATTGGTATTTTTCAAATTCTGGGCTAAGACACATCAGTACATTGCTGTGTGTTCTGATTGTTTCTAAAACAAGACAGGGAAGCTTATTTGAGGGAGCACAAATTACTTGAAGCGCATGCTGTGTTCTGACATGTTTTTTCACCTTGTGAGGCGATCAGCGACCACCAGCTGGGGCAGGATCATGAGTAATGAATGCTATAAGGTAGGTGGCTTCTGTGCAGGAAAGGGTCATTTAAAATTGCATTTTGTAGTTTGTGGTGTGCAGGGGGCTGTATATATATATGTATGCATGCCTGTGAGTCCATGGCTGCCTGCGAGGGGAATTTGACCCCTTGGGAGCCTTACTTGCTCCAAGCATCATCATTCTGTGCAGCAGCAGATGCCATAAGCAGTTATCCTTTCTTTAGCATAGCTCAGATATCACAGAATGTTCAGCTGTAAATATGGCAGCACAGGTGCAGCCACACGGTCTGTGCAGGCATTCCTCCAAGGGAAAGTGAAATCTGCAGAGGAGAGACAGCAGCAATGCCCCAGGGAAAAGCACATGTGAGCTGCATTACTGGTCTGGCAAGGGTTTGCTCACCTGACACCCTGAATCCTTTGCTGTGTGAGGGTTTGATGAAGCCAACACAAACATGGGGGATTTTACCCACAGGTTTTTTCTACACTATCAACAATGGAGTCATGTACAGCACCTCAGAGTTCTTACCTAGGTCCAAGGACTCTCTGAGCTCTTAACTGAGGAGGTGCAGGAAACAGTTACAGCATCTCACAAATGACAGTTTCCCCACACCACTTGGTATTTAAGATCAATGAACACAAATGTCTAGTTCAACGTTCCTTGTTGGTACCTTTCAGCTGTGCTCAGGTTTGATATTGCCAGGCTGACCCCAAAGGCTCCTGCTACAGCCCTCTCAAATCCTTTGCCAGACAAGATGAATAGCTGTGTGGACAACCTGCAGAGCTGTGGAAAGGTAATCAATGCCTGCCTCATTCTCCAAATGCTTTATGTGCTTTCACAGGTAGTGTGAAAGTCAATATCCAAACAGGGGACCATTGAAACACATTGTCATGCCCTTCTGAGCAATTGTTTTGGTTTGCAGATGGCTTTTTCTTGCCCTTATCTTTATGGCAAAGCAAGATGTATACTGCTAGCCTCTGTCCAGATGACATGATGCATCACATTTCTTATATGCCCCTGTGGCAACATGTAGAGAAAACAGCTAAGATTAAAAAGTAACCAAATCAAGGGGAAGATGTTGGTAAATGAAGAGTCACAAACCTCAGTAGTTTAGGTGAGATGCCTGGATTTTAGTGGTGGGGAAAGAGAAGAAAATTACTGACAATTAAATTCCTCTTACTTAACTTTAGTCCTTCAAAAAACATCTGGTCTAAACTATTTATTTGGAATGCAGCCTCAGTTAATGGAAGAGACACACCTCCTGAAAATGTGATCTATGCCTTCATCAGAACATGTCTCAGTCCAGAGAGAATGTACCCATCCTTCCATATGGGTGCAGGCATCTTTAACCAGCTGCCAAACTTCTACCAGGACCCCAGTCACTATGGGAAGAGCATGGACACACAGATTTAGTGCCATAATCTTCAAAGATGCTGCAGTTTAAGCTTTATTTCTAAGGGTGGCTCAGGTAGCAAGCAGCATCATGGCATTGTAAATCAAGGAACTAAGGCTACAGTATGCCTGTTGCCTCTGAAAGTGGGATGCAAGCTCCTAAATTGCTTGCTCCTTTGGGAAATCATAACTGCTTCTGAAAGACTTTGAAATTAATGATCCTTGCACTATATTGCAGCAGCTTCAAACACTATGTTAAATAATCTGATAATTTGAGAACTTAACTGAAGGGCGAAGTTTTGTTTTAACATCAACAAGGAATATATATCCTCATCAAAACAATTTCATATTTTTCAGGTAAATCTCTCAGCAGACAATCAAGTTATTCCTTATAATTTAATTTTTGATGGAATAAAATGCCATTTTAAAAGGTGATGCTGTATGTGATGAAGCACTTTCTTCCCCTTGTGACCTGTGGAATAGCATGGTACTCTTATCTCCTCCACTGCCCCACATCAGGAGCCCTATGCTCTACAGCTTTGATTTTTGAACTATGCAAATCTGCACGCAGGCCTGGATGGAGTACAGCCAGACTAAGGTTTGTGCAGCCCATTTCAGGATCTTTCTGTTTCTAAAGACATGGCAGGAATGTTTTAGAGAGAAACTCAAGCTTACATCCTTTATGAACAAGCCTAAAGAATCATATAGTTACATAAACCCTTGCAAGAAATAGTCAAGAGAATTTGATTGTTCAGGTTCACATCTCAAGGTTTGCCAAGGTGTTTGTGGTTTGTGTTTTAATTTAGTAGCACTGAACAGAAAGTGCTTTCAGCAGCTGCTTACCGTGAAAGAACATCTAGAGTGTTGTACAAGGTCTAGATGTTGCATGTCTTTCTGCACTTGCAGAATTAAAATCCTGAAATTATTTCAGAAATTAAAATATGTCAGGATTCTCAAGATCTATAATGAGAGACTAAAAAGAATGGGAGAATGGAGGAGTGGGGAATGTAGAAAATACAAAAACAAAGGGGAAAATATTCCGATTAGATGGGCCTGAACAGAGATTTAGTTGGAAATTATACATAATATTGAATACAAATGGAAATGGAGAAAGGCCGGGAGAAAAGAAGGAAACAGTAACAACAATTGCACTATCACATTCCCTACCCACAGTGTATTATTATATGGACAACAGAGAAAGGACCCAGGAAAATTGTGGAAGTGCTTGATTGTGTCAAAGTAGATAATCAAAGATCAGTGGAAACACTATATCCCAATATTAACCCTGCTCCTAGTTCTTGGGAGATTGAATTCTTCATAAGGGATTGGGAATAAGGCAAAAAGAGTTTGTATATGAACGTGTGGAGAACACAGACTCTCCAAGGACACAGATGTGGGCAAACCTAGTGAGTAGACTTTCTTACAGATGCAGAGAAAAATAATCCTCCAAGTAGCAAAGATCAAAAATTTACAAGGAAAGACAGCACCAAGTATGTGCAAAATGCACAAATACAAACTAGGAAATTATAACTAAAGGAAGAGTTTTGGGGGAAGAAAAAAAACAACTCCTAATCATTAATTCTCAATATATTGAGTCATTTACAATAGCTATGGCTAGGGAAGTCATTATGTCAAAGTATCCAGACGAGAAAAGCCAAGTAAAATTGTACTGAGAAAACAAGCAGTGACTCACAGGAAGAACTTCAAAATAACATTATGGTAACTAAAAGTAAATGGTTGGTAAGGCCAAGTTGGCACTAGGTACAAACACAAAGCAACAGCAGCCACACAAAAGCAAATGTACAATGTAGGCTACAGTATATGAGTGAACACACAAAGCTTCAGCAAATCAGCATCAAATTCAGTGATAGCATGGTGACTGCAGTGCTAGCCACAGCACAACAAGGGAAAGGATGCAGACTGGATGATTAGATATCAAAACCACTCAGAAATTTTGGCTTTCACCTAAAACAAATATCATGTGCCCATAGGTACTGAACCTGGAGGAACTGCTCCCGCTGCTGACAGATTTATCCATCCATCCACAAGGGCAGGCTAAGAGGCACCATGTGGCACCGTGGCACTGCTGCTGTCACATGAATTCATTTGGAAATTCAGGCAAGCTGAGGAAAGAAAACTGTTTATGGAGTTGCTATTTCACTATATGTGAGAACCCAGCTTTTGGGATAAAATAGTGTAACTTGGAAGAAGAAATTATACACTCCCTGCCTTGCATCTCTCATTACTCTCCCCATTCTTGAACCTAATCAGGACCTAAAATGTATTTAGAAAGTTTGAACTTATTTTTCCTTTTCTTTTAACCTTTTAATTCATGCTGATAACTTATGTGGGAAAACACTTGACTGTTCCTGTTATCCCAAAACCATTACATTTGAAGGCTGATAAAATAGCAAGAAGAGGCAAAATCTGTGTTTTGTGGGCCTAAGTGAAAGTTCATCTCTAAAAATGCCACATTAACAATTTCTTTTTCTCTATTTGATCCCCTTTGTGGAAGTGCTGAAACACTGACAGCTGACATGAATTCAGAGGCAGCTGAAGTGACTACTGCAGTGGGTCAGCTGAGCTGGCCACAACAGTGGGTCAGTGCTAGTGTGATCGGTTATTTGGCTGAATGGCTGTAATTTTAAAGTCATTGAGATTTGAACTATATCTGACTTAAGGCCCCAGTCTGGAATGTTCTTTTCAATGTCCCCCTCCCCACAAAAAACACAAAACCCCCAAAAAACCACAAAAATCAACCAAAAAACCCTACCTTCTCATTATCTAAAATATTGTATAAGAGAAGAGGAAGATGGAAGATGACTGAAATACCAAAAAACTCAAGAAGAAAACTCAAAAAAGGAAAAAAAAATGGCTATTACAGATACAGAGAAGTAGTACTTTTTCTGAAGGAAGCTCATTAAGACACTTTCCATATGCTATATTTCCGTCTTCTCCTGCTTAAAATGTTGCAGGGTTTTTATTTCACTTATGAGATGGATTGAGCAGTTCTGGTTTGAGTCACACTCCTTTCTCTCTTCCTTTTTCACAGAACAATTTATTCATGGTTACCATGGAAATGATTTCATCTTTCCAATAGAAGGATTCCGGCCCTGCAGTCTTGGTTTTGTCAATATAGTATCCAAACCCTAACACCCCTACTTTATTAATGCCACAGTTAGATGAGACTATTTACCTATATCAAGAAAAACAAATCTTTCAAAGCATTTAACCAATTAAGGATGCTGGTACTCCATCATTTCATAACTTTGTGCAGCAAATAAAAGACCCACAGTTGTGACATCCACTATTTATTCAGACTCCTCACAAGGATCTGTCTTATAAGTCAGTTCTGTCCCTCCTGGAACAGGTAATGGACAATGCAAAACTTCCCGGTTTTGGAGGTTTTTTTCCTTTTATTCCTTTTCCTTTTCTCCCCAACTTTATGGGGGTGTTTCTTCATACTTTCCTGATGGTCTTTTAGAGGAAAACAGAACTGGCATTCATCAGTTTGTATCCCTACCTTTATGCTGCTGTTACTGACAGACTTGCCAGGGGAAAGACATGCTCTAATCCTTCTTTGAGCTTAAATGGGGTTTTCTGTTTCATAAGGCAGATGAAGGGGCACACACAAAACACTGAAACCAGCTGACAAAAAGCAGGGGCCGCACAGGCACCCCTAACATGTACATACAGACACAAATAATCAGTGCTGCGTAAAAGAGGCATCATTTCCTCACAATTTGCTATGCTTCAGTTGTGACTCCTTTGTAAAACACAAGCCCCAGACACCATTCTTGTGGGGAAAAAAAAGAAAAAATAAATCAGTTTCTCCTTTCATATTTATCAGCAGATTTTAAGTCTATTTGGGAGTAAGTAAAGAGTGATTTAAAGTTTCAGTCTGACACTGTTGGTTTCTTTGCAAGAATTGTCTACCTGACAGCAAAATAGGATATTTCTCTTTAAAATATAATAAACTTTGAGCACTTTTATGAAAAGGTTGTGCCTTGTCTTTGTGCTTCAGGCAGGAGTCTCTTGGGCCTCCCCAGCATGAGGCAGTAGTTCACAGCAGTCAGATCAGCTGGGGTGCCATTACTCCATTTAAAACCACATTTCAAAGCCAACTCAGCACTTCCTTAAGTTTCCACCCAACCTCGCTCAGCTTTCTGGTGTGTTTTGTTCAAAGTTTAACTTCTGGATGAAGTACATCCATCTTTCATTAAAAATACACTCATTGCTCTTCCTTCTGAACACAGGTATAGTATGAGATGAAATAGCTTCAAGTTGCATTGAGGGACCAATTTCCAAATATCCATTTATATTGGATATTTGGACATTTTCTTCATGAAAAGGGTTGTCAAGTACTGGAACAGGCTGCCCAGGGAAGTGGGGGAGTTGCCATCCCTGGAGGTATTTGAAAGCCACATAAGTGTGATGCTTGAGTACAGGGTTTGGTGGAGGACTTGGCAGTGTGGGGTTAATAGCTGGACTCAATGATCTTAAAGGTCTTTTCCAACCTCAATGATCCTATGTTTCTAAAAATTTCTTTTAAGAGTAACCTCTTCAGAAAGGGATAAATTACCTCATTGATTGAATACTTAAAATTAGCAAGGCAGAGCTGAAGAGTGTGAATGAATGTGTCGTTTTAATACTTTGGGGCTCTCTGTGCATGGCATGTCATAATATTACATTAAATTTTCAGATGTCTTGTTGCCTTCCATGGCAAAAAATAGATAGTGAGAGAAGAGGGGAAATCATCAAAGATAAGAAATGTCTGGACAAAAAGACTATCTGTTCCAAAATACTGTACATTTCAATTATGTCATTCCCATTTTTTCAACCTCAGTGTGAGACAGCTGGTGGAACACAATGTGGGAGTGTGCTGAGCTCTGGCTTGGCTGCCTCTGCCAGTGGCAATGATGAGGATATAATAAATGGAGCTGGTAGCTCCAGTGGTAATAATGGTGACCCTGATGCTTCCTGTTGTATTTTCAGCTGCTTAAAATTTTGCAGACTGCTAATAGTTTGGATAGAAGTTTTCTATGCTGTCTTTTTGCTTCAAAATTACCTCCTTCTTTAAAATTTCACCTGACATAGTCTAGTTATTTCTGATGGTGAAGCTTCCTGTTTGGCGCCTAATGCACAACAAAAAAAACAAAAGTGGGAAGAGTGGATAACAGACCCGGTGAGTGCCATGCAGTGAGACCTGGACAAGTGGAGAAATGGGCTGGCAGAAATCTTGTGAAGTTCAGCAAAAGGAAATGCTAAGTCCTGCATCAGGGGAGAAGTAACCCCAGGCACCTGGACAGGCTGAGCAATGACTGACAGGGAAGCAGCTCTGAAAGAAGGACCTGGGGTCAGGGTGGACAAGCAACTGACCTTGACCCAGTGTTTCCATGAGGCAAAGACAGCCAATGCCAGCCTGCACTGCATTAAAAAGTGCATTGCCAGCAGGTGGGAAGAGCTGGTTCTTCTCTCAGTGTTCAACACTGAGGAGAGACATCTGGAGTGCCAGGTCTGGGGCTGGCACTCCAGAGAGACTGGACATGGGCTCGAGAAGAGACATAATCTTACTGAAGTGAGGACAAAGAAAGGCCACTAAGATGATTAAGGGAGTATCTTACACACAAAAATAGGCTGAGAAAGCTGAGACTATTCAGGTGGAAAAAGAGGAGGCTCATGGACCTTATCCATGTGAATATATATCTGATTGAAGGTAATGAAGAAGGGGGAGTAAAGCTATTCTAACTAGTGCCCACTGACAGGAGAAGAAACTGATGGGCACAAAACTGGAACAGGAAGCTGTCTCTGAACACATGAAAGCATTTATTTAGTGTGAAATATGTTGTGGAGGTTCAATTCATGAAGATATTCTGAATGCAAATAGATATGGTTTTGGACAAATTTCTCTAGCTGATTCTGCTTGAGTGTGGAGTTTGAACAAGATATTGAGTGAAGAAACCTTACCAATGCTTAACAGATCATTTCTAGCTTTGGAGCAGGAATTTAAAAAGTCTTTATGGGAAGACCCTTCTGCTGTCATTTATTTTCCTGTTTCTACCAGAACATTTCTAAATTCACAACATTTTCATGTTATTAAATTGATGAGGCATCAGTAGAGCATGACTGAACTTTGATGAATAGGTAAATACTGCAGGCACCTCCTGTAAAGAGCACAGGCTATATCTGAGCCTTGGGTACTGTATAAAATTCACCCTGTCCTTCCTTTGCTGCCTGGAGCACTGTGGTGCAAAGCTCAGAAAGTGAGAATCACCCTTCTTTCAAGCTTGCAAGGCTCTAATTGCTGGTGCCACAGATGGGAAGAAGACTGAGAAGCCGAACTTGACTACAGCAAAATTATGTATCCCTCACAGGGAAAAGATTACCAAAGCAAGAGAATAAAATGGAAAAAAAATCCAGTGCAGAGGATAATAACAAGGCTGTTACAAGCCTAGGAGTGTTTGAGGAGTATGGAGCAGACTGTAACCAATTGCAGATTGGTTAGAGCAAAACCAAAGGACAAGCTCACACAAAACGTGAGTTGCAACATTTCTTGAGCATAATATAACTTAGCAACTAATTTCTGTATTTTGAAGTTAATGCACATGAATTTTAGTTTAGTTTTGAAGTTAGTGTATATCTTCTCTCATCCCTCATGTATACATGTGAATTCTCCTCACCAGATGAACCCTCTTAAGATGCTTTGAAAAAAACAATCTTTATATACAAAGTGCTGTAGGATCTTTTGAGATAAAATTCTCTAGAGTGTCCCATTCATGTCCTCTTCCTTATTTTGTGGAAGTAACTGGTCTTTATATAATATTCTTCCCTGATTACAGGGTGTAAGACTTTTTTCTGACTAAAGAAATAGTGATGAAAGAAGGCTAGGTTTGGGTTTTCTGCTTTGATGCACAGCAAACATGCAATTTTGCTACCGGTAGCAACAACCAGCTTGGAAAATGATTAGGCTTTTAAATGACTGGGCTTTTTGAAAAAAGCATAAACAGGAAGATGTGGGCTGTTTCTGGAGTTATAGTGACTGCATTAGAAGGGAAGAGGCATCATCATGAGTGATATTCCTACACCAATTTCCATGTGGACTCTACCAAATCAGAGGAATTCCTCTAAATTTATGAAGTTTGCAAAATTTTAATTGAGTGTAAAATTTCACTCTTGCTAATTTTGAGGGCTAGAGTTGGATTTTATCAAACTAACTGATAACTCATGAAATTTTGAAGGGTTGCTTACAATGTTGAGCAATATTTTCATCTACTCTAATTCACCTAATCTGGGTTTGTTTGCCTAATGGTTTTGCATGTCTTTGCATTCATTACAGTCCATTAAGGTAAAGCTTTTAACAAATACTCAGTTTCAGCCACTTTCACCATTTTCCACTTGAACCTTATTTTTCTCAAATGTCAAACTCTTCAAAGATCTTGTCATGAAAGGTCATATTTCTATGATAATCATATCCAGCAGTTCAGCTCTGGCCTGGAATGATAACTTATACAGGAGTCCTATTCCTTTCAAGAGGAATCTCAGAGAGAACTTTAAGTGTTTTCTTTGGGTTTTTTTTGGTTGGTGTTTTTTTTTTTTTTTTAATTAAAATTACAGTTTTCCAACTAGTTTTCAGTATTCTGCCTCTCAGAAAAGCTAGTGCATCTACTGTCCACTTTTTGCCCAAGGTTGTTTCCTGTGAAAAAATAATGGCCCAGAAGATGCAAAGGCATTGCACTGTGCTTTGGTGGGGCACACTGCTCTCACACTGTGTGGAGCAGATCATCTCACCAGCGTTCAACCATGACACACGATAATAAAAAGGATTCATAATGGCAGAAAAGACTGGCTGAGGTGCTTAAGAAGGGGACATAATAAACCACATAGTCTTGGACTGCTGTGAATTAACTTTCATAAATGCTGTGACAACAGGTCACGTATTTTATTTTGTTATTTTTGCTGCAGTACTGCCTGGTTCCTCGGGTGTGATTGTACTCTGCAAATATACAGTAAAAAAAATTCCTTGCCTAAAGAGACTTCTAAGTTTAGACAAAAAAAAAAAACCTGATCAGCAACAGGTTACAGAAAGCAGACACATGGACAGTAGAAAACAATTGGTTAAAACAACTCAGAAAAATGTTGTGGAAGCAATATGCTTGCAACTTTTTTATAGCCATGTAGCAAATATGAGATTGTGCATTCACCTGGGGCTGAAATGGCCATTTAGGGAAGCTGCTAATGATAGCTGTCAAGTAATAAAGACAGTTTTTAAAGTCCAGGTGAAACTGGAATAAGAATGTTTATTGACTTCGCTGATATTTCACAAATAAACCTGAGAGGAAGTATATGAAACAAAATGGCACTTGATATCACATACTGCCTCATGCTATTCTCAGCTTTACTTCTTCACATGCATTTTTAAGCCTCAGCAGTGGTCCTTTTTGTCTTTTATTCTTGCAGTGTCTTCATGGCCCTGCATCTTGAAACTTCAATAGTGTTTTTAGGGTGAGTTCTCATGGGTCTCATGGGAAATAACTACCATTTTGCCCCTCTTTATCCTCATTCCTTACCTCTTGTTTTCTAGATCTTGAATCATATTGGAGAAAACAAAACAACTGAATAACAAAATAAAGATCAGCAATTTAAATAATTAAACAATATTATCCAATAATTTATGTGCACAGTAGCTAATATGCAAAACTTGCACCCTCTTAGTATACACCCCTCAGAGCTAAGAACACTAGAAGTGGAAACAATGGAGGGGGGTGGCTGAGAATGAAAAATGTGTAATGCTGGGGAAACACCATGACAAAAATCATCGGGTATCTTATCATCTTCGTCCTTACCACCTGCTGCACTGGACAGCCCCTTGCCTCTCCAGAGGCAGTGTCCTGGGACTCTACTCTTCCTGGGTGGTCACAGGGAAGAAGCTTCCCTCTTCCCTTCTCTCTTTCTCTCCTTCTACTTTATTTGAGTTTGAAATATCCTCTGCACTTTGATGTATAGGCTGATTATCTGACTGAAGTACCTCTAACACACACTCTGTTACCATAGCCTCTACATTTGAATCAACAAAACTAATTTCCATCTTTTCTATCTGATTTGTGGTGATCCTTTGAAATCCTCCCCTGTCAGTGACTTGTTATGAATAGCCTTACTTTTGCTTTTGGAAAATGCTGCCAATATGTGCATGGCATCAAAGTATGACAGTTGCAATTTATTTATCAGCACATTAGGTTTTAACCACAGGATGCCCTCTCATCACTCAAGAAAAAATTACAGGCTAGAGCCTTATAGCTATATCATTTCTATGAATAATGTGTATAACTGAATTTAGTCCATCGCTTGCTATTATTCTGTCACAGGAACGTCGAAACAGAGGAGCTGTAAAGCAAACAAAAGAAGAAAAATGGTAGTCATAAGGTGAACAGTTCCAAGAGAGAAAGACAATCACAGGTGGAACATTCATTGGAAACTGCTTTTTAACCTGGTACTAGGAAAGTAATATGCCTTGTCAAGACCTGATACAGAAAGAATATTGAGAAGCTAATGGAGTGCTCCTGGAAGGTAGGTAAGTGAATAAGGCTATAAGCCTGTTTGGGGAGAACAGACTGATGGAGAACAGGGCTGCGAAGGATGACCCAGGCAGGTGGATTGGTCCCCAGCTTCAGTTTAAGAAGTTTTCAGCACAAAAAACCAGGCACACAGGCCTTTCACTACCCTGTTTAAAACTGCTGCATACCTTTGACTGAGCAAAGAAGAATTGTTTGAAAAAACTGTTTTGAATCATTCCACGTGACTGAAAACCAAAACAACTCGTTCATCTTTCTCAATAGTCCAGTTACAGGACTCCGTCTTCAAGCAGGTGAAGGAAGTGAAGCCCACCATGGGTAGGATGCTCAAGAAATGTGAGATGCAGTTCACACTCAGAAATGTCTGAAAGACTAGGTAGGCATGTTTTTATTGCAGCAGCTCAGGATATTTCATGGAATTACTATGGTTATTGAGCTAACTTTATTGCCATGCTACTTCATATCCTGCAGTCCCTTCATTCTCATCCAACCCACGTGAGGTAGGGCTATAGGTTCATTTATCCTGTATTATAGGCTAAATGAGACTCAAGGCTCCCAGGGAAATAATCTGGGAGAGCTGCACAACTCCAGGACAAGCTGATAGGTAAGAAGCCAATGGAAAAGACTTGTCTTTTAATGAGGTTTGCATGGTCTCCAGAGCTTGCTTCAGCCTGAGAAGGAAAAGCATGTTTTTCAGTATTAGCCAACAAGTGTTGTACACTGTCAAAACCCTTTTTTTTTTTTTAAACACTGAATTTAAGGAAATAGTAATAATTATGTTAGACAAACAAAAACACATATACATTCATAAGAACATGTGTCAAAATTTCTATTTGCCAAGATATTCCTGGAGCTTTTATAGACAGAAAGAGGTTTCAGTTTTTAAAAGACAAAGAACAAGATGAACTGTTGGAAAAAACTTGGTGACTATAGAGTTCAACACAAACTTTTCTGCATAAAGTTTTTTTAAATGTAAAATTCTAAACAAGTAGTGATATTAAAATAAATTGAACCATGAAACTGAGACATTGCTCTGTATCTCAAGTCAATCTCTTTCACTGTCTTAATTGCTTTATTTTTATTTTTTATTGTTAATGTTACAGATATTAATAATAATAAAAACTTTAGAAAATACTTTTTCCACTTGAAAAATTGTGAACTTTCAGAAGGATTTTAAAATGTTTGGATTCATCCTTTTGAATCTGAATTCGGAGAATAGCATCGATCCAGAATTTTCCTTCATACAATATTCATTTTCATATGTTTGGGGTTAGTCTTTGAAGCAAGTCATAAAATTTAAAAAAAATCTCAAACTTTTAAGGCAAGTAGATTTTATCAGAGAAAAAAAAAAGAAATGGTAAATAATATTTGGCTTTCCTCTAACAACCCTTTATTTTTTAGTTTGAATTTTTGAGAACTATGCAATTATTTTGAGTCTGCTGTATTTTATGATGTGCTGCCACATTGAAATTATATGAAGGTCATTGCTTGTGATTGATGTTATCACTGTCCTTTGGCTTATTACAGTTTTTGTGAGCAGGAAATCCTGATGCTGTCAAGTGAAGTGACTACAGAATTTCTAGAGACTTATACTGCCATCCTCGTGAGGCAGAAAGTAAATAGTTCTTTCACTGTTGCAAAATCTGATCAACATACCTACATTGAACAATTAATCCCTTCTTTCTTGCCATATTTCATAAATTTTGCAAATTTGCATTAAAGCCACCTAAAAGCATAGTGAAACTATTAATATGGCAAAAGGAAGCCATTGTTGGCCACTCTTCATAATGAAGGACAGAGTTTAGATTAATTCTGATGGTTGTGATCCATTTCCAGGCCATCATAGAAACTGTTAGTTTCTGCTATTTTAAATGGACACACTATAAAATAGATATTTCAAGATATTCACTTCTTTCTGGCTAATTTGAACTTCTTTAAAGGTAAAGCTGCAATATATATTTCAAAAAGCTTCCTAAGAAAAAGGATGCACAACCTTTCTTTAATTATTTGACATTGAATAAGAACAGTTCTTTTCCTCTCCTTTAATAGCCCGAGAGGAAGAGTGTTTCAAGGACTTTTATGAGAATCAAGTGCTCAGTTTTCAAGTTTTAATTCTTTTCCATTGTTACGTAGTGGCTAGAAATCTGGCAGCCTGGAGTTTAAAATCCACTGCTCTGAGTTAGGTTCCTCAGCTCCCAAGCACTGTATAGGATAAATTAGCTGTAAGGATCTGGAATAAAGAGCTGCCAAAGATGAATGAATGCTACGGTAGGAATTTTTCCATTATACAAGGCTGAGTGGTTGAAATTTAGATGTCAAATGAGAAGAAATTTCTGTGATTATTGAATATCACTTGGTTTTCAATGTAAAAGTAAGTGAGAGCAAGGAAAAGCCCTACCAGAACTATAGCTCTCTGAAAGGGAGAATAACATGAGAATGATAAAAGAGCATTTTATCCTGAATCACAGATGATCACTTCCAGAACACAAAGAAAAGTTAGAAAGAAGATGGCTTTTCCCCCCCCCTACCAATTTATGACTTATTAACTCTGTATTTTTAGGACCAGGTGTCTGTGAATCCTTTTAACTGATGCTGAAAACTCCAGAGCTCCACCTAAAGAAAAATGTATGATAGGAACACATTTTAATAGACTTCAAAAGGAAGTTGAAAACACAGAAAGTTTGTAAGAAAGACTGTACAGCTTAATTAGTTGTTTTAGAGAATAATTTGAGCTATTTGACTTTTTAAAATGAAAACAAACTAGTTCAATATGAGACCAAAAATCCAAAGGAAATATAGCGGACCTCAGCAAAACAATTAATTAATATTGACTTAATGATTTTACAAAGATTACAGTTAAGTACCTTTCCAAAATAGTACATAACTTTTGTCTGACAGCTCATGAAAAGGACTTGTTCAGCAATGCCTCAATGCACTGTTAAAAAAACAGCAGAAACACACTGCTAGGGATGAGGGAGTAAGCATGCCTAAGGATCTTGGAGCTGGGTGGGGAAAAAATTGTGCTGGAATTTACAAAGACTGTGTCTCCCCTGGCAAGTAGCACAGCCCAACATGGATCTGTTGAGGGAAACACTTTGTATGAATGTGTTATGTGCTTCAGGAGGGTCTCCAACGTGTTTTCCTGGGGTGTACATGCATTAGCAGCTGTAGTGAAATAGATGCACACCTAGGGTTCATCTTCCATTCTGGTTTTACCCAGATGGAATCCAGTTTCTGTCTTCCATGAATGCTCTGTGATGTGAAACAGAAGATAGGAAGTATAAGACAGGGTTATTGTAAAATAGCTAGTCGTGATCTGAACTAAAATGCCAATGTAGATACATCTAGAGTCCATCTGCACACAAGTAGATAAGAGATTGTCACTGTCTGGGCGGGACTCCGCTCCCAGTTGTGCACTACATTCTTGTTTCTTTGAATCTGTTGGCCTGGCATGGAGGAAGCCCTCAGCAGAAAAAAAAAAACCAACCAAAGCAACCTTTTTCCTTCCTTCTGTTGGAAGATGATAAAACTCTCTTCAGGGCTGCAAAACTAGTTGAACTGGACAATCTCAGAGCAAATACGCAGTTTGGACAGGATTTATTCAGAACCTAGATGAAGGGCTGACTCTCTAGATTGTTCTTCATGTTGGCCGTTAGTGTATGGATTGGTGGTTAGTGTGCAAACTGACACATGGCTCTTCAGAGTCAGAGAAAAATATTTTTTTCAATAGGCCACTGATTAGCTGCGGCTGAGTCAGAAGGGTATGAGTCACCACTCAAATGACAAGTGTAAATTTAGAGCCGAGGGGAAGGGAGGAGGCTTTTAAAAGCAAACACATTGTTTGAAACTGAAGAAATTGAAGCCAGGTCTCCGCCACAGGATTTTGCTGGCATACCATGTATTGTCTAGAGGTGTTAGAAAATCACCCACAGAGTTGACACTGGTCTATTGGCAAAATCCACGGTGAAGACACAGGGATGCTTAAGGAAGACTGTTTGTCACAAAGCTGTTGCTGTGCAGGGGAAGGATATAGGTATGCTGATGAACAGATAAATGTCTTGGGATAAGATTATTGATGCAAGTAAAGGTGCTCCTGTTTCAATAGGCCCCTGAGAAAGTGAAAATCCCTATGTCTAATTTCAAGATCCTGAATGGATTTAGGTAGGAGCTAGCTCTCAGCTGCACAGTGTGTAGTTGAAAACAAGATCTGGGTGCTGGGGAGCACTGTAGTCTCGGAATGGTAGTAAAGAGAATTGTTTAGACTGATGTTTTGGAGCTCATTGTCTCAGTTTCCCTCAAATATGGCTTTAGGTGCCCACCTTCTCTAACATCGTTTCAAGAAAATGAGAGAAAAATGGTCTAGATAAAATAGTCAAAAGGTGGCTGTGCAGTAAAATATTCCAGAGTAAATATTAGTAGATCAAGCCAAATTGCCACAGCATGTCAAGTGCGATCTATCAGGGCACTCACCTGAATGCCAATGAATACTTTGATTAATGAGAAGGTTGATGGAACAGAATCTCTTACAAAGTGTGTAGACATCAAGGCACAAAGCAGACTGTAAACACTACTGAGGGCAGGATTAGAATTCAAGATAATTACCTGAGACTGGAAAAAAAAGGCTTTGAAAACAATAACAACAAAAAATCCAACCTAAAAAGCAATGAACAGCAAGGACCAATCCAGTGAAAGATAAAAACAAAAATACCAAAAAAGACAGAGTACCCTGGAGTATCAAAGTCTGTTGCGGACCACAAACTGTATGACAGGACTAAAAGGCTCTGTTGTTATAAAGAAAACAAATCACCATACCAAATGAGCAGGACTGTCTTCTTCAGAACTTATGAAGCAATTAATCTTTTTGTCTCTATGTAGCTCAGGGCACTAAACTTTACCAGAGATGCAGGCACATTAAGAAGAATAATAGGAATACTGAGAGGTTTAGAAAATGTGATCTGTCCATCAATGCAGAGGCAATTCAGGGTTTTTTTTGAATAAAAAAGAAGCATAGGAGAACACAATAAAATTCACTATGGAAAATATAGTGAAAAGTATTGAAAATATAATGAAAGTGTGGTGATATACGACTTTTCATTTCCAGACAGTGAAAGAAAATAAAAATTAACTTTGTGAAGGACAAGATATAGTTTAGATATTATGGAGTGTATTCTTAACACAAAGATCAATAAGCATCAATAAGCTACCTAAGTTGTGTCATGTTCATTACTGAAGGTTTTAAAGATAATCTCAGGAAATCTTTGCCAGGGAGAATAACAGGATTTTTAGTTCTCCTGAGAACAGGGATGTGGATTAGCTTTCCTGTGAAAGTAACTTCCAACTTTTCTATAAAAAAAAAATTGACCTGACTCTTTTTGCAGGCAAGGAGCAAAACCATAAGGAGAAACAGGCACAGGTCCTAACAAGAGTATGTCCAGTTAAGTGCAAGAAAATATTTTCTCCCTGTGGACAATTCAATGCTGGAGCATGTTTTCCAAAGTGGCTGTAGAACCTCCACATTTGGAAGTGTTCAAAGTTCTGCTGGACAAGGCCCTTGTTGCTGCTTTAAGCATGGATTTAACAAATGAGCCCCAGAGATCCCATAGAAACTCTAGAATAGAATGGAATTATGGGGTTCTATGATACTGTGACTCTACTGCTAAACTTACACAAGAAAAGGAAGTGTCATATCACCCTGGGTGCAATATATGGCTTTTAGTCCAGAGAAGGAAAACTGAAATTTACATTATCTGCAGGCTGTCTGGGATTTCTTCTATAAAATAAAGTTAGTTATTTTCCATAATTGCCTTCAATCTACATAAATTAAAACCAATCCGCATTAAAATATCGAAAACCAATCTCCATTAAAATATCTTTCATCTCCTCACTGATTCCCTCCCCTTTCTCTTTGGATAACCAAATTTATTAATATTTTTAATCAGAGAACAACACTGAAAAGAGCATTATCAAAAGCTGTCTTTGGGAAGTGACTTAACTGATTTGCCTTTGATCCCTGTCATCAAGTAATTAGCTTAAAATTTTCAATGTCAAAATGGCTGGGAAAAAAAAATAAGAGAAATTACCTTTTATTCTATGTTTTGGCAGAAATGTTAGCCCCACACTTGAACTGAAACTGACTACTTTGCTAGGAGGTAATTA
Source organism: Euphonia xanthogaster (assembly GCA_034509185.1). Classification (NCBI taxonomy): domain Eukaryota; kingdom Metazoa; phylum Chordata; class Aves; order Passeriformes; family Fringillidae; genus Euphonia; species Euphonia xanthogaster. Next base: position 126,737,385 of record JAYDZK010000113.1, read on the forward strand.
GAAAAAGCAGGAGCCTCTTTCACTATAACTTAGTTCTCTAGTGTGCAGGATTAGCTGTTTCCTTCATAGCTGTTCTAAAATGTCCTTTGGACACATAACACGTTGTTTTCAGTGAAGGATGGGAATATTGCTATCTATCAGCTAGAATAAAAATGTGCTCCTTGTCTTTTAAGGTCGCTTTAGACTTGGGTGAGGGTAGGTCCAGATGGCATTTGGTCCAGAGTGGTTCAAGCAAAGCATTGGGTGAATTTCAGTTCTGTCTACTTGCACAGCAGGTGATGGGTAGGTCAGCAGGCAGTCAGGTGTGACAGCAACAAGCTTCCAAATCTACCAGAAGGCCCTCTGCAGACTTTTGACCAGTGAATTGAGAACAGCACCAGTCAGTTAGGAGGGTGGTCCATTTTCCCTTCACTGAATCTGCAGAGAGCCAGTCAACCTTATGTAAGCACTGCGTTCCAGCAAAATGAGGCTTGTAAAAGCCCCCAGGAACAGACACAGGCAGGCCGAGAAGCAGTGATGTAAGAGACACTTGGAAACAGGCTTTGAAAACTTTTAGGAAAGCTGTAGAGCAAGACGCCTGCATATGCAAATATATATTTTTATAAGCAGTTTGGAAATATCTGGTGGATCACAGCACAGAGGAACAGGAGGAATGTTCATAGAGATAAGAGGATTTCCATAAAACAGTGAGTGGCAGTGGAGTTTCAGAGCGGAGGAAGGACAAGCTAAATGAATTAACTTGGATTTCCAGCAGTCCTCTGAGGACTGGTTGAAGAAGTTAAATAAGTCCTCTTCAGATGGCCTCTTTCCCAGGAGAACTGCAGTCGGTGGTACGTGAAAATACTCAGGGAATTTCATTGTATTCTGAGTGCAGATCTTGAGACAAAAGAGTAAACCTTCCTAGCACCTTCACAGACTTTGGCACAAACTTTTACACAGATACAGGCTTTGGGCAATTCATGAATGCAACAGAAAATGTTTGATGTGCTCCTTAATACACGTCCAGCATTTGCCTGTTCTAAATGCAGGGAACCAAACTGATCTGCCCTGAGGGCACCATTACTCACAAATCTATCCTTTTGAACCATTTTGACTCAGTCTGGCAGAGAACTAAACCAGAAGAAAACAGCTGCTCCTGGGTGAACAAATTCAAACAACTCAGAGGATGTTCATCTGCTCAGGGTCAGTACCAGTGCAGCAAAACAAATGCAAAACAAATGACAGCACAGGCCCAGGAGAGATGGAGGATGACAAACGAACTCTTTGTAGGGAGCTGAGTGACAATTCCACTGCTTAAAAGATCTCAGACACATTTCTTGGGGGACAGGGTCTCCTAGGTACTTTTTCCCTCCAGAAACCGTAAAGACAGCCTAGAGTAACCAGCTCAGAGTTAGACATCCAGCTTTTAGATGCTGAGTATATACAAGCCACTTGCACCAGGATACATCCCCATCCTTAAGGTGACATAAGAGGCTCAGTATTGCATAGATAATGTTTGCAAGAATGTCCCTAAAAGGGTGAGGTATAGAAGCAGTCTGAATTCTGTCTGCTTTTAAAGTACTCAAATCACGTGGCTCCTGTGCTTGCTCTGGAAACCAAACATGCAGTAGTGTGGATGCACAGACATACAGAAGATAAGTAGTATTGAAATTTGGCTCACTGGGACTTGGAAAACTAGAGTTCATCCCATTTGTACAGCAGGACTCTGGCTGCCTTTTTTAATCAGTTCCTCACAGTCAGTTTACTCCCAGGTACTTCAGTGAGAACAGTCTCAGTACAGCTAATTGTGTGAATAAGCTTTTCTTTTGCCATGATCTATGCGGGAGAGCAAAATCTCTTCAATCAACTGCAAAAAATCTACCAGACACAAATGTGAGCACCAGAAAAAAACAATAAAACTATAAGAAAATGTGAAATATAAACTAATTCTCAGCTTAGAGTCTGCATGTTTTTTACAATCTTCACCTCCTCAAGCTACACAACAGCTCTCTGAAGAGAAGCAGGTTTCAAATGAAAACTGTTTCTCCTCTATTGAATCAAAACAACTTTGTGGTAGGAAAGTGTCTTCAGGAAACAGTAAGTGATGCTATAGTCACTACAGACACAAGAAGATGGCTTCAGAAGACAATCAGCTGAGCAGGAGAGTGTGAGTGTCACCCACACGAGTAGGTGGCCAGGCAGGTAGCATCCTGCTTTTTTTAAGAGGAAATTCTCCTGTGCCTTTTATCACACTTGGAGGACAGCATCTCCCACTGTATTAACAGGTTATGGTGAGGTCTTGACACATTTCCTACCCAGAAGGAACATTGCTGACTCACTGGTGTCCCAGAGCAGACTTATTTTAGCCTGACAGTGCTTATTCTCAGAGCAGAGCAGAGGGTGATCTGCTATGAAGTGTTTGGCCTGGGACTGTTATTACCAAAACAGGCAAACAGGAAGCTAGGAATTAGAAAACCTTTTAAGTCACTGGGCAGCACTAAGTGGTAATGTCATAGGGCATCACTTAGTAGTAATGTCTTCCCCATTAGAACCTAGCCTACCTATATCACTGCAGATATATTAGGAATAATTATATAATTTGGAAATAATCACAATTAAAAATAAATTCTTCCTCCTTAAAACACAAAAATTACTTGCCTGTCTGTGTGTTCATTCCCTTTTTTCCTAGATTTCCTACTGACCTGGTACCATTCACTTGGCAGGTTGCATCTGGTGTGTGGAGGCTAGACTTAATATCTGAGGAAGTAGACAATACTTTATTCACATACCAAAACAGATGAAGGACTTCCACCCAAACAAAATAAGAAACACAAATTAAGAAAATAAGAAAGACAAGTTATTTTTTTCAGGACTGATGGAGTGAGTATTTCAAGGATGAAAGGGTGAAGGGTGCTGTCTCTCTGCCCTTTGTATTCACAAGTAGCAAATTTAGCAGCAAGAATTGTCATCATTCATAATCAAACTTACTAGAGATGAGGCTATATCTGTAATGATGCTAATGCACCTTGTAAGTCAAAAACAAGTAGCCCAGAAACCCCAGCACATTTTACCACCTACAGGTTTAGAGGCTTTTGTCAAGTCCACCTTATAGCCTGTCTCCTTTAATTGCTCAAAACTGACTGCTAGAGCACAATTCTGGCTGGAAATAAAATATATTACACAGCAATTTCAGTTCATGGTCGGTAGCCATGGAAACTCCAAGCAATAAGGCTTAAAAAAGGAAATGGCCGTGAAGGGCAAAAATGTGCATCTTGAATCCAGACAAGTGGGATACAGAGGAGGTTTTTGTTTTTGTCACAAGGAAATTTTTAGTTTCTGTTTTAAGGCAATTAACTTCTTCCTTTGCTCCACAGAAACTAACCCTCATACATTTTTTTATATAATGCGATGTACGTGGCATGTTGAGTATTTCTCAAGCCCAATCCTGAGCTTCTTCACCTGTTGCACATCCTCTAAAGCTAGCCTCAGTCCCCCTGCCTGCAACAGCTTTGAAATGTGGCTTTAAATATTTTCAAAGTTTTCTGATCACTACTTTTATTAGTTCAAATTGATAGTGCATTTTTTGCTCTGTGGGCAACACTAAAAGTCCAAGAAAATCAAATGGACAAACAGCTGCTTTTCAAAGAACTGCATAAATTAAGTACAAACAAAACAGCAATCTGCAAGGTCTGTCAGTTTCTGCAAGAGGAAACAGATATCATTAACTTTCTTAGGCAATCATCATACAGAAGCCTAAATATTGGATTTTATTTTTGTTGTTCTATCCAAAAATCCAGCTGCTACTACAGAAGAAAATTTTACTGGTCTGATGTGACTTGCTCTCAGGAAATCCAAGTCTGTTGCTGCTGCCCATCTCCAGTTACTTTTCCACACCTTCTAATAATTTCATTTTCTGTTTGTTTTCTCAATTTTTCCCCAAGTGATTGAAGTAAACTGACAATAGAATAATTACTGTGTTATGTCTTGTATCCTTTTTTGTTCTCTTTCCTAAAGACGTAATCCATTCTCTCCAGAGGCACATAGGTGTCACCACTTCTGAAAGGCTTCCTTCCTTTAGGTCTTCATGCATTATCTTAAGATAAAGTTTGTAAGATTAGGTGAGCTAAAAACATCTGATTTAACTAGCTTACTCTCTAATTTGTAATTTCCACATTGCACTCAGAGATCTTACCACTTATTTTTGTCCACAGCTCTATTAGGTCACAGCTGACCTTTTTGGTGAAGACATTCTCAAAACTATGTATACAACTTTCCTCCTTAACATTCTTTGTTATTCACTTTTCCTGCCCATTAGCTAGCAGAAAAGTTTGCACTTTGGTCTGTCTTCCTCTTCCTTTTAATACAGTGATTGAAAGTTCTGAGAATTCCAAATTATCCCTGATGCTTCTTCATGGCACTGTTCCTGTTGTTTTTACTGATGCTGTTTTTACTTGCTCAGTTTGTCTTTTTATATCCATCCTTAGTGCTCTGATCTAGTTTCTCTTCTTGGTTTAGATGTCAACGAAGAGTTCACAGTTTTACTGACCTGATCTCCTAGGACCTTTTTTATCCTCCTCTGTTGGGACAGGATTGGGCTTCTGCCTTTAGTAGTATTTCCTTGAATAACTGCCAGGACTCTTAAAAGCCTTTGAAAATGCATTGACATTTCCAGAAATGCTATGCAACCCCAAAGATGAATAACATACTCTTCAAGAGAGTTTTATGTTTCCATCATAAATGTGACATTAAGCCTGGAAAAAGAGCCCAGATGACACGAATTCAGGAGAGGTGAGGCAAATAACCTCAAGTTAGGTGTTCCCATTAAACCCTTCCAAAAACATCCTTACCCAAAGTACCTTTTTGCACACATTCACCAATGAAGTTCTAGTCTCAACAGATGTATCTTTAATCAGAGAAAAAAATAATTTCATTCCAGGAAGAGAAAGAAAATTAAAGAATAAGAAATATTTTTTTTTTAAAGATAAGCTGAAACACGAAAAGTTTTACTTTTCCTTAGTTTTTTGTTAGCTTTTGTTTTTTTGGATTGTTTTGATTTTTTTCTCAATCTAATCTACATATTTATAATCTACCGATAATTTTATTAATTATTTTGTAAAAAACTGTATGAAGTTTGGTAAGCTTCCTTTACATTTGACATTTCTTCCATTCTGTAAATGCTCTGCTTAAGGAATATCTTTGCTGTAAAATGACAGTGCCTCTTCTACTGGTCATTATAATACTGGCACACTGAGAAGACAGTCACACCTTAATTGTGGGTTTTTTTCTAATATACAGTCATAACAAACATATCAGAGTATAGATTTTAGTGATATTTGGTATCTTAAGTGGTCGCTGCAAAAATTATTCACATTACTATGTCTTGCTTCTTCAGCAGAATTGATTAAAAGGAGATGTTATTTCACCAGGCAGGGTAGTCTTTGATTTGAGTCTCTAAACCAATCCATAGCTATCAGTATATCTGATTTATGACTGCTTCCACTCTAGAACATGATCATTCACATAGGTTACTGAATTTATTTTGCAGCACATTTCTAAATCACTGTCACGCTCACAGGACATTCAAGGAATAGGAGGCCAAATGAACAGGGTAGGGCAGAGTCATGAGCAAAAGTAGAGTCTCTGTTCTTTCTGTCACCAAATTTCCCCTTATAGACTGTAAACATGTGGAACATTATGTCTGGAAGTACACAGGAGCTGTAGGGTATTACTCAAATGTAACTTAAGTCTTCAAACTCATAAAATTTCCTCATGAACCACTGAGGGCTCAAAAGACCCTATGGAAGTTTTCTTGCCTTACAAAAGGGGTGAGGATCTAAATAGTACTGCCCAGGTTTGAAACCTGAAGTTAGATTGCCTGAATTCTTGGTCTGAAGGCAAGTTTGCAACCTACCTTCCTCATCTGGAATGCATTTTTCAGGATGCTGGATATTAAGAATGCTTCACAGAAAAGTATTTTTGAAACTAATAAATAATAATAATAATAAATAATTCCAGTTATTTAAAAAAATGAAAAACCAAAAACATTACAGGGAACATCATAACAGCAAGACTACGAGAACACTAAAAAAGTTATGTCATAAACAGTCTTGGATAGCAAATTATGAGTGAGGGCTGGAGCTGTGAACACAGCAGGTCTTTGCGTGAATGGAAATAAATTAGTAATAATCAATAGAGAAGCGAGAGAAGTGAAGGCAAAGACAATGAAATGCAAGAATAAATTTTAAGCAGTTATGTGTTGCGATATAGTGTATTGTGGAATGGCTTTAAACTGAAAGGCTGTAGGTTTAGATTAAACATTAGGAAGAAATACTTTACTTTGAGGCTGGTGAGGCAGTGGAACAGGTTGCCCAGAGAAGCTGCAGGTGTCCCATCCCTGGTTCCAGACCAGACTGGATGGGGCTCTGAGCAACCCAGTGGAAGGTGTCCCTCCCCACGGCAGGGGTGTTGGAACTGGATGATCTTTAAATCTCTTCCAACTCAAACCATTTTATGATTCTATGATTATGCTGGCAGATGGAAGAGTGAACTACACTGACTTGAGAGAAAAAGACCAGTAGAAATTAGTGGTGATCTGAAATGCATGTTGCTAAAACTTGTTGACCAAAAATCATGTCTTTACTTTGTAACACTGGGCTTCAGTGCTGCAACTTTCCATCTTATAGGTAGAAAGACAGACAGACACCAAAACTCTACCCTGTGTTTTTAACCTTTTTATGTATTGATAATTTTTGGACTGCAAACGGTTCACCAGTGAAATCAATACATGGTTCACAAGACTGTCTGACAGCAGAGCTTCTCCATGTGTAGTTGTACTATTTAATTCTGCAGAGTGTCCTGGAATAGTTTATTTGAAAGAGGTTTTATGTAAATAATTATACAATTGATTTCACAGTCACTCTAGCAGTTGGACAGATCTGTGTTCAGAGGCAAGAAACTCCCTGTAGACAGCACATCTCCCAGGCCTAACTGTGGCTGTGTTTTGAAGAAAAGTTTCAGTGATCTTAGGGGATTTTTATCTGACAGGAAGACTGCAAATGCTGCTGTATAACATCTAGCTTGAAAATAAAGGCTGACTATCTGGGGCGATCAATAGCAGAAGTTAGATTCCTCAGTGGAAACCTAACAGCAAACCAAGACTCATTGCTCCCTTAATTCCAAAACAGTCTGTGTTAGTATCATAAACCAAACCATAAATTCTAGAAACACAATCCTAAACCCATGGCTGTGTATGTGAGAGGTAACTATGACTTTCCTAGCTGTTTTTAATAGGTTTTATCTTTTAGTAATTTTTGTCTTCCTGTACATCCACATATATCTTCAAACTTTCTTTTCCTCACACTTCAACCCTTATATGCAAAGCTCTGATTGGATTAAACATCTCAGAAATTAAGCCTTCAGCTGTGCCAGCTGAAGACATTGGGCCCTAAAAGGAAAAAAGACAAAATCAAATTAGAGTAGATTTTTAAGTCAGAAAGTCTGGGTAAAATGTCTCTCTCTGGATTGCTGAAATGCCACAAAGAATTCAAAACAATAATAAGACATTTCCTCAATGTAGTACAGAGGTTAAAAAGGTTGTTTCTTAATATCATAGAATCATAGAATGGTTTGAGTTGAAAGATGTCTAAAGATCTAGTTCCAAATTCCTTATCATTGGCAAGGACATCTTCCACTATACGAGGTTGCTCAAAACCTCATCCAGCCTTGAACACTTCTAGGGTTGAGACATGCACAGCTTCTCTGGGCAACCCGTGCCAGTACCCCATCATTCTTATAGCAAAGAATTTCTTATTTATTTCATTCCTAAATCTACCATCTTTTGGTTTAAATCTGTTGTCCCCTTGTCCTGTCTCTACAAGGCACAGTAAAAACTCTCACTTCATCTTTATTTTAAGTCCTCTTTATGTAGTGAAAGGCCACAATAAGGTGCCCCCAGAGCCCTCCCATTTCCAGGCTAAACAACTCCATGTTTCTTCTAAAGATACTTCGTAATGTCTTTGTATGCACAGTATTAGCACAACTTTTAATCACATTGAGTCAGCAGCACCAAAGCCCAAACCAAAACCCAGATCTACTCGTCACTTTCAAGCAACCTCTCCTTCATCTCAAGCTCTCAACCCCAACCACTGCTCCATGCTGTGGTGTGTGACAGGGTCTCTACTGGAGGAGCTTACTCCCATCCACAAAGATGGACGTGGCTTTTCAGGTGACATGGAGCACATCAAATGGTCCATGTGTCCCAGTGCCCTCCACAGCAGGGAGGGGAGGAGGGAGGGAATGACATCCTTCCTTTGGTATGGCCAGCATGGGAGTTTGGTGGGTGATCCCTGAAATGCTGAGTTACAACCACAATTTGTATAAGCAGTACTTTAGATTAGTTCAATGACTGTCCAAACACTCTTACACCTTTAGGGCAAGAGACTCTGCCAGTTCAGAGACTAATCTGTCAAAAAGGGGAGTTACAGGGTAGTTTCAAGTGGAAAAAAATGAGTTTGTGTAGCATGAAAAATCCTATCAAATTCTGTAGTGGCAGAATGAGAAGGAAAACAGAATTAGGGAATCGGACTGTAGCACTGAAAACTATAAATAATGAAGTGACATTGTAGAACTGCAGGCTCAGGGAGTCTGACACAGGCACTGGGATTAGAGGGGCAGTTCTGCAAGCCTGTTTCAGTCCCCAGGATAGCCTTGTGATGCAGTGTGCACCACAAAACCTCAGCTGAGGAGGCCACTGTGCTGGCATTGTGATGCTTCATACCCGTCTGCCAGGCAGCTGCATCGTGGTGTTTGTGGGAAGCAGGATGAGGTCAAGACATGGGTGATGATATTCAGAGGTGGCAGATTTCACTCTTGCTCCTTGATGCCTTGGGGCTTTGTTCCAGCTTCTTGACTGCTCTGGGACTTTATTGTGCCTCACACCCACCTCATCAGGAGCCCACAGGGATGCACCAGCCAGCTGAGAGCTGCATGTCAGACCACAAAGGTGGACAGGTGTTCAGCTCATGCCAATCAGTGGGAGTAAGATGGGGTGAAGGAACAGTTCAATAAGTGGCAAGATCGTACAGGATGCTAATTTGTGATTCTTGTACTCCACTCCTGAGCCTTGACCTGTGTGCACCAGAGGAGTGCTGCTGCAGGAGGACCTGCTGCACCTCACCTGTGCACAGAGCTCCCTGCAGGCGCCACCGGTGCACATCCCACATGTTACAGGTCTGACAGCCACCTCCTGTGACCGTGCCACAGCTGCTGCCCCAGTCCCAGCCAACGCAACTAACCCTGCCCCCATAACCTCCTGGGCAGTCAAATAATCCCCAGGCACCTCTCCTTTGGTGTTCTTTTGGAATTGAATGTGGTTTGAGCACAACCTGTAAAATGAAAAGTATAGTTCCTGCTCTGGAAGTGGTTTTTTTTTTTTTTTAATTTTGTGCCCAGGACTGAAAAAATACTTTGTGTTTTTAAAGATAATGAAAGTAATAAATAAATCCACAAACAAAATGTGCCTTGTACACAAAATAGCAATCAGGAAACAATATATTGGGTCAATGAAAATATTGTATTTCACCAGAAATTACTTGTTTCATTCTGATTTTGACTAACTCAAATTAATGAAATGAGAACTTGCTAAAGAAAGGTAATTTGAAAATAGGAAAGATCGACACCAAATATTACACTGTACCAAGAGGGGTTCTCCCTGGTTATTATTTTAAGAAAACTTTTGTTAAACCTATTTCATCATTTACAAAGGTAGAACATTAATTAAAATGTTACAACTTCAAGAACACTTGTGCTCTCTTCATTGCATGAATAACAGCCATTCTACAAGCAGTGGATTGCAGACAAGCTGATAAATCTTACTCCAGAGCAGGAAGCCACACCAGTCCATTGGTTTGCCCCCACCCCACCTTGTAGATGTGAACAAATTCTCACAGCATAAGCTCTGTGCTCAGTCTTCCATGCTGAATTTTTCCCAAATAAAGGAAAAACTTTTGGGTACATGCCTAGCACACATTTGAACGTCCCACGTAAGAAAGATTCATTATATCCAAAGTTGGGAGCAAAGAATTTAGAAGTGCTCAGGTTTTAGAGATTTTAATCAGAAATTTAGAGGAATGTAAAAGAAGAAAATATAAAAGCAAAGAAATAGAGACAATAGATTGCCATTTTTCTTTTTAACTTCAGGTGATAGGATGAACGTTGTCTCGTGGGGAAAAGGAAGGCAACATTTGGCTTCTTGTGACAACTTACCTGATCCACAAACATTTTAGCCCTGTGCCTGTCAGCAGTGTTCTCTCTGAAGCATTGGGTCATTTTGCCTTTAGGAATAAAGGAAAATTCTCTGTCAGTTGGTGAAGGTTTGCACTTTCATCCAGGTCTGAAGTAGGAAGTGCAGCTGATTTTAATAAGAACATGTGGTCTTTCAGAGATAGCTAAATCTTCTCTAAGGAGGTAGACAGTTCAAAGCTCCTGTTGAGAGGTTTGATATGGAAGATTATGGAGTAGTTGGAGCTGTGAGTTAGCCACAGCATCCCCTGGAGGGCAGGTTTGCTTTCAGTGAAGAAGTCCTTCAGAGCTGATTGAATAGGAGCCCAGAACAATGGTTTATCTCTCTATTCAAACCTTCAAAAGATACTTTGTAGCTGCCTGAAGCCAGTTTATTAGTAGTGCATCTGTACTAAGCTTTCATTGCTATCTGTTGAAGCTTCTTTCTCCAACATTTTCATGGCATTTTTTTTAATAAATCCACAACTGAAAGAAAATTAACTTCTAAAGAAACAATATAGGAAGTAAACAATTTTCTTTTATTTATCCTTGACAGAAAACCTATCATGCCCTAAAGCTGAATACTCCACTTTTCTTCCCATTATACAAGCATTTCCTCACCTTTTCATCAGTCACTGCTGTGGCTTTGTTAAAATATGAGGTCCATGGGGCTTTGCTGCTGCCCTTGCAGACACTTAGCTCCTGTGATGTTCTGGGTTTGTCAGCACAAAAGTCACAAAAAAACCCACACAGAAAACACATTATTAACTTTGCAAGTCAGTTATTAAGAGCTGCGGAAATACCAGGATTAAAATTTTCCCCACTGTGCTCATGCTTATGTAAGAGAATGTAATATAAGCATATTCTTCTCTCCTATCTTCCCCCTCCTCATCCAGAAATAGAGGGATTTTCAGGAGACGAGAAACTCCAGTAATCCAGCCCCTTTGACAGAGGAAAGAGTTGTTAGCCCAGTTTTGGTGTCCCACTAATGACAAAGACAGAGATCCCACCCACCACACCACTGAGCTGGGCAGAGGAGGGAGGCAGAAGGGGATGGAAGCAGGTTGAGCAAAAGTGAAAAGTTGTGCATGCAGAAACATAAAAAAACTACAACGTGTTTTATTCTCTACGTCTCACCAGCAAACAATGTCCAGCCGCTTCCCAGGAATCAGGACCAGCACACGTAGTGGTTTCTTGGGCAGACAAACAGCTTGTCCCTTTGGTCAGTTGGGGTCAGTTGTGCCAGCTGTGCCCCCTCACAAGATCTTGCCCACCTCCAGCCTACTGATGGGGAGTGGAATGTTGGGGAGACAGCCCTGATGCTGTGCCAGCACTGCTCTGCAGTAGCCAGAACATTTGTGTGTTATCAACATCTTTCCAGCAACCAGTGAAAAGCTCAGCACTGAGGGCTGCGGTGGGGAAAATAACTCCATCCCAGTCAGACTCAATACAGGCAGAGAGATCAAACAGGAAATTATCAGTTGACCCAGGGTAACCAGTTTAATGTATCTCCAACCTGCTATTACCACAAGCAAGAAAAAGAACTGTTTTTTTTTTTTTTTTTACATCATAGGTTCCTGTGTTTCTCTTTGTAGCTTCAGCTCAACTGCAGCACTGGCTGAAAGCAGGTACTGTTCTCCCATATCTTATGCCCTGGTTCTTTGGCAGAAAAAAGATATAACGCCTTTTTACTGGTGATAACACCTCCCACCCTTTTTTTTTTTGTAATATTCTAAATCACTAAAAAAATGCAAATACTTTGGCTGAAATTTAAAAGAAAATATCATAAACCTGAGGAGTCACACAACAAGAAACTTCAGCCCAAGGGAAAGTTTGACTAAGTCTTGTCTTAATTAAATCTTACACAGCATATTCAGCAAGACTGAAAACAGGTGGGGCTAGAAGCCTTCCCAGCAATGTGACAGTGCCTACTTTTGGACAGTTATGGAACAAGAAAAAAATCAATTTTGCAGTACAGATATTAGCTCATCCTTCAGAGTAATTTATCTTACCCAGGAGAACAGCAACCCCATTACCCTATCCCAAAGTCTGTTACCCTGTGAGTAATGACAGACAGCAAATCAGTCACTCCATTAGGCAGCCAGAAGTGTTTTGTCCAGCAATAGTTCTCTTCTCACTGTGAAGCAAAATGACACACAAATGGCAGTCTGCTGATAATATCTGCTTTGCTTTGGGGCCTCCTGAGAACAGGCGGGCAGCCGCACATCCGCTTCACCACAGCATCAAACATTTGGTAAGCAGGCAAAGCTGTCCCAGACAAAAAAAAGAAATTATGTCATCAGCAAATATAACAACATCTCGGCATCTGAAAAATGGTATTTCTGACTATGCAGAGCTCCTTCCAGAGGGATGTCAGATGAGAGAAAGGATTCTCAGTTCTGGAACAGTACAGAAACCAAAAGTTATGTCCAATCTTGCAAATGCGTAACTGTTGGCTTTGTCTACTTGCATTTTATTTTCTCTTTTCTTATAAAGATACTTCTCTTTGAGAAGGGTTCAGGTGAGTACCTCATACTTTCCCAGCTGGATATGTGATAAAATTAGAGACATAGCTACTGAACTATTTCCTTTCTTAGTGAGACTGTTCCAGATGCTGGTTGGTTCTCAGCCCAGGGCAGCCTTCTGGATGCTTCAGTTTTTGAACAGGAATAAAAGTGCATATAAAATAGAAAAAGATCATAGGATTTCATTTTATATAAGTTCAGTCTCAAACAATTCAATAGATGATAGTTATAGAGATAGATGAGGCTGTTCTGTATATTCAAGTTCAACACCCTACTTGTTGCAGCGCTGCACAGGAACAGAGCACAGTCATAATTAATTTTGTTCCCATTCCACCCCTGTTCCATATCCCTGCGGATAATCTTCCAAGTTCCCTTAGATCTACTAAAGAACAAAGAGCTTTCTAGGTCAGGTGCTGCAGTATCTAATGTGTGGAAAATGTCCAAAAAGAGAA
>JAYDZK010000113.1:126780756-126801634 GCA_034509185.1 Euphonia xanthogaster
TTTCCTTCCTTCCTTCCTTCCTTCCTTCCTTCCCCTCTCTCTCTTTCTCTTTCTTTCCTTTCTTGCTTTCTTTCTCTCTCTCTTTCTTGCTTTCTTTCTCTCTCTCTTTCATATGCTACAGACCACAAGGTCAATAATTACTTGTTTTCCTGCACAAATCCCTCCTTGGGAAGAGGCAGTCAGGGAGATTACAAACTGTGTGCTATAACTCCTCATCCTGAGCACACTAATCAATCTTTCCTGTTAAGTAGCCAAACTTGGTTATCAATATGAGGAAGCTCCTAACAAGACAGAGTTTTAATTTTAATTCTAAAGAGAAATGGTTACTGATGTGCACACAAATAGGTCAGGTTAACATAAAGAATACAGATAAAATATAAAGCAGTTTTCTATCCCAAAGCAATCCCTTTAATAAACCCCCACTGTCAGTTTTGAATCAGGTTGTTTTCTTGTTACAGGCAAATGTGCATGTGGCAGCAGACCAAATCTTTGCCTTTTCTCCTGCTTCAAGTGAAAAGCCAGGCAAACAGCATTACGAAAGGAAAACAAACTGCCAGAGGAGAAGCAGCTCCACTGAAGAGATAGGAACAACTCCTGCTGTCATGGGAGTTTTAAAAGATTCCTAACCCTCAGAAATCACTATCCCTTTAAAAGAAACAAAAAAACCCCCACACCTAAAACCAGATATTGACCTTGTAAAAACAAAGAATCCATTTTAAGAATAGGAAAAGGGGAAGGAGAAAGATGTTCAAAATAAGTGTTGTACAAAAAGCTGCCTGTCTGTTTCCATGCCACCTAAAAACTTCCTTATATTTTCAGTGAACATTTTTCTTTTATTTATTCTGATCTAGATTATAACAGACTGTTCTTCAAGAGACTGACAGAGGGATTAACTTTCTGTAACCTACAATGTAACACCATATATTTCATAATTTAGTAAGCAGTTTTCTCCAGTGAATATTATTCTGATCGTAAAATGAGTAAAAATGTTTAACGTACCATTTAAGAAAAGACTTTTCTTAGGGCGATACTGCACTACTTTATTTAGCCATTGTTCTGTGGAGATGCAGGAACTTACCTTGCTATACAGACCTCTCTGCTGAGTTCAGACCTCAATTATTTTTAAGTGAGACTTTAAAATTTTCCAGAAATGCTACCTGGAATTTTCTCCAAGTATTCAAAGGAGAGGATAGATGAAGGACATGACAGAGGATTATTTTCTATTACTCTTTTTTATTAATATTGACTAAATATGTGTTGATTTTATTTGCCACCTATGAAGATGATTGTGAAGGGAAACTTTTAAGAAGTTTTTCTGCATTCTATTAGAATTTTGAGATCTCAAACCCTGGAACACATGAATACACTTGGAAAATTAGGGGTTTTTTTTGGTTAACCAGAGCAAAGGGAGGATGTCAGATACAGTGGGGGAGTTCTCTCTCATCCTTCCAGTTTGAAATATTTAGCATACTGATTTTTTCATCTAAGCATATTCTTAAGACTTTAAGGAAGTTGGAGATTACTTAAGTAAGAGCTAGAAATTTAATGCATATGATTATGCATATTTAATGCATATATATGAACACACTGATATAAAACCTTAAATTTATATAATATTAAATTATACTGAAATTATAAAACACAACTAGTTTTGCTTTTACCTTCTCCAGTTCCAGTATCTTACACTGAGATAATCCATCTAGTTCCAGAGTGGGTGCCATCTGTATTTTAATTTACTGTTAAATCCTGAAACTGTTAAGCATACGTCAAAGGATACAAATCTAAATATAACACAGAGTTCTTGGAATCAATGTGAAGTTAATATTGTGATAATATTGACGCAAGATAATAAATCTTTCTTATTGATACTAATTTTTATTGCAAAATTTCAGCTTTTCCAAATAGCAGCTGAAGAATATTCATGCAAGCAGCAGACTTCTGAATTAGCAGCATGGCTTCTTGGTGTTCCTCCCTGCGACAAACTAGTGCAGTATCTCAGTTAGTTTCACAAAATGACTCTCAGAGACCAGACTTTCAGGCTGGTTTTGCAAGGACGAGATTTTGAGAAGTGCTTTTTGACCTGCAAGCACACAGACACAGCATTCCACAAAACCCTGCCTGCAAAATTGTTTGATAGATTGAAACTGCACTATTGCTGAGGTGCTTTGTTCAGATTAAGAAGAAACAGACTCTGAAGTCCAGAATGTCTGTGTGCCTGAGATCACAAAGTTGTGAGCCTATTTAATCTGCATATATGTATAATGTGTATATATATATATGAATATATATATTCATCTATATGTGTGTGTATATATATTTATACACATGTATGAGCAACCAGTTTCCTGACCTCTTTGTTCCACGCCTCCTCTCTGTTCCTGTATGTAGTACAAAGAGTACAAGCAAAATGTGTCAGCACTACTTTCTTCAGGATCATCTCAGACATATGCTGAGGGATCTCTAGAGCAAAGTGAAACCATATATAGCAAGCAGTGCTTTTACTTTGAATTGCATTGCAGCTCCAGCTAACAACCTCCACATGATTTAGGTTGAGTAATTTAAGATGATGGTAGGGAGCAGGTCTGGTTCACTGTCCAATATTTCAATACAGTTACAGCCTTCATTTCTGATTTGTTTTAGTGTACTTCTGAGCTTGTTCTGCAGTCTGCATTTAGATGACAACATCTAAATAGATTAGGGTTCAGCAAAATTTCAAGAAAAGTACACAAAATTCTAATTCTTTTGTTCCGAACTAGAGGGAAGCATGCCTGAGGCAACTTAACAAGAGACTGTACCTCTCCAAGAGGCATGACACATTTATCACAGCATCTTGATTCATCACGAGTGAAGATCCCCAAAAGCTGACAAGTTCAGAAATCAGTGGGAATTGGGATCAGGGAAGTGCTGCTTTGCAGAAGATACGACAGCACTCCCATTCTGATCCTCTTGTGCCTCTCCAAACACTGGACTGAGTAATACAGAGGCAGCAGGTCACAAATGGGCCCTTAAAAACACTGGAAAACATCAAAAGTGTTCTGTGGAATGGAGTGCTGAAATGCTTTGGAGACCCTTAGCACATGGCTTCAGGCATCTTTTAAGCACAAAGCTACTTCAGAGAAACTGCTTTCTGGGTATCTAATACTTATTATACATAATAGGACTTCTTTGAGAAGTTCAGACAAATTATTTCCTTCTCTTGTGTTGACAGCATTTACTATCGCACTGCTACTGTTAAATACCCACTACCATTACAAAATAGGAAAAATAAAACAGTTGCCAAGGCAGCATGAATCTGAAAATGACTCACGGTAATTTCACTGTACTTAAAACATTTATTTG
Source organism: Euphonia xanthogaster (assembly GCA_034509185.1). Classification (NCBI taxonomy): domain Eukaryota; kingdom Metazoa; phylum Chordata; class Aves; order Passeriformes; family Fringillidae; genus Euphonia; species Euphonia xanthogaster. Next base: position 126,784,096 of record JAYDZK010000113.1, read on the forward strand.
CAAGTGTTTGGACGTTTGTCTTAATTGTCATTATTGTAGATACCTCTAGGAAGAAAAACACTCTGCTCTGAATAGCTGATATTTTTAGCAATATTACTTTAAGCTGAAGTTTGAAAAGTACACTTTAATAATTACCATGGTATTTAAGAGAAAATCTTGGAATCGAACCATATACGATATAGATACTTAATTAAAGCATTTAAATACAACAATTCAAAAAATACAAGTTTTGGGGATGTGTCTAAGAAGCTACTGCATGAAATGGCAAAAATGCATATTCAGCAGCAGAATAAAAACAAAATTAGTCTGAGATGTCACTTGGGATTTCATATTCTCTTTGTTCTCCAGCTATAACTTAGCCAGGTCAGCGTTTGGAGATGCCTTTCTGCTCATCCATGATCTTCATGCATAAATAACTCTTTTGCAACATAAATATGCACAGTGCATGCATGTCATGACAATCACAGAGAAGCAACAAATCCAAGCAATTGTGCATTTCTTTGACCTGCAGGGCTCAATGTAAGAACATGACCTTTTGTACCTCTGCTCTCTTTCCTCATTGCTGTACCCGAGTCCCCAGCACCAGCCTCCCACCAGCATCTCCTGCTCATTCCTGCTGGGCTCCCACAGAGCAGAAGTGCCTCTGAGGGAGTTGTAGCCCCCAGCCTCCACTCAGCTGCTGTCTTTGACTACCTAATGGGCAGGAAGAGAAGACAGAACCAGAACCTTCCCAGAGGTGTTCAGTAAGAGAAGCAACTGCAACACAAGAAATTCCAACCAAGTACGAGGAAAAATTCTTTCACCATAAGGTTGGTCAAAGATTAGACCAGGTCACTCAGGCCTCTGGATCCTCCACCCTTGGAGATATTTAAGCCTCAACCATATACTGCCCTCAGGAGAGCAGATCTAACTCAGCCAGGGCTAGACTAGATATTCTTTCCAATCTTCATTACTCTATAATCTGGAGGCAAACTGCTCTTCTGGAGCTTCAGCTGGTCAAAATGATCTCATTTTTTCAAGGCAGAAGTTCCCAACTTGGTTATGTTAATTCTTAAATATACGGGAAAATAAGGGGTAGTTTTGGGGTTTTTTTGTGGGTTTTTTTTTTTTTTTTCAGGAGAAAACTACTCTCTTATTTAGGTAAATGTAATCACAGTACACCTGTAGAGGGTTTCCATCAGAGGTACCTCAAACGTTGTAAATATCATTATGGCCAATGATATCCATTACCAGGAAGTGCAGGTGCATCTCCCAGCTTCCCTTTGTCTAGTTCTAAGCTGGTTAGAGTTGCTGCTAAAGGGGAGGGATTATTTGCTCAGGCTTATGCCACATTATCACAGCTACACATTTGGCCAATTCTGACACTGAAGTGGCTCATACACAATGTGGAGCATAGGAAGAGAACACCAGATACTTCTGCTCTGCACATAACTCCAAAGACTGAACACTCAAGGACTTTTCCCCAAGGGAATATAATCCATGCGATACAAATCTACCCATGCTTCACTACATGGCTACCTTTTTAACTCTGTTTAGCAGAGCAGATATAATGAAGAAAAGTAGATTTGTACCAACATACCTGGCACTTAAAAAAGCAAATATCTGCCTTCTCTCAAGGTTAATATTCAGTTATCTGTACGAGTCTGCATTTTCTGCATTGTTAATACATTCTTCTGTGACTCCCTTTCCTTTTTCTATTTGGGTTTTAACAAGTAAAAAGGATTTTAAAAATACATTTAATCCATTCTTCATGGAATGACTCACTGAAAAGGAGAGAATAAAGTCCTCTAATTATAGCTGCCAGGGTTTTTACCTCTTGCTAAGTATACTAATATTCTTTTCACTAATTGCAACTTTCCCCTTCCTCTAAATTTTAAATTCTCAAACTGCTTCTTTATGGAAACATTTTTGAAACTCATTACTACAAGACTTTTCTCCATTGCAAATGCCAGGACTCTGAGGAGCCCAGAGTTATTTCTCCAGACCCTGCCATTTTCCCACCTCCAAGCTTGTTTGAAAGAACATTACCATACCAAATTTAATTAAAGGAAGCATCCCTTGCAAGAAGAATGTCTGTCATTAGACTGAGTGAAGTAGGTGGAAAAAAGATGGATAGATTCCTCAGCTGAGAGGAGACAGCCACCAAAAAAAATCTGCTCAATGATGGACCAGCATGTATACATAGCAGAGTCCTGTACTTGCCTGCAAACCAAATAATAACTGTACAATACCTGAGAAACAGCTGTGGCTGCCATGGGGGCAGGGAGAAAGAGGCATGCTGTAGTCAGATACATTTCAACTCACTGCACAAAAATCAACTGTGCTCTGGCTAAAACCTGGAAAGACACACATCGTGCCACAACCACTGCAGCCTTCCCACAGAATATAACACAAATGCAACACAAAATGCTTGTAAAGCACCAATCTATATGACCTTGGAGCTGCACATGTGCATATGGCTATGGTTTTCCACAGCTGTGAAACCCTGAAATTCAGTGCCACAAGAGAATGGTCAGAAATCAGTGATTCTGTGCAATGTCAGCTGCAAGGAAATCCCTGCACAGCTACCACAGCACTGGTCCCTCACAAGCTCACTGGCTGCAGAACCTCACACAGGAGCTGCTGAAAGTGGAAGAAATTACTACAGCTGTCTGAACAGAAGAAGCCTAATTTTATACCTCAATTTACATCCATGGGAGAATATATAGAATAGTAATTTACTGGTATGAATTTTACCAGTTCTGAAGCTTTCTTGGGTGGCAGTGTTTGGGGGCTTTTTTTAAATTATCATTTATTTTGGTTTGGTTTTGTAATTTCTTTGTTTCTTAAGATCACAGGGAAAGGAAGTTACTCATAATTGTTTGAGGATGAAAGACAGAGCAAACTCTGGCTTCAGCTCAGCAATCTCTGCCTCCCCAACTGGTGGAAAAGCAAATGGCAAGTGCAGAGCTCTTCTTCCCCCAGCCACCACCTGTGCCAGGCAAAGCAGAGCAAGGCAGAAATGAAGCCTTTCAGGCAGGCAAACCATCTGCCATGTGCTGCTGCAGCATAAGACATCAAAAGGGCAGCAATAAATGTCCCACTTTTGATGAGATCTAGCCATTACTTCTAGTTTGCACCTCTCTAGCCCAGATTAAAAAAGCAGGTCCTGAGGGCAGAGGTGTGCATCCAGCAGCTCTCCAGAATCTGAGAAACACTCTTTGAGTGTTTACTCCAGCTTCTTCTGAGGCACTATCCCCCATAACTGTAAAAGACACCTGGAAGTCATAAAGAGTCAAGGTTTAAAGCTCCATACTGTTACCATTTCAGTGTTATTTACTTCCAGTAGTACCACCCCCACAAGTCCAACCAAAACCAACCCTCTATCATCTGGGTACTTCAGAATCTATTCAAGCAAATTCCTACTCCCTCACAAAAATCAGAGAATTCATTAGTCTATTCCCCTCACCACCTACCATTTCTCACATTAAATGCAGAATATTTGTGATCTTAAGCAAACAAGTTTCTAAAGCACAGTGAAAATTTGTTATTAGAACAGTTCATCACCGCAGGCCTTTCCATCCTTCCTCCCACACAGCCACAGACTTTAAGGGAAACAGTTGCAGCTTACAGGGAACAGAGGGAAACACCTCACATTCAGCAAAGGGAGCTCACACACATGCAGGAACTGCACTCAGTACACAGATTTGTATCCCAGGTGATCTTACCCTGTTATTTGGACAAACTAACCTTTCTAATTTACAGAAAAGTCAGCAGAAGATTATTTCAGAAGTTAAGAGGTCTAAAAGTCAAAGCATGCTAGAATTCTTTAGAAAAGAAAATGCTGACCTGCCCCTAGGCAAGGCTACCCAGCTGCCCTGCCCTGGTAAGATGCAGAAGTTGCCAAAGGATATGGCAATTACAAAACCAAGGCACTTAGGTGTATTCAAAGATCTGACAACATTATGGTTAATTTAACTCTTCAAACTGTGTCCACTGTGCCTAGATGATTATTTCCTCCCCTTCAGCTTGAACAACTTGCAGCTCTCTAAATCCCTTGTCCTGCAAAGGAAGAATGGGAGGCAATGCACTACACTCACCAATGCCAAACTGTGCTGGGCTGGAGATTGCATGATGTAAAAAGATTTGTCACACTAACTGAATATCCAAGTTTTACAGTCCTTTATGACCTCGACTGACATAAGCTTATGTGGGCTACATCTTGGAAACACTGTCTTCCAAAAAGGATGGCACTTAATATTCAAGTCTTAGGACAAGGCAGAACAAACCCTTCTGCTACCTTGCTAATGACTTTTGTTCTAAAGCAAAGCGGAACCCCCAGTACATTAAGCCTGTTCTGCTAATTTCTTTACCAATGCATCTGAAGCTCTAAATAATTAGAAGGAAAGTTAGAAGACTTTTCACCCTCACAACAGGAAATCTGACCCAGCTAATTTCCCAAATGAATTGAGAATCCAGAGCCAACCAACTATATATTAGTCACTTGGCTAGCAAGGAGGACTTAACTTACACTAATGAACTTAGGACTTCATTAAAATGTAATTTTAAGCTTAGCAGTTCACCAGGATAATATATTGTAGTAGGAAAGGGACAGGATTGACACCGCAGACTCAGCTTCTTGCTACTTATCACTAATAAATTAATATAAATTAAAAATCAATACAGCAGGGTAGTGCAAGACAAATGCTAATGTCCATGAAGAAAGAATTTGTTAGACTCATTGCCCCTGTGCTGCCAGGCACATCACTAATTCTCCAGGACTGGAGAGGACAGAGACAAGCTGCTTCGCACAGCAGAGCCAAAATTTGCATCAGCTCCCCTTCTGCAATCAATTCATAACCCCTCATGCCCAAACCATCATCTTACACAGACAGGACTAGTGCCAGCTTTGAATTATTGTGAGAAAGTCTGTCACACAGCTACCCAAGTTCTTTACTTGTGCCATTAAAAATAACCACAGTGTGAATGGGAACGCTTTTATATTTCATGTTAAGCATCGTATCCTAGATTATTTGCAAGACAACTGATGACTCCAGTTATCTCAGTCAGTCAAAATTCAAATTCTATCAGCCTCAGGTGGTAAGCTGAAAATGAACGCAAAGGATCCGGTATGGGACAAAAGCCACACACAATCTAAGAGCAGTTTCCATTCTTCAAACTTGGCCTCAGCAATGCTTGGCCAAGTCATTGTGCAAAAATCAGTATGAAAATAGTATATAAAGCTCTGGGACTAAAAAAAGGATTTTTTCACAGATGCTTAGTCTAAAGTTAAATTTTGACAAATTTACTGCACAATTGCACTTACCACAAGGCAGAAGAAAAACTGATGCCATGCAGCTGAGAGTCTTTTTTTATGACCTGCCCTTCAGGTATCTTTCATACACAAAAAGCAGAAATGTCCCCATCATGACAACCCAGAAAATATTCTTGAAGGTGACTTGCCACATACTGTTTAAACTAGATTCATAGCTTTGTGGGTTTTAACTACACTAGGTAGGGAGCCTATCTTAAAAAAATAACAATTACATCCCTTTCGCTACTATTATGTTCAGAAATACCAATCCTCTTGCAGTTTTGTATTATGTTTCTCATAAGCACATGTATGCTTATTCTATCAAAAAGGCAGCTGCAAATACCAAACCTTTAAAGTACCTAATAGAATTAAGCATATATTTACTTAAATGAAAATAAAAATTGAGTCTATTTCCCTTGTCAGTAACTCCCCACCCAAGGAATTCATCCTTAAAGTCTAACTTGTTTCTCCTTTGATGCAGACAATTATCTTTGTATGGCTGCATAAAGATGAGATTCCACTGCACCTTCTTTCCAACTATGTCATAGCAACTTAAACAGTTAATACATATTCCTTTAAAGAAATTGAGTGAATTTATTGTATAAAATTATGATTGGCATGGTACAGAAAAGTTCCTTTTAATGCACATTTCCCATTAACTTGTACACAAATATTACAAGTATCAAGCAAAATGCAAAAGTCTTAAGAACTAATTCCATACTACAAAAGTGTTCACATAGTGAAGTTACTCTGGTTACAAAATGTCATGGAAATAAAAGCACTTCAAAATACATATTTGGGAAATGTTTCAAATAATCAACGCAACCTTAAGTTAGTTAAAAAATGCAAAGAAAGAGCTACCCTCTTCAAAACACTATTGTTCATTTGGCAAGATAGAGCAAAGTTCAGATCAGTTCACTGAAGGACTGTTCTTCACAAGAAACAAACAAAAAAAAAACCCCTTTAGTTAAGAAAGGACTCAATTATACTATGATGACAAATAACGCCATCAAAAAGTTATCTGGCTCTCTTGTTTTCACACAGGAGCTGTCAGAGGCAGAGATGTGTAAATGAACACTTCCAGGTAGATACAGATTGCCTTTTCAAAAACCAACCAACCAATCAAAACTAAACCCAAAACCAAGGGAAACCAAAACAAAAATCAAAAAAAAACCCCAAAAATACCCCAAAACAACCCCCTAAAACAAAAAACCAAATCAAAACAAAACCCAACCAAAAAAGAAACCGAAACCAAGCCCCTAAACAACAGAAAGGAGACAATCTGAACTTTGTTGCTTTCATTGAACTAGTTCAGTTCTTTAGGTCACAGGACCCAAGAACAGCAAACTGCAAAGGATACGTATTTGAGGAACAAAATAGAACTCCCACTAGGAAGGAACGCGCAGATGTCCGGTTACGCGAGTGCTGCACATCCTCTCAGTAAAGCTGTTAGAGGCTCTCACATCTCTGCTTCCCAATGGCCTTGAGGACACACTATTCTCAAGACAAAAATGCTGGGACCCTACAACCAACCTTACAAAAAGGAGGCACAGTTGTACTGTTAGAAAATAACTCAAAATTTTGAAGACTGAAAGCATCCTTAAAAAGTCACACAAAATAACTACAAAAGAAGCCATACTTTACATTATTTGTGTATCAGATGACTTGCGTGTGTTTGAGCCGTTGAACATTGGTATGTATATCTACATGAAACTCACACATACAGAACATTGTGTTCAGGCATTACTGTTGTTTTTCTTTTAGACACACATACAAGTTACCGCCAGGTTATCCAGTCTATTTAATGCAGTGAAAAACAGTCCACAGCAGGCGTAAAAGGAGCAGTATCCAATATAGTGTTGTCTTGCAAAAATGGAGTCAGAATTCCTGAGTCTCAGAGACATTGCTGTCCTCTCCATTACTGGATTATTTCTTTTTCCAAGGAGAACCTCTAGTTTTCGTTTCTTCGCGCTAATGAAATTTGTAATAGATTGCATCTTTTAAAAAATGTAAAACTAGTATAAAAGATGTGCCAACCAAAGTGAATTTTTAAAGCTTTTTAAAGGGAGAGGGGATTCACTTACAAAATAAAGGCCACCTTCTTGTAAAATTAGTACTGCTAATATCATTCTGTTTAGAGCAGAGATTAAGCTCCCTGTTCTAGAAGCCTTACAACATGCAGTCATGTGAGCTGAAAACTTCATCCTTTTAACAATTAAAAATATCATATATAGGACTAACGTGGAACAGCCCTTTGTTGCAATCACCAAGGTGGCAAAACCAATTACGTGTCATTCAAACAGTCATTGCAATCTAACTTCTGCATTTTCCCTTGTACTTTGCATATTACACAGTGTAACTTAAAATGTAATTTAAGAGCACTTCAGTCCCACAATGTAGGATTTAAGCTTGTGTGAATACATTTGCATGGCTCTGCAACGTTTGTAATGACTTAGAAAAATACATTCAACCAAAACTTTATATAGGGTTCTATTTTTTTTAAATAAAAAAATGAAGAAAAAGCCAAATGGTCCCATCATTAGCTAAATAATACACTCCAAGTCCTGGAAGCAATTCCTAAGCAAAAGCACATTCAAGAATAACATACATTGAATTGTATACTTTCTCATTCACCTTTATCAGTAATAAAATTCTACTGTATATAATTATTTAGCCTTATAAATAATGCTAAGCAGAAAAATATTTACCTCTGTGCTACTTTTTTGTTTATAGAAGCATTTCTCAGTTTATAGGAGCAAAGGAAAAAAAAACTACTTAAAGTGCAGATTACAGGCCATGACAGGCATAATAAATGACCAAAGGTGCAGCCAAATTTGCATTTACATCTTAAGTTACTTTGCCATCTTCCTTGTCTTGCTAGAAGTCACCCTAGGTGCAATTAAAGAGCTGGTCAGTTGGTTTGTGCCACAGTACAACCTGTAATCACTTGTAATTTTTTAAAAATCCATTTCAATTGTCCATAGATATTTCTAGGCAAGGTTCAATATATTTCTAACTCAGGTTCACAAAACCTTACTTAGTCATTAATACTTGAAATCACACAATATTGACACCCCCTCCAGAGAATGCTACTGTCCTCTTGTTGCAGTATGTGGTTGAGCCATTGATGCTTGGCTGAGTGTCTTTAACAAGCGATGTCTTCATTTCCATCTCACACGCTACAATCGCTGCATTGAGTTCCACTTGAGCCCGGTGAACAACATAAAACGAGAGTCCTATGCTTATGACAATCTGCAAATAAAACAAGAGTGTTATAGGCTCCACAGGCTGTGGGAATGAATACAAAGCAACTGAGCTGACTGAACCAAAAAGCTGTCAATGTAAAGATTCATGAAAGCATCTGTTGACTCAAAGATTCACAGGCAAGACACTGGAAGGGAGATGAACTTAGCCCCTGAGTAGCTCTTAATCTACATATGCTAACAATGTAACTAGCATATCAGAACATGGGTATCCCACAGAACTCAAAATATTTATATACATTGAAAATATAAGTTTCTTTATTTCTGTTGAACTCCATATACTTGTTATAAAGCAATCCTTTCACCTTCTCTCTTCAATAAAAACCAGTGAAGTTTTTAGCTGAGATCCTCCTTAGGGAAAAAAAAAAAAAAAAACAAAAAGATAAAAATCTTCAAATAAAAATCAAGGTGTCTCATAGTGAGAGTCCCTTTGAAAGAAGCGAGTTCCTCTGCCTTTTTACAAGAATGTTAACTAGCTGGAATCTGCAGCTTCTATTCAAAAAGGCAAATAAGTTTATTACTTACAAAAGAATCTAAAACCAGAATTTCATTACTAACTGTAGGGCTGCTTTCTTTAGCATTGAGTACTATTGCTTAAAACAGCTGTCAGCATGGCAGACAGTGCTGGAATGTCACTAAGACAACTGACAAGTATGACAAGTATGAGCACAGGACAACTGCAGCTGGAAGGCACCCTGGCAGTCTCTAGCCCAACCAGCTGCCCAGAGCAGGGCTGGCTGTAAGATCAGAACAGAACAGAACTTTTGTCCAGTCAGGTCTTGAAAACTGTAAAAGGATAGAGATGTCACCACTTCTTTGGACACTCTGGTCCAGTGCTTGAGTACCCTTGGGGTGAAAATGACATTCCTCATCAATTTATGTTACATATTTCAAAAGCTGGCTAATGTAAGATTCACAATGATATTACAGACACTAATTTTTTAATAGATAGGAAAATTTCTATTCTAGAAGCTTACTCAGATATTTAAATTTGCTTTGGTTTAGAAATATTGCTACCAGTAACCTAGTTCCCTAGATAAATAATGAAAAAAAAATATATATACATGGACAACCAAGAAACGTGAAGTATTTTCAGAGCTATTTACTACATCAAAGTCCCATCAAGGCTCATCCAGGCAAAGCACTCAGCAGACGCCTGAGAGACAGTGGGAAAATGTAAATAATTTCTCCACTAAAGGCCCCCCCTTCAGTTATTCAGTCACATCCCAAAGACTGGTCTCAAGGAGGTTAGTACTCCTTTTAAAACATTCAGGCTATCCAGCTACCACTTACCTGAGCAACAGTTATATTACAACCTATATAATCTGCAAAGGAAAGTCAATGTCAATTAAAAAAATAATAAATATATAAATGGGGGAAAAAAGGAAGAGACCACTAAAAACTACTACCCTGGAAATAATATTTCATGACTACAATAATAGTTGATCAAGAAACCATTTATTTTCTCTTTGATCTATCAAGACTATCTATGCCACACTTACAAAGGCATTTTAACCATGTTTTATTAAAGCTATAAATTATATAGCTTCTATTTCTATTCAGTAGAAATAGCTCTATTTAAGACTGCACAAATTTCAAGGCAAAGGAGGAAGGTATGTTTGAAATGGTCCTAGACTTAGTCTTCTATGTTAGCAATTGTTAAACATCAGCTTTGTGACTTTAAAAACTGAGAAACAGAAATTACTGCAGTACCTACTGAAAGTCTGCAAACCATGGTAATTGTTAGTCAAATACAGTTTAAAGTAACGTCACCATCAGAGGAGGTTTAAAACATAATATAATTCAGAAATACCCATAACCTCTATGCTCGTAATGGTCTCACACCTAAGGTTTACACCCAAAATTTACTGATAAATTATTTCAAGAGCTAAGGTCATGTAAAGGTACTTGATATACTTCTCATTAATTTACTCACTTGTAAAATTAGGATATTCTGATTTAGGCATTAGGAAAATAGCATTTTTAATGCTATTTCTCTACAGCATTTTTAATATCCTGAATATCTATGCAAAATGGGTATGCTGAGTGCTAACAGTGAAAAGTGCACAGGTCCTGGGTCTACAACACACAATCTTTTGTGTAGGGGTGGTTTGAAAAGTCTAAAATTCAGCAGATTACCCAAGAAGGCAAGTGTTTTTCTGGATTTTCAGTCCAGAGCAGGGCCAATCAGTTCCAAGAAAAAGAAAAGCCATAATCTGGGGAACTTCTCTGTCTCAGCTAGCTAAAAAAAAACTACCTAAAAGCAAAGGAGAGCTCCTTCCCACTGTCCGTGCTGCAGACAACACAATCCATGGGAGACAATTGCGGGGAGCAAGTGCAGTTTCTAAAAACAAACTGTGCACTTCTTTCCCCCGCTTTGCTCTCAGAACCAGTCTTAAATGTGCGGAACTTAATATCCAGCATAAATGGAACAGATGACTGGGGATACGAGCATCATAAAGTCACCCTAGGACAGCAAGTGAAGAAAACTTACAGAAAACTGTATCAGAAAAAGAGAACACTGATTAAGTTCTGCTTTATGTTATGGTGAAGTGTGAGAGTTACACTTTTCTCAGAGCATAAAACAAAATCTAAAGAAATCAGTACACTGGGAAGCCATTTTTCTGGGTATCTACCAATCAACAGAAATCAGAGAGAGACAGATAGCACCAGTACCAAGGTTTATGAAAGCAGTTATTTTAACTGACCTGTAAACCGAATACAAAATAGCCACTAACACTTTGCTCTGCAATCACGTCCTCCATCGTGCGCAAGGTAGTGCCCAAGTACGAGTTCAGGAGCTGAGTAGGAAGCAGCCCAAGTGAAGAAGCCATCAGGTAGTTGGGTAGTGATAAATCTGTAATCTGAGTAAGAAGAAAGATAAGAAATCAAAAGCAGCTCCAACACAATCTATGTGTACAGGCAACCAGACTACCACTTCCCATAACCATCCCTGCAAAATCATGAAAGAATATCTTATATTCCTTCACTGAAACTTTGATTCATGCACAGGGGAAGATAATAGAATGATACAACATTTATCTAGCTTTCACCTGGCCTTTTTAAAGTTACAAGGTTTGATTTCACCTTACATTATGCAACATCTCTGTGCAACAGTCAGTAACAAGGGGTGCAATTACCCTGTTCACTGAAGATACTTATTTTTACCTGGTGAACAGAGTCCTTGGATTTATGAGAAGAAATTATTTTATTGAATGTGAAAGTCTAACACAAAAATCTGTTTTGCATTTTACGCTTGTGGCAAATAATACAAGAGGTAATTGTTCAAAATGCCACTGTTTTAAATAGGATCCAGGTAAACAGAATGGCAGATACAATTTGTCTAGGCAGGGCAAGTTATGAGCTTATTAAGATACACATGTCTTTCAGTGATCCCTAGGAGCAATATCCATCTATATCTATACTGATACATGTGAGTATCATTATATATGAGTATCATTAAAATATATATATGAGTATTTTGCATCTCACTTCAACTAGTGAACAAAATAGTGCACATAGCTATAGGCTTTATTAATTTCTCTGGAGAAAACACTAAGAATACTTCGGTATTTTCTTCTCTTTGCTGTGAAGTTTCTGTTCTGTGTCAATAGGTGGACGTTCAAGTTTACATGGGAATAAAGTACACAGTACCAGCTAAATTAGTATCAGCAGCCATCAGGAAATATTAAAGGCAAGTGTCAAGAGATATTTACACAAGAAAAAAGAAAACAAGAAGAAACTGGATTAAAAATGAGTATGAAAACAATGATTTTGAAAACAAGCAGTCCAACATATTTTCCAGATAGTTCAGTTGATAATAACAGAGATCTAATTAAGAACAGCTCTAACACTGAGAGCCTACATGGAAATTATTGACCTTGCCAGTTTTGTACAATGTTGAAGACCAAAGAATAGCAGCAACGTTACTCATTTCATCATGCTATTCTTAAAATAAACTTTAGTTACTGTGAAAGTCACAGTGCTGAATTCTCAGAGCTCTAACCACCATCAGTGGAAAGTTTTTGGGAGGAAGGGCAATGGAGGAGCAGAATGCAATGAAGCATAAAGATTAAAAATAATTCACTGGAACAAGATCCAATAAGCCATTTCCAAACTTCACGCTGCATATTATACTTCCCACAGACTGAAATATATACCAGCACCACAAATATTATATTTCCTTCTCTAGACAAGATTAATTTAGATTTATAATGAAAAAAGATTACATAATTATGCCAGAACTTCACATTTGACCAATACTTTCAAAAGACTTTTTTAAGCATTGTTGTAATCAGGGCCATGTAATAAGAATGCATAGTCCAAAGTTCCCATATTGCCAAGGGAATGAAGGAGCTGCTATTAAAAGTTTCTGAAATACTAATGCAGAGGCAAGATTTGCTAAGTAGGACACTATCATTACGTCTAATGGAACTGGGAAACTTCCCAAAGATTGCTTTAACACTCCTGGCACCTCTCTCATTTCTGTAGATGTATTAAGGACATTTCAGTTGCAGAACAACATGTCTGCACACCTGGATGAGTCCCAAAACAACTGGACCTCCTGAATCATGAGAGAGATCGTTTCCAAATGAAGGGGAGACTACCCCAGTGGATACACTTAATTGCAGCTTGTGCTTCCCACTGTAATGACAGCTAAGAAGAGGGTGAAAAAATTTTTGAGATGTCCTTTTAACTGAACTGTAGGTTTAGAGCTACAGCTGTATCCCTTTCCCCAGAACACACAGGAAGTGGGCAGTATCCCTGCCTAAGAAACTTGAGAAATTATCAATAAAACTTACAGCTTTCCATACTTTTCTTTCTAGGAACTTTACCTGTTCTATGAACCTGCCAAATTGCTATCTGCATGGCCAGGCTGCCTAACAGAGCCTACCAGGGCTCTCTTTCTGATGAAAGCTCAAGCCAGCAAAAATTAACCCTGAAATCCCAAACCAAGGATGGATGCAATTGTGTCATGGGCCATAACAGAAACACATTTAAATTGTATTTGAATACAATTAAGAACTACCTAATTGAACTGATAACAATAGCCAGAACCCCTGACACATCCCCACTAAGCCTTGGGTGGGCTTTGTCCCATGGAAGTCTTGTGCATTCTTTGCAGCTGACACCTTTGGTTCAGCACTGTCAAGGAATAAATGCTTCTGTCAAGACTTAGCTGGGGGCCCCCATGCCTTTAGGGATTGCAGGGAATTTCTCATCCCTCAGTTTACGAATTCCTGTGTTTCAGATCAGGTAGGCTTAGTGACCAAGAGCAAAGGGTAACTCTGGTGCTTTTTCCTCCAAAAAAAAGCCCAAAACAAAAATCCCCAGAAACACCTCTTCCTGCCCCCCACCCCCCCCCGCAAAAAATAGCCAACACCACCCCCTAAAAAAAAGAAAATCCCAGTAATACAAAAAACCAAACCAGCTGCCAACTTTCCAACAAGCAGAGGAAGCAGTGTGCATATCCTTGCAAAGCAGGTACCATTTCTTCAACTCTGACTTCATTGTATGCATTTCTGAACCCAGAGGTGCACACTTGAACACTCAGATTTTTTCATCAGATTATTTCTTTCATGTAATATTCCCCTTAAAGAGGGGAGGGGAAGTATGAAATCCCATCTAACCTACATCTGGCACTACAAACAACCAGGTTGCACAAATCTCACTCCAAGAACAAACTCGTGGGAAGGAGATGATAACCTGCATACCAGACCTCCTTACAGACCTGCCTTCAAAACACTCCAGGGCTGGCAAGGTGAGAGAGCTGTGCATGGGCAAACACATCGATAAGAGCTATCAACCCACCCCAGCAGCCCAGGCCACTCTGGCATCAGGACTGACAATTACCCAAAACCTAAAAAGAGAGATACAAACATACTTTCAGCTAGCAAGTGCTATATTCCAGAAAGGCAAGCAAATGCATTACCTCACCCTTCTACTACCAGCAGAACGACCTCTCAAGAAGCAAGATCTTCACGTCTGGCTGGTGAGACGCTAAGGAATCTGTGTTAATTTTCTTCTTGTGCTGTTTCAATTGATATGATTCCCTCACTAATCAAAACCTAAGAAGCTCTTCCATCTTTCTCTACACCCCCTACAAGTCAACCTCCCAAAAGCCCTCAGCAGATGGTACATGCCACCGAACAAGTGCTTGTAGAAATCATTTAATCCCAGCCCTGCAGATGACCCTGCTCACATCAAGGTTATGCTTTTCCCTGAGCCTCATGTCTCACTTCCTTCCTTGTCTCTCATCTAAGTATTCTCAGTATCTCCAGTTTGCTTTAAAACATCCACATAGAAAACACGCATAGACCAGACCACTGGAAAGTTAGAGATGTGTACTTTTTCTTAAGTTCATTGTTGTTTAAAAATTAATCCTTTTAAAATTCATCGCTGAAGTTGCTAGCATTGGGAAATGCATTTTAAACTTAAAACGAGCGTTAAGTTCTCAAATAAGTGAGATTTCAAGGAAATGACAGCTTGGTCTGTGTAGGCCGAAAACTGTATTTTTTATGTAACTTAAATTTGACTCAAGATGAGAAAATCTCCTGAATTCCTAGGTTTGTATGCATCACTTTTTGGTGATCCAGTAGCTCATATTAAATGTTCTAAGTGAAAAATTGAGTATACACTATGCATTATTTGAGTATGCTATAAAGTAGTAAATCAGGAGTAATAAACATAACCAAACTAAAATTAGCAAAAAAAATCCAAGTTACTTGGCATAACTCAAGCATCTGGTTTCATCTCATTTCCTATCTATTATTTTAACACTGAAACCATCCACTTGAAAAGAAAATTATTTAGCCTGCAGAATATGGAGAATACAAACCACAATGATTTACAGCATAATTTTAATATTGAACTGGCCCGAATACTCGGCTGAATGGTGTTTCCAACAGAAGGGTTATGCCAGGAAGGAAATAATTTTAACTCGGTAATTCTCTGGTCTGTTGTTCAGATCCAATACTACTCTTTTATCATCTGCTGACTACTGCAAGAGGCTTTCCAAAGCTGTGAACATCCAGAGCACAACAGCTCTCCCCACTTTAGGAGGGTCACAGCACAGCAGAAGCTTCATCTGCAACACTGGACCCTGGGCTCCAGAGGGGACTCAGCTCTCCCAGTTGGACAGGTCTAAGCCTCTTCAGTAATATAGGTAATATAAGCCTACAGTAATATAGGTTAACAAATAAAACAGCAACGGTTCAGCTCTTCAGTTTCTCATTCTTAACAAGAAAATGGTTAAAGGATTTCTTAAAAAGAAATTACAAGTTGCTACAGTTCTTACGGATAGAAATTACAGCTCTGGAGATGAATGCTCCAGTACACAGAGTTTTATACACAGCAATTTAAAATATTTGGTGTGGATGTTACACCCCAAAATTGCATGGATTAAATTTTACTTAAAAAACAAATTTGGTATTCGGTGACCTACTAATTGCAGCCAGATGATTCTGTCAAAATTAAGCAAATGCTTCAGAAGGGTACAGGATCAAGTGGCATGCCAAAACATGTGTTTAGGTAGTCACTTGTGTTAAAGAATATACAAGTTACTGATAACATTTAAAGTATTTCACAATCCAGTTTGTTTTGTTTTGACTTCACCAAGTTAGTAGATACAACTGAGGCATAACACAGCCAAAAACAGATCCTTCAGACAAAGTGCTCAGGAAGAAAGGAGGGTCTGAAATTGCCATCAGCAGCACAATACAAAAACAAACTCCATGTTCTTTACTTTTTTTCCTTTACGATGATCAGAGACCAAATGAATGTACCAATCTTCACCTGAAAATAGAAAGAAAAGCAAGACTAACCCCTTTCCAGACTCAAGTTTAAACTTTCAGTGCCACTCCAGAGTACAGTCCCTTTTCAGGTCTGAGGCTACATGCTGCTCTGCCCAAAACCTGCAACCTGTCTTGTGTGCATGGACTTAACATCGTGTATGGATTTGCCAGATGCATGGTACAAACACCAACCAAACTGAGAAAGAATTTTAATCTACTTCTTTTTTTCCAATACGATTACTTATATTAAATAGTTTAGGAAGACCTAGCAAGAGTTTTCTTCAACTCTTGCCATGTTTTTAAGCGGATCACTTTAAAAGCAGAGACACATCATAACTGTTGAGTTCTCCACAGATTTTGCTATGCAGCACCTCGGTGATTCTAATACTAGGACATAGTTTTGAAGGACAAGAGAGCAACTCTAACACAACACCAGTGAGCAAGGCATCTCAAAAATCTGCCCGTGTCCCTCTGCATGCACAAAGAGCAGGCAGAGAGGGTTGTTTTTACTGTTGTTAAAAGAGCGAGAAACCACGGCTTGTTCCCAGGAAAGGAAGCAACCTCTACCAAAACCAGCAGCCACTGTGCCTAAAGACATCCTTCCAGCACCTGTCTTCCTTGGCCGCATAGCCCAGGCAGGGACTCACCGCGAAGACGGCGTTCTGCAGCCCGAAGGGGATCAGCGTCAGCCGCGACAGAAACACCACCTTGAGGCCGCTGCCGCCCTCCACGACACGGACGATGGCACTGAGCGTCCCGCTGCCCTGGATCCTGGCCCGTGCCCAGCGGGCCAACAGCCGCTTGCAGGCCACGTGGGCGACAAAGGTGCCGACGAGGACACCGAACACCATCAGCCCCATGCCCAGCACGAAGCCGTAGAGGTAGCCGGCGGCCACGTTGAGCAGGATGTAGCCCCAGCCGCACGGGAAGGACACGACGATGAAGCCCACGGTGAAGAGCAGCACGCCGGCCAGGCTGTCCAGGCTCTCGGCCCAGAGCAGCAGGTCCCGCAGGTACTGGCGCACCAGGGCCAGCGAGGCGAAGCAGAGAGCGGCCAGGACGCACAGGCTGAGGCAGCTCTTGCACCAGCAGGTGCCCAGCAGGCAGCAGGAGCAGCGCCAGCCCCGGGCCTCGGCCAGCCCATGCCCGCCGCCGCCCGGCTCGGGCAGCTGGCAGAGCAGCAGCTCCGC
>JAYDZK010000113.1:126802075-126826693 GCA_034509185.1 Euphonia xanthogaster
GGGGCCGGGGCGGCCTCCGCGCCGCCTCCCGCCTCGGCCGCGCCGCCGGGGCTGCGGCGTTAGACGGCGGCGGGGCCGCTCTCTCCGTCCCGGCAGTGGCAGCAGCGGCCCTGGCGGAGAGCGAGTCCCGGGGGGCGGCGGCGACGGCAGCACCGGGGCTCCATCTCCCCGCACTGGGCTCCCTCCCGCTCCGAGAAGCGCCCTCTCGGAACGGCGGTGCCGATGTGGCAAGCCCGGGAGGGAGGAGGCCAGGCGAAGCTCCGGCGGCAGCAGCGCCCGGCCCCGATGCGGGGCTCGGCGGCGGCGCCAAGGCTCCGCCTCCCGCCCCGCCCCGGGTGTGCCCCAGCGGGGCCCCGCCGCCCGCCTCGCCCGAGCCGCCCCGGGCCGCACGCCCTCATCGGCCCCGATGCCAGCAGCCCGCGTTCCCGGCAGAGCCGTGACGCGCAGAGTTTGGAGCGAGCCGTGCTGGAAAGCGCGTTGTTTTCCGTCAGGGGAGCGCGGGGTTCAAGCATCGCTGGCTGTACTGGTACTCTTGCGCTCCCTTGACACGTCTCCCTCTCTTACGTGAGGGCTTTGTACCGCAAACACCCCGGCTTGCCCGTGTCTATCAGTGAAACGAGCCTTCCCCGACCAGCGACCGGGCTTTGAGCCGAGGGGCGACAGCCGATGCGCCCGGGCTCCGCGGCACCTCCCCGCCAGGTCAGCGTGGCTCACATGCCTGAAGGCTCGGACCCACTTTGGGACGGTTTGAGGTTGAGTTTTGAGGCATTGCCAGAAAGAAAGAAACATGGACATGGAGTGAGGGCTCCATTTATAGGGGTGTTTTCTCGGAAGCCTCGCTGAGCCTCGATAGCTTCGTAGGTGGCTTTTGCTCTGGTGTTACTAATGGCAAGATGCAGAAAGGGCTTGTTTTCTTTACAACGCTTGTGCATACAACGTGCTCCAGTGGAATTATACTCCCCTGCTGGGAAATTTGTAAACGTGTATTAAACGAGAATACGTGTAGATGGTAAAGGTTAAAGGGTGATTGGAAACAAACAGATAACAAAATTAAGAACATATCTTCAAGTACTGCAATTATGCACTTGCAAAGTACAGTGGTAGAAACAGTATAATCTGGGCAACCCAGCAAATCAGCCAAAGAAAATGACAGATATCTTTGAGAGCCAACAGCAGAATAAAAACTGTACAGCAGGGAAATTGCAGATAAACGTCTCCAGCATAACCTGCTTTCTTGCTGTTACTTGTATCTGAGTGAGAGCATTTGATTTTGTCTTCACTCTTTGCTTGCAGGCAAACACAGACAGGGTGCACATCCAGAGTAGTAATAATAATAATAATAATAATAATAATAATAATGTCAACAAAACTCTGTACGAGAGCTTGTAAAAGATGATGGGCATGCTTGTACATTCAGTAAGGCATTTCAGCAAATGGGGCAGCTAGAAGTTTAGTAGAACAAGAAGCAAAATACTAATTTCTGGTTTTATACTAAGAGCACATATGTCTGATTGGATTCAGCTTGTGCATATTTTTGTTCAATGCAGTTACTTTCATAAAACAGGAGAAAGTCTGGGTGGAAATGTCTAACAGAGTTACAGCTTTACACTGCTCCTCTGTTGCTGTATTTAAAGTGCAGAACCTGGTACTCTGAGCTGGAATGAATTTTTGGCTGTCACTCTAAAAGCTACACGGTTCTGTATTTATAATCACAGAAAATGTTTTTGAAAAATGACCACAAGAGAGTATGAAGAACATAAAGGTTAACTAAGTGAGGGTTTTGATATTACACTCCAACCCATTAAAAAAAAAAAAAAAAAATTGGTTAGTGGACATGCTTTTCCAGTCCCTAGGAATACACAGGCTGAATCTCCTTGACCTTATCCATCACCTGGGCTCCCCAAAATAGCTAATCCTGGCATTCTTCTGTCCCCTGGAGCAATAGCTCAGGAAGGAAAGGCAACAAATAGTCAGACTTTGAGTGACACAGACCATGGTCATGGAGCATCTTGGATAAACATCCAAGTGAGGCCACAGGAATTCAGCAAGACTTGGGTGGAGCTGCTAGCTGCTCCCTCATGCACAGCAGATACAGCTACAGAGATGAGATGCAGTGTCAGCTGGCTCCTCCGAGCCTTCCCAGCATGCTCTTACCATCTGAAGGGAAAAGAAACAACCTCACACACCCTTGAAAACATGCCAAATTGGCACATTGCTAGACAAAATGCCGGACAAAATGGTCTGCCTTTCAGACTTATTAGTAGTGAATCATAGGATATTCCTGTACCATGGATGATGCAGTTGCAATAATACAAGCAAGGCAAGATCTGTAGGGAAAAGCAGTTATCTTTCCAATCACTACACTTAAAAAAAAACTTGGCAAGCTCTTGAGCACACAGTTCCTGGACAAACACTTTGCTCTCCAAAAAAGATAGCGCTTTTTGTTTGTTTTTCCTTTTTCCCCAGGTAGATAGTTGATTTAGTGAATAATTTGCAGCAAATGCTGTCTAACCTGTTCTTTTAAAAAGCACAGCTGTTACTTTTGTTACTTTTGGAAATTATTTGAAGTAATAGGAATAAGAATTATAGGTTTAGTTCATATGGGTTTAAATTATTGTATTACGTCAACTAATACTGCTCCTATACTTCCTTAGATGGAACTAATTACTTAGATTTTCATTATCTCATCTATCATATGAGCTGTTTTCTTACCTATCTTAATATTTAATTTTGGTCTTTCTCAATGAATACATGTAAAACCTGAGAGGCACAGGGTAACAGCTGGAGTAGTGTTCTGCTTCAAGAAAAAGTGTTTCTGTAGAAAGATGCTCTCACAATTATGTAGATGGTAGTGGATATTGAAGATTTTTACCAGAGAGGTGTTTTCCAGGCCTGCAATGTAAGCTGAGGATATTTCCTTGTCCTGGCACAAGCAACTGAGAAGTGCTATTTTGTAAGTATGATTCTTCTCTCTCATTTTTTATTTGAAGGGCTATTATCATGCAAACACACCCAACTAAACATGTGAGTCATCTTATTGAAATTAAAGGCATGACTCATTTAGGTCCATGCAACTGGTCCAGTGAATAGGGACCCTGAAGATGGGAAGTAGGATACATTAACCCACAAATCAGGACCTCAAATAATTTTGAAACTCCTGAAAACTTGCCATAGTTTTTCCTGAATTGCTCTTTGGGAGGGAGAAGCAGTACTTTTTTGAGAAAATTATATGAAGAACCATAACATCAGTGTACTTCTAAATGTCTGTTAATTCTGCAGCATTACTGTGAAGATCCTTTGGTGGGAAGTGCAGCCTTGACTAATCTATGTCAGGAGTAATGATTCTTAGGCCACAGCAGGCTCACTGAAAGTGCCTCTGTCTGGCCTGCAGTCCTCCTTGCTATAGATTCCTTTACATCCATTTGAAGGAAGAGGGATGTTAACTCATGCAGGGAATACACATTTTACTGTTAAACAAAGTATGAGTTGCAAAGATGTGGGGGACAGTATTAGCTAGGAACAAGTCATGACCAGAGAAATTATTCTGGTAGACCAAGTTAGGTCTGCAAGCCATAGCTTGGGCCCCACTGATTTGGATTGTTGTATTTCAAATACGTGTGCGTTCACAGTTTTGTCAAAGTGAATGACAGTTGTGCTGAAGGAAAACAAGGCATCATGTTGCATTTTATGACATTACTTGAATTCCCCATGAAAGGTGATAGCTCTGAAGTTACTGCATCAGGAACAGGGGGTTTAAGAGGAGAAAGGGCACTATTTGCAACTTGGGGTCATCTAATATTTTAAATTGTTGGACCAATTTCTCTCAAGATGTAACAAATTTTGTGTTACTTTCACCAGGAGCTACCTAGTTCAGAAAAAATCTTTATATAAAATATACAGACATAAAAAATTAAATTCACATAAACCTTATGTAATGTATCCCGGAAGGAGATTTTAAGTCCCGGGGTGAGAAACCAGATTGTGTTATTTTGCAGCTTGATTTATTAGGTGTCTACAGAAACTTTATTACTTGATATATAATCCAAATTTCCCAGATAAGTTTCATATAATCATATTAAAAACACTGAAGGATTTGTTATACTATCATAAACTCATATAATTCAGAAAATGAATCTGTTTATTTTCATACATGCTTCTACTTAAATATGGTTTATACAACGATTTTACAAGAAACATTTCAAACCAATTTGATTACAACTCTGTGTAAGGCATGAATAAAAATGAAATACAGTAAGCAATGTGCTGAAATATTTACATTGAAGAGAAAATTCTGAGATATCACTCTAGTATGACTTACTATGTAAATAGTGTCACATCAAAAACAAGTCAATTTCAGTAGAAGTGAGAATTTTTGATATTCGTTAGAGTGTCCTAGACCAGAAAGAGGAAATGAGAAACCTTTCCATATATGTAAGGCAAAAATACAGCTGCATGCTTGGTATAACTATAGCTGCCTTCACCTGTTGCAGCAATGGAAAACTTAAGCTAATTAATCTGAAAGACTCACAAGGAATTCTTCCTTGGAAAAGGATATCCTTTGGTTGGCAGAAAAAACTTCTGCCAGTTTTTTATTCCCTGAAATGACTGCTTTGTTGCCCAAAAAATGCCTTAGTCAGGGGCCATTGGTGTAATGCAGAATAGCCTGAAGTTGGAAGTTGCAAAATTCCTCTTGAGGATGAGACTAACATTGGTTGCCCTAGGAAATGGCAAGCTATGGAAAAAGTCCAAGTATTAAATTAATTGTGTTCTCCTTAATAGCATGGTGCAATCATTAGATGCACCTCAAAATGTTAGCCAAGTAATTACTTACTTCTACCAGGACCACAAACTAGGAATCTACATTTTCATGCAAGACAATGCTTGAGGCAATTCTTGGGAGCACTAAGTTCTAGAAAGTGTATTTTCAAAAGGAATTTTTGGTATCATGAAACAAAATACAGTGAGAAAAGCATATCTGAGGAACAGGAAATTCTCTTGGTGAAGTCGTTTATTGAGGCTGTTTACACCCAGGTTCTCCTCCACTTTGAAGTGACTAAAAGAGGAACTGTAGCTAAATATATACCATGCTCAGGGCACTTTTAAGGGGAGGGGTGTCAGTAAATGGAAATGATAGCATATCCTCAATGTCATGCTTTCATCAGTTTCTGCACATCTGTGCTCTTTAGCAATATAGTTTGATATAGACAAGTTATCACATTCCCTTTGATACATCTGCAATCCCATGTGTAAAAGCTATATCTCTCTCTTTCATATATTTGCTTTTAAAGTGTATTTCAGTAAGTCGTGAAGCAGAGAAAAGTAGCCTACACTTTCACTTTTTCCACAGCAAGGGTTATGGATTGGAGGCCATTTTCACCTAATATTTTTGGTTCAGTGATTTTGTAAAAGTATTTAGCATGAAAGAATAACCCAAGATCCAGAGAGTGTTTTAATAGCACAGTAACATTTGACTGAGTTTTACTATTAAGCTTTATTAAGCAGCTTTAAGGTTAGCTTCAAGTCAGCTCTGAAGCAGACAATCAAGTTTGTGGCTTGGATAAACAAACATGTATTTAAGTTTGAGGGTATAAATCAGGCCATCAGTTACAGCAGTCTTAGATCAGAAAAGAAAAAAGCTTATGGATTAATTTCTTTGTGTTTTCTTGGTTTATAATTGGTTTTTACGGAGCAAAGTTTCGGCAGTCTTTCTTCATCTTTGTTGTTATTTCTTTATTTAAGAAACCACAATATGGTAACTGCTGGCAAGCACTGAACATATCAGGGGTTTATGCCTCTGTAGAAGCATGAGGATTAAAAAAAATCTCAGCTTCCAAAATCAAAGGCAGAGCTCATCTGAGTATTTCCCTGTATCAGGCGCTGTTTATATCAGTTTGCATGTTTATAATCCTTGTAGCATATCTATTAAATTATTTATTATTCATAGTTTCAAGCTAGACTCACTGATGAGTTACAAGCATCCTCTGAGAGATCATTTACATTCTTCATTAAACACTGGTGAAAACATGATTTTAAGCCTAATTTGCCTCCCATTCTGACTCCTATGACCCTAGCCCTAGGCAAAAGAGCATTTTAACTCAAAGCCTCAAAAATCAGAGTTCAGTAGACAGCCTGCCTCTTCTCTACTGTGTAGTTTAAAGGAGATGTAGATTATGACTGGGCTTGGAAAAGTCTTTTCTTAATGGTCTCACCTCTGATGTGCCAAGACTGTGAAGTGGAACCTCCACTTCTTGTCTGTTTTTTCTAGGCTCTGGTGTCTGCACCCCTACTCCAGCAGCTGAGATTGGGGACACAACGTAGTTGCAATAGCAGCCATCCATTAAATTTGCAGCAAAGATTTTGCCAAAGGCTTGGAGTGTCCTGTCTTTCTTTTGAAGCATTCAGAAGTCTTCAGCAGGTTTGGTGGGCACACAGGAACTTGTAAGAGGTACTCAGCATCAAGCATCTTGGGAGAGAGACAGACTACAAATAAATGAATGATCAGATGAGATGGAGAGGGCTGACAGGACTTAAAGAATGTTAGTGTTGATAGGGAATCACATGAAAAAGGGCTGTGTGTTCTTTTTGGTCCTGTTCCTCCTCTCCTCCAGTCACAAGAGATGCTGTAAATATAAAAATGCCTTATAGTTCTACTTGAGTGCTGTTATACAGAATGAATGAGAAACAGGGTAGAGGGACTAGGTCTGTGCAGGAAGGAGTCTGCTCCCTCTGACCCCAAACCCGTTCCATCCATGGCAACCTCCAGGCACCCTTTCCTGCACTCGAGGGCAGCTTTTCCATAACAGGAAGAAGGAACCTGTGATGCTGGAAGAGACAACTTTGCACACAGTAATTAAGATTAGGGTGTTTGCTAAATACAAAGCCTGTGTAGAGAGCAGATCTCTATTACAGGGCACACAGCTTAGGCAAGTAGGAGTCCAGGTGCATGGTGTTTTGGACTTTTGAAAACAAAGATTTCCAAATGGTACCTCCTAGCAGGTTCAACAGAGACAAAATAGCTGTGTTGAAAAATATTTAGACATGTTGAAACTATTTATTGACTTTGAGACTGACTTAAAATGCTCATATATTGATACCCAAAAGCATGTGTTTAAACTGAAGTTATTTAGTAAACCTGGTTCAAATTATATCGTTAGATAACATCAGAAAGAGGTTTCCAAACTTACCTTTCAAAGACTTGGCAGCACACAGGTGTTACTCATGTAAGTAGACATATTGGTCTGCCCTCTTTGACTGTACTGTGGTCAAAACTGTTTCTCTGCAGCCAATAAACCCCAAAGGAATGTTGTAAATAGTTCCATACAACATTATTAAACACACAGAAAAGGTAGACATGTTACTGATAGACATTTTCAGGCAAAGACATTCACAAAACCTGAAGACATACAGAAATTTCCATAGATATGCTCTATAGCTCATCCCTTCTTCAGTTCTTTACCTGGATTTAGAGTTTATTTCTGAATGTGTTTGGAGGTTTGACCCACCTATACCATTTCGTCTTAATCTTTATTATAACAATTTCAATTTTACCAGTTTTCACTGGGCACAATATTTTTTTTCAACTGTCTCTTGTGTACTTTCCATTCTCAAAACACTGTATAAGCATTTTGTGTTGGATATATTGCCTCCAGCTGTCCCTTGAAGCATTTAAAATTGCCTTCATAAAATATGTGTACTGTAAATCAAGCATATAGTTCCTTTGAATGAATATGCTCCAAGTCATCAGGCAAAACAGGCAGTCTGCAAACCCAGGTGTTGCTTTAGAAAATAAACAGATCAGCAGCATATCAAAGCCCAGGAAGAAGTTCTCAGCCTCAAAATGGAGTCTTTTCCCCATTATTCCTCCCACAATAACAGAAATTATGATGTGAACCATTGTGTTGTGCTGCTCATTCCCTGATGTGCAGCACCAATTCACACACCAAGTTGATGTATTTCAATTTTGTATTCTGGTTTGCACAAAGTAGGGAGATAACCCACAAAAGGCTGGCTCCCTGATCATCGAGACTATGCATTTTAACAAACAAAGGCATCAGTGCTCACTGGTTACAGATTATATATTTATTTTATTAATTAGTACTCGAATTCCTATTAGTTTATCTCTTGCTCCTCGTGCTAATTAGTCTGCATGTGCAGTTCTTCCCTCCACTTGAGTCGGGGGTCTGCTTTAAGTAGGTGGTCAATGAGTCAATGGTCACAATCTGTCACTGCCAGAATTGCCTTTCCCCCAGTTATTGCTGACTTCACTCCTGGTGGCTGTCATCCAGACAGCCCATTCATCTTGGGATTGTCTTCCTTTTTTCTTAAAACAAAAGATTAGCCAAGCATACAACATTCACAGTGCAATTGCTTAATCATAACTGTCCAGCTAGAGCTACTGGGAAACAACTAAAAAACAAATTGCAAAGTTTGATTCAAATCTTGAGCCACTCACATCTTGGGGGGCTTGATATCATTTGTAGAAGTCCTTACTTGACCAGAGAATTTCTTCTTCATTGAAAGAGCACCTTAAAAGCTTTCTACAACATTAAACTAGCTATCTTTGTAAAGCCTCTGAACAATGTTTGCTTTCTTCACACTTCTTGTGATCAAAAATAAAACAAAAGGGTTAAATATAGGGAGCTAGTATCAAAACTGGGATAAAAAACAGAATTTTTTCCTATTATACGTATTTCTATTTTTGTGGGTACTTTTCTTTTTTTTTTTTCATCTTAAAAGATATAAAAAAGGATTTTTTTAAAGTAGGCTTGTGCAACAGGAAGAGTTCCCAAAATTTTCTTCCTATTTTTCACAATTTTATTACCATATTCTGAAGTCACTCTTTCAGTGTTGTGTTCCTTCATGAAACATTTTTAAATATATAAATGCCTTATACTGCTCTATGTTTAGAAAACTTAGCTTTGTCATTCTGCATGGTCCCAGTGGTAACACTTCTCATCCTTTATTCTGTTTCCAGTCACTAACAGTGAGAGATTCTCCCCCCATTTCCCTTCCTCCTCTGCCTTCTTCCTAGCATTCTGCCTATGGCCATGGAGTAGCAGGTGTGTATTATCAAGCAGTTACACCAGTTGCTTCAGGCATGCAGATCTCTTCACATGACCTTCTTCATGCCCCTCATCAGCTGTTGCTGCTTTATCAATTTACTGTCAGATGGGCAGCAGGCACCAGTCCTAATCCAGGACCAGCTGAGATGCCATCCTGTCCTTACAGCAGCCTCATCATAATATTCCTTACTGGAAACTGGGTAACTGAATAAGATTTTTTTTTTTTAATTTAGTTTAATTCTTCTTTATGTGTGTTATTGATATTTGTCAAATAATACAGGAATCATTTAAGAGCAAAGGAAATATTGAAGAGCTATTATGCACAGTTTTAATGAGTTTTGAATGAAACTTCACATCACTCCAGCAAAAATTTGCTTTAATATTAAGTATTCCTAATTTTCTTCTTTACGCAACAAGATCTTCCAGATTAGTCTCACATCTAGCAAGACATACAAAAATATTGAAAAGATTTGCTATGAAATGCATGCATTTTAAACTGTAAATTCTACCTCACCCCCTATACAGTGCAGAAAAATTTTCACAAAATAATTATTTGAAAAGAAAAAAAAGACAAAAATCATTTGGAGTCGACTGTGTGTGATACTTTGTAACTTGAGCAAATAGTTAGTGTCTGATGCTAATGTTATCCTTCAGTACAAAGACCAACAAGTGCACCCAATAGATGTACTTTGATGATAGTCTCTGACACACTATATGCTCTGTAGGAATTAATATGGCTGGAGTAAAACTCTGCCATGACCATGGTACCTCTGTATGAGCCTCTCCATTCCATAATGACTAATTGCAATCGTAAGAAAAAGGATACAGTACCTTTTTCCTTGACCTGTGAAGCTACAGACTTTTCCTGTATCACATACCTTGACCTAAGGTGCTAAAAGAGAGCTGCTGGATTCCTGGAGAAGCCTTTATGTTCCCACAAAATCAGATGTTAGGAATTTCCTTCTAGATCTCCTTGAAGGATAGACATGCACACCAGTAATGACAAAGACATAAATTACCTCTAATCTGAATCCATGGACAAACTGCACCTGCTGTCACTAAGGACCTGTACTGTCCTGAGGAGCACTGACATCCAGTGTGCAGAGATCCCAGACTGTGAAGACTCAGTTCAATATAGGCAACTGTCCTGGTTTTAGCTGGGATAGAATTAATTTATTTTCAGAAGCTGTTACAGTGCTGTGTTTTGGATTTGGAATGAGAATGGTGTTGATAACACACTGATGTTTTGGTTGTTGCTAAATTGTGTTTATCTAAGTCAAGGATTTTGATTTTGTTAATGGGTTTTTGGTTTGGGGTTTGGTGGTTTTTTTTGCTTGTTTGTTTGGTGGGGTTTTTTGGGGAGGAAACAGGGTTGGTTTGTGGGGTTTTTTTTTAGTTGGTTGGGTTGGGTTTTCAGGGTTTTTTGTCTCATGCTCTGCCAGAGAGGAGGTATGTAAAAGAAAAGGGGAAGGAGCAGAGCCAGGTGACCTGAACTGGCCAAAGGGATATTCCACACCACAGTATATGAACTGGTGGGGGGGGGGAGGGGGTTACACAGAAGGGGGGACCAGTCAGGGTTCAGGAAGGGGGATCTGGCATCAGTGGATGGTGAGCAATTGTATTGTGCATCATTTGTTCTTCCCTTTTTACTGTCATTATTACTATAATTTACGGTTATTACTGTGTTTTACTTTGGTTTTGGTTATTAAACTGTTCTTATTGCAACCTGCAAGTTTTACTTTCATTCTCCTCCCCATTCCACTGGGCTGGGAGGAGAGAAGGGGCTTACTATGAGCAATGTAATTTAATGGGCTAATTCCAGGGAAAATTGTGTTACAAACTACTTTTCTCACTCATGGTTATTATGCTAACAGAGGTTGACAAGTGTAAAAATGGATCACATCTTTCTTATTTGAATCCATAGCATTAAAAAGTTTTTTTGGGTTTTCATGTTTTTGTGGTTGATTTGTTTTGCAGTAGCTATTGTTCTTTCTTTCTTTCTGAAATATCTCATGAAGAGTCTAATGAAGCAGTTCTTTAAAGAAATCAGAAAACTGGCAAGAAAACTGCATGTGAGGTGTTGAGCTTCTGTTGAGAACAAAGATTTTGTGTATCTTGGGTGTCTTTAACACCTTTAGTCTTTATGGTTTCCTAGTTACTCCTTTCTTTAAAAGTTGTCATGCACTTTAAACTTTCAGCCCTTCAGATGCCTCGTGTTACTTCATTGGTCACTACTCCTCCACTCCATTTGCTGGGCAGAAGGCAGATTACATTTCTTAGGCAATACCTTTTGAAGATTACTTCAGAATTAAGACAAATCATGATAAACTTAGTTTGTAGTGATAAAGTCAATCCCATTAGGGACTGTTCTTAACCCAGAACACTTCCCAAGAGATATGAGGAAGCTTTTTGCAAACTTACCCTTTAGAGACACACCAAATTGAGGAACAATTAATTGCACTGACATTTGGAATCCACAAAGCATTTTTTATTGTCTTGATTTTTTAATATCATTTTACTTATTTAAGTTTAAGCAGCCCTTTCCCATCTTTGCTGTTATTCCTTTATTTCAGAAATTACAAATTGAGTCTATTCAAGGTAATGGAGTTGCTCAGGTAGGATTTTCCTTTGGCAAGTCCATGATGACTACTCCCATATATGTTCTTCATGTTCTCAGAAGACTATTTGCAATGTGTATCTTTCAGATAACATACAGAAAATATTTATTCAGATTATATTTTTACTCTGAATAAATTTCTTCCTCAGTTCTCTGCTACACATTTCTCACAATATATTTTCTGGTTCAGTACATATACCATGATCACAGAATGTCACTAGTGGACAGCAAACACAAACAGGGCTGGATCCAACCCATATCTAGATCTGGGGACTGTGTAGTGTGTGGGGCTTCACACACTGTGTCTGAATCCATGTGCATGCTGGAAGAGGCTAAAGAAGGATGGACCAGGAGAAGGTTAAGGGCCACGTTAGCAGTCTCCCATCCCTGCCTCTTCCTTCAGGGTATTGTCCCATCATTAGGAGTTATTTCTCTAAACAGATAACAAACTGGAGGAGGGAGATTAATAAAATTCTATACAACAAGTAGTTACACAGCTGAAAACTTGATCTGATTCGATAGGGCATTACAGTAGCTATAGAAGAAATTATCCTCCTTGGCATCAAAGATTTTGCATGTGCAGAATAGGAGACACAGAAGCAATCAGGCTTACTCAGCCTTCAGTGTAACAGAAGGCTGCTTCAACAACTGAGGTGATAAAGTAGTTGTAACTCTGCTGCATCCAATTACAAGGTTTCTAATTATGCAGAATTATTTAGGATTTCCCCAAGGAGTTAATTTTAGCGAGTACCAGAGATTGTCTCTAAAGACCTCTTCTAACCTGTCGCACTTAAAAGCATTCCAGCTTCTCAGATGTGCTGCTCAAGAGAGCTCTTTCTATTTTACTGGTATCCACTAGAGAAAAATAAGCAACAGCCAAGTCATAAAAAGGTTGGGGTTTATTACTTAACATAACGGCAATTTGCTGTTTCTAACCTCATTGGGAAGTTGCAGGGAGGTGAAGATGAGTGGATGAGCTGATTCACTGGGGAGTATGATTGATTGATGGTGGGGAATAATGACAAGTCCCAAAGAAGCACACAGGAGATAGAAGCTTCAGCAAAAGGAGAGCTTTAAAGAGAAGCATTCTATTTTTCCTTTTTTTTTTTTTTTTAACAAAAGCACCCAATGTCTTTATGATATCCTTTGATGTGCACAATTTCTATGAGGTTATTTTCAGAGCACAGGAAGCAATCCTTTGTTTGGGAATGTGAAAAGGCTGTGCTTGCCATCCCTGGAAACAGCTGTGGGATTCACAGTTCACCCAGAACTCCTGAGAAAGTAGATTCACATATGTAGCCTGTATATGTAGCCTGTATTTCCTTTTGTTAACATAAAACCAGCTGTTTTGAAGTAGTTTGTTAAGACGACTCCAGACTAGGTCACCTGTGGCTGGTGGTGGATGTATAGCACACCTGAGTGGATGTCAGCATTTAGTTCAGAGCAAAGTACACATAAAAAAGCCCTAGAATATTTCTCCATGTTTCCTGCCCTCCCACAGACTGTAACTGTCTCTGTGGTTTGGAAGCAGAGTTGAAAAGGGAAGCTGTGATTTCAAAGCAACACAACGGGAGGGAAGTGATCAGTGTGGTGACAGGGTCTGCCGTGCCTGCTGTCCTGGGGGAGAGTGATGGAATTGCTCTGCCCGTGGCAAATACTTGCAGATGCAGCACACGGGTCTGCAAGAGATCTCCACTGTGTCTGCAACAGCATCTCTGCTTTACCACGAGGGCAAAAGAAGGAAAATTTGGTCAACTGGAGGGACAAACTACAGAGACAAGAGATTTTTTTCTTTCTCAGAGCTCAAGCAAGAGGAAAACATAGCGAGGGGAGGGGAGGGGACGGGAGGGGAGGGGAGCCAAGCAGCCTGTCTCTAACAGACCTTTGCTTTTAGGGGAACTGAGGACATGGGTAAATTTTTTGGCTCTTCCTTATTGTTGACATATATGGGCAGTTCAGCATTAAGTCCTCTAACATACAGATTATCACATAAACACGATCCTCCATTTTCATATTTCTTGGAATTAAATTTAAACATACACTGTACTAGCACAGCTAATGTTGCTACCACAGTGGTTATTTTTTATTTTCTATATTTCTGCAGCAACACAATTCGAAATTAAAAGAATGAACATTACTTTAGGACAGAAAAACCTCCTGTAAAGGAAATAATCTCATCAGGCTTCTGAACTGAACAGTCCTGCTTAAGTGCAGACGAGACCAATATTAGTATGTGCAAGCGAGCCTGTACTGCTTATGCAGCTTCAGGAAAGGGGAGCTGCCACAAAGGCATTATTCCTGGTGCTTACTTCAGCATCACTTTTCAGCATAGGTAACCAAAAAAATTATTAAAAAAAAAAAAGAAAATAAGGACTGTATCATCATTAAGATTTTAATTAAGGAATGAGAAGGGTTAAAAATAAAACAGAAAATTCTTTTTTTTTTTTTTTTACTTCCTGAGCCTTTATTAGGCAGCCAACACAGGCCAGCTTCTGGAAAAACACTTGTTTAACAATTGGACAAAACTCAAAAGATATATTTGAAGGACATTTCTTTGGAAGTTCTCTTCAGCATGCAGTAAGGCTCCTGTAAAAATGTTACAAGCCAGTCAATCTAAAGATGCCACGTATCTTTTAGGAGAGACTCAAAGTGAAACTAATCTGCTTAGGGCCATCATGACCCTGCAATAATGTATACTGTCTGTCCTCATCTCATGTTCAGAATACCAGCATGACAATCAGATTTTCCTAGAGAGCATATTATTAATCTTTGCCCTTTATAATAAACTGTTGGTTTTATCTGTACTGTATACAATATGAGCCCAGGATCCTGTCAAATACTCATCCTTTACAGAACTCCCAGAGCCCAGCAACATGGGAGTGGGAGTTTCTTCTGAGACTGAAAAGATGTCCATTGTGATTTCCCTTAGCTCAGGAGAAGGAAAATGCAAATAACTCCAGAGAAAGAAGTGCAAATTGCACAGACTACAGTACTCTGCATGTGACCAGCTGTGTGCCGGTTTCAGACAGGCACTTGGATGGATGCACACACTGCAGCAGGTGAGACTCCCTCCCACTTGGCTCTGCAGGTGGAGCTCCATCAGTTCCTGAATTAGGCCGGGTTTCCTCTTGGGAAACCCTCAGGAATTAGCAGCTCTAATTGCATTACCCGGGGAGATTTTGGCCATGGTGAGTAGACATAGCCACAAATGAGACCTTGATGAAACCCTGTCTCTTGCCCATCTTAGCAAGTTTACCCCCTCTAAGGAGATATAATTTAGCAAAATTATAGCTTTTTATAGTCTGTATAGCTTTATACAGCCAGCTTGAGGACCAGGGACTCAAGGAAAAGGTAATAGGAATACTTAGAGCTGGAGAGCCTAAGAGAAAGAGCAGTGCAAATACAGCCAAAAGAAGGCCTTGTGTTTTATCTAGATTCTCTTGCCATTTATACTTAAAATAATCTGATTAGTTCAGGTTATTCAGCACCTGGAATGTTTCCTTTGCTGCTTACCAAAAATAAATTATTAAGCTTTATTCTTTCTGCTAGAGGGCATTGGAAAGGAAAGCCATGGAGAAAAAAAGAGAGTAGGCTTTTCTCTATTGAGAAATACTCAGAATACTCAGCATGTATTTATAATGTGTTTATAATTTCTAAGTACACCTACAAGCCTACAAGAGATCAAAATTTTGGGCCCACAAACATGAGAGAATTCAGGAGCTGTTCAGTCAGAAATGATGGGAAGAACATGTCTCACAAGAGTGCCAAAAGGTGAGGATTGCTGCACCCTGGTCATATCCTCAGCAAAGGAGGAAATTAATATTTCTATCATTTTGCCCCTGATTAAGTATTAAGTCCTAAGGGAAACAGAGTGCTGTTTTCCTGCTCACAGAAGATATTTCTATGAATAGTTCTGTTCATATTCACTGCTATGCCAACAAAAGTGCATCAAATTCCTTTCCACTGATGTTTTTTTTTAGAACCTCTGCCAAACCATCCAATCCACAGTGGTTCTTTTTCAGTGTCAATGTACAGTTTGAGAGACTATAAACTGTAGTTTCTGCAAGATACACACAAAAGCAAAGTGAAGAGAGGAATAAAAATCTCTTGCCTGCTTTGATGGCAAAATTGTCTGTACAACAAGGAAGTATAAATTCTTTTGTTCTTTTCTTTTAAGTTTCTACAGCTGCCAAACTCGTCCTCTGCTAAATTTCAGTATTTCAAAAATGCAGTGACTTGACTCCAAGGGGTTTTGCTGATTAATTGAAATCCCATCCCTCTAGTTTTGAAGCTGACTTTTCCAAACCAGCATATGCAACCATTTTTGTACCTGGCTGTAGAGGTTCTCCCAGTTCCAGCCTCTGACCTTGTCTTCTGTATGCAATCTTTCTTCATATTCACTT
This sequence comes from Euphonia xanthogaster, assembly GCA_034509185.1. NCBI lineage: Eukaryota > Metazoa > Chordata > Aves > Passeriformes > Fringillidae > Euphonia > Euphonia xanthogaster. The sequence continues at coordinate 126,818,158 of JAYDZK010000113.1, forward strand.
CCTTATCCAATCAAGAACCACTTTCATCCTTCAAACTAAAGATGGAGGTGTTAATTAGTACTAGTTAGGTTAATCCTCTTCTAGTATCTTCTAGGTAGACAAAGGACTTGCCAGTGGAACCTGGGAAACGGAAGGGGGAAGGAGGAGGAGGAAAAGAGTTTATTTAAGGAACCCACTTCATAAGCACCAAGGATACCTCTGATTCCTATTTCTGAAGTACAAAACCAAAGCAAAAACTTGCATTTACACCTTTAAGTCTGACTGAAACCAGTACAGCTGCCAAATCATTTGGCTGCTTGGGAAAATTTCATAGGCAGTACTGTCCATTTTACTGTTGTTTCCTCATGTGAGTTACATTCTCAGTAAAGTGAGCAGAAGGAAAGGATCACTGAGTTAGAGAAAATCTCCAATAAGAAGGAGAACTCCATTCCCACTAATACTGTTAATTGATACATAGTGAAAATGAATTAACAGTTACCATCTTGATAATTAAAAGGTAATTGTCTAAACCTGTGGCTGTAGTGTAAATGGAGATGTGCTAACACAACTGAAATTTGTGCAAGTATCATCAGCAACTAATCACACCTTTCTTCTCTATAGGTTTGCTTGAATTTGCTTATTTAGGAAACAAAGCAAAGCTTTAACCTCATTTGTTAAAACTGTATAGGCAGCAGAACTAGCCAGTGTTTTACTCTGTCCCATGACCTACTAGTAAAGTTCCCAGAATCAGCAGATTTCCAGGTGCATAAGTTTTGACTGGTGGCAATATACATGATGGAAGTGATTCATGGGTGGTAAGATTAATAATGAACTACCTAGCTCTGATGTGTGTCCCAGTAATGTATTCCAGTGGTACATATTTAGCATTTTACACCAGCACATTTCTGTGAGGTGGCCTGAAGGCCACCAGCATTAAACATGTGGCAACACAGGTTCAGTCAGCAATTACAATAATATAGATCTAGACTGACATCAGTATTCAGACATCAGCAAGAGTGACAGGGATATCAAGAGCACTTGGCTTTTCTTCTGGAAAGAAGCAGAACAAAAAACCTTTCCCACAAAATTTTACATGCGCAGAAGTGATGGGAGCATGTAGGTACTAATTCGTAATCCTTGGAATTAATTTCTAAATTTTCTTATCGTACCCACTGAGACTCTGAAATTATTTTTGTTATAACGTCACTCCAATTATAATATGTAGGGAAGGTCTGACTCCTTGAAAATTGTGCTCATTCTGAATGAGAACAAAATCAACTTTTTTTAGTTTCTTAAAAGACAGTTTCTAGAGGAGATGCTGTTTCAGGAAATTTGAAATACATTACCCTAAGATAATTAACTAGCAAAAAGGTTTGAGTTTCAATCATGAAACAATTTATTCTGAAAAGGATCCAAATTAATCACACTGACATTATTAAAATGCGTTTCAATTCTTTTATCATAGAATTTCATGAAAAGCAGTGCATTTTTCAGATAGTTTAATTTTTCATGAAGCTTCATTTCCCAAAGGAGAAATTAAAATAAATTTCTTACCTTTTTAACTTTATCCTTTGTTTTCTATACTCTTTTCATCTGACACAATTATACAAATGCTGGACAGACTCTTGCACCGCTACCACTACCACTACCACAGTTTCTAGGCATGAGTCTCTTACTCCATCTGTCAGTACAAAAGTGTATTACAAGACAGACATTACAGCTCTATGTATTTTACAGATGGCAGATTGTCTAAGGGTTAAATATTGATACCAAACTATACTGGTAAATGTTATAAACCTACAGCACACCCCAGCTTTAATCTAGTTTTTCATGTTGGAAATGAGTGCTGGCTAAATGAGGCCCTTCTGCTTTTAAAGAGGTGATCAGAGTGAAATGGGTAGATTAGGAAAAGAAGCTTATCTAAAAAAATTAGAAGGGAGGAGTAAGGCCTGAATTTGAAAAATACATAGACAGTATCTCAATTAACAAGAAAAAGCTTTCCAAAGAATGGATGTACTTGAAGCATGGTAAAAAAATTAATTGGTTCTCTTGAGGTTAATAGGGAATTAGAGGGAGGATGGAGTCGCATTGCAGACCTGTTGTGTAATTTCTCTGCCTGCTTTTACAATTGAAGTGGTTGGAGATTTGCTTTAGCTGGAAGCCCATTTTCACAAGCACAAAGAAAAGAACTAAGAAATAATGCTCAGCTTGCAAGACAGGCAGGACACAGCAGGGCCAAAGGGAGTTGAAGCAAAAGATTTGTGGGTGGGAAACTGTCAGAGGTAACTATTGAAAAATATTTGTCAGGCTGGTTTTGGTTGATTCTAAAAGCAACAAACGTTCTGAAGGACAGGGAAAAAATGGAAAACAAATACCAATACGAGAATCAAGGTTTATTTGCCAGAGATTAGCAGACTTTTATTACTGAGCACACATATGAAAATCTGACCTTTGGCAAGGAGATGTAATTAGACAGTGTGCACACTGCAGGCAGCGTGGCTTTCCCCCAAAGGACAGCACGAGAAGCAGCATGGGCTGAGGTGCTCAGGGGTTATAATGAGGAGACCAGCACATTCTGGGCAGATGTCACCTGTGTAGCAAATATTCCCATTTGGGAGGAGTAGAAGGTGCACACACTCTGTGCAGCTCAGGACCCTCACCAGGTCAGTGAGACAAGTTTAAGATCTGGCTCCAGCCTCTATAAGTCCGCAGTCTTCCGCAGATGTGCCTTTGCCCCTACTCCAGATAGTCCAGAGTTGGCAGAGGAGTTATCCCCAGGCTGCATGGGGCTGTGGTAATGTTCCTTTACTAAGGGCTGCTTTAGTGTCTTTGTCATGTCTTACACATAACTTGCTTCCTTTTCAAGTAAGATCCACCTGATAAATAATTCTGTTTACTGTTTAACTGCCTTGTGTTCCTCATTGTTGGCAACACAAAGCAAGTAAGGCTGGTAAATCTTAGCTATTAATTAAGGCTATGCTGAGAGTCAAGGACTGTCATAAATACCCACTTTATTGCCACATGCAAGAAGCTAAGAGAATAGTGCAGACTATTTGAGTGTGAGCTACAAATCAGGAAGGGAGAATTTATAAACTCATCCACCAGCTATCCTTAAATTCAGCATTGATTTATATAACTCATCCACCAGCTATCCTTAAATTCAGCATAGTGCATGCCACCTCCCAGGCAGACTCCTGTTCTCCATTAATGTGTGCTGAGCAGGTAGGCAGGATTGCCAGGACCAGGCTGGACCATCCAGTGCTTTGCTAAGTGCAAAGCAAGAAGGTTTTTGGGAAGGAAGCTGACATGGGAATAACATGACTGCAGAGGCAACTGAAGGGAAAGATACTCTCGACCGAGACCCTGGGGCTATGAGGATCTCGTGGCTTAGAGATAAAAGAGACCTCAGCTGTGTTCCTGTGAATATTTACAGAAATAATAATAGAATGGGAAAATTGCATCTGCTACACATCTCCATAAACGTTCTTCTCTCTACAAAGGTTTCAGACTTTAAATCCTTGCTCAGCCAAGAAACTGGAATTGCCTAAGAATGATCATATTGGAAAATCAAAGACAAATGGGGAAATTATTAAATCTGCCATATTTTTAATTTTTTATGCATTGTATCCACCACAGGATTTCATCTTATATTTATCAAAATTAAACCTCTCTCCTTGTAATCTCTTCTGAAAATAAATCACTTTCTACCTTAAGAGACAGAATCGGGAGCTAACAGCTTTGAGTTGTTAAAGATCCTGCAGTTAAACACAGATTGCTATTCAGCAGACAGGAGTGTTCAACAGACCGTGCCAGCTTCTGCAAACACTGCCCATGTCTCTCTCTCTCTCTGTAAGCAGTTTCCCTGCTTTAATTTGTGGCTTGCAGGAATTGATAGCCCATTAGTAGGTATCTTTAGTCATCATCCTGTTAATAGCTTCCATGGTTTAATCAAATACACGACAAATGCTACTAACCCTTGTTAATTCCCAAATTCTTATCCATGAGAAAGGCTTAGTGTGGGCAATGCTCTTTGTGCAGATGGAGTTTGTACATGTATGCATTTTATTTCTGCTGCTCTCATTTAACCTGTTCACACCCTCTGAATTTTAGGAATTGAAATACAAAATGGAGGGAAAGAAGATAAGATGGGGACCAGATGTGACTGGTAAACCTCATTCCATGCACTGCAGCTTTCCAAAGACTAAACAAAATTGCTGAATGTCATGCAGAGGGAAATAGGAAACTAGCTTTGCAGAGCTTTAAATCTCTTGTTTTAATGACTTGTTAGGCAGGATTCAGAATTTCTGAAGTGTTCCATGTCAGAAATTCACTGGAAACAACGACGCAAATAAAACAAAGAAGAATGTTATTCAAACCACTTTCATGCTGTTTCATCATATGACAATTTGATTTTTATCTAAATGTGCTAAGTTCAAAATGAGTTGAAATTAATATAGGCATCATGTTTATTCTCCAAAATATAAATAATATAAACTCTGTTTTCTAAAAAAAGTAACATATATTTTCTGTCCCTTTTACATGTTAAGGTAGAATATTTGGCAATATCATTTTTGTGTTTTAAACTTCTGTCAAATCATTATTCACAAACACCTTTGATAATTTATTTTTTTAGTTCTGAGCAAATACTTTAATGTGGAAAGTTGGAAAGATTATTCAAATATTATTAATCTATTCAGCTAATTCGGTTGAGAGCCATCAGAAGGCATGTCTGCTGAAAATATACTGTTCTAGCACTTTAATTCAGAGAGACTGGAGAAAATTACCTAAAGCTTTTGGTTACACAGTATTAGGCTGTAGTGTAAAAAATAAAATCTCAAATGAAGGGGGAGTGTTTGTCTCCTGGCAGATTTGTGTTCAAAGGGGAAACCAGAGTGTGCCTGCAGCCTGGGTCATTTTGCTAAAAGGTGAAAACCTTTAGGATTTTGTATGCTTTTTACAGCAAAATTGCACCAGATGAAAAGAGAAAAATAGCAGATCCATGAAAGTTAAGACAAGATCAGGTACTGAAAATAAAAATCTTTGAGCCACATGCTGTTCTGACTCCATAGCAGGGCCCACGGTGTGCAGAGCACTTGCCTCCATGGCCAGAGGACAGCCCGTGGTTGTGCCCAAGCCACCCAGCTGGGCAGGGGAGAGCCCTAGTTCTGGACCCTTTGCATGAGCTATTCCTGTCCTGATCTCTCCAGAGAAGCAGCACTTCTGAAGGCTGTAGCTTGTGCTGCACCTGATCTGTAGATTGATGGAGTTCAGCAGTCTCAGCTGTTAATCTCCCACTTTTCAGGAGCATAATATGTATACTTATTTACACTTGCATTGCTACTCATGAATGTATAAGCAACTGTGAAGGGAACAAAAATAAAAATAAAAAATGAGACTCATGGGAACTCTGATTTCTGATTAGAAACACTGCACATCTCTTATAATTTTGGCTCACAGAAGTTAATAGAAAATTACATCAAAGGCAGCTTGTGTTTACCAATAGTAGATCACGCCAGACCAAGCTTCTTTGATGTGCTGAGAGATCTGAATAGGAAATGCAGATCTCATCTATGTGAACTCCAGGAAAACATTTAATGTGTTGTCACTTGGGACCATATCTGCCGGATAAATGATAAAGGAACTCACAAGAAAAATGGAAAAATGCATGAAGTTTGGAGCAAGACAGATGACAAACTGATTCTGTTGAAAAGAAAATTCCTATGCCGGAAGGAGGTTAGTAGTAGAGATTCTTGGGGGTTTGGGGTGTGTTAGCCATTTTCTGTAACAACACTTACTTACACTGATATGTTCCCGAGGGATTTTCCTACCAGGTGCTCCAGGGCTGCTCAGCATATGAATGCAGTGCTGCTCTAGACCCTGAGCTGTTACTCAGCCAGAGTTACAAGGCAGTTCCCTTCCTTCCTCCAGGACAAATCCTCTGCTGGGCTGCAAGTGTATGCTCCAGGGAGGGCTTCAGTACCCAGATGCCTCCCACCTCCCTTCAGCATGGTCACTTTCAGAAGAGTTTTCAGGGCTGCACAAACACCACGAAATCTTCTGGACTCAAGTCCAGTTGACAGCACTGCCAGTTCATCTGCAAACTCATTAAGAAAGTCAGTTCCTGTGCTGAGCAGAAAGAACCAATAAACACAGAAAGAGAGTTTTCATCCCTACTTTGTTACTTTTAATTGATATTGGCATGAGGTGACCAAGCAGAAGGCTGCAATATCATTCAGGAGGATCTAGGGAACTTTAGGGCATGGAGTCAAAATAGTGTGATGATCTTTCATCAAACATGTTGTAAGATCCTGCCCCTTGGACCTGCAATGAGATTTGTGTTGCAGACTGCAAGTGGAACATTTGAGGAGATGATGAACCAGGGTTTTATTTTCAAAGAAACAAAAGTATTGTCTGAGCTCCTGGAGCATGTCCAGCAGAGAATGAAGATGATGAGGGGATGGGATCACCTCACTTATGAGGAAAGGCTGAGAGTTGGGCTTGTTCAGCCTTGAGAAGAGACAGCTGAGACGGGACCTCATCAATGTCTATCAGTATCTAAAGGGAGGGTGCCAAGAGGAGTGAGCCAGGCTCTTCTCAGTGGTGCCAAGCAAGGGCACAAGAAGCAACAGGCAGAAAATGATGCATAGGAAGTTCCACCTGAGTATGAAGAAGAAATTCTATACTGTGCAGGTGACCTTTCTGGAACAGATTGCCCAGAGAGGTGACGGAGTCTCCCTCACTGGAGATATCCAAGAATCATCTGGACGCAATCCTGTGCCATGTGCTCTGGCATGGCTCTGCTTGAGCAGGGAGGTTGGACCAGGTGACCCACTGTGGTCCCATCCAACCAGACCCATTCTGTGATTCTGCACTAATTTTAGCAAAGAGGTCAGGACATATTAATGACATTTTCCTGATGAGCCCTTTCTGGAAGGTGGCATAAAACCCTTGTCCTTTACTTTGAAAAAGAGAAGCAAATGAGTACCAGTGCACAGAAGCAGACATGATGCAGGAGTTGACAGCTGTTTTAATGAGAGAAACGTTAAAAAGTTTAACTTAATTAGCTCAGCAGAATCAAAGCCGAAAGAAGAAACAATTATTCTCTGTAAAGCTATCAAGACCAAACCTCAGGGAAGGAAAAGGGGTTTTAGCTGACACAGCAAGACATGGAAATAACCTGGCCATGAATATGTTTAGTCTGGAAAATAGCGGGGAGGATAGCTACTAAGAAGCAGAGTTGTCTCTCAGTAAAGGGAAAAAGAAGCATATGCAATTTTAGGACAGCAGCTATTAAAAATATGGAAGGGCCACCTGGAGCACCACCATCCTGCAGCAGGAAAAAGAAAACATGCGTAGTCAAAAGGCACTTCTTGTTTGCAGCTGGACATACAAAAGCCAAAGGGATACCAAATTGCATGGCAGTTAAGTAAAACCACTTCATTTCTCAATGGGAGAGACTGCTCTCAAAGAAGTATGCTAATGCTGGGATTAAAAGGCCAGTCCTACAACAGAGCAAGCAATTCCTTGGCTCTTATGACCCCTCCTCAGGGTTATAAGTGAAGCTGGAATCATACCTATCTGGCCCTTTTTGGACCCACGTCCTCCTGCTCCTAAAAGCAAACAACGAAAAGACTGGCAAGAAGAGCAGCAAGCCCACAATAAGGAACTTCAGCCAACATTCAGATCCACAGCTGAAGCTGAATTGCAATGGCAGAGGGCTGCTTATAAATCCTCTGTGTTGGAAAAAAAAATGCAGGACCTTATAGAAGATCTTACATATACTTTTGCTATGAGTTATTGAAACTCTAGGTAGGAAATGAACGCAATTTGAAGATGAAAAGACCTCTGGACATTACCACAATGACATCCTGACATGCCTTGCCCTCTGTTCCTGCCAACCAGTAGCCTGCAGACCTGAAACATTGTTTTGGGCATGTGTCTGTGAAGCGTCCTCTCCTTGGCAGAGCAATTGGACCACTGCTTAAGGGGGTGCCATTTGAGCCATCCCCCCTTGGCTGTGATTGAAGATGAGCTGTTGCACTTCTGATTAATTCCCAAAGTAAAACTCATTACAAGCTTTATGCAGACCACAAGATGGCACAGATGTAGTAGCTATATAGAACTGCATGAGGCAGCCCAGCATGAACAGATTAGAAATAAAAATTAAGATAGAGTATAATACCAATTTGGAGTTGGAGTGGAGCAAAAAATGTCGTATTTTGATTAAAAAACTCTAATTTATACATGAAGGACAGTGTTGTCTGAGCCTATAAACAACCACAATGCTGAAATCTTTTATTTACAGTAAACAACTGCCCAGATATTTAGAATTAAATAACTGAGAGCAGAAATTACTTTTGAACAAGGTAATCAGTTTTGTTTGAGATCTAAGAGAATCTTGTGATCTTAGATTCTTTTCAGTCAAATGGTACAATCATTATAGAATGGCTTTTGATTATCTATTTTCTTAAGCTTAATTTTCTTAAAATTCTTTAACACCAACAAAGCTTGTCTATCTTACAGACAATTCAATTTACAACTATTTTGAATTTTTGAA
>JAYDZK010000113.1:126834163-126869614 GCA_034509185.1 Euphonia xanthogaster
TCCCTTTCCCTTTCCCTTTCCCTTTCCCTTTCCCTTTCCCTTTCCCTTTCCCTTTCCCTTTCCCTTTCCCTTTCTCTTTTTGCTTCTAATGGCTGCATGTGTGAGGAGAGCAGGTTAGTGTTTGGGGGTGGCTAGAAGAGGTTCTGTCACCATTCTAAGTAAGTAAAAATAGTCTAAACAGTCACCTTTCTAAATGAGTTGCTTCAAATTTTATTGTTTTTATTGGGACGGGGTGGGGGACAGGGGCGCTTTTCACTAGTTTCTCACCCTATAAAAGTTTTTGGGTTTTTTTTCACTAACCATGCAGGTTCTTCCCATGCCTTTAGACTCTGATGACTTTGAGGAGCCCAAGGTCAATGTGCAGAGAATCCTGAGCCCCTCAGCCATTTGAGGGTGAGCCCAGGGATGTGCCCTGATGAGCATCTGGGCACGCAGCCCCTGAGAGGTGCTGTGCTAGGCTGTCGCCAAGGGCTCAGCATCTTGCAAGGTGCAGCTGTAAAGTTTTTTTGTCTAAAGTTGTGCAGCACAGAGCATTTCTTTGTTCCAAGGCAAACCCTGGTGAAAGGCAAACTCCCCCCCTAAAGATCTTCAAAGTATCCCCAGACCCTGGTGAGACCTGAAAATCTTGAGACAAACTCTACCACCAACTCTGCTCTGCTTCAGACCAGCTCTTGTATTGGTGTTATTCAATAATATCAGCTGAAAATGGCATAGCCTGTATTAAAGGACTCTTTATATAGATGTTTTCTCTCATATGCCCACTTCAACTTTCCCAGCCTTTCCCCAAATTATTTCAAGCAAACCTCATCTGCTCATCCCCTGATTTCTCTAGCCTCCACAGAAAATTGTTTAAATAAGACTTTTTATTGACTTTTCAATTCAATTTCAATTTCAATTCAAGTGTATATTAATAATGTAGGGTTTTTTGGGTTTTTGTTTTTTTTTGTCTCAGAGATATCACTTGTAAAACAAATGGGAGAATTACAGTCATACATCACAAGAACAGAAGAGAAATCTAAGTTACTAGGAAAGAGCTAAAAAACATTAAATGCAGCCAACTCCCCAGTTTAACTCAGCACACTGGGTTAGGAAATTGCACATGGTCAGATTATCTGATAAACTGAAAACTTTTGGTTTCACTAAAGTAGAAAAGATAATTCAAAATAAAATTATTTGTTTTATTTTCAGCATTTTCTTAAACCAGCGTCAGGTTCGTATTTATAGGAAAGCAGATACCTTTCACAAACCCACAAATAAGAGGAGACTGTTTCTGTGATTTCGCTCTTATATCTGGAAGAAAACCTTAAATCTAAGCCATGCCTGCTTCAGAGCAGGGACTGAAGCCTGGGGGCCCTCCTGCTGTGAGAGTACATTCATGTCACATCAATTTTAGATATTGGGGGTGTGTAATTGTGTGATTACTCCTCAGTGAAGTACCCCCACCTATATAAACACATTTAAATTAGACCAGGCAGCAAGAGGTTTGCTGTAAGGCTTGCACAGAAAGGGCAGGCACTGAGGTCCTGATCCCCCTGGGGAATAGAATTGTAGAGTCATAATTCTGGCACGGGTTGGAAAGGATCTTAAAAATCATCCCGTTCTAAACCCCTGCCATTGGCAGGGACACCTTCCACTAGACCAGGTTGCTCAGAGCTTCATCCAGCCTGGCCTTGAACTCTGCCATCCACAACCTCCCTGGCCACCTGTACCAGTGCCTCAGCACCCATACAGTAAGGATTTTTTTCCCAACATCTAATCTAAACCTATTCTTTTTCCATTTGAAATCATTCCCCATTGTCCTGTCACTAAATGTTCTTATAAATAATCTCTCTCCAGAGAGAGAGTCCTAATGAGAGTAGTGTATGATTGCTAAAACAACCTCTTCTGTGGTCTTCTGTAAAACTCCCTCTGAAGTGTTTAAAGGATTTTAATACTTCCTTAAGATTGGGGGCAGGGGGTTTAATTAATTACAACAAATTAATATAAACTTTAAATAACAATTATAAAAATAATAAATACATAAAATAATTTATTTCAAAACAATTTTTAAAAGTACTTATGCAGAAACTTTTGATGCTCTTGACCTATGGTTATGGGTCATTTCTATTTGATTGAAACTCCACTGCTACATCCCTTCCAAAGTCCAATCCTTATAGTGAAAATTTAGTGTATGATTTATCTGGATAAATAGGGAGGGAAAATGGCATCTTACTAAGTATACTTCATATTTTGTGTGCTGTAAATTTGGTCCAATGCAAATTGGACCATCTGTGAAGCACGGGGGTCACAACTCAGAGATTTTGGTCACTGGTATTCCTACCTGTATAGGTTTCTTTACAACATATTATTGGCAGAAAAGTGGCTAAGTTCAGTCACTTCAGTTCTATTAATTTAATTCCATGAACTTGAAATTATTTCAGCTTTTGGGCCTTAATTGTGTTTGCTCATTGCCCATGGGACTTCCACTTTGCTAATCTAGCAATGCACAGGTTTGTGCCACATTGATAGGGAGATTTGTTTCAAGGCTGTGGAGTTCAGTATATTCTCAGAAAGGTTATTGGGTATGTGACCACTTACTGAAAATGCTCACACTGTTGTCACCATAAATTATTAGTTTTGGTTAATGACCGGTCTACTTACACTTTGAGTGTCACCTTTCTGTGCTACAGGAAATCAACTATTGGCTTTCAGTAACAAATACTACATTACTGTCCATGACACAGCCCTATTAAATTCTCCCATATACTTTTAATAGAACCTTCTCTTCTGTATTTGTTCACTTAGTGAGATTAAAATACCTTCAGAGAAAATATCATCAAAAATTTTACTAGATTCTTGCTAGACAGCAAGGAAAAAATATATTTTAAAAATGGATGGAGCTGATAAATAAGAGTATTATATAAGCATTATTACTATGAATTTTTGGACTGTGGGACTTCAGGTAAGCCTTCCACAGCAAGGAAAGACAAGTATTCTTGCAAAGGCAGTACAAAATGAGAGATCAAAAGAGCCAAGAAATTCCACTGAACTGCCAGTACTCAAAAATGCTACAATAATTTACGGCATCTGTGTTAGTTAAGAAAGTCCTTTAGCAAACAGCCATGTGAATGCAGTCATACAAATGGCTTCTTTCTTTGCCAGCCCAGGTACATATATCATTCTGTTACTGTCCTATTTCTGGAAATATCAGCTATGCAGATATTCCATGAGAGGATCAGCTTCATAAACTCTACCTGTAGTTCTTATTTCATGGCTGTGCAGCTCTGCTTTTTGTGGAGCCAATCCATACATCTCCCATAAATGAAAAGGTCATATGATTTTTTTAAAGGGAGAACAAGGCACAGGGAAGGATTTTAAAGAACTATATGGTTCATGATATTGACAGAAGCAATAGAAAATCCTGAGGGGGAAAAAAGCAATTTCACAAAGGTGAGATGCTGCACATTGACCTTTTTGGAAAGGAGACATTTCAGGTCTGTATGTCAAAATGAAATTTTGGTCAGGTTTACTTTATAGAACTCCACGTGCTCAAAGGAAAGCACGTGGATTTCACACAGAACTAATTTGGAAAATTTTCCAGTGTTTGTTTAATTTATTTTGCTATTTAAAACAAAATCAAATTCATTAAATTCCTCCCGATAAGTAAAATCTTGTCCCTAGCCTGGGAGGGAGTCAAGAAAAAATGGGAAACTGGAACTAACAAATGCAATCTTTTCTAACCCATCTTTCCTTCCTTCATCTCACAGTGGTTGCCTCGCAGATGTGTGAATGCAGCACCTGCATGTGCTTGTCTGCATGAGGTGTCTCTCTTATCCCCTGATATGCCTGGAGAGATGTGGGGCACCCCATTAGCCTTGCAGTGACCTGCAGTCAAGTGAAATGATACCAGTTGTTGGTGAATGTCACCCAGGGGCCTCTTCTGGCCATGCAGCTGTGACATGTGCCCAATTAGAATTGACTCCTGCCAGAATTCCCTTCTCTTAGCACAGGAATGGAATTTCAAATACAGACTACATTGCAGAAGTCCAATCACAAACAGTCTGACTGTCAAAATAGATGGGAAAAAATATTATTATTACTGAGGATGCAACCATTGATCTTGCAAGAGTAACAAGGGAAAGGTGCCTTGACACTGATGGTTCAACACAGACCAAAGGCAAGGAGCACCACAAAATAACTAGAGAAAAGTGCCCTGCCTTTGCTGGCATTGTGGTGGGGGTCATTTCTCTTCCCATCCCTCTGGGGAAGAAGACCACTGCCTTTGCCTTTTACCAGAATTTGTCTGTCATCTCCAGCTCTGGATCTCCTCTGCTGCTCTGGAAACATGGCATGCTCTGGTGTTTGAGACTCCCCTTAGCACATTTCAGTGTCCATCCAGTCAAACCTGGAGGGAGTGACTCCTAGCCCTGTGCCCCAGGAGGAGTAGCTCTCAGCTGTCTCTCTCCTCCACAAAATTCAAATTGGTATTTGATTATGGCCGTGTTCCAAACTTAACAGCTCCTTCCCCCAAGCTCTTGGATGCCTCTAAGCCCTAAGGATGGCAACTCTAATATGACAGGTTTGGAAGAGATGGTTTGTATATAGATGCTTTCATTGATTTGCAGATACAAGTCAGCTGTTAAGAAAAAGCACCGAGTAAAACTGTACGTCAAACATTCTTAAAACTCCTAAGAGGAAGATATTTGAAAACATCATTGGTAATATCTGCTACAGAAGCAGACATTTTCATAAAAACCCAAAAAGCCTGAACCATAAGGAACACGGTAAACAATATGCTTCAGGCAGTCAGGAATGACTGCAAACAAATGAGGGGAAATTTTAAAAACTGACTAAACAAAAGAAGACTAAAGCTCCATAGGCTGACAAACCTGAATATCAAACAGCCAGCAGACTTGCAACAGAATCTTATTAATGTCAGAATTATTGCATTTATATCTGGTTTAATTTTTTTTCTCTGACATTTTAAACAAGCACTCACTGAAAGCTTTCCCCCCAAAAAAATATATATCTTTTTAAATGTATTTGAACTAGGATCTATAAAATGAAAAATAGCTGAGACTATTTTTTTAATTCTGTCATATTCAGTACCCTGATGTTCATGATACAGAGCAGGCACACCAGGCTTTTAAATGTAGAATTCTGAAACTGTATAACATACTGTGATTATTTATGCAGCATATTGATTACAATAATCTGAGGATTTCAGCCCAGCTCTAAAACCTTGCTTACATTGGCTTAATAAAAACTGTGGGTCATAAATAAAGGATTTCTTAAAATAAGGCAAGCGCTGCAGTAGCACCCTGTCCCTTTCACTGGTGTCAGTGACCAAAGGGATTCAGTCACAGATCACAGGCTTTTGAGTGACCAACAAAATTTCTAGAAAATAGCCAAAAGTCAGACTGTGACTTTTCAGTGGCTCTAGCTTGTTTAGCAGAGTGCTAGTTTATTCTGTGCCTGAGGATTAAGGGAATATGCCTCTGAGGGGCAGAGAAAGCACCTTGGGAAAGGGATCTCTGGAATCTTCCCTACAGTGAACTGTCAGAATTGGCCTGCAGGCTCTCAAGATTGCCACTTAGTGGGTTAAACTTTTTTCCAAGAAAAGTTTTGGAGTTGTACCAAAGCAAAGAATGCCAAGTCTTTGATTTCAGCATTTTTTATCTAGGCCAGTATCTCCTAACCTGTGGCTGTAACATCCTCTCATCTCATGAGGTCTTCAGCTAGCCCAGAGTCTGCCCCAGAAGCTCTGCTCAGTGGCAGCTGCATCAGTGCACAGGCTCTCCCCTCCATATGGTCTGGCCCGAGAGGTCACAGCATGACAGAGTGACCCTTCTCTTGTGTGACCTCCCTGGAGAAAAACAGCAATGTGCAGGAATCCCTTGGGGAAGCTCGATGCCCCAGAAGAGCCAGGTCTGAGTGGCCCAAACTGGCCATGTTTGAGCTGCAGATTTACTGAATGACTTTGCAGAGCACATTTTCTAAACAGAAGCCAGAGCACAGAAATTCTCTGAACTGTAGCATCCCTGATTTAAGCTTCCAAGTTACTCAGTGAGTGGATTAGTAAGGCAAAACCCTTGCAGTACATCCCATGAACTCTCACCACATTGCTGTTTGCTTCCTGACCATCTGGATCCACTGCAGACATCACCCTGCATCCTATTCCATAGCCCAGGCTCAGCCTGGGGTGGGATTCCTCTCCACCCCCCTGGGTCCTTCAAGTGCTGCATGACTGGACTCTGTGCTACAGATCCCAAAAAACATTTCTGTAGAAATAACCTAAACCCTTACCCTGTTAGCCTTGGAATCACTTGGTTACTTGTGTGTAGCTTTTCCAGCATAACAGATGGAATAATGGCTCAAAATCCTTATTTCTGGTTTTATCAACATACAATACAGATCAGAGTCAATAAAAGCTTAGTGCATTTGCCCAGACTTTAAATCTTCATCTGTGTCTGTGCTTTTTCTGATCCAGCCCCCTTATGACTGGGACCTAGTGGATATTATTAGACTGTATTATTAGAAGGATGCTCGCCTTGGCACACTGAAATTTGTTATTTTGGCAGATCTTTCTTGGTCTGATTCCAGCCTGTGTGCCATATGTCAATAAACCACATGGGTTTCATCTTTTTGCATCTGGTTCAGTCCATCTATACCTGTTGTGATGTGCCCCCCCACACTGCTTTGTTTTCTCTGTGAATAGGGCAATACCTTATAGCACTCAAGTAATCTGTTCCAAACCTTTTACAGCAAGTGTGGACTGTCAGTGTCTTCCAAAGGACAGGACCCCAGGAGCAGGTGAGCTGGGAGGAGGACCCACATTCACACTGCCTTCCCAGCGTGTCTGCTTCAGCCACGCAGGTGGCTGTGCCTCACGTGAAACACTTGAAGGCTTTAGGTTCTAAAAAGGCAGATGGATTCAAAAATCCATAAAGGGCTGTCACAACGCCCACAAGAGAAACTGAGCTCCCATTGAGAATTGTGAGGGCCTGAATGGGTCTGTGTTTTGGCCCTTGGCTTTCCCATGGCAGAAGTGACTTTGAGCACTTTGAGTCATTTCTTAGTCCCTGTTGTACCTTCTTGGTGAATAAAAACTTTCTGCCACAATGAGTTTTTCCATTTATTAATATCACTTCTTGTTATCTCTTCTTCCTTTGCTAATTGTTGGCCTACAGGGGCAGAGATCTGTTCTTACTGATCTGTGCTTATAAACAACCTCACTGCCCTGGTAGTGTGCATGCTGCCAGCCTGGAAGCAGGTTTGCTGTGGCCACAGCTCTCTTCACAGAGAGCAGCAGGCACAATTTCCCAAGGATTTTTCCTGGGAAGGCAGTGAGAAGCACAAAGAGAAGAAGAGAAAACAATTCTTATGTTTATTCACTGCTCCTGTTTCGCACGTGTGGAATTTGTTATGGAGATTGTTTACCCAAAGTAATTTGGTTATTGGACACCGGTGAAGGTTGTTTTGATTCCTTGGCCAATTGGATCAAAGCTGTGTCCTGGCTGTCTCAGACAGTCATGAGTTTTTCTGTAGTATAGTGTAATATCTCTTTAGTATAGTTTTAATATAGTATTAGTGTAATATAGTATAGTTTTAATAAAGCAATTGTCCAGCATTCTGAGTCATGGAGTCAGAGCACATTATTCCCAGCGTCAGGGGCTCCCTAACAATAGGTTTGGCACTGTCTGATTGGGCCAAGACAGCTCTGAGGGCTCAGCTCTCCAAATCACATCCTCCTAACGTGAACCCCAGGATGAGCTTTAGCCAAGAGTGGTTTTCCCCTCTGATTGCCAATGTGGCTTTTCCAAGTGCGATGAGCCCTAGGGCTGCCATTCAGCCATATGAGCTCCATCTGATGTGGATCCTGCTATGAAAAGACAGATTTTTAAACTGCTTAGAAAGGCTCACAATCCTAACGGGATGCCCAAATAGGGGACAGTGGAAGTGTTTTAGTTGTCCCCCAGCATTTGCTGGCATCTCTGTGAGACATCCTTCTTCTCTACATCACTGTGACTTCCTTCACCCACTGTAGTGTCACCATCTTTGTGCACACGGGCTCCAAATATGTCTGTGCCCTTGTCCATTATTTGCTCTATACCTTTTAGCTCACTGAAATCACCTTTCAGCTCAGAGACTGTGTGTGATTTTCCTCTGTCAGATATGCTGTTCTCTACTGAAGGCATCAGTTTTCTAAAGAATATCCTGAAGATAATATTAGCATTTCTGCAGCAGACTGGCTGGAGGATATCCCTTGAGCATATTTTGCACAGAAAAACATCTACTCAACAAACAGGTGAATTTTACTGAAATAAATGTGAGAATGCAATTGTAACCTGGAGGAAGGCTCCTGTAAACCACTTTGTGAATCTGTTTCTAAATTCGCAAATGAAATGTGGGGATATTCATTTTATTGTTTATAATTTTATTTACTTGTCTGCCAGTTGGGAGACAAAGGAGAACAGGTGACTGTGCCTGTTTATGAAGATGTCCTTCTTTTGAAAGATGTCAGCGAAGACGGACAAAAACAAGCAGGTCTTGCAAAACAGCTTCTTAAATAACATTGCCAAGGCAAACACAGCTGAAGGTTGATTTCTCTGATGGATGCATAGCTTCAGAGAAGTTTATTTCATTACTTATCCTTCCCTGTCACTTTGCCAGTGGCAAGGATTGAAGAATCTCTAATAGAGGTTTCTGCTCGACACTTAAACCAGATAGCAGTAATCTGGGCACTCCAAGAGCACTGAGGTGTGCCCAGGGCAGTGGTGCTGAGGACACATGACACAGCCTTTAAAATAAAAGCTATTCTTGACACTTGGGGGAAAAGAAATCCAAACTGTCTAGGCAAATGCATCTTCAGTTTAACAGCACAGGGAGCACTTGTTCAGCGTTGGGTCTGAGCTTCATCTGAGCACTGAGGAAGCACAAGGATGCCCACTGGCAGTGAAACCCTCCCCAGCTGCTCTGGCAAAACAGTTACTCAAAATCAGAGAAATGCCCTGGATAATCAGAGATTTTTTTAGTAAAAGTAACTCTATGAAGTCTGTAAGTACCAAGGTTTAAAAGTCCTTGTGTTTTGACAGAAACAATCTCAGTGATTTGTCACTCAATGTCAATAACATTCAGAATGTTATTAAGAATAAACAGCAATGAACCAAAAGGCAATGTCTGCTCTTGGGTGACAAAAAATTAAAGAAAATAGCTAAAGTACCCAGTCTGTTGGTGGATCAGTGACTTCCTGGATTGAGATAAAGCCAATGATCCTGAAGGACTGAAACAGACTTGTTTAGTATCTTGTGTCATACCCCAGGCTGTTCTGTGGGTAAACTCATATGTTTATCTCAGTAAAGTTGCCAGAAGTCACTGGGTATTCTCAGTCACAAGTATTCTTGAGTATGTGTGTAACTTGCATGCAAATCAGCCTTCCCAGCAAAGGATAAAACTGCAGATGTGGTTTGATTAAGCAATTGATTGTATCTGTTAGTGCCAAAGGAAGCATATCTGTGAGAACACTCAACTCAACACACTCAATATTTGACATTCCTTCTCTGTAACCAGAGTCAAATGGCAAATGATTCTCAGCTAGGTAGTCATTGCAGTTTTGTGCCATCTTGGTTTCTGGCTCTTGAAAATCTTGACATTTTATTTTGATTATCTAATGATGATCGTCTCCAGCTACACTCTGTCTTTTCATATTAAACATGTCAAAATGGTTTTGTTGAAGCAGACGTTTAATTTGTACAATTTTGAAACCTTTTTACAATATCTGAAGCCCTATATTCCAGACAAATTATGAAATATTAGGAAGTAAAAGAAGAAAGAAACTTCTCAGCTCTACTATACAAATCTGCCTGCTGTAGTACAGCATGTAGTCACAGGAATTATACTGCCTTTATAATAGATTCTTCACCACTATAAAATTAAATCACAATACACTGTCGATTAGTCTGATGCTTGGAACATCTTAGTCTTATCCTCTATAGGGTTTTTTTGTGCCCTGTGAGGGATTTAGTATGTTACTGAGTGAAAGAAAGAAATGTGAACTTACATTTAGTGCTACCCAAAAAAAGTTGTGAACTGTTAGGCTATAAAACATTCTTTATGCTTCATGCAAAGGCTTAATCAATTTAGATAAATTATTACTTAAATACAATTTAATCTTTCAGATTTCTTCCAAATAACAGGAAAAGGTGAATCTTTTTTTGACTTTTTTTTGCTGATTATCACCCTTGGATTTTAAATGGAAAATTTCTACATTTAAGCTAAAGGCCTAGAGGCTTTTTAACACTTTCCTCTTCTACTGCATGAAGTAAACAAGAAAAACCATGAATGAAATTTAGTCAATTTCCTTTTCTTCATTGTTTCAGATGATGGAAAACTGTCCTTTGATTAATTCAAAGCTTATTTTGCTGATGGAGTTCTGAGTGTAGAAGAGCTGCATGAGCTTTTTCGCACCATTGATACACACAATTCTGAGTAAGTGCCCCCTTCTTACAATTCCAGTGCCACTTTCTGTACCTGCAAATGGAAAACAGACCTCAGGCTGATTTTAGGAAACAAGTTTATGTAGAAAGCTGCTTGAAGGAAGCCAGGCTGTGTCATACGGCTATAAACTGTATAAGTGAGGAGTTTTTAAAACTTGTCGAAATATTTGCATATTTCAATAGATGTGATTTGGGTACTGAGAACACAGGGTGGAAGTTGGATGCTTTCTGCATTCCCCCACCATGGAAAGAAAAGGAGCTGGGGCCTCCTTCAGGCTTAGTTGTGAATTCCTCAATTCTCAATTCCACTGAGTCATACTGAGATGAATACTTGGAGCAGTTGTTGAGAAGGAAATAAAATAAATGAAGCAATTATATATAGTAAAGAGTTGAAAAAGCCATCTTGTCTGGTGGCATGGTACTTGTGCTGGTGTGGTCCCTTGGGATATTCCCGTTAGGGTTGGGCTTAACAAGGCCCCAGGGAAATAATAAGCTGACAGGAACTTCATGAAGTTCAGCAAGGAGAAATGCAAAGTCCTGCTTCTGGGGTGAAAAAAGCCCCAGCTTCTGTGGGAAATGGAACCAAATTAAATGTAGTAGAATTCACAAGATCTTAGAGTTTGTGCAAAAATAATGTCCTGAAGTAAGCAGAAGAAACGGTACTTGATCTGTTGGACTTGGGGGGAATAAAATATACTACAGCAATTATAAGGTGATTAAGGGATGGGGTGATGGACACAGGGAGGGGAAGTCGCCACCCTGGAGGTATCTGGGGGATTTGGCAGTGCTGGATTAAGAGTTGGACTCGGTGATTTTAGAGGTCTGTTCTAACCCAAACAATTCTACAATTCTATGGTTCTATGCACCAATATATGCTGGGGCCCACTCAGCTGCAAAACAGCTTGGCAGAAAAGGATGCCGGGTGGACACCAAGTTGAACATGAGCTAACAATGGGTCCTTATGGCCAAGAAGGTCAATGAATGGCATGAATGATCCAGAGTCAAAAACTCATTTCAGAGCCAGACTCCTTCACACAGCTTTGGACTTCCTCATATGTACCACATATCTGTCTAAGTGGTTTTATTTTACCATAATTCCATTTTTCTGCAAGCATCTTGATAAGGGCAGAAATTCTTGATACTAAGCAAGATTTCTAAGAAAAAATACAGATGTTCTACATCTATTTTTCCTTCCTTTTTCTTTGTAAAGCTTTTTAAATTAATGAATTATTATTAATATTAATATTATTATACCATTTTATCCTTAACAGATAATATATAAATCTGAAAAATATGTAGAAAAGTGAGGAAAAAATTATGCTTTTCCTCCTGGTAGATAGGCACACCTGAAGAATTGATGCAATTGTTGAATGCTGCCGCTATTAACTGAAAATAGGCAATTAAACTGTCATAGCAACTATCTGAGAAAGAGATCATTCTCACTGTCCAGAAAAAGCCTGGCAAAAGTCTGGGCACAAAAGTCACAGAGTACATGCTGTGAAGAGTTCAGTTTTCATGTATTTCAGGGAATGGAGCAAGCTACTAAATTACCTTTCTGAACCAGAAAAAGAGTGCTCTGTATTGATGGATTAACATTGTTACAGGAGGAGGAGGAGAACCTAGATATGTGTAAGAAAATGTACTTGAAACTCGGATTTAAAAGAGCAACAAGAAGATTTTGAGTGTTTGTTTCATGGAGTCTTTAACTGATAAAAGGCTTTAGGGTGACTTTGCAGCTGATAAGTATTATATCAGGCTCGATATTAAACAGGGGCAAATATATTTTAAAAGCTTTCCCCTACCCCTTTGTAAGCTTTTGAGAAACCTGTCAGCAAGATGTCACAGGCCAAATATCAGATGCATATAGCAAAGAGAGACAGCTTGGCCAGTATAATATAATTTCCATGTTAACACAGCTTTCAAAAAAAAAAAATCACATGGAGTAGATATAATGAAGCAAAAACCTTACTCACTGGCATTTCCTGAAAAGGGCAAGTTATGGTAAAATGTCTCAAATTAACGAGCTAGCTAAGAAAAGTAGCAAAATGTTCATTGAACCTTGGGAAGTGTTTTAATGTAAGCATTAGGAGAATCATGTGCATATCAAACAATCCCCAAACAACCTATTTTAAGATATTTTCACTTCCATACTATCCAAGGGAATGAAATTAAAATTATGCAACTCAGAAGTATTTTATGGCTGGTTTTCAGGAGGGGAGGGCAAAGAATTCTGCTCAGTTTTGTAGCTAGTGGGAGGAAATTTGCACAGATTATTTTGTCTCTCTTATCCAGTTAAAATGCAGACGCTGTCAAACTCTGGGCAAATCTTTTATTTTCTCTCTGCTTCACTTCACTATTTACAAATTGCAGACTGTAGCTCCCTATCCCAGGAATATTTCATAAGTGTTGTGATTATGCAGTGATTTACACTACACGTAAATGCCTAGGACAGATGTCTAGGGAAGCATGTCATGATCCCTTTGTTCATTTCTTGGAGTATCTCAAGATTTCGTAACCATCTTGTCACAAGAGCAGACTTTGGGTTGTTTCCAGCTACATTAAATCCTTTAGCTCTACCAGCATTCAAACCTCACTATCTGTGTGCACAAGTCTTTGTACTTTAAAGCCTGAAGATGAAGAAGGAGATGTGGCCTTGGGGTGGTAGCTATGGACCACAAACTCAGGCAATTTGAATTCCCTTCTCAGCTACGCTGCAGCAATTTTCCAATGAAAGATTCAAAGCATGAATGACTTACACTGGCTTAACACTTCTAAGGGAACTAAATTAAGCAGGTGTTAAACCCCACTATTACACAGGCCCTAATGTGGTCTGGTTGAAGTGAGATTTAGATTATTAACTTTTAAAAAGACCAGTCCAAGCTAACACAACATGCTTGTCACAAAGCAGATAGGCTGTGGAAGACTGCTGAAATGGATAATTACCATTTCCAATGTGATAGCAGGGAAAATAACAGGGAATTTAACTTCCCAATAATTCAGGTTGTGTCTGCCTGACTGACTAGGATCTCTGCACCTTGGTATTTGAAGCAGTCAGGTGTTCTCTTTTTACAGAGTAAAAGAAGAGTCAATTAGTGCCTAATCAGCAGGAAAAACAGAGATGAATAAGAATTAGTTACCGCCGCATCAAGTTTCCAAGACATGGGCTGAATAGCAGTTTATTATGACAGGATCAATTTAAATGTACCTTTTTTTCTAGACCCTAAAGTACAGATTATTCATTCAGGGCAGATCATTGCTTTTACTGAAAATTTGCATTAGCTAAGGGTATTTCCTCAGTACATAATTTGGACATATATTTTGCAGTTTATGAAGGTACTTCCATGTATGCTAATTTTCTTTCTATTTAAAAATATCTACCTGGCCTTCTTATAACATTCGAAATATTAAATAAATACCATTAAAGACACAGTGAACAAATGGATTGCCTAAATTTTTTAGCTTCTTTTTTCCTTTGGACACAGCCAAAAACAAATGCATAAGACAACCAAATTAGCTGAAGTAGTGTATCCATGCAAAAAGGAAAATTTTTTTCCATCTTTTAGTATTGCTATGATATTTTACCTTTCAGGAATGTAATTAGTGATTAGTGATTTACCTTTCTTGAAGGCGATTCGGCCGTACAGTGAGCATTCCTCACATGTAATTAATCACAAGGTGATTGTTTTAGGGGGGTAGCAGTTAAGCTTTCTTCCATGAGTGCAATTTCCAGTATTGTCATTACTTCAGAGTGAAGCTGAAAGCCAGTTAGGCATTTGACTGCCACTGAGAGTCACTTCTATTTGTGCTTTCCAGGATCTCATGAAACCTTTGGGCAATCACCTACCATTAAATGATATAAGTCAGCAGCTGTGGAGGGTCCACACTCAGATGCCCTCACGGTGCCAGTGGAAGGAAAGGGCTTGCAGTGATACAGAAGGGATCAGGTCGAGGCTGTTACAGCCACATCTCCAGGTTCTTGTTTCCGAGCATGCATTTCCTTCTGCTGCAGTGTCTTGTTTTTAAAGACCCATAAAAAACCCTCAACCAATCAAATACAGGCAGGAAATCAAGAGCTTTGACTTAAGCTTCAGCCTGGAGTTTGTACAGTGATTCTCCTCCCTTTTCTCATAATTGTTTTGCAGGTAGACCCAATACAAACTCACTCTAACCATCTGGGCAGCTTCTTAGGATCTTCTTAAGCCAAGGAAGATCCCCACAGTTTCTTGAGTAGGAGCCAGGCCCCCAGAGTAAGAGTTAGACCAACATGAGTGCATATCTGTGAGCAGGGAAAAGGCGAGAGGAAGAGTTTATCTTTCTGTCCTGATTTGACATATATTTGACATGTTACACATCTCTAATGTCAGTTTGGACCTTGGTCGTTGCTTGTCCTAGCACTTCAAAAACTCTCAATGCACTCTATTTGAAATCTGAGTTAACCTTGCTGGAGGTTTGTGAGGCTGAAGGAAACCCGGTGTGGTTCCTCACCCCTCTCTCCTCCCCCAGTCTGAGCTCCAAGCTCCACAGTGCTCCGTGAGGCTCTGCAGGGCTGCTGGGGCAATGGGAAGGCTGTTGGAGCAAATGTGAGTGCTGCAAGGGCACCAGAAGACTTTCTTTGTGCTGACAAGGAGGGCCATGGAGGACATGGTCTGCAGGTTGTATTAATTTTGGAGCTGAAGTAATTTTAGAGCGGAAGACCCACATACTCTGCTGTCTTAGAGCATAACTGAATGCAAAACATCCTTTGTGTAAAACAGTGTTGAAGCACAGTTGAGAAAGCTCTGCAGAAATAGAGCTGTTTTGTTTATATGTGTTATTGCATGAGTAATTGTACTGAAAGTAGAGAAAAATATCAGAAGCACAGGTCTTTTTATACATGGAGAAAGAAACATTTAGGAAAAGTTTGAAATTAGTGGTTTAAGGAGTGAAGGCTGTTACAACTCATTTCTTTGGTAAATCATCTCCTACTTAATTTTAATGTCAACTCTGACAAGCTTGTGTTTCAGCAGAGCAAGAATCCTTGACATGGTTAATAGTTTAGAGAATAAATCTTTGCAAAAATCATTGCAAATGTAACCTTCCTTTGACCCCTTATCCTTTACTCTTCCCCCACTCATGACTTCCATGGAAATTGTTTTAGCATAATGGCATCCTCTGGGAAAAGGTGTCAGAAGATAATGAGAATATTTGGCAAAGTTACAAACTAGGAGATATACAGAAGGTCTCAAGGGGATTTAGTCTGCAGCACTGCCAGAGAGATAGTGCAATAAATGCTTCACTGATTACTGACTCACAGGAGTCTGTGGGGAATCAGACTTATTTTTCTCCCTTTACACACTGGTAAAATGCAGTCCTTAGTCAGCACCCTAGTTACAAGGTAGGAGGGGTGCTGGAACTGCTGAGGGTCTGGGGCACAGGCAGCCTCCCAAAGGCAGGGAGGCACCGTTACACCTTTGTGTGCAGTGTAGGTTAAACTGTGCACAAGCCACGGGTGAGTTTGGGGAGGATCTGAGAGCCTTGGCCACCTGCAGCACTGAGCTTATGCTGGGCATTTGGGGAGTGTGTCATGCTGCGTGCACAGCAGATAGAGGGATGGGACATGGCACTATGGAGGCATCTGCACTTGCCTGCCTGTGTGCCAGCAGGGTGTCTGAGGCTCCCTCATGCTCAGGGAAGTCACTGGCACCTAAGATGTGGTACTGTTCACAAGGGCTTCAGCTCAGTTGCCCAGGCATTAGGCATTTAAGATGTTCACACTCGAAAATCAGCCCAAGGTGGAAAGTGTAACACAGCAGAAGTAGTTGGGACATGGGTGGTGGGAGAAATGCTAGAGCATTTGAAGCAACACTAAATGCCTGTGATATATCAAATTACTTCTGAGTCTCCTCCTAGCTGGTCTGTTAAACTCTTTCACTCTGCTGAATTCGCTGGGGCTCCTTTGCCTGGCAGGGCAGGTTGGACAGCCAGCACCCATATGGACATCTACATTTGGGACTCATCCCCAGAGTGAATAAACCTTCCTCCCACCTGCCCAGGTCTCCATTGTCAGAGCCCCGGTTCCTCCCTTGGGTCAAAAGAGAAATGCTGAGATCATCTGCCCTAGCAGCAAACTCCAAAAGGTGACAACTGGCTGTTGAGAGGCTGATTAGCAATCCTTGCAGCCATGGGAACCTGTGAGCCTGGAGCCCAGGGCTGTGCACTGGGACTGAAATAAAGGACATGTTTATATGGACCAGAATGCTTCCTTCAAGGTTCTGCTTGTAAAGTCAATAATGGCAAGTCCTCGGCAGTTTAAGGGTACTCTAAGTGTACTAATTATCTCTGCCTTGGATGGTTTCCTTTTGTTTTAGTTGGAAGGCATATTTCAGTTTCATGCTGTTGCTAATCTTTCACAGTTCAATACAAGAAAAAAATAATTACCTTCTAAGTAAAACAAGGAAAATAAAAAATGTATTAAGAACCAATTGACATACAGACAGGATCTTTAATTAGGGGAATTGCAGGTGAATAATTTTTTTTAAAGAAATTTTTCAATGCAAATTTTCAAGAGGAAAATAATATATTACGGTTTGACCATTTTTTAAAAACTGGTTCTTTTAGACTTAATTAGAATTTCAGGCACATGGTGCAGCATTGGCATCAGAAAGGTATGTTTGTTAATATTTAAGACATGTAGTTGCAGCTATTGGCTTTAACACAGATTTCTCGTGACCATAGAAATCAGTTTGGGAGTGAAGCACATAGACAAAGGCAAGATACTGGTCAGAGTGAGCTGATTATATGTTTTAGTATTTCACAACTGACGAAACAAGTTCACCAAGGCTGATTTAGAAAATCCTGATGCTAACAGATCTTCTGGTCAGACAGACAAGCTGCAAATAGAATTTTGCTTGGAAATTTTCCATGTGAGTGGTTATTTTTAATGGGAAATTCAGCTTTCTGCAGAAACAACTGGCAATCCCTCAGTGAAAAAATCAAACAGTAATGACTATTTTCAGTTGCCTTTAACTAAATGGAGCTGACTTAAAGTGCTTCATTTCAGTTCTTCAGTAGATAACATTGGCTTCCCTGCAGTAAGCTGGCTGCTTAATGGTAGGTGTGTTTTGGAAGGCCTGGTCCCTTCCATAATCTGGGTTTCCCAGAGAACCACAAGATTTTTAATACCACTCAAAAATCACCAAGAGAGGTTTTGCAATGACATCAGATAGCTCTGAGGATTCTTATATGACTCCCATCAGGCCCCATAGATTTGTAGGGATCCAGCTGAAGCAGCAGATCCCACACAATTTCAGGGTCTTCTGGGAGTAAAACATTCTCACAGCCATGGTCCTCCAGCTCAGGGCACTGAGACCCCCTTGGTCCATCATCTGTGTTGAAGACAGAGGCAAAGAATGCATTAAGCACCTCTGCCTTGTCCATGTCCCTGTTTGTGAGGTGCCCATCCTCATCCTGTAACAGCCTCGTGTTATTTCTGTGCTGCCTTTTGCCATTAATATACTCAAAATAACTTCTTATTTTCTCACACATTTCTGGGCAGCTTCAACTCCAATTGATCTTTGGCTGTATGAATTTTCTCCCTGCACTGGCAAGCTGTGTCTCTGTATTCTTCCCATGTCACCTGACCTTGCTTACACTGGGCACACACCTTCCTTTTCCAAAAGAAGATGCCTCTTCAGCAAAGCTGACCTTCTGCCTTGTTTGCTTGATTTCTGACATTTTGGAATTGCCTGCTCCTGTGCATTTCCAAGGAGTGTAAGAAACCAAAGTAAACATTTTATTTTGTCCAAGAATAAATAATTTAGTTTCTGTGTTTTTTTGGGGTTTTTTGTTTGTTTTTTGGTTTTGGTTTTGGTTTTGGTTTTGGTTTTGGGTTTTTTTTTGTTGTGTTTTTTTTTAATCATTTTGTGACAAAAGCAGAAATTGAAACATTGTTCTCTCCTATAGGGTGAAAACTGTGATATTTGCTCTCTGTGACAAAAGAGCCACCTGATGCTGCATCTCATTTCCTCATTTAGGTTTGCGTCATTCAGACTCTGCAAAAAAAATCATAGCTCTGCAGCTCTTGTACAGTGTTCTAGAAATTTTAGCATACACCACAAGTTTTAATAGCATTATTAAGCCTCTTTTAGCAAGACAAAGGCTGTTATAGCTGGGATAATTAAGGTGACTTGTCGGCTATGTAGTCATCTCATCCCTGTGAGTCACTGCTGAATGCAAAGGACTAGAGGGTTTTGTTTTTTTTCAGGTGAGTTCTTAGTCAGGGACAAAAAAAACCTTTATTCTCTCCTTCAGTCCTGCCACAGGCAGAGCACTAAGTGATGATTCTGAAGTTATCACTTAGCCTGGAGCTAAGCAAACTAGGCAATTATTTAGTGAAGCAAAATGTGGGATAGTAAAAGAGCTGACCCCACTGCCCATGTCAGAGCCCAGAGAGCCAAGCTGGCTGCTGCCTTTGGGAGCCCAGAGGGTGCACAGTCCAGGTGGATCTGGGATTGAAGAGCAGGGGAAGCAGGAAGTTTGTCTCCCCAGGGACAGAAGCTTCAGAAGCTTTGTCCCACTTCTGCCCCGTCTTCCTCCTCTCCCTTTTCTGTGACCAGAGGCCAATGCCTGAGCTGCTTACAGCACTGCATCCTACTGGAAGCAGTTTTGCCTCCACTGGTAAGAAACCTTGAACAAACCTGAACAAAAGGTGTTGTTTGCTGTTGAAAAGGAGCTGTGTGGCAGAAAATCCTTAAAATGGAAGTGCACACATAAGACTCCTTTGCAAAACGCCCTCAGTAGTGTTGGAGCAGTTAACCTCATTTTGCTGACTTAAAGTGAGATGGTACACAGGCTTTCTTGTGGCAAAGAACTTACAGCTTTTTGGCTGAGGTTGTCCATGGATTCCTATCCAGTTACCCTTACAGTTAATTCCTTTCACTGACAAATTATATGCTTCTACTTAACAATAGGCAATACTAACTTCAAACTTTCAACCCTAAAACAAAATTTAGCAAAAAGACATGCAAATGGGACTGAAAAGATGGCTAGTTCAAGCTTTTGAGACAAATCCTTCTCACATCTGAGAATGAAGAGAGATCTGAAGAAGAAAGTGTTATCCTTCTCCAGCTGCAATTCATGGCAATGATTTTTCTAAATTAAATCAGTTCATAAAGTCTTTCATATTGTATTGGATTCTTCAACAAAATAACTGCTTTATATTTCAGACTCTATGCTCTGTAAGATATGGCCTTTTCTTGTGGTCCAGGGAAAATACCTAGATCTTCTGCTGGTTCCCCTGCCTAGAGCTGCCTTTTGTCCCAGAGAACAGTGTGTGTCAGGTCAGTGGATCCGTGGACCCACAGCAGTGGATGAGTGGAATAGCTTTAACCCTCTCTCCTCCCTGGCTTCCCCCAGTCCATGGCTAGCTGTAATGGGCAGAACAAAAGCACAGCTGCTTTGCAATTCTGCATTTTGGACCACTTCCAGAGGTACCACAAATAAGCCCTTTTGCCATGGTTCATTCAAGTGAATTTGCTTATTTTTTCTGTCACTGACCAATAGCTATGATCAACTTTTCAGTGATCAGGACTGCTCAATGTATTAGTCCTTTAAAAATAGCTCATATTTTTTAGGTAGGGAACATTTTAGACATGGACAGGTAGAAGGACTGCATCTAGTAGTCAGAAAGAAAATTGAGAATTATCATTCTGATGTGATGTGAATGCATTTGCCCCACCCCATGCTTTGGTTGCTTATCATGAGTGGAGGGCTGGTGCCTGGATGTGAGTCATCCAGCAAATACTGTTAATAGCACGTTCAGCATTGCCAGGAAGCAGAAGCATCCTTGGCATATGTACCCACTGAAATGAGGAACATGTGCTGCTGCAAACCTGAGTACTGAGTTACAGAAACAGCCCTCCAGTGTGCACCTCACTCCTGTACTATTAAATACTTGCCAAACTTCTTTAATTATTTCTGTAACATCTTGCAGGGAGCTTAAAATTGTTTGCATGCAGCAAAAGAATTCCAAGATTTATTCACAACTTGGTTTTGAAGCCTCATGTCATTATTTCAGAGAGAATGAAATAATCACTGACAAAAAATTATAGCTTCCCTGCCTAGAACAGCATCCCCTTCAAACAGGATGCTGAGAACAATGAAGTCTCCAAGGGTATTTATAACAGAAGGAAATACTGAGTATGCTAGACAGAAATCCATGTTCTTTATGTCTTTTCTGTGCTTTTTCACAGGCTTGCTGCACAAAATGCTTCAGATAATATTTTCTGGTTATTCATATGTCCAGTTCTAACTGAAAATAAATTCAGCACCGGAATACTTTTCCATTTTCACTGGTAGTCCATTTGCAGCTGTGCCACTCCTGTCAATAGGACAAACAGCATGTTGAAAACAGGGATGCTGAAAGCCTCTGAGCCGCTCCCTAAGTCGCTAACAGGGGGTTGAGGATGTTGCAAAAGAACACGGACCACAGGGATTTAAATATAAAATTTGAAAAGAGAGCATGAATTTGACTGGTTAAAAATGTGAAAGGCTGTTTTAAACACAATTATCAAGCTGTGCATTAAGAAATGCTGAAGTGTCTTTTACATTAAGTCATTAGGGCAGATGATGTGAAGGAGCAGAAAATGCAGAGACAATGTAAAAAGAGTAGGTATTATAGCAGCAAACTCCTGTCCTTTGACCTCATCATATCCTGTCAAGGCTCTTTGATTCAGGCAATTTTCCAGGTTTTAGGGTTTCAATTTGCATTTAGGAGGTGAACATCTGGACTATTCCAAAATCAACTGCTGAACTGCAGAAGAGTTGGCCAGACACATTTGATCATAGATACTTTAGTGATCTGTGGTAAACAGCCTTAAGGAGTTGCAGACACTTTTCCCCATCACATGGTTTGTTTACCTAAGAGTTGAGTTTCACAGCTTCAGCACCAGTTCTCACAGACTGTGAATTCCTTTATACCTGCCACCAAGGTCATTAGGGAAATCAGGTGCAAGTCTCATTTGCAGCCTTCTCACTTGGCCTGTTCGAATGCAGATAAGAATCACCTTCAATTAATAAATGCTGTGTGAAAATCTCATTTACATTATCAATTAAAAGTGTTCAGAAGTTTTATAGCCCTGAGTACGCAAGTTTGTGATAATCCAGGATCCTGCAATTTCTATCAGCTTCTCTCCCTTGTGAAATAAAAGCCAGATGTATGGAAGTTAGCAGTGGAGAAAGTGATTTTAAGATAGTACTGTGTCATCATTTTATTAAAAGGTCAATTAAAAATTCCATTAAAAAGATAAGTGAAAAAATACTAAGTGCAATCAGCCGTTCAATATTCACCCCTCAGCAACATTCAAAGAGGACATTCATGCTTTTAAGTTTTTTTAATAATCTGTTTATTTTCCTCCTTGGAAGAAAACCAATATGCTAACTTTCAGTAATGAGCTGTAGGTCAAATGTGTTTTTCTTTTAACTATTAAGGCCTTGCTTATGAGGG
The DNA here is from genome assembly GCA_034509185.1 of Euphonia xanthogaster. NCBI lineage: Eukaryota > Metazoa > Chordata > Aves > Passeriformes > Fringillidae > Euphonia > Euphonia xanthogaster. The sequence goes on from JAYDZK010000113.1 coordinate 126,856,121, forward strand.
AAAATATCACTTCAAAGTTGATCAAGATGAAATCTGCTTCAAGCAAACAGGTTTGAATTTAATAGAATACTTCCCTGCCTTTATGTATTTATATAATAATGGCATGGGAGTATGGCAGTACATCTATATTCTTCACATTATTAATTTTGCCAAAGCCAGTAGTGGTGAAATGGTCTGGCATGGCCAGGAAGTCTTAGGAATTATGTGTGCTCATGGGCTATGTCTGGTTTTATCCTCCTTCTGCAAGGCTCTCCCATAGAACACTATTGCACAGCAAGGATTGCAAACAGGAGGAAGTTTTTGGGTTTTTTCTTTAGCATGGAAGGCCAAGATCTCAGAGCCTTGCTGTCCAGCATGACAGCCACAGAAGGGTAGTGCAGGCAGAAAGGTGGAGAAAAAAAAAACCCAAGCCTAAAATTTCTGGTGTTTAGATGGACTTCTGCCAGAACTGGGTCCAAATGTGTAAGGCCTGAGGAGCAGTCACTGCATTGTGGTGCACAAAGGCTGAATTTGAGAGTGAGTTTGCAGTGAGTAGGAAGGTGCCAGTGGGAATGGGCTCAGGAATGGAGGCTGAACCTGCAGCCAGCTTCAGAAAAGCTGCAGCCTTCTGCCCTAGCAAAAAAAAAACAAAAAAAAAACCAAAAAACAAACCATTACTAACCTTACTAACCTTCTATACTCTTATCTTTCCAGCAATCTTGACACAGAAGAGCTCTGTGGTAAGTTCTTTTTTGGGAAAGAACATAATGTATGCCTGCAGCAGCCCTGTGCAAATAAACATGCCATGTGATTATTTTTTTCTGTTTAATCTTTGTAGCTAAAACAGAAAATAATTTCCACTCAGAGAACTCCTGGGAAAATGCAGATGGCTTATAATCTTTTCAGACTCTGTCATCCCCTATGTGCAGAATTTACTTTGAAAATATTTTTCCTAATCAGTATTTCACACTCTCTGAGACTCGAGATCTGTTCTGACATATAGATAGATAGATAGATAGATAGATAGATAGACAGATAGATGATTGATAGATAGATAGATAGATAGATAGATGACTTGTATTTTATTCCCCCTTAGTATGAGATATCTTTTCTAGTTAGTTTCTCACTTTAACACTTGCATATACCCCCACTAAAAGAAAATTCATTACTTTCCTCCTACTTGAGCCAGGGAGAGTAGCAAGTTTGAGAAATTCTATCATCCTTTGTCACAATAAAACTCCTGCAAGGCCTAGATTTTGGCCCAATTACCCATTTCTGTACCTCATTCTGAGCTGTGAGTCATTTCTCCAGCACCGTTTGCTCTCTAGCTTATCTAACAGCACCTGATTTAGGAGTGCTTCTTGCAGCAGAAAACAATTTACAAATGTTTTTGCAGGTTTCCCACAAAATGTCAGAAAAAAATAACCATGCTTGTCAACCAGACAATTTCTGAGGGAAACATGGCAGCCTGATGAGTTTTCCAATGGTCAGCAATGTTGAAGAACTTTAAAAGATGAACATATTGTCAAGTTGAATAGCAGCTTGTTTACTCACCCACAGGGTGACATGGCCAAGAACCCCCTAAAAACCACCTCACCCTGTGGCTTATAAAAACGTAACAAGAGGCTTATCTGAAGTGAACTGGACTGTGACAGCTTCTGCTGGTTGAGCATCTGGCCAAAATTGTATAAACCTGGCTGAGGAAGAGAGGTGGTTTTGTTCCACATGGGATTTACGGCAGCTGATGTTGCACAGGCTTGCTGGCCTGGGGAGTGTCAGTCCAGCACTGACTCTGTTTATTGTCTGTTTTGATTAAATACAGGCTGCTTCAAATGCCTTCTAAATCCTTCAGATGTTGCCACTAGGGTGTTTCTCATCTATGAATCTGGTACTGAATTTCCTCAATCCATATTTAAGCTTGTGATTATACAGCTCTTTCTGAGCTATATGAGTTCATCTCAGAAATGAAGCTAAAAAACATAGAGGGTACTAATTAAGAATACATTTTAATTCTAAATAATTTCATTCAAACTCTCAGCAATACCAGGCACATCACAGTGTTCCTGGTAACTTATGTTTTCATGATTCCCCTGAGAAGCTCATGCTGACCTCTTAAAAGCCCTGAAGGGTTGCTATTTATTATTTCAAAAAGCTCCTATCTAGTCTTGTTCTTCCTGTCTGCCACTTAGATGTTGATTTTTGTGCTCTTCCAGGTGATCTGATGTCTAAATGCCTTGTCTAACACAGTCTCTAAGCTTTAACATAATTTTATTTATTTATTTTTCACGCTACTTCTTTCCTGTGCTTCCCTCTATTGTATTTCACCACATCAACCAAATAGGAACTCGGGTCATCATTTCCCAGGTTTGCTTCCTCCTCTTGCTGTAATCCCTCTGATTTTACATCAGCTCTTTCTTTAAGAAGTCCTTTGCTTTGAGAAGATACACAGGGGCATCCTGCAACTTGTTATTTCCATGATTTTCATTAAAATTAATTTTGCATGCATCGTTTTTGTTTGAAAATGTCACGGCATCTGGGACTGGAAGCTTATCTGGCCAACTCATGGTCTCTTAATTTCTCAGAGAAACAGCTGCTCTCAACCAGCCCTGCCTCACAACAGCCCCCACTTGATATTATCTCCTCTAAGGCCTTTACCAGAATTACTGATTTTCCTATCAATATAACCAAATTCACCACATATATATGAAAAGTTCATTTGCTGCTAGTAATTGTAGACTATTAGACTGAAATTTCAATTTATAAAGAAGATGTAGATATTTTGAAAATAAGTTTGTTTCATCTGTGAAAATGATATTTACCTTTTTTTTTATTTGACAGCTCATTTATTGAAAGAAAATGTTTTGAAATACGGATTTTGGTATTTTAAACTATGCCAGGAATGATTTTACAGAGAAAGAATACAAAATTTAAAAAGAAAATGATTCTTTTCATTGTATCACCTTTTCATTTTGCATTTAAATATTCAATAATGCTGTAACTTAATTCAGACTTGATAAAGCTGATATTTAATGAGACACTGATTTTTGAGGACATTTGTAGGTGATGTGGGGTTTTTTCTTCTTTTAGATTATTTTTCAAAGCACTTAGGAGAGTATGAAAATGTCCTATGTGTCCTGGAAGACTTGAACATAACCATACTGAAGGCAATGGACAAAACAAAGAAAGTAAGTAAAAAATGTGAAATTTTCCTTACGTTGTATATTTTGTTTGGAGTATTTCCAGTAGTTTCCTTATCTGAATTTACTAATTCATATTTAAGTTCTTCCAAATGTACATGTTTGTAGCAAAATCCAGTAAGAACGGGCTTGTCAAAATGGTTGTACACAAAATCTTTAAAGTCCTGTCTGCAAACTATTACAGTTTGGATATAGCCAAAATCGTTGTGAATGGTCTGAAGAGTGTTCTTTGCATTTTTGTATGAAGAGGGTTCTATGTCCCCTGCCAAATGTGGGTAAGTATCAACACCAACATTTGGAAATAGACCAAATTTGAAACCTGGTGGGTTGAGGGAAACCTCCTGGCCAAGAACAAGATTTCATTTCCTTTTGAGGCCTTTTAAACAAAAGCAGGGGTCACAGAGCCTGCCAAGAGGAGGTGCTAGGGCTGTTGCCCACCAGCACAGCCAGGGGACCTTGACCCTGGTGGGAGGAGATGTTTCTCAGGGGGAGAAGGTTGGTTTATCCACCTGCACATCTGACCAGGGATGTGGTGGGGCTGCAGGACTTACCAGGCAGCCAATCCACCTGACACTCAGTTAATTGTGGTTGTACCTGCTCCTGTGTTCAGACCACATCCCAGCTGACCAAAAGTGCCTCAATACATCGGGTGATTCCTCCTCTTCCCTGGCTGAACAGTTCAATGTCCTGTGCAAGGTGGAACAGCTTCAAAAGATGAGGGAAGCGAGCCCAGATCCTCCAAACCCAGATCCACACCAGGCTAGTCATCAAAACCAGAAATTTCAGCCAAAATTATTCAGTGAGATCTCCTGGGGTCAAAAACCCCCGTTTTTTTTTTTTTTTGTTTTTTTTTTTCAGTCAATCAGTGGAGAGATCAATGTGGAGAAAGCTGTGCATTTTTAGTGAAGCTGTTATCTTTGGTATTCGGGTGTTTGCAGGAGTAAAGTACTCATACATTTTACATTACCTGCCAAAATAAAAACCCAAAAGTGTAGCTTATTTATTTAGAGCTTGAGCCAGGAAGCTGAATGTCTGTTCATTCATGCTGTGCATCTTCCACTCGTAACAGGCACTGACTCACTGAGTTGTTGAGCTGGATATTAAAAAGCAATGGATTGATTCATTTTAGCTATGCATAATTTTAAAAAAATAGCCATGTGTATAAAATACTGCTGCTGAAGGACAGGATGTCATCTCATAGCAACTGGAAGTAAATAAAAGACAGCATTTAAGAATTACTTCAGAAGTTAATTACAAGGAGAAGTCCCAGCAGAGTAGTGAGATGATAAAATATATGTACTGGCCTGACTAGAAATATGGCCAAAAAAATCTGGAATATAAGTAAGTGTTTCATTTGTCTACTTGAAGAACACATCTAAAACATAACCAAACCACAATTTCTTTGAATTTTATTTTCTTAACTGAGGATTCAAGTCTAATGGGTTTTCTTTCTTTCAGGAATACTTCAGCTGACTATTTGTTAGAGGTGGCAGAAATAGAGCAAGGCTAAAACTGGAAAAGCACTTTTAATTCCATTTAGTAGAAACTCTGGGTGAACACAGTCAAACAAAAAAGGTGTCCTCAAATATTCTAAAATAGAACTTTCTACCAAGGATATGCTCACGCACTACATCTTTGTATGGAAATTAAATTTTCAATTCAAAGTTTGAATTTTCAGTTCAAAGTTTGGAACTCAGTTCTCAGGAAACAGATAGGTTAGGTGACCTCATTACCTGATAAATCACTAGAGTGCAAATATTAAAATTTCTGTCTTAAATAGTTCAAGTTTTACTTAAGTTTGTGGTCTAAAATCTGGACTTCAGACGTCTAAAATCAGAGCTGTATATGCAGCAAAAGTTAGTCAGCACATTGAGATAGAGAATAAATGATGTTCATCACCAGTGACACACAAGATGTGAGGCAGCTCACAGCTTGAGCTGCCTCCCTGCTCAAGCAAACAGGTGCTCAGAAATGGTTGGTGTGGTTTTAAATGGCCATTGACATGCATCCCAAGCAAGACTTGGGTTTCCTCTCATAGTGCAGCATAAAACTTTGTCACCAGTCTGCCACTGCAGCCACAGAGTCCCTTGAACAGTCACTGAGTAGTAGCAGCATTTATTACTGTCTTCTGAGTGATGTGCTAGTTGGAAAATTCATATATAGAAAAGAATTCTGGAACTGAAGACCTGCACTGTGGGACCCACCAGCACACAGTGTATCTACAGTGGCTGAGCCAGTTTCCAATGACCCAGACCAGCATGATTCCTGTGTACCTTACTGCCCTCTGCAGTCTGAAGGAGCTGTCAGCACAGCTTTTTTGAACTGAATTTTCACCAGCCTTCCAGTCCTCTGCTCTCTGAGAGTGAAACCACCATCATCTGTGGCAGAAAACATCCAGTGTGGTAGCAGGTTCAAGAAGCTTTGACTTCCTTTCACTGTTCTGGGGCCAGATCCCTCCTGCCAAACCAAACTAAACTGCACCTGGGAAGCTCTCAGCAGTGTAGGGACCGTTCGTGCTCCATTGCCTGATGGGAGGTGTGAAGGTAAAAATGCAGAGCATTAGATTTCCCCAGGGACATCTTTCAGCAGGGAAAAGACTGAGTTGCATTTGGAAGCAATATACTTCAATACAAACCCCATCTAACCAGAAGATGACTTTCTGTTTCAGTACCCTTTCCTTGTGTTATATCCTTATAGGAGGAAGGAAAGTGATGACCTCTGAGTGCACACTACTCCTGTAAATACTGAGGTACAGCTCTTCTTTTGGAGATAAAAGCACAGCAGGCTGGCATGGGAAGGAATGGCAAACAACACAGGAAAAAATTGCAAATTTCCCCTTTTTCAGACTCTGCAAAAGTCTGATTCTTTACTTTGGAGGACTTTCTTCCCTCCTTTGCAGCTCTTTTATGAAAGACACCTAATGATCTATCTGTGATAGAAAGGGACCTGACTAGGTGAACTAGCAAAATGCATTTGAGCAGTAGTGATCAAAACTGATTTATTTAAGACTGGTTTTAATGCAGTATTTACATACACAAAACATAAACATTAATTTTAGAATGAAAACAAGACAGTTCTTCAGTGGACCTACAAAGTTCTCGAATAGCCTTCCAAGTCTTTGGGGGGAAAAAACCCTAACTGCTTTTTACATGTTGCTTGTAAAAACATAGAAAGGGGGGTGTGTGGTGTGCAACAGCAAGGATTCAATGACAAACACAGCATGTCTAATTATCTGCTTCTATGAAATCATTAATTTTTCTGCTTTGCTCAAAAAATCCCAAAGATAAGCAAAGTCAGTGCAGCCTTACCATTACTTCAAAATTTCTTGATTAGTCTAAAAATAGGAGCCAGTAAAGTAAAAGAGAAGATTATAGGAGCTGAGAGAGTAACACAGGGCTTGAAATTTAGTTACTGATAGTGCATTTATGGCAATTATGTAAATCACTGCAATCTTGAGGGTTGATACCCATTATAAACCAGAATGCCTAGATTTTTTCAGTTGCATATTTGACTAATAGTAACAGTAGCATTTATGTAAATGTTAGCTCAAAACAAATTATCTGGGAAGAAAGTTAGATAAGCCTTTGTTGACAATGGTGTTCCACAACTAACATTGTATTTGAGCAAAAATAAAGCTTTAAGTTGCTTTTTTGTTTTCACAAAAACTGTGTTAAATTGTCTGGCACCTATTTTTCCATGAGGTTAGAATTTATTAACATTTTTCACAGAATATAGTCTTGTTCTCTTTGAAATTACACTTTTTACAAATGCACCTTTCATAAAATTAGTGCAATGAATAGCTGCTGCACAAGAAAAACAGTTATTGCTCTGTTTATCCTGAGTATTAATTTTCATGCACTGACTTCATGCACATTTGTTCCTTTAGATTTATTGCTATTTTTTTTAATGTCAGTCAAAAATCATGGCATCATTAAGGTTTAGAATCATTCAAGTTGGAAAAAATCCTTAAATTCATCAAGTCAAACCATTAACCTCCTGACACTGCCAAATCCATCACTCAACCATGTCCCCAAGTGCCACATCTACACATCTTTTAAATACCTCCAAGGATGATGACTCCACCACTTCCTGAGAAGCCTGTTCCAGCCAGTAAGTGAACTGTCTGTCTCTCAACTGAAGAGAGGAATGCTGGTAATAATGCTAAATATATCACCAGTTCCACCCTGCTACAAGGCAGAGAGGACCCTACAGATAAATGCTATTTTTATCTGGGAACATTATTAAATTATGGTTTGGACTTTTTATTTTGTTTATTTTTAAGATTGTGACTATTAGTGCAAGTCAGATCAAACTAAGATAAATGCAAAATGCAAGCAATTAATTCTGAGGAGTCATGCAAGGATAGTCCAGACATTCATGCCTTTCCTTTCCTCTTCTAGCTTCATATCAGAGTAATGAAAACTCTTGGGAACTTCTTTGATCTTTTTTTGTGGCCTACTGGGTCAGAAAGATACAATGCTCAAATTTTTGCCAGCAGCAGAGAAGATGTGTTTAGTCAAAAATAAAGATAAAACAAAACAAAAACCCCCTTATTTTAATAGTCATACCTCTAAATAGAAATTATTTCACATCAGAAAAATAAACATTTAACTAGCCATTCTCCTCTTGACACCTATCAAAACCACCAGAGGCTTTGATGTTTTATGTGTAGTGGTGCAACCTTCTCCCTGGAGCAAGGGTGTTACACATTTCCCTGCTACCTGCTAATATCAAACACAGCCAAAACAGTTTCTTGTCTCTAAGCTTGTCTCTGATGCACCTAATAGCACTTAAATAGGAGCTACTTTTTATCCATGCATGGATTCTGTACACCCTATTATTGCAACAACAGTGCATTACTCCTTCAGTAATCCCAGTAGAGAATGACAGACTGTTCTGAGAGATGGTATTACAAATATGTGACAATCTTCTTTCTAATCAGCCATGGCTGCCTGTTTTATTTCATCGCTGCTATGTCAGCACTGCAGATGGTTAGTAGAAATTGTCACTGTTCCAATTCTCTAGGTAGAATTTAAACACATAATTTATGCTAAATATAATACTTGGATAAACTTGTAAAGCTTGTGCCATATTCAAAGTTGAATCTAATAATTGGGCACATCCTGCCTTTGATCACTTTTACAGTGAGGATGCTGTAAAAGTTACATTTGTGTGAGATCAATACATTGAGTATCTCTCAATATGGCTTCTAGTGAAATGATGATTTTATTCTGATGCTGTTTTGATTTCTTCCTACAATCTGAAGAATTAGATCTTAGTGATTTCATTTTAGTGAAGTTATTCTGACTGATTTTATATCCTCAATTTAAAGTTGTAACCCAGAGCATTGTCCCTCTAATTTGGGATCTTAACATACCAGGGCAGGAGACATTCCATGATAAAGGGAAAGTTAAATAGATTATTTCTTACTGAGTTCTACTGCTTTTCAGTTGACTTGAGGGTATTTTCTGTAAAGATAAGCATAAATATTTTTGTGAAATTATGTTTAATATAACATATAGATAGGAAACGGAAAATTGCTAAGTAATATATCAGTAAGAAGTGTCCCTCTCCATCTCAAGGAGCTGCTCTTCTGATAAATGGAGCAGCATGGTCAAGGAGAGAGGGCTGAGGCTGGCACCAAAGACTGAGAAGATCAAGAGTTGCTGAACCTTGGTAACCTGAGATGGGGACTGCACTAGGAGATTCCTAAACCCTGCCTCCTCTGCCTTTGCAGAAGGAGAACCTCTTCTGCACTTTCCAAGACAGCCTTTAGACACTTTTAAAGACCACGGTCACATTTTTTCCACAGTGAAATCACTAATTATATGCATTTTCAGTTTCATTAAACAAATCTTTGCTGCTCACAAAGGTCACAGTTGCGTCTTGATGAGGAAAATGTGGAAAAATACCCTGATTCATTCACACTCAGTAAAACTAACAAGCAGAACAATATGTTAACATTTCATCTGGACTGCCCAGACTGTGGTGCAGTGTAGTAATGTGCATGCTAATGAACAGTAACTAGCAGCTAATGAAATTGAAGAAATGGGCCATTTTTCTGGTTTATGTTCAGACACCACCCATGGGTCCCATTACTGATCGGTGGCAGGATGCACTGGCAGTACAAATGCTGGGCATGCCAGTTGAGCTGATTCTACCATAAGATAAACTTAATAAATTGATACAAAAATGTTGTACCAGTGTGCCTCTAGTAAAACACAAAATAAGGTACTTTTCAAAGGAAATAGAGTGGTGAAATGATACCAAAACATAGCTACGAATTTCTCAGTGCTGAGAGCTGGGCTTGAGGTTTAAATTGAATTGTAATGGACAATCTCTTTCCCTCCATGACTTAAATTACAATTATTCAGATCATTTATATATCCTGAATACCTTCTTCTGTGATCTTTGAAGAACTTTAGAAAGACAGGTAGTAGCTATTTTTCACTGGGCTGGAGTTGAAGCTGCCCAACATTGCTGTGAACTCAGAATTTCTTGACTCATAAATTCTTCGAAGAAAACAGTAAATAATTTGTAATTATTTGCTCAACTACATGCATTAAGAGAGTTAAGTAATTCCACAAAGAATAGTTGTAAGCACTAATATTTGGGTAAAATATACATAAGGAAAGGGTCTTTGACAATTCGAGACTGCCAAAGATGATGTTAGCATCCTGCCTATCTTTCCCATCTTCAGAATTAGCTCTCTAAATCTGATAAGGTGACTCTAAGACATATCTAAAGATCACAAGGACCTTTCTCATAGGGAAGCCTTTAAATATAGAAGTTACGGGACAGGAATATAAAGAAAAAAAGACTAAATCCCAGTGCAATGCACAAACTTGGAGTAGTTCTAATGAAAAAATCTTATTAACTGTAAGACGCAGGAAAGCTTTTCTAGGTATTTTTTTTTTCTCAAGGAGTTAGAAAGCAGAAGCCTCAGACAGCAGAAAGTATTACACAGCTAATGTTCATATGATCCCCATATCTGTGAGAGCCCACCAGAACAGTTTGCTAAATGAAACAATACATTAAGTTTGTAATTCAGCATGCCTGTATCAGACTTGCCATGAGTATCACCAGAAAGCAATATCGAGATATTTGCAACATTTACTTTCTGGATGCCCAGAATTTTAAAACACAATTCAAAAACTTAGAAGAAATGGTCAGTTCTGGGATGATTTCTTCCCTTATTTCCAAGAGCAATGGCAAAAGCTGAAAAACAAATGAAAGCATACCTTGGATTTCCACTGAAAAGTTTCAATTATCTGTCCATGTTGCACAGATTCACCCATGCTGTTCTAACATGCCAGAAAATCAAAGTTTTTGGAAATGAAATGATCTCTCAGGTTCACTGAAGTTTTAAATTAATTACAATGGAGACAGTTTAGAAGAAGAATAAAATAACAGCTTTCCTATTGCACAAAAAAATTAAGTAATCATAGAAAGGTTGCCATAAACATTATTATAAACCAGTGTGAGTCCTTCAGGTAGACAGACAATCTCTTGTGAACATCCATTTTAAAATTGTAACAATGAAAAATTATTTGTTGGAAAGTGATTCACAGCTGATTAGTCTGAAGACAGAATAAGTAAATGTAGAAGACCATGAAGCTTCTGGCTACATAAGCGGTGATTCATGGGTGGTTTAACACCTGAGATTTCTGTAGCAGAAGTCTTCCAACAAGAACTAACTTAATAACAGATATTGTGAAAATATTGCTCTTATTTGAGAGCAAAATGCTTTTAAAGCTATTATCTGACAATCTTCCATTTTACATTCAAATTTCTAAATACCTTCTATTTGTGTTCTGACTGTAAACAATACATGGAAAAATTCTAAGTCTAAAAATCAGAAAGGCATTTCAGCTGTAATTCACATCGGAAAGAACATGGAATACCTTAAGAATACCAAAAATACTCAAATGGGTTCTCAGATAGTGTAGGAGGCAACACCCTTGAAGTGACAGGTCTTCTTTAAAGTTTGGAGGTGGGGGACCAGCATCTCTCTTCAGATGTGGTGACTAAAGAAATCTCTTGTTGCAGGCACCTCATGTTTTATTAAACTGTTTTAGATGGAATTGTGCCCAAAGGTTTTCAAGATCAGTTGAGTGAGGAGCCAACAAATTCATGCAGAGCTTAAGAGATGTAAATCTATTTTCTATCTCTGTTCCTGATGTGATGTCAGCACAGTAAGCAGAGACTCTAGGGGTCTGTTCTATCCTCTCTGTTACACTTATTAATGGGAAAAGAGAAAGAGGGTGTTTATATTATTGTAAAGGTGGCCCCCCTCACAAAGCATTACCTACATATTACTGCAGAACTGCCAGATCACAGAATCACATAATGAGCATGGTTGGAAGGGAGCACAGTGGGGTTTTGCAGATTTGGGCTTGCCAGAAACATCAAATTTGACCCCAGCCATGGAAATAAGATTTATTGGGCCAGGGGGACAACAGGCATAAAAATTGATTTCTGAAATTATCTGCACAATAAAAAAGCATAAATATTTTTTGATACATACAAGAAATTGGAAATGTCATTATTCAAAGAACCACTACAAATTGCTAAGTATAGGTGCAAACTTTTATAATAACCAAACTCTAGTTTAAATTACATTTAGATGCATTTAATGAAATTGTGAAATATACAGATATATGGTTTCAAAAATAATTAAACAAATTAAAGGAACAAAAATCAGTCAAAGAGTGTTAAATTCAGAAGGCAACCTCTCTCACACAGTCCTTCAGCCAACTGCAGGTGGGATTTTTCAGGGGAGTATCTTACGCATGTGCTCTACACAAAGACTATTCCCATAATCAATGTTTGAGACAGGCCAGTGGGCTTGAGAAACATCTTTTCACAAGAGTGGATCTGAATTAAAACTTCAAATTCAGTTCTGCAGCTGTCAGTCTTATTTTGGCTTTTCCACACTTCAGAAGTAATGTGGTGCTGCCATGAACTGGAGTTAAGGATGTAAAGAAAAGGGTCTTTTTGAGTAAAATCTGTGTTGTGTCACTGTGTACTTGAGCCTCCCAGTTTGAGTGGGAGTTGTGCCTACATCTGGAAATTCAGAGGACTTTTTGTCCATCAGCAAAGGCTGCTAGCATGGTTTACATGTATAAACATGGAAACACCCAACCTGCTTCCTTCTTGAATGAAGTCTGAACCTTCCCTCGTGTATTTCTAACTTAGTAAGCAAAGCTTGACCTTTTGGGGTTTTTTCATGTAATCCTTAGGACTATCAGGAGGCTTCCAGTTTGGAGCAGTTTGTGACTCGCTTTCTTCTGAGGGAGACACTGAACCAGCTGCAGTCCCTCCAGAGCTCCCTGGAGTGTGCCATGGAAAGCACGGAGGAGCAGAGCCAGCAGGAGAGGTGAGCAAAGCCCTCTTAGCTGCAAGGAACCCGGGGGGGAGGAGTGAGGTCATGGTGAACCTCCACAACTGCTTTACATTTCACCCAGAAATCTGATATAGGGAATAACAGGAGAAATAGGGATACACTTTTTATTCCCTATAGGAACCCACTAACTGGAGTTTTCCTGAAATTGAATGCATCTGATCCCGTGGTGGGCTGCCTGTAGAACAATGATTTTGGTACCTGCTAGGTTCTTCTGACTTCTTTTTAAATCCCTGGACAGTTTACATCAAATGTAGAAACCAAACCACTGCAATATAAAGAGCTCTGGAATTACTAAGATGACTGGCTGTTCTGTTTGTTTTTTACAGCTTTATAATTTATCTTTTTTTCATGCACAATGAAAAATGTTAAAAGAAGAAATAGCCAGGCTTTTGCTTGTCTACAGCTTCTTCCTAGAATATATGGCTATATTCTTGGTTAACTTCTAGCTCTACAAACTCTCAATCACCTGGGTAGCCTTCATCCATCCAAGGGGTTTAGCTTGATCTTTGTGATGAGGGTTTGTAGAATCAAGGATCAAAATATTTTTCAAAAGTTACTTGGTTGTATGGATTTTTTTCCTCAGTATGCTACTGTTAAAGACAATAGAGAAAGCAAAATACAAACTGTTGTATTTTGTAGACAAAGATCTTAAGACCTTTCTGTTAGAAATGTAATATTTTTTTCTGTTAGAAATGTAATTTTCTTGTTTGTTTTGTTGTTGGGTTTGAGATCCCCTGAAGTACAGGAGATCCCCTGGTTTTGTGCCAGCATCTTGACTGTAGGAATCAATCAGGTTTTGAAAGTTTGAGGGTGCACCAAGCATGCACAGTGTCTGTGCACCCCTATTCATGCCGGTTCCTCTGCAGTGATACTACAAAACTGTGAATGAAAAAACTGTGAATGATTACTTAG
>JAYDZK010000113.1:126869714-126897805 GCA_034509185.1 Euphonia xanthogaster
ACTGTGAATGATTACTTAGGTCAGGTCAGAACCACAGGTACTGACCTTGAGATTTGTCTCCCACAAAGATTTAGGTTTATGCTAGCTTAACCCTCTTCCTTTTTTTTCTTTTAACTTCTTTAATGACCTAATCAAAATTAATGAGTTATAGTGAAAATCCAGAAAATAATTCAGTGCTCTCAACAGGTATTTCTTTTTATTTAATTCAAAAGGGAACATAAAAGCGCATTTTTTGAGAACAGAGAGAGAAGAGCTCCCCCACATATTTTTTCTTAAGAAGTCTCCTGTGTTTCTGTGCAGAAAAGATCCAACAAAACCAGAAGTGCTCTCAGTTCAGTGGCCAGGAAAACGCTTAGCTCGAAGGCTTCAGAGGAACAACAGCCTGTCATCAAATAACCCTTATTCTAGCACAGGTATGGTATTTCACAGTTAAACATATAGACACATATACAGAAAAATACACAGAAACCTTACTCTCAAAAATTGAATTTAGACCTGTAACTAAGATACTTTACTGACAGAAGACAATTTCAATTTAATATAGAAGATATTAACTGAAAGCAGAGAAAAATTAATGCATATCCATAGATCTGAAATTATAAAGGATAAAAACTTAATTGTGGGCCAAACTGTGTGTTTTGGATTGATTCAGCATTTTTTAGGTAATCTGTATTGCCTGCAAATATGAATGAAAAGTTGAAGGCTATAACTTATATACAGCCACGTTCTCTGCCATGACTCACATCTCAGCTGAGGGAAATAAATAATAAACAGAAAGAGAAAATACAAAACCTGAAAGAAAAGAATATTTCATTTAAGATAATGCAAAAAAAAAAAAATGTCTGCAGCAGCATTTCTGCTTTGGAAGATGATGGAGTACTTTGGTAAACGGGATTTTTTGGAAGCAGTAACATTAAGCATGAGGCTGCAGTGAAGACATCTCCGTGCTTAGTTACATATCCCAGAATCAAGGCATGAAGATGACTGAAACTACAAAATATGCAGTGGGTCTAGCTCACTTCTTGACCATGTGCTGACCTCTTCCTTTCGAACCCTCTGCTAAGGACCTTTCTGTCACCCACATTTATGACTCACTCCCTGCCACTCACCAAATGATGCTGTTTGAGAGCAGTGATGCAGGATGATGTTTGGTCTCTTGTGAATTGGTGTTCCTAACAAGGAAGGTCACAGAGCCTTATAGCTGCACTCCTAAACTCCTAATTCAGAAGGAGCCCCTTATAGCTGCACTCCTAATTCAGAAGGAGCCCAAACAAATGGAAGCTCTACCAAATCCACTTACTGTATTGGCGTAATCTTAAAAAACTAACATTGTCCTCCACAGCTCTACAAATAGCTGACAGCTGTCTACTTTCCTACACAAGGTTTGTGTTTGTCTTGGCACTTGGCCTTCCTGTGTTCTGCCAGCTGCCCACGTGCACAGTAACACTGTGGTGTGTGTATGCACCCAAGGCTCAGGCCAACATTTCTTCAGCCTATGTACCTGTTCAGGTAAAGCCACACCCTGCCTCCACTACAGACCACAGCTGTGGTACATTCTCAGCATTAGGATTTCTTTCTTTGGTCAAAATATATGCAAGTGACACAAGAACTCTCAGCTGGGAAATGAGAAGGTTGATAAATGTGGATAACAAGAGCATTTATTGAAAAATCTTCAATTTCTGATAAATAACCTTCCTCTCTCCTTAAAGCAATCACTGATGTACACATTTACATGGTGGGTGATGTCAGAAACTTCTTTAATAATGCAAATATTTATTTCCTTGAGTATTGTCCTTTTCATTTGGCAGACAGTTTTCATGAGACTTTAGCAAAGCAAAACTTTGCAGAGACATTAGAGAGACTCGCAGAATCACAGAATATCCTGAGTTGGAAGGGACTCATAAGGATCATCAAAGTCCATCTCCAGGCCCTGTGTACTGCCATGCCCAAGAATCCCATCATGTGCCTAGAGCATTGTTCAAATGCTTCTTGAACTCTTGGTGCTGTGACCACTTCCCTGGGGAGCCTGTTCCAGTACCCAGCCACCCTCTGGGTGAAGAGCCTTTTCCTGATAGCCAACTTAATTCTCCCCTGACACAGCTGGATGCCATTCCCTTGGGTCCTGTCACTTGTCACTCTCACCAAAGAGGAGAGATGGGTACCCATCTCTCCTCTTCCCCTCCCAAGGAAGTTGCAGACTGCGATGAGGTCTCCCCTCAGTCGCCTCTTCTCCAAACTGAACGAGCTAAGTGACCTCAGCTGCTGCTTCTATGGCTTCCCCTCAAGGCCCTTCACCACCTTTGTAGCCCAGATGCTTGTGCCTGTCTAGAGCAGTGTTGTCTAGCTCCAGCCTTGCTATAACACATCAGATTGGGTTGGATGAGGCACTGAGCAATCTGGTCTAGTGGAAGGTTCTGTGCCCGTGGCCGGGGAGTTGAAATTTGACAGTCTTTGTAGTCCCTATCAACACAAACCACTCTATGATCAAGTCACTACACAGAGAGGAATATACCTGCAGTGGAGATGGAGAACTCTCTTCTGTTACCAGCATGATTTCAAAAGCACTGGCATTAATCTATAATGTAGTTTTCATTCTGTCTTGGATTCCTATTGTGTCTTAAACAGAAAGAAAATAATTCATCAAGAGTCAAATCATGCTTTCCTTTAGTTTCACCTAAATGAACATTGAACTAGCTGCAGCACAATCTTTGAAAAGCCAAAAAATTTGCAGGGTATTTTTTTTTTATAAAATACAGGAATACACTGTATCTACCAGCAACTTAGCAACATTTTATAAATGTTTATCTTTTATCATTTTCAAAGGTTGGATTGAGGAAGACAGCCAATGGGTGATACAGATAAACAGACTCCAGAAGCTAATTGATAGACTGGAAAAGAAGGTGTGCAGGCTTCTTCACCTGTTTCTTCTTTCATTTTCAGTAAATGAATCCTTGAACCACAAATGTTTTCAATGCCCCAGTTGCAAGATTACCTAAGAGAGCTAACACTCATTAAATGCCTACATTTTTCTTCCACCTTCCTCTTTCCTATTCATGGCATTGTTTTTCCATGCTTCCCTTTCCCCCTCCCATCACCACAGATTGAACTTTTCATAAAGATGTGAAAAATTGTATTTTTCTATGACTGGAGGATGTTAATGCATTCAGCAGTGCTTGTTTGGGAGATCATGCTATAACCTTCCCCTTTTAGGATCTGATATTTTCCTCTTCCTCTCTAAACTTTTCCATGAAAGCTCGACAGAAAGTTTTTTTTTCTCCTTTCCCATCAGAGAATACTCATTTATAAAGATTAAACCACCTTCCTTGTCAGTACAGTTCAACCAAAGTCTGATGAAAAATTTTTGGGAGATGGCTGCAGCAGCCCCCAGAGCCCAGAAACCACCTGTGGTTCCCACACCAAAGCAGAGCCCTCCAGGAGTCTGACAAATCACCCATCTGATCAACAATGCCAGGGCTTCCCAGTGCTTGTAAAATCCTGAGCCACATCTGTCAGTACAGAAAATATCTATTCTTCATTATTACTCAGACTTGATTGCTACTCTGGTGTTCAAAAGTTGTCTTATAGTCTGTGTGTGATGATTTAATTTTATTTTTATTTTTTTGGAGAAGAAAGAACTGCAGAGGAAAAAAGTAAGGTTATAAATTCCTGAGTGGCTCTCTGCATTAAATTTCCCTATTGAAGGACAGACAATTTCAGATATGCACTAGGGGAGTGGCTGAATTCATTGGATTTTGAGACCCAGGGTGTTTCTTCCTCTGTGTCCCCTAGAGGTGAGGTTTTGAGTTGTGCTCTCAGACCCAGGAGTAGCTCCAGTCCCGGTGCAGCTGATGCTGTTCCTCCCCACAGGTCAGTGCTCACCAGCAGTGAGACTGTGCCTGCACTCCAAAGACACTGGCAGGGGTCTCTTCACCAGCCCACACACAGGCAGCACTCACAGGGACATGAAACAGCCTGATCCTCTTCTTTCTTTCTAGCTGATTGGGATATTCCCCTGGGAATATTGTCATCTAGTATTTGTGGCTGGACCCATACCCCTTGCCCAGGCACTGGCTCAGACCTTGGGTCAAGGCAGAAAAATGTCTCCTGTTACTCAACCACTAATCCAACTTGAGTTCAGTAGCAAGTTACACTCAGATAATAGTTAAGTAATGGATTTAACAAAAAAACCCAGTAAATGGTGGTGTTTTGGCACAGGCCTCAGCAAGAGAAGCATACTGACCTTTCTTTGCCATTCCTCCCCCCCAAATGAAAAAAATGCCCCTAATTAGCTTTCCCCTTTGGTCCCAGTTTGGTACTTCTGTTATCTCAGCCTAATTACTGATTAGCTGCATATGGCCACCCCCTACACTGCTGGCCTTCTCCAAAAGGAGCCCAGTATTCCCTTTGGTTATCCCTGCAGTCTGACAGTCTCTTGCATCACTTCTCCTTAGCCAGCTGTGAAATGTGGTTGTTCCTTGTGGCACTGTCCATGACTTCTGTCAGCTTCTCACTCTGTTCCTTGCCATGCCCTGCAGCTCCTCGTGGTGTGCTCAGTGGGGTAAGCTCTGGCCAGGGAATACCCGTGAGCCTCTGTCCCACCACTTCCTCCCAGAGGTCATTTCTGCATCTTAGAAAGGCAATTACACAGCAGTTGCCACATTAATGGCATTTTAGTAGCAACTAGATCTTTTTCTGGATAGATATAAATTGGATTTTGAAATGTCAAAGTCCACCATGAAAGGTAAGTTTGGCTTTACTCCCCACTTGGCTTTGGAAACAGCAGCTCTCTGCCCAATTGCCACCTGACATGGACTGATGCCAAAAAAAAAAAAAACCCATTGAAAAGAATGTTACTTTAAAAAGAAATAAACCTGGCATTCAGCAGTAATGCAGTGCAAATGTTACAGAAAGCAGCCAAACATTTTGTGGTAAATAAACTTATAACAAGGACATTATAAAATGATCAAATTTCCTACAGACAAATGACAGAGAACCTGAAAAAGGATCTGAAAAGGATCTCTGTGCCAAAGGGAAGCAGTGACAGGGCATAGACCTCCCATAATTACCTCCTTGTCAATATAACACTTGATTAATAAAACATAGTAATTACATAAGTCTAATTTTTCCAGTAGACAACCTCTTATATTCACCTTTGCCTAACTTTGCATCTACTTGAATTTTTATCTCACAACCATGTCTGACTGTGAGAGGCATTGAATACCAGCTGCATATCAGACTAAAACCCCTCTTTTTGACTTTGCCCTGAAAAAAGATAAGAAAGGGTTGCACAATCATGCTAAAAGGCAATTTCAGAAGCCACCACTTCTCAGCTGAGGTGAGGTAGGATTGCAAAGGCATTTTAAAGCCTCCGAGCTGCATCCGTTTTTATTTCCAGGCTTTACTTACATATACTGGCAAAGAAAACAATTATTTTCTTGCTACATTTAGATAAACTTTGCGGTACTTCCTTGAGTCATTCCTTTCCTCTCTTTTTCCGTATGTTTTCTGACAAAAAAATGGCAGTGAAAGTGAACTTTCACATCAGGAATATGTATTTTCCCTTCAGTTTTTTTACCCGAAGTGTCTGCTCTGACAATAGAGCTGGCTGTCTTTCCCTTCCCACACACATTTAATGACTTCAGCCACACAGCAGCTTCTGAATACTTCACTCCTGCCTTGCTCTGCCACCTGCTGCTGGTGGAGGTCCTCTGCTCCTTTGAATTCTCCCTGCACATCTCTTGCTGGCTTCTCAGCGAGTACAGCATCTGTGCTGGCAGAACAGCTGCTACCTGAGGTTAATCAATCCTCACCCAGGCTGGGGGTGGGAGAAGATTTTTCTCTTTGTTGCACAAGAACTGTGTTCAGTGAGATGTGAAGCACCACTAACAGAGTGTGTTTTGCTCCAGCTGCTTATTGCAAGTCAATCTGCTTTTTTTTCTCAGGCACATGGATATTTTTTAGAATATCATAATGGCACTGGGTTAGGAAGTACTGCATGTGCCTGGCAAGTAAAGACTGACTTTTTTGTGTGCTACTGTTTGGTGTTTGTGTGAATCACTGATTCCTGAAGTGCACATCCAGTTTGGGTACCAGGTGTACTCACAGACTCATCTCTTTGCTGCTGCCCAGCCCATTCTCACAGCAAGGGCTGAAGACAGGTTCAGAGACCTGACTTGGACCATCATGCACATCTCTTTCAATGCTAGGAAACAGCCCCTTGAAACCACAGATTCCCTGCAGGGAAGTTCCTTCTGTGTAAAGTCTTATGGTTGCACAACAGTAGCTGATAGCTCATTTCGAATTGCCTTCTTGCTCATCTCCACAGTCCATGTGACAATTTGAGAGGATGTCTGTCTTTTCTCAATCAAGTCCAACATACACTTGGGAACAAACAGATTTGTTAAAATGAAAAATCACCTGCCAAGCACTATAAATAAAACTTTACAAGACAGCTTGGGCTGGAATTAACCACTGAGGCATGCAAGATCTTGTAAAACTTGTGTTTGACTTAGAACTAATAAAGAAGGGATTTAACTTCTTGAGGTAGAACAGATTCTAGTTATTGGAATAGTTTGTAAAAAATGTAAGAGCAGAATACATCTGTATTATTGACTCTTCTTACAATTTCTATTTTCTTTTCAATTGCCTCAAAGGACCTAAAGCTTGAGCCACTTGAAGAGGAAGTTTTGGAGGAAAATGCAAGATCTGTAAGTACTGTTCAACATAATGATTCTGGCATTTTATTTTAAATACCAGGCATTGAGACCACACCTGGTCTCTTTCATTAAAAAATAATTTTAAAAAATCTTTATCCTCCCTTTTTCCAGTGATAAGAATCCATTTCAGTTAGCAGAATACACTGTGCAAAAGACAACAGAACAAAATTTAGAATGTGGGGGCAAAACTTTTATATTAACTTTTTACATTGTTTTTAAAGGATAGAGTGAGCCAAAACCTTAACACACATAAGGAGAGAAATTAATAAGATTTACCAAATTTGGCAGCAATACTTATGGGGTGGAAGCTTCTCTGCTCCAAATGCTGCATGCATGCTTTAGCCATTGTTGTACAGCCTCCCTCCCTCCCAAAACTGCTATAGGAAATCTTATGAGGTAAAATCGAAGAGT
Source organism: Euphonia xanthogaster (assembly GCA_034509185.1). Classification (NCBI taxonomy): domain Eukaryota; kingdom Metazoa; phylum Chordata; class Aves; order Passeriformes; family Fringillidae; genus Euphonia; species Euphonia xanthogaster. The sequence continues at coordinate 126,876,842 of JAYDZK010000113.1, forward strand.
ATCTCGTGCTCATTACAATCTACAAAACCAAAATTGTGACCAGAAATAAACTTACTGTTAAACAAGTTTATGTCCCAAGATTGATACACTAGCATTCCTAAATTCATAAACCTAAAGTTCATTCATTTGAACCTAAGAAAATGCAAATCAAATATACATTAAAAATTATTTAATCACAGGAGTTGCATTAGATTTTTTTTAAATGAGATTATGCAGCATTGCTACACAGACTGCTTATAATCCATGATATAACAGTATTCATAATCAAGGCAGAAACAAGTCAAAATCCTGCATGAGAAATTAGGTTGTACTCATTAAGAAGCACATAGTGTTGCTTAAAATGTTCCATTAGTAAAGTTGACAAGCTTCAATATATTAATCATTAAATAAACAACTTGAAAGAGCTAAATGATAATTATTTTAATTCAGGATAGATAGGTCTTCTGCACTGCTGTTTCCATAGTCCTGTTTATAAAGACTGTTCATTTTCCTGCAGAGCTACTGAGGGAAGACTTCCCTCTATTCGTCACTTGATGTGGGCTATCTGAGGCATCTCAGTCAGGTGAGGGGCAGGGCTCTAAAAGGTAAAAACTATGGAAGCACCTTAACAAAAGCAACAATGCATCCAGTGCAGGTTGTGGGGATATTCTCTTATCCCAAACCTCACACCTGCTGGCATACAGATTCATTTCAAGGAAACACATTGACTTTCTTACTGAACATCTCAAAGACCAGCCTTTGCTTTGCCCTCTTCTGAAAAGACTCTCTCCTCCAGAGTTAGGACAATGATCAGAAGTGGACACTCATGCCCAAACATAAAAGCCATGCTTGAGCATTTCTACTTCTCCACTCCAGATCACTAAAACAGGAACTGCAAACTTCAAGGGAACTTTTGTGGGTTTTCTTCTATGGTTGTGGTTTTACTGTTTCACGATAGACTTCTCTAAGTTTAAAGTACAAGGAATTCAGAGGAAGCTGTGGCAGTAATATTGTCATGGTTTTGTATCAGCACCTAATGATCGTTCAGCACCAAATGTCTGTGAAAGAAGAAAAAGTGGAGGAATTCTGTCTTGCTCTGAAGCAGCACCTGGAATCTGCTTCTGCTCAAGGTGGCTGCTTGCAGTAAGTGCAGGGTTATTGTCCTTGGGCTGAAGGAAGAAATGTAGTCTTTCTTCTTTAATAACTCGAATTGTTTCTGAAGAGAGAACCTATGACACCTTTCTTAGTGGGTTATGGTGTGTGTGTGTAAGATAGCTTTTTAAAGACATCTAGAACTAGAAAGAGATGCCAGAATGTGAAGATTTTAGGTACTATCACAAAATGACTGTACATCCCAAAGATGCTAAACAATCTTTTCAGGCTTGTTAGCTCTGCAAGTCATCAATTCATGACTTCTGGAAGCTCCTAGGCTGACATTCTTTATTGGAAAACTCATTTGCCATCCTTCATTTATGCTCACCTGGAAAAGGAGCAACTTACCAACTTGTTCAGCAGTTCTCTGCATGGAAGAATTCAGAATCTTCTCTTTAGGCTGTCATTCTAAAATTTTAATTCACAATAAAGAATTGGAAAAATTTAAAAAGCAAAATTTTCAATGAACCTGTGTTTCTGCTTTGCTCCTTTTAGAATTAATAAAACATTAGAGCCGGGTTAAGAATATATTTTAGTGGCTTACCACTGTACTTAATTTCTGAATTTAACATAGTGGAGAGATCTACTATCATACATACTACAGACCATTATGAAAAAGATATTTTTGTAATGTGTACACGACACAGAATCTTCCCATCTAGTCAAGGGCTTCAAAGACTGCCTCTCACATCCCTAATTTATGTGTCTTGTTGCTATGAGATTATCACAATTAGGATTTTATCAGTAGTGTCCACACAGACCAGAAAAATTAAGCCGGAAGAAGAGTGATCTTTCTGCAGTGGTTCACCTGTAAAGGCAGACTGATGAGGAAAATAAAATTCTCTTGTTGGCTAAGAGATGGAGAAATACCCCAATGAGAAGTCCTCCCAGCCTCCTCCCAGAAATGAACATCCAGCAAAACACTGCAGTGAGTGCAGATTTGTTGGGGAAGGGAGATGACATGACTTCAGAATGCAAGTTAGCAAGTGGTGTCAGAAAGTTCCTTTCTTTCCCAAGTTTACAGGCATTTGGTAAGTCTGTAATGCCACCTAATGGATGGGTTTTGCTGGAGCTATAAATGACAGTGACTTGTTTTTTCGACCAGCTTTTGATATTTTGGCTATTTTACCATGCACTTTCACATACAGCAGGAGAAAACCAATAAATCACAAAACATTGCTGACCACAGTATGAAGCATAAGCTGAGACCAGTTTTCAAGCACATCATTAGTGACGTCAGCAATCTCACACTTGGGCACATGGAAAAATCCGTATAGATATTTTCTGTGCTATTTATCTAAACACCAATTTGAGTACCCAAGTGAATAAGTACCCTACACACTATAAAGCTTTTATGCTCAGGACAGTAAGCAGGATGATTCTGTGTAGAGGAGCAGATATCCTGTGGGTCATTTTGCACTCCCGAGAAACTGTTACTTGAATAACTTAAGAACAAGTAACTAGTATGCAAAATATTATTTTAAAAGTGTTTCTGCAGCAGATGTCAGCCTATATGGCTTTTTGCTCCATAATATGTACATTATTTCATTTACTCCATTTGCTTTCAAAGCACCTACATTCTATGACACTTGGATGCATCTCTCATACAAAAGGATTACTTCTACTTATTAGATGATCTTCCCTGAACACCTGTTTCATTAACTTTCTGTTTAGTGTTTGTTTAGATAACTTACACTATTGGAGCAATATGAAAAATTATTTTCATAAAAATGTTACCTAATAAAAATAAATATACAAGGGTTTTTATTTTTAAAAGCTCAGATAATTTTAAGTATGTGATCACTATGATCACTTATTTGTTAAGTTTATTAATTGGGTTGGTATTGGGTTTGATTTTCTTGTTTTGTTCTGTGGGGTATTTTTCAAAAATCACTGCATTTTTTCCTACTGGTAAGCAGTTAGGAATAAAATGTATATGTCCAGTAATTTTGTTTTGTTTCATTAAATTAGTTCTATTGTGAAATTTTTAGTGTTTCCGTACAGAAGCTTCCAAGTAATTTCCACTTCATTGTTTATGAGTTTTGGGAAAACAGCAATGCCTGGAATAGGTAAGTATCAGGACTTCTTTGATGGCTTTCTTTTTTTTTTTTTTTTTTGGTAATACATAAGTTTTGAAGGTTAGAAATCAATTGTGTGGAAAGACTGAGTACAAATTACTTTAAATACTGCTAATTGATCTTTTGCTAAATACATCACAATTAATACTTCAGAACAATACTTTAGTTGCTAAAGACTTGAATTTACTGGAACATAAATAAAAATTCCAGAAAGACAATGGTGATTATTCAAAGCAGAAAGAGTCTGAAAGTGAGTACATAAAGATATAGCATTAGGGAGATGTTAGTTCCTCAGAGACAGAAAACCAGGAAGACAGCAATAGCACCAGGTTCACAATAAGGAAGAAGAAACAAAAAGACATAATTATTGAAAGAGAAGATGTGCCAGCCCACAGCACACATCAGTAGTTATGGGGAGCTCTCCCAAAGCTTCCACATCACAGGAACCCATCCAACAGACTCCCGGAGTGTCTCCTTTGGGCCCAAAATAGAAATTATTAAATCTCCTACCAGCTGAATTCTAGCCTCCGGCAGGCAGATGACTAAGGAATTGAGCAGAGACAAGGGGATTGTCCTTACCTACATTTGGTTACAGCACTCAAATACACCAACCCTATAATCCTAAATCTGTAGAGAGACCCTGTTCTTAGGGAGATGGAGAAGTCTCTTGCAGATTTTTTGCTTTCCTTTCAAACCAATCCCCAGTTTTCCTGGGTTTCCTATCACAGAGACTCAGGAACACTGGTAACACATGTCAACACTGTCCTGGGTCACAGCCAAGAGATGAGCATCAGACTGACAGCGTGCTGCACAGAGGAAAACCTGGGTTTAGTATATCGTGCAGGGACTTCATAGCTTATCTGGTCTCCTCTCCCATTATCACTTAAGTTTTTAAGCACAGAATCTCTGTACAGCATTAATTGTGAAATTTCTTATGCTCATTAAAAAAATTGAGCCCCTTTAAAAAACCTGTTACATTTTTACTTTTTACAATTATTTAGCCACCTTCAAATGAACTACAGCAAGGTGTTCCAGAGAAGTAATGTGGATTTCTTGGAAACTCAGCAGCTCATCACAACAATGCTAGTCCCTGGTAAATATCACCTTTTCACATTATTTTTTTTTTGTTATATGAGAATGGTTCTATTAGTGTGTTCCATATGCGAGACCACTGCATAATATCACCCTTATTCAGATCTTCTTTGGTAAAGTATAGAGGAGAAAAGGACCCCAAATGTTTCTATTTTAACCACATAAATATAAAATGCATCAGCAAGGAGATGACCCACAGTGCTTTATTTTGCATAGTGTGAAGGTACACAAACATACACTATTTAAGAAAATATCTAGAATAAACAATACTATTTGTAAATGGTAAAATAGACCCCATTTAAGATTTTCAAGGAAAAAAAATGCTTTCTTATTAAGACTTCAATTTATTCCTTCTAACATTGACGGAAGGGAGGCTTTATTACCAGTAATTGATATTTACTAACCAACTTGTTGCACACACATCCTGCTATGTTAAAAAAAAAAAAAAAAAGCAAGGTGGTGAAGATTCCAAATTATTATTCTTAATACAAACCAATGAGCATGTAACATCTTTCTACTAGAAATAAGAGTTAAAAGACACAGTAAAGGTGCAGGATGAAGCAAAGAAAGCATCAATCCCATATTTACAGAGAGAGAATAGTAATTTTTTTTAATTTAATGGAACACAAATCTATTACAATGAAGCCCTAATTTCCTATGTGTCCGAGTAGAGACTAAATTTAAAATAATAAAACCCCACTTATTAGAAAAATAAATGTAGTCCTGTACCTGGGGATTGTCCTTAAACCAGCCAAGACATCTTCAGACCTCATGAGCCTGATGTGGACACAAAATTATATGCCAGGGATTCCTGGAGAATCAGGAAATTGAAATTAATGAACCAAGTATCTCTGTAAATCATGTATCTTACTGAGATATTGCTGGATTTAAGACAAACTAGATTGTAGGAAATAATAAAGCCTTTTTCCAAAATCCTTTGTGTCCAAGAGACCGCACATGATCCAGCAGTGTTCCAGGGTAGTTTATTCATGGGTTAAGTACAATTAATGTAAAATAAAATGTAAACATAATTTTTAAGTGCCTAAATATGGAAGTGTCTGAAATTGGATTCCAAGTACTGATTAAAGCATTTACTCTGCCTGCTAAGAAGGATTTCAGTCTGCAGAACTCTGTCCTGGCAGACAGTTACCATAGAAACAGCATTTCTCCCTGTGCACTCCTTGCTGGCGTTAGGGCATGGGTGGGGGGGCAATGGGAATTAGTGCCTTCACAGTTCTTTGTACAATATTATACATTACCTGTCATTTAGAAATCTGCACGATTATTTGAACTCTGTTTCATGGAAAGAGCTTCTCACAACTGATCTATACATATCATATTTCTGTTTGAAAGACAGAAAATGATCTTGAAGTCAAAATGCAATGGCTGCAATCCCACCAGTACACTTTGCAACATAATTTTAGACACCATAAAGTGATATCACTGTAAAATTGGAAGGAAAAAACCCCTAAACCTGTCTGCAGTTAGAACACAGATAGGCTCTATTCTAAAAACAAATGTACCCTAGCTGAGAAACTTCCAATTTTTTTTACACATCTGGGTAGATAAGAACTGAATCAATTGCAAATTGTAACCTGAATCTGATTCATTCAAAGTTTACAACCTGTAAGTCTTTACAAATTAACTAAAATTAGTAAGGATGCACTTATGTGGCCAAGAATGATTCAGGAAGAAAGTTTTCAATTGTGTTTGATCCAGTATTATCCCCCCAAAAAATTAATTTACCATAAGTTAAGAGGACCCACAAGGTATTATAACCACTCACACACCTGTTAACTCACCCAGTTGCATCTACCAGGGTGGCATGAATCATTCAGTTCACATTCAGTGAATGTCTCATTTTTATACAAGATCTGGACTTGAGGACCCTAGAGAACCTTTGGGCAAAGAAAACAAGATAAGGGGAAAACATTGAACACTTATAACACTATAACCCATGACATAAATAGCTAAATGGGCATTTTTGGGGGCCGAAACATCCACTGATGTTTCAAAGACTACTAGGTTCATAGTCTCAATTCAGGTAGGACTCTTGAGTATTTTCTCCTCATGTTTCTTCATGCATAATAATTTTCATTAAAATAGCATTAGTGGAAGAATTTATGGATACATACATGAGAAATAAGTTCTGCTAATGAATTTTTGTAGTGTGACACCTATGTGGCCTAGAACACTCCTTTACTAAGGGCACTTGGCATCTCAGATACAGTCCCAATTTCTTTCCTTCCTTCCCATCTCTCTCCATAAATCTTGTGGTTCCTCTCTGCATAAGGTTCCATTTCAAAAGGCCAAAGGCTAGAGATTGTGGGGAAGAAATACAAATTGGTTTCACCCCAGCACTGCCTAAAATCTGGTGATTACAGAACTTTTTATGGGAATGACATTTTGCAAGTCCATCAATTCTCTTACTTTTGAGGACAAAAAGTTATTAATTCCTAGAGTTGTATAAAAAACCCATCAGATTTGAATAATGTCACCAGGAAAGCAAGTCATTAAAGCTAACACAACCACCCAGGGAACACAGTGCTTGGGTTAAAAACTGACACACACAGCAGCACGGGACTGAGGATTTATTTGGTTTGCCCTCAGGGCGCTTCATTCTATGCAGCTGCACCTATGACACATTAATGTTTCTTTGGATGTTATCAAAAAGAGATATAATTATTGTGATAAAACCACGTTCCCATCACTTACACTCAGTTCTCCCAGTATTTTGAGTATTTTTTCTCACCAGTATTAGCTGCATATATAAACAAACATTTAATTATATATGTTATAGGTATTTTATTTAGAATTTTTACCAGAGGTCAAAAAAGAACTGAAATTTGTACTAAAAAATAAATAAACTCTGCTCTCTTTCAGCATCGTGGTGGGTCCTCAATAACAACTAGAAGCTGTGGTTCCAAGTAATGTTAATGTTGTATTGTCTTTCATTACACTAACATTCATATTGCAGTGTACAGGTGAAATTATGATAACATTTGTTATTATTGATGGGATCTTTTCCACTTTATCCATTCTAAAATCTGGAAAACTGTGCATTTTATACCTTTTCTTCTTGTGACTAGTTCAGTGAAATGATGCATTCTAAAAACTGAAATAAGACAACTATGATAAACTGTTTATTTCTGTGACAGTCCAAACTGTCACAGAAAAGTATGTCTTGAATGCATGACTAAATATTTGTGAAAAGTTTTATTATTGCATTAATAAACAGCCATTACTTAGTGCTGTTGTGGTCTCCTTTAAAAAAAAAAAAAAAGACATATGAACCTGAACACACATTTTCATACATGTCTGCAGAGAATCTGTAAATCATTAATGAAAAGAATAAACATAGGGAAAACTCTGTGCTAATACAGAACTTCCCCCAGGATATTTTCTGCTCACCACAAGACAAGGCAGCACTATCTTCTCTTCATAGATTCTTAGCCCTTACCCTCCCAAGAGGAAACATATCCGCCTCTCTCTTGTCACTCTAGATCCCCAGACTGAACACTGCACAACCTCTATTTCCCGACCACTCAGAAAATATTTTCTTTAGCTCTTTGGCAGGTCACTGCAAAATCATTAGAGAAACTGCAGTTACAACATAAATAGCCATAAACCTGGAGCTTGTTTGGAGGTTGGTTCTAGCAGGGGGCAGGGCTACTGTATACCCTTGACCAATGAACAGCACGATCTCCATGGGGAAGATGAACCTTTTCAACCAGGGTGCAGCTTTGGTAGGGATGCACATGGAGCATTGAGGAGGAAGTGGACCTGGACTCACCAGGCCAGCCGGGTCAGCTCAATCAGCCTGGTCATCAGTGAGTGACAGGGGTTGCAGCCAGACTGCCCTCACATCCAGGGGTCTGGGGGTCCTGGTTGATTGAATATGAGCCAGCAGTGCCCTGACAGCCAGGAGAGCCAGCCCTGTCCTGGGGGGCATCAGGCACAGCATCACCAGCTGGGCAAGGGAGGGGATTGTCCCACTTTGCACTGGGGCAGCCTCACCTTGAGTGCTGGGGGCAGTTTTGGGCACAATAATATAAAAGAGGCATTAAGCTATTTAAGAGTATCCAAAGGAGGGACATGAGGATCGTGTAGGGCCTACAGGTCTAGCCATACAAGGAGTTGCTGGGGTCACTTGGTTGGTTTAGCCTGGAGGAGACTGAGGGGAGACCTCATTGCAATCTGCAACTTCCTCATGAGGAGGAGAAGCAGGCACTGATCCCTTCTGTCTGGTGACCTGTGACAGGACCCAAGGAAATGGCATCAAAATGTATGAGGGGAGACTGAGATTAGGCATTAAGAAAATGTTCTTTATCCAGAAGGTGGAGGAACACTGGAACAGGGCAGTGGTCACAGCACCAAGCCTGAGAGTTCAAGCAGCATTTGGACAATCCTCACAGGCACACGGTATGAGTATCCAGGGCCAGGAGCTGGACCTCAATGATCCTTGGGGGTCCCTTCTAGCTGAAGGTATTCTGTGATGCTGTAAGACCTGGAAGTAGAATACATGATTCCCTAGCAAGGCATGGTGTTGTCACCTGCATCTGAGGTGTGCCCTTCAGCCCAAGAATGGGCAAACAACCACTGTAACCTCAGCTCCACAGCAGGTTGACAAGCTCTGCATGCTACATGACCACTCTCTCCATCCATTTAGCAGTCTAAGGTTACAAACAGTACCCAAAAAGAAACGTAAAAGCCATGCTCAATAAAATTAATTAAACTAAATAAACCATGTTCAATTAAATTAAATAAACTAAACCACCTTGTTTAGTTTTATTTCTTCCCAACAAAAAAAGTTACCATATATAATTGAAAAGGGGGAATTCCAACTACAAACAAGCAGTCTTCATTGCAGTAAGGGCCTGTATTACAGAAAACACAACAAGGTCTGAGCTCAAGATTAAGAAAGGGATCACAATGAGGTCCCTGCATGCAACCAAGGCGATTTGATTCTTATCTGTAGAGTTTTGTGGCGAGTTATTTGCCTAAACAAAGGCATCTAGTGCACGTGAGTTACTGTCGGGGACACCAGCTGGTCTCCAGCTCCCAGCTGAGGATGACATGTGTTACCTGTAGTTTGTCTGTCATTCATGCCAGGCTCATGCAGTATGTGGGCTGGAATTCCAGATGAGTCTCAGATGACACCAGATGCCTACCTTTAAGCAACTGAATCAAGCCCTTTGCCAATAAAGTTCATGAGGCCTGGGTTCTCCACACAAATGTGGATGTCAGAGAGGGATACCTGCACATCTGAATTTATGTGCCCCCGTTACTGACAAATTTCACCTTTATCTCACTCACAGTAACTCAGTGAAAGTGAATGCTTTAACAGCAAAGTCCAAGGCTTTCCTGTATTGACATGATCCAGCTACCAATCTGTCCATTTGTAAAAGGCCACCGAAATGACCCTCACAAATTACATCAGTATAAGGTTAAAGGTTTCTTGTCTTAATCAAAGTAAATCTACTCGTACTCCTGAACAACTGGCTGCTGTTTTTCCTACGCCAAGATATTAGGCTAGTGTGTAGCATGGGGGTTTTTGTCGCTACTACCTACCAACAAAGGAAATAGTGTCATGTGACACAGAATCAGGGAAAATCCTTAAGTGAAAAATGACATACTACACTAAGGTTTGTAAAATTTTTCATTTTCACTGGAAAAAAATGTATTAAAATAATTCTTACAATAACCTGCTTTAGAATTTCATGTCAATTAGGTGCTGGAAGGGTGAAAAAAGTTGTAGGAGGTCATATGTCCTTATAACTATAGTAACTCACCTTTGTATATATACTAGTAAACAAACACCTTGATGAATCATACACAGGAAGTTTGAGAAGTTTCACTTAGGAGTTTTGAGAGCTACACAAAGGAGCTGTCTTTGATGCATATTGGGAAAAAAGATCCATATGACTCACTCTAAGAAAATCCCAGTGATTAAAAACTAACCAACAAAAAGATTTGCATCATTCAGGAAAATAAATCTAGTGCCGATCCAACAAAACTTGAGAGGTTTTTGCATAACTGCAATTGCCATTTAATACATCCTCATTTACCTTTCGTTATCATTTGTGACAGAGGGTAAAAAATTGCCTGCAGTACCCAAATGATATTAATTATAGGTCTAAATACACATTCAGAAGTTAACTCTATTCATACAAGATATTTATTATTGATGCCTATCAACTGATGGATGCTTTCAAGAAGTACTATGGTATCCACTTCAGTACTGAATACCATAGTCATTTAAGGGAAATAGAATTAAGTCTGCATTGATACACCCATCTACCCATGTAAGACAGAGGATTAAAATCTGTTTTGTTCCTCAGTTTTTCCTATTACTTTCCACTTCTCAAAGTCAAGAACACTGGACAATTATTTACAAAGAACTTTAAGGAATGCAATGCATAGGCAGCTCTCCTGTCCTGATGCAGGATGTGAGAAAATTCCTCTTGTTAGTGAAATTATTACTAATAAGAGACTTAATACCTTGAAAGAAGGTATGTGTATCAACAAGATATTAAAGAATATCTTGTGTCAAGATGAAGATTTCAAATTAAGAATAAGCAAGTTAAGTTTTGTCAAATAAAAACCTCCAAAAAACCCTCTCTACTACTAGAGGAGTAGATACCCTAAGACATCTGAGATTTGACACAGCCAGTACTTGTTGTTCCATGTTTACTTCTGAGGAACGGAGTTGGGAGCAATCAAGAAGTCCAAGTCAAGTATTTATTTAGAATTTATGGTCAGGCAAAATATCTGGCTACATAACACAAACAATTCAATGACAAAATTCTGCCACACCAATATGTAAAATTATTTATTTTCACTTTAATCATATTGCCATTTCAGGCATTACAAATTAAAGGTTTGTCTCTTAAAGCATTCAGGCAATTACAGGAAGAAACAGGCATTTTCATAGGTTTCACAGGGTCGTACTTCCATCTGCAGGCACCCAAGTACCTTCAAAAATCTTGAAGACCTACATCAAATGTAGCTCCCTCAGTGACAGACCTTGGATCTTCCAAACAACATGTCACTTCTTGCAGATGTCAATGAAAGGTTTGTTCTTTACCTGTAAGACAAACCAACCCTCAAATTACTTCTATTTTAACAGATCACTTAAAGTTTTCATTTCAGTCTGCTTGTAATTCTTTTCTACTCCACGTACATTTCACAATTTGGAATTTTTTTATTATAGCAAACAGTTCTATTTTCATTAATCATAGCGACTTAATCTAAAATTTTCCTATTGTGTGTCAACACAGTAGTAACATCTGTTCCAATGCTGAGCTATGTATTGGTAGCCCTGATCCCCACATCTGAAAAAAAACCCAGTGTCCTTTGGAACAAATGCAGTCCACAGTCCACCAACTGTAACAACTTCATCTCCCTTCCAAAAGTCATTCTAGGAAGTTTTCTTCATCTGACAATACAACTTTTACTCATTAATGAGCACATACTTCAGCAATGGCTTCAAAAATCCAGAACTAGGGAAGTCTTAGATAGGCATGAACTGTCTGAATACTCAGTTCAGCAGCAAACTGTTGAAAAACACCTGCTCCAAAATACAAGCTCACTGACACTGTAGGATTGTCTGTTTGTCATTAGAATTTAATTTGCTGGCCACCTTCTGCCACTTTTAAGCATCATTCATTTGATTTACACATGCACTTTGTCAATCCCTCTGGTTTCTGTGCAGAAAAACAGATAACATGATCAATCAATAGGGTGGAATTTTGGCTGAACTAGGGGATCCCACTGATTTCTGTATAGGGACCCTCCTTTTTCCTAGGAATGTAAACATCTGAAAGCGTACAGATTATCAAAGTTTGCCACTCTTAGAAACCCAGGTGGTGGGAGAGGGGGGAAAGTTAGGAAATTAAAGAGCTGAGACTTCCAAATCTGAAAGCAGGTTTTCAAACAAACAAAGCTTTCATCATGAGGGTAAACAGAAAGATATAAAAAGTAAGATCAGGGAAAGGTGATTATGGTCATATATTAGTTAATTTTTGTTTTTCCAAAGGACAGAAATTTTTAAAGTATAAAAATGCCTCCAAATGTGGCCAACAAAGTAACCATGTGGACATACTTTCCATAACAGGAATCCTATGTCTAGCAGAACTACATCCCAATGGTCTCAAAAGCAACCTAGTCTGTAGCCTAATTTGATATGATGTTTACACAGAAGATTTTCCTACAACTGGGGTCCAGAATGTGATCTGGTAGATGTCTTCTCCTAGCATATTAAGTTTTTGAGGATTATTTCATCACAAACATTAAGGTAGCACACATGGATATCCTTCACATTCATTTCTACTAATTTCTCCGCAAAACCAAAGACCAAAGATAATGATAATACAAACTGCATTGAGCTCATGAATGGCTTTATGGTGGACACTGATGCATGAACAACTCAAACAGTGGATTAAGATTTTTACCAAGCTGTAAATTTATCAAGATTGTTCTCTTCTATTTTGAAAACATGGAAACATATCTGATCTTATTCCTGAAAACAAATTAAAAACCCTTTCCCTTTATATGGTAATACCCAGGGTAAGATGTCAAGTATCAACTGGAATAGTTACATACAAAAATTGTGCTGAATTGCTCAATCTGTCCTTTGGAGGTTTTACCAATTTGACAAGCCATTTTGAAGGAAAATGCTTCCTGTCAAATGGTTTATCAAAACTTCCATGAATGATTTTATAACTTCAATTACCACAAAAGAACACACTTACTGGCTTTTCAAGTACAATTGGGTGATCAGGAAGAAACTCTGGTTTCTTCTGAGAGAGAGAAACATTTGAAAGCTTCAGAAGGAAATCTCTGCTGTATTGGATCCTTTCTGTGAATATACAAAATCACTAAGTTCGACATTCTTGTTTAAGGAATTAAGAATGGAAATTCAGAAAAATTATTTGGTAACTTACAGAATAGTAGAAACGCTACAACTGGAATATAAAAATCAGTTTTAAAAACAGAAGTAATTTAGGTCATATTTTGCATCAGGAAATTCTTAAGTAAATTACAGAGCATTTCACTTTAACTGTATCAAACTGACACAGTAAATCAACACAAAAGAAGAAAGAAGGTGAATCTAACCTTACAACAGACAGACTCCCTGTATCTTGTTCTAATTAGCAGAAACACCACAAGCTGGTCTTGAAACCCACAAGAAAATCTGTTTATAACTCACTCCAAAGTGGCACCTATTTCTAAGGGACAAATAACAAAAATGGGATGTCTCTTTTCTTGGAGCTAATAAGTTAAATGTCTTTCAACACATATAAGTAATGACAAGATTTGTTGCACATAAAATGGCAAACAGATTAATAGCAGTGAAATACTTTTGAGGGATTATGTTGGATCAACAAGTGTCAGAGCCTTTGCTCAGAACATGTAGGCTTCTCATTTGAGTTTATAGCACTATGTCAGCTATGGCATAGCTTTGGATACAGTGTATCTAGCAATGTATGTATTTAAGCTGATATTCTCAAACAAGAGCAGAAACAAGAGAAAATGAGTTAGGCAAATAAGGAACAAACCTTATCTCTGGTCCTTGATGACAAAGAAGCATATTGCTTTAGAAATGATAGGCTTTCTGCAAGATTGTTACACTGTCACCTGATGGACAACAGTTTTTGCTTCTCAAACTGTAGGATATTGAGAAGAGAAGCTGCGATCAACGATGACACAATTTTTTTCCTGTCTTTGAAAACAAATGATGCAGTAACTGGTGAACCTAAGGGAGGGCATGTGACTTTGAAAAAAATACAGTTTAAAGAATACAAGCATACTTGAAAACTTATGTCTTGTTTTTACCTCCCTTTGATTAAAAACCTATGGAGATGATGACTTCTGTAAGACCTTTAACACATCTCCCACAACATCCTTCTCCCTAAATTGGAGAGATGTGGATTAGACTGGGGGACTGCTCAATCTGGCTGGACAGTTGCATCTGATCTCAAGTTGGAACAAGTGCAGAACAGAGTCCCTAAGCTGATCACAGGGTTGGAACACCTCCCCTATGAAGACAGACTTAGATAGTTGGAGAAGAGCCTGGAGAAGAGAAGTCTCTTGGGATACTTTGGGGCAGCCTTCCAGTACCTAACAGGGGCCTACAAGAAGGCTACAGTGGGACTTTTCAGAGGCATGTAGTGATAGGAAAAGGGGGAATGGCCTTAAGCTGAAGGACAGCAGGTTTAGGTTAGATAGGAGAACAAAATTCTTTACTGTGAGGATGGTGAGGCACTGGAAAAGGCTGCACAGAGAAGTTATGGATACCTCATCCCTGGGAGTGTTCATCATCACGCTGGATAGGGCTTTGAGTAACATGGTCTCCTGGCAGGTGCCCCCGATCATAGCAGGGGGTTAGAACTTGATGACTTTTTAGTCCCCTACAACCCAAACCATCCTATGATCCAAAGAGTAGTGGTCATGTCTGGATGTAGATCAGTGAATGATGAATGGAATCCCTCAGGGTTTCATATTTGGACCAATACTATTGAGTATCTTCATCAATAGCAGACAGTGAGATCTATAGCACCCTCAAAAAATTTGCAGGTAACACCAAGCTGAGTGGTGCAAATGACACACCTGAGGGACAGGATACCATCCAGAGAGACCTGGAGAAGATCAAGAAGTGGGCCCATGGATCAAGAAGATCAAGACCTGGAGAAGATCAAGAAGTGGGCCCATGCTGCACTTAAGAACTGCTGAGACAGATAATTGAAAGCACAGTACCGCTGAAGAGATACCAAATGGAAATTATTATCTGGAACCTAAAGTACAGCTGAACATAAACAGTGTTCTAGAAGAAATTTCACTGTGCAAGGAAAAATAAGAAGAAAATGAAAGACTTATTTGTAAGCAGTAGCTGAATAGCAGGACCTCTAAAGTTGCGTAATTCGGAAGGAAAAGATTACAACTGTCAGCAAACAAACAAAGGCCCTTTGAAAACAAGTGTGAGAAAAAGTCTGGCAGTGTGGAGAATTGTGGAGTAGACTCAGGGAGGCATCACAGAGCAATTAACCACTGAAAACGATCCAAAGTGTCGGATTATACAAGAGACCAGGATCTGATAAGAAGCTGTTTAAGACCTTGTAGAACAAAACAATCTCTTCCCACCACAAGCAGAATCGATGACAAAGGATCAGAAAGAAACCACTAAACAGACAGAACTTGACAAGTCTGTCATCCAACTAGATCAAAAAACCAGAACTCTCTTCTATTTATCAAGATCAAAAATATCAGAAATGAACCTGAGCTTTAAAGAAGATACATGGAAGACTTATTTTCAAGTCAGTACACACAACAGAACCAAACTAATGCTCAAGAACCTGAGAGATGGTAACCTCAGACTGACAAAAATATGAAAGCCTCATTAAAACCTAACAGAATTCTTTCAAATTTTGAGTACAAATAGCAAAAGAATGAACTACATCTTCAGACATTACTTAAGGATTGGAAATTAAAGATGGATGCCTGATTACAGGCAGAGACAGACAAATGAAATTGTCTCAATAAACTGGTGACCTAACCTGGGTCCCTGATGCAGTTTCTATGGTGTTTAAGAATGAAGAATTAGGTAGGAAGCAGGGCAGGGAAGTACTGTGAGAATGCATTTGAAATCTGAGATTATCCCTCAATGAAAAAAAAAGGAGCAAAATTTTGACTTGGTTAAACTACCATTTCTCTATGAGTACAGTGGCAGGCAGTGCAGAGACAAAAGCATAAGGAGCAAACCTTAAGGACAGTACTGACATAGAAACAGTCTAGAATTAATAATTTAAAAAATTAATTCATATCTAACCACCCATATGCTATTATTTCAGAACCAGGCAAGGAAGCCAAAATGCTGAGTTCTTAACTTGATTACATTCAACAGCCTGTATGCCACAAGTGAGCCCTGCAACAGGCTAAAGGATGCAACTCAAATCTGTACTTCTACACACAAGCAATCTATACAAAGCCAGGATTTAGTGTGAAGAATTTTTTTTTTTTATGTCTGGGGTCTGTTTTTTCAGGGAGTTGGCTGTGGTTTTTTGTTTGTTTGTTTTGTTGGGTTTGTTTGGGTATTTTTAAGAGTTATATCCCTATATATGCAAGCAGCTGTAGAGCTTCCACAGGTAGAAGTTTTCTATCTCAGTTATGGTGAACTATTACACCTTCTCTAGAGTGTTACGTGAAAAGCAGAAAAGTTTCATACTGCTCTCCAAACAATGCACTGGCTGATCAAAAAGAAGTGCAGCCCACATCACTTCAAAGTTCAGCTGTCCACCATCCAGAAAATACAATCCTGACACAGCTCCACATACAGTATTTTACCTTTTTTTTCTCCTGATTCATGTTGTTTTGGTTGACAGAGCATCATAGTTTGAGTCAAGATCTTCACTTCAGTCATTTCAGATGACTAAGATAGGAAGGAAAGTTATGAAGCTTATTTCCTTTAAGCATATTAAAACAAGGATACATGTTTCTTAGTTTAATGTAACAGATGTAGGACAGTTTAATTTGAACCTGTAGAATGTTACTCTTGATTACATACAATAAAGGAATAAGACAATACAGATGAACATATCTGAGAGATAGATATTTTTTACACAGAATTTTACAGTGCTATTGCTATTCTTTAAAAAGAGCACAATTATCCCTTCCTTTTCTATTATCCCACCCAGAACACAACCATAAGCTGCTACATTTGGAAATAATAAAAGCAGGAAGGGCTTTCCTTAAGACCAAAGGATGGACTTGGATTCTTTCATTTAGCAAAAAGGAGATGGTCAAAAGTATTATTGAAAAGTCTTTTTCCATACGCTACATTAAAGAAAAAGTAAAAAAAAATTATAAAAAACACAGCTATGCCTATGTCAAACATAGGCTCTCAAGACCTTGACTTTTTTTTTAGTATTTTAAAGTCAAAGGCAGCTTGCAGAAGATTAATACAATAAAGACCTATAGGATTACTTAAAATCTTCTAAAATAATAAAAAAATACAGTAAAATTAAGGAACAGGTATTTGTTCTAACAAAAACCCCCATCTATCAACACTCTGAAAAAATGTTCAAATCAGAATCAAGAGACAGTCAAATTCAGGCTATGAAACATGAAGCATTCCATTTGGAAGACTTCAAACTTCATCTTCCAGCAAACAGCTACAACCAATTTCAAGTCTGAAAAACATATTCACACCATGTCCAAAGTCAAGCACTTTTAGCAATAAAGCATAAAGTTTTATGATGTTTACAGTCTCAAATTAATTTGTGCATGTGCTAACAATAAAAAAATTTCTAATTTTATTATTTACACATAATAAGTGAAGACAGAATACTCTAAGTTTAAAAGAGCTGACTCAAATTCAATGAAGACTAAAGAAATGCCACACAGATTTTCGTAAGATTCCTTAATTCCTAAGCTGCATTTTTCAGCTATTAGTGCATGCAAATACCAGGGAAAGGCATTCCTGAAACTCATAATTCTTTTCAACAGTTCTGACACTGCTGGTTTAAAACATTCAGAGTCAAGGATACTCCAAGCTGGAAATAGTTTTCATTTGGTTACATAACAGATCAGCTGACCTCCAATTTATAAATAATTATATATTTCCTCAATACTCACCCAGTTAACCTTACTCTGCAAACATACTTCAGTGCTGCTGGGTAATTCAGTCCGAATGTTTAATGCAATGGGTGATGCTGGTGAGCAGAAAACATTAAGAAAAAATAATTTCAACAGACACCACAGTATTATTTTGTGATACTTGCCCCAAGAACATTCCTTACTGCACAGAGATTATACAGGCATTTATTAACAATTTAGAAGCTCCACATCACCACAGGACCCCTTTTCCGTTTCTTCCATAAATTTCATACAAAGTAAAAATTTATGATGTCACTTAGCTTCAGTCCACATCAGCACAGCTGATGACTTTCTGGCCACCAAAAATTTCTAATTTAACAATAACAACTGTAGTACTGCAATAGCTAGGCTTTAATCGATAGAAATCTAAAATTTAAACCAAAATATTCATGCCTGACATAAATACTGCAAGATTTTTTTTTCTTGAAGTTTTTTGGGCTTTTTGTTTTGAATTTGTGTGAAAGCTAGATAAGAACAATGCAGTGCAGTGTACTGTACCTGAGGCATCAGGACGTGCAATAAAACCTAAATAATCTGTTAAATTATGTGTACTTTATGTTTTCAATAGTAGAATCAGGCACCCCAAGAAATCCAAATTTAACAGAGAAGCCTGATCCAGCTTTTTGAAGCTATATTTCAGATGACAAGCTAGAAGAGCAGTACCAGAGAGGTCTGCATAAATCTAATACAGTTAAAATTCAGATTTTATCACAGAAATGATGTGCTAAGATCAACACAGCAAGGTATTTACTCACTGTAGCTCAACACAGTAATTTAAAAACAAAACAAAACGCATCCTTGTTACTTCCCAAAACAGAACCCAAACTTTGGTAAAGTGAACTGCACCTTAGCCATGCTACTCACCTTGTTTAGAAGACAGCTGATGCACAGGTCGTGCTGGCTGAAGGGATTTACCAATAAACTTTTTTGCTTCTGTAACATTTTGAAACATCGCACTTCAAAAAAGCAGCTGAAATCATTAGCATGCAGCTTCACATATGAATGTTAAACAAGAAGAGCAATCTACCTACTCCTTGTTAGTTGCATTTGACAAGGCAATAATGTATCTGGGCAGGAAAAAGCAGAAAGGTCTGATGCATCCATTTTTTTAGATGATAGAACATGCTGGATAAAATTTGCATGAAGACAGAATCAGACACTTCTCTCATTCTTCCTCCTAATTGAGCTACCCTAGGTTCTTCTTAAGATTCTTTCCCTGTATGTCTATGTACACATTTGGAGAAAGGAGATGGGGACATGATGGAAATAAGGGAGTTTCTAACATTTTAGTTCAATGGGTTTTTAATTAATTAACATCAGCATTCCCCTTATCAATCTGTTATCTGCACAGGAGTTCCTTACATATCTATATAAACTTACAGGACTGTTTTTAATAGCTACTTCAGTTAAATTAATACAGTTTTGTATCTTCCCACTCAGCTCAGCTACTACAGAAGCATCAAAAACTGCTAAGGTGGTGCTGGGCTGAAAAATCTCACACTTTAAGTAAGCAATGAAAATGTTTATTTGTAGTATCTGTATCTTAATGGATCTCCTTCTCATTCCCATCTCTTTTATCAACTAGGAAATTTTATGATTTGAAGGAATTTCAGCTTTTTTTAGAGAAAAAGAATACCAGAAAGAGCAACCGCCACAATATAAATGACACTGATTTTTTTTTCTCTAAGAAAGTTTACAAGACAAGGGAATAACTGTTTTAACAAAAAAATTCAAGAAATAATCAAAACTGCAAGGGTTACAACTACATTGTCCATTTTCAGTACAAAACAGGAAAAGAGAAGCTAAGCTATTGGTCTTTGTGTTATAGGAAGACAAGTAAAAATCACCTGAGAATTTACTACATTATAATTTTTTGAACCTTCTAGCATAGTCAAATAACAATTTTCCAACATATTAAGTTGAAGCCCACTAGAAACCAACTGTTTCATGGTTATTGTCTGAATTAGAACAACTAAACTAAAGCCAGGAAAAAAAAAATCTGGTTGGACTCTCTGATGTTCCTACCCGCTCATCTTAAAAAAGGAAGACTTCAAAGCTATAGTCAAAAGCAGCAATGAAAATTACTGCAGCTGAATTAACTAAGACTACAAATATGGATGACATGTTTAATTTTACCTAAATTATGAATGCTTGTAAAAATCACATTTATCCTTGATAGTCAACTTTCACATAAAGCAATGTTGTAATAATACACATTTGCATCAGAAGAGTGAAAAAAACCCAACAGAAAGAAAGTTTTCCTTCATGCCATGACGACAAATTATATGCACGCTTTTTAATAACCGGAAAACCCGTTTAAGAGGCTGCCTAGCTTCTAGAATGCAGCACACCTCTATTTTTTCATAGTGTTCTGACAATAAAAACAAGTTGTGTGGTGACAGCAAAACACATTCCGCTGCTCTTCTCTCACCCTCCCCCAGGAAGACTCTAGAAAAGATCTCAACAAGTTATCTAGCCCAACCTCCTCAATTAATAGTGTTCTTTCTGACTGCTATCACATGACCCGTGTCAAGGAAAGTGGAGAAGGAGTCATTTAAATAGCTGAGAAATAAACTGCTTCCATCAGACACTACTGCAGTAGGGGCGGCATCCCAAGAATTGCCCCTTCCAAGGCCACACTGCTTCTCTGGGGTCATTCCCATGGGAGACCTGCCCAGCAGAAGGGAAGCCTTGTGGCACCAGCAAACCGGCCTAGAAGCAGTTCTGTAGAGCCCAAGATTTTTTTTTTGTTTTAGTATCCTAATAAGCTGGACATTGACAGCAGCCATACTCCAAATGCCCATCTGAAGTTTTCGGAAGGCTCTTTCCTAAATGCGTGAAGGGGATTTGACGCTATTTTCGTGAAAAATCCCCAAGAATAACCAGAAACTGACCGTCCCCCCTCGCCCGAAATGGCACCGCACTGGGAGCCCCACAAAGAAAGGAAACCTCCCTCCGCCGCCCGGCCCCTGGCCCCCTGCCCAGCCCCCGTGCCCGCCCGTGGGCCGGG
>JAYDZK010000113.1:126914383-126936062 GCA_034509185.1 Euphonia xanthogaster
AAGATCACACATAAATAATTATTCAAGTTAAAACAGAAGTTAGAGGCATAATGAGAATTATACATATGAATTCACTGGAGGTATTTCCTAACAAGAACTTTTCTGGGATTCCCAGGTAGAAAGTTGGCTCTAGTAACCTGTATGAGATACTGGTAAGCCAGATACCACTGGTTCCACTTAAGAGAGTACAGCTTTTACAAATTACAAAGACTCATACATATCTCTAGTGCTTGGAATCCCGCTCACCTCTATTGCAGTGGAATTTATTTTTTTGGCTATACAGTAACATGTATTTCTGGAAACATGGAAGCTCTGAGCGCTCTAGCAAGAGCAAGATGTTCCAGTATTTCTACAGTGAAGTGAACCATTTTTCATAAAACTGAAGTTTTTAGAGATGAAGAGTCAAATTTAACATCAGAAAAAAGAGATTATCAAAGTGCCAGAATACCTTTTTAAAAAAAAAATCTTTTTTTTGGCCTACTCAGATAATTAAGTCCACAGTTTTAATGAAGATGACAAAAACCACACCAATTTACAAAGTTTTACTCAAAT
This sequence comes from Euphonia xanthogaster, assembly GCA_034509185.1. NCBI lineage: Eukaryota > Metazoa > Chordata > Aves > Passeriformes > Fringillidae > Euphonia > Euphonia xanthogaster. The sequence continues at coordinate 126,914,936 of JAYDZK010000113.1, forward strand.
GTTGGGAAAAGAAGAGGTAGTCAACTAAGAGAACTCTTCTGAACACACACCCCCCTGAACACAGTTGCAAATTTATCATGGCACATCACTCACAGTTAATCCAACACCAATGAAGATGCATATCATTCCAATTGTGATATACGCACAGCAGCGCCTCCGTGGCAGTGCACTTCCAACAGAAGAACTGTCAGAAAATAAATGGTATTGTAAATTAAAAGCAAACAAAAAATCCCAAACCAAACCAACCAAATAACAATCACTACAAAAACCACCCCTACCATCAACAGTAACTGCTCAGTCTCAATGGGGAATGGAAAGAGAATGGCAACACACCATCTTCAGTTTATAGAGCTGTAAGGAAAGTTTACGGTTATACTACAAGTACAGGGCAGAGTCCTCATTTCTGTTTTAAAGGAGAGCTGTTGGTGATTATCTAGCACCTAAAAATCTAGGTGCTTACAAGAAAGGGAATGGTGCCCCACCCACAGTTTGAGTGTGTCTACCTTCTGCACCCACAGTGCATCCCAGTAATTGTCTTGGATAGCCTTTGGATGGCAAAACTCAAGTTGGCTTTTCAGCTTCCATGCTGGTTGCAAGACACCCTTCAGACTTTTAGTACATCAGCATATGGCTTCAATACTTCACTGCATCTAAGTAACTGAAAATAACTTCTACCACCTCTACGTGTCATTAGTAACAACCTTCACTATGCATTTCTTGGATACTCAATACTGTTCTGAAGATAAATACAAATCATTTTAGTCACAGACATGTCATTTTTTTTCATGTTCAACATCTCCAAATACTGAAATTCTTTAGGCTATTAAGTCAACTTGAAGAACATAACAAGTTCTTCTTACTTTGCAATTTCTTTCAGAGTTCTACCACAATTTAGACAAGCTGCACAAGTAACTTCTGACAACCAAGGTAAATAAATCCCCTGGAAGTTCTGTCACCCATCATCAAGACTATGAACTCCAGGACAGACAGCTCTGACTCAACCTGCTGCATCAAGACAGTGCTTCACTCTAATAGACTATAAATGCAAATAAAACATAACATTATCTACTACATGTTAGAAAAAATATTCTAGAACCTCAGCATTGTTTAGCAAATACATCCTGAGTCACACATTTGCAATCACATACAGCTTACAAATGAGGAAAACAGGAATATGCTTTAAGTCCACTGAAACACAGTTAAAAGGACCAGAGAGGCAAAAGTGCTTTTATAAAGCACACATTAGCTATGTTAGAGGTGTTTTGAAGCATCCTGAAGCATGCTATCATTTGTTAAATACTTCATCCCATTCTGGGAGATCAACACACCTTTGGAAATAGTGTAATGCTTTTACTCATCTCATGATAGTTCAACTTATTCAAGATAAATGCATAACAGAAAAAAGCACTGCTGAACAACTGAAGCAGTACATGTGTCATATGACTGACCAAATTTCTGGCGCCAGTCAATTAACCACATAGCAAGGCCTCATATGCTTAGCATGTGACTAAAATTTTTTAAGCATTTGTCTTAGAAAGCCTTCAAACAGATTGCTTTAAGCAGCTTTACTTCAACGTTATTTCTTTACAGGGAATTTCTGAAATGCTCCAAGAGAAAAAACCAACCAAACAAACAAATACCACTGCAGTCTTCAAGCTGACACAATGAGCTTCATCTTTCAAGGCAAGAGTTGAATAAAGTGACTACTCACAAGCCATGTTCAGAGGAGCTGGAAAAGTCCCCAAACAGTACTGCTCATTAGCTTCCATTGGGGAATTACTTCCTTAGCAAAACCTCACAATACAAAGTGAAATGGGACACTGGAGGGTGTCTGGGGTAGGATATGGGTAAGAGAACTCCCAGCTGGGCAAATAATGGTATCTTACCCTCTCACACACACACCTCCACACACTCCCCCAAAAGCCACTCTACAGCCATTCTAGAAAAGGGGTGTGCTGTTCAATTCCAAGTTACATGAGCTAAAAATAATGAAACCAAACTGTAGTTTTATAAAAGGGAACAAGGGAAGAGACTGAGTTTGCCAAACTGACCTTAGGTTCCCTCCTTTGCAGGATTTTGTGGCTATGTACTCAGAGTTAATTCTATTACAGAGCTGGATACCATAGGATAAGCTGGTAAAAATGTCATGTTCAATACACCTAAAACATACATGATATTTATTGTGCCGTGTATTGCACGCAGAGTCAAAGTTCATTCTGGGAAAGAGACTTGCACTTTCAGAGCTGACTTACAGTCTTATTTTTGTAATCATAATATTGCAGGAGCTGTGTGTATTTTCCATCCATATTTCTCATGTGTCTCCTCCTATCCAGCAAGAAAGGCTGGGGGAGAAAATCAACTCAAATACCACAAAATAGAAATGTAAAGAATGTTGAAATTTGGCTGCTTTTCTCTTTCCACAGAGAGCAATGATTAAATAAGGATATTAAAGTTTTTACAGTCATGTAACAGACCTAGGAGTCCAAATAAATCATTACTCATTTTTCACCTCCCAGCAGTGATGTTAGCCACTGGCCTCCTCTAGATAGTGAGGCTTCCTCTACCCACCCCAAATTACACATAAAACCCCCTAATTATCTTACAATAAAGAAAGTTGAAACTCTATCCCAAAAACATACCAAGTGTGAAAACTTTGACAAGCAAAAAAACTTTGACATCTGGCAATATTAAAAATGGGATCAAAAGAACTTTCTTCATATTACAGAAGCAACCAATTAGTTCAATTGTGGGACTAGAAGGGAACTCTCTAGAAAGCAGCAGTTCCTTCTTTCTGAGCTGATGCTGAGGAAGCAAAGGCACCTGCCAGAACTCTGGGCAGCAGCAGCAGATATAAAAGAAGCCAAATCCAATACTGCATCAGGGAGTAATTATTAGACGGGAAAACGGCTATGAAAGAAGTACTGCTGGAAGGAATGCTGGGTCTCTTGTGCTCCAAGTAACAGGAATTAAGACCAGGATTTCAAACATGCTTTTAAGAGGAAAATTAAAATGCCAATATTTTGAGGTAAATAGCACTGCTGAAATTAGCCTCCACAGCAGTAATGGGGTTCCAACATCTCTCTTTCCTAAAAGTCCTTTACAGGGCAAAGGTGTTATAAATTCATCAGGGTTCATCATTTTGGCAGACCTTAAAAAGTAAAAGAGGTAGGTTCTACAGGAAAAAAAAAATTACATTCTGTAATAATAACCTGTACCATTCAATTCCCTTTCTAGTAACTGAATTAAGGAACTGAATTTTCTAGATGATTTAATAGACATCTTGAGAAAGAGAACAGCAAACAAAAAACCAGTTCCTGCTGCTTCATCATTAATTGAGAAAAATATGAGAAGCCTTCCCTGAATCTCTCACTCTTGGAAAACAAGCTGATAAACATCTGGTATTTAAAAATACAGAAGAACACTAAATCAGCAAAAAGAAACCATTTCTCCCTCATTCCCAGGTGTCACTATAAAATACAACTGTGTCATGACAATTTCCTCATTAGCTACATTTATTTTCCCTATGCAAAGGGATAGGAGGGCCTGTGTCAGGCAGAGCCTCTATGCATCAGAAGGCTTCTGCAAACACCTGACCTATGCTAACATGACAGGTTTATAGTCCACTTCCAAAGAGACTTGGTCATTTACCCAATAAGACTTTATTCTCTACAGCACAATTAATTTCTTACATTTCCCAAGTTATTTTGCAAGACAAAACAAGTGCATCACAAAACAAAGCTGTATCACAATGGTAGCACATAGATGGGATTAAAAAGAGACAAGAAGGTCCTATTTGCCCCTACACTCAGATATGAGAGGTTCCTTTGTTTAGGTACTATGAGGCATGATGGCTTTATTTCTCCCTGAACAGTTTCATTATTAAATTTTTCATGTAATAACTTCTGATCTCCCCTGCAGTTTTAGAAGACATTCTTAATATAAAGATCTAATACCCATCAACCAAATGGAAGGTCACAAACAAACTACTTGCAGAGATTCACTGCACTTCTAAAACCATTGGAAACAAAATTATGAATCTAAAAGTGTCAGCAGACGTCTCCTTGAAAAACTTACTGTTGCAGTGATTCAAGGTGCCCTTTACCTTAGTCTACACTATCCTTTTCTCAGTGACAATTATCAACTTAACAGAAGGAATGAACAGTTCTACATCTGACAACTCAGCTACTAATGAAAGAACTTTTGCATTAATACGATGAAACCCTGCATTCCCTTCTAACTACTTGGCTATGCTGAACTCTGACAAAGACCTGATAGAAAGCAGGTCACCACAGTTATTTGTTCCATCATCATGACTCAAAGCTGTGTCTCACCTATGCTGTGCCCTAAATCCATGTATCAGAAATGTTTATGCTGCTGGAAGTGCAGAACTCCCAACCATCGCATCCCCAATGCGGGAAAACACTGAGCAACTCATGCAAAGCTAAATTACAATATTCCACAGTTTGCATCCTCAGCTCAAGGACAGATGTGCCCACTTGTTAAAATTTGTTTTGCATTTTGCAATACAGTTGCCATGCAAGCTGTAATTATCACAAATTACACTGCAGAGAGGCTCCCACTTTCCTACATATGGATAGCATACTTTGCACTTTATGGAGGAGAATATTACAAAAAACTTCGAGTTCAGTGGGAATTTAAAACAGAAGCCAAATTAATCAACAAAGGACAGACCAAAAGATCACATGCTGTGACTTTTGACTGTTGCTTGGAGCAGAGTTTATTTTGTTGCTTTTTTGTTAGGGTTGGGTTTTTTGTTTGGTTGGTTTTTGTCTTTAAGGTTAAAAAACAAATAACACTGACGTAAGGAGAGTCAAGAAAAAAAGCCAAGGTCAGCTAACAAGGGTGACATAAAATATAAAACATAATTGCAATTAGTTTTAAAACAATCCAAACAGCAAAACTCCAACCCTTCCTCAAGGACTGAACAGACTTAATGTGTCAGCACACACACCCCTGCAAAGCAGCATCTCTTCAAGACTGAGTTTATTCACCTAAGCAAATTAGAATATATCCACAACTCCACACCGGGTTGGTTACACCCCTGAGGTTAAACACAGCACTAGACTGACTTCTCTAGCAAATACTCCAATAAAATTACTTCAATCAGTGTTGAAGGCCAGGCCATGCCCACACCTACAGTACATTTATCCTACACTTTCTTCTTCCTAAGGGACCTGCTAGTTTTCCTACAACATGCAACACAGCTGAGGTTCTCCATTCCCAGTGGAAAACACATTTGTTCCTTTAACTGGAAGTCACACTAGCCTGTCAAAGGAAGACAAATATTTAAATAAATCAGCAGGACATGGAGGTCTCTGAAGTTAATATTTATGTCTAATTTCATACCATGTGGTTGAGATGCCATACAAATTGAAAGTATGTTACTAGTGCAACAATTCAAATTAAGAATTCCTGAGCTCAGATAAGAAAGGCCAAACAAATACTCAAAAAGAGAGGCCCCAAAAAAACCCAAACCAAAACAAAAAGCTTACAGATCTTGTATTCTAATTTTTCTTGATCTTCTTTAAGTAATAGCAAATGAATACCCAAGTTATTCCACAGTCATTCATAAACATTAAACAAGATAACGCATTAAGATGCTTAACACAAGTTGGGTGTTGAGTTTATAGTATCAGTAAACCTTCTTCCAAATTAAGACAAGACTATTTCCTTTCCTCCCTTTACAATAAAGCAATTCACGTTCTACCTTTAAAGATGATATCTGATTACTACTGTGAAGAGGTAAAATTTCAAGGACATAAAATGTTAACTTTAGCAACCTATTCCCGTCTATTGTTAGCAGCTTATTTTTGCCTCTATCAATTCAATCAGGGCATTTTCATAAATGCAGGTGGATATGTCAAAGCTACTGATTTCTGCATAAAGAATGGAGAACTCACATGCACACAGTATCTGCTTAAGCCTTGAAGTTCAGGTGAGCACAGCAAAACAATCAGCACAGCCAACACATTTTACTCCAAAGACTTTCAGAAGAAACACTGGCTACTTCACAGTAATTTACATAACCTTGCTTTCAGAGAACTTACATTTTTTTGCAGTGTGGGCATTTTGCTAGTGTGTTAAACCTCAGTTCCATCCACTGTAAAAAGAAGAAAAGAAAAAGGTTGAAAAGCAGACCTGAGGAAATGGTTGCTGCACTTAATGTTAAATGTCATTAAGAAAACATTTTGCTTCTCAGACTCTTTGACTTGTTTTTTGTTTTCTTCTATAAATGGGATGCCCTTTTGTCAGTGGCAACATCGGATTAGGATTTCCATGTGAACACTTCCCATGACTTGCCTTAGTATTACAAAATTTGCTTGACGTAATGTGGTTGCATCCACAGGCGTAGTATGGGCAACATTATAATATTAATAGGTTTTCTTCTCTTACTTAAAGACTGTGACTATACCCAGAATCAAAATAAATCTGTTTTCTTTGGCACAATTACAGACAGAAGTATTTTCCAATCTTTTCCCAACCCTTGCATCACTTATGAAAACTAAGTTATGGGGATACAGAAAAATGTGGTAAAGAATATTTAAGAAAGTAGATATCAGGTTTTACATCAATGAAATAGAGAACACTACTGACTACTTTATATGACTGTTAAAAAGATGATACGTAAAACTGTACATGCTAAGGTCACCACCTTCCATGCTCAGACTGAAACCTATGTGGGAAACAGCCTTAGTGAAAGCAATGCCTAGAACTAACTCAACCAGGGGATACCCAGGCAAATACTCAGTTAAAAACAGCAGGTTCTGTTCTACTTCATTCTGTGATAACAGTATTAAACAAGCATTTTAAACATGTTTGCCTTGGTCAAGGGAATAAGGCTCTTTTTCTTTTCGCTGTAAGCAATTATTTTGTAACTACAGCTCTCTTCTCTTGCCTTACTTAAGTAAAGGGTAGTTGGAAGTTTTCTGGGTGATGCAAAAAGTCACACTGCAAGTTAAAAGCAGGAGAAGAAGCCACAGTGCAGATCCCCAGTGCATCCATCAGGTGCTTCCTTATCTCCATGAGAAATCTGAAGCTGTCCTACTGAAGTGAAAGTGTTAGAACTTCTACAGCCACAAATCAAAATCAGAGCCCATTCTCATATGGAAAACACCACCAACCTACAGCAAATACCATTTAAATGCTGAGAAGAAACTTATGATTTTTATGAGCAAAGAAAGATGTGTTTTCTCACGCCTAGTCAGTATAAAGAGATTCTGCTGTCAGCAAAATTTGAACTGGGGTATTTATTGAGCATTGTCCTACCTCTTGAATATCTCCCTCAGTTTTTTTTACTTGGGGATAAATCTCCACTAAAAATAAATCCATCCTTTATTCTCTTGTTCTGAAGTATCCATTTACACATTTACAGGACAACTATGTAACCGGTATTATTTGTTTACAAAACTTGACCAAACTGATTTAGCAGAGTTTTATTTTACTCCTTAATAAAACTTTGGTAATGCTCCCCACCCAAGCAAAGCTTTTTAAGAGCATTAATTCTACTTCCACATTCCTGGCAGAGGAGCAAGTTAAGTATTTTTCTGCATCCCTTTCAAAAACCTACTCAATTTCCCTTAATTCTACACAGTGAAAGTGGGATAAAATGCAATTGTCAGTATTGGGGATGGAAAGAGGCCTTGCCAAAGCAGTTATTTTTTAGCTTTTTAAACTGCAATTCCAGAAATAAAGTGAAGTCTAATTCCAGGATCTATATTTTATCTAATTGTAATTCAGCTTCACTTCTATAGACCAGTTTCAATTCTATATCACAGTGTAGGCAACTTCATTTCCTTAGTTACTCATTAATGATCTTTCCAGATTTTTAAGACTTCTAATTGTTAGCCCAAATTATTAACGGCTACAAACTCAAATACATTTGGGCTGCAAATATTGATGGAAAAAGGAGTCAGCAATAATCTGTTTTCATTGAGAGTTACCTGGAAATAACAGAAGCAGTACCTGCTATGATGCCTCTTAGAAAGACCAGAGGTATTTGTAGAAAAAGAGCAAAATTGTGACAAGACTTTCAAAGTACAAGAACTCAAATCATATGAGTACAGTGGGAAAAGGTTATGTTTGTGTACATTCTAAATCATGCTTAAGCTGGCATTTTTTACCCATACTCCAGAGTGCTTTAAAGTACCTAATATTGATTCATGTTGTTAAGAACTTACAGTTACATGAAATTTAGCTCTCTGCTGAGAATACAATGATTTTTTTTTTTAATTGCAGCAATACAATATACAGCCCAAATCCCTGGTTAGATGTACTGAAACACAGATGAAGAGATGAGGAATACAGAACTCATCAGTATGTCAACTGTGGACAAAACCAGACATCCATCAAAGGAATTACTAGAAGAACAGTCAAACATTTTCCTTCTAAGCCTATAATAGTTCTCAGTGCATTCAACACAAGACAGTTAAAAAAAAAAGCCCAAAACAAAAAGACATAGGTACATAAATACATACAGAGTCCTACATACAGCTGCTGCTGCAAAAGAAGTTTCCTCTCCATTCCACTCTGGTCCTTTGGAAATACAAAATACTTCCACAAACTAAAACATATCTTATTTTTCTGCAAAGTTTAATGGGTTTTCTATTCAATTATTTCAGAAGTAATTTTCATATTTGATTACTTTAAGAAAACAAAATTGACAAAGCACAGCTGTCAGAGCATAGTGCTTAGCCTGCAGCCTGTGGCTTCCATAGCTTCCTGGCTTCTTGTCCCTGAGGACCCTCCAAAAACAGGACAGTAGCAGGAAGATGGCAGAGAGGGAGAGGACACAGGGACAGCCCTCCCTTGTCCCCCATTTCCAAAGGCAACTCAGCCTCTGACAGCCACAGACCACTGCAGGCAGAGGTCCCTCAGAGAGGAGTAGCAGGGAATGATTTACTGCTGGCAGAAACAGTAACTGCACAGCCCAAATCCAAAAGCTCCCAAAACAGCCCAAACCAGATTAAACTGATATTTAGCAACACACTTAAACCCTCATCCTGCCCTCCTTTTCTATTCTATCCCTTTTTCCACTTGTCAAGACCAAATCTGCCAGAAACAGTAGAAACCTTAACACAGAAAGAACTTCTATCAGATTACAACTGAAAAAAAAAATCTGATTAACAAGATGTGAAGTATTGATAGTTTGGCTACAATTTCACTTCAGTACTAAGCCATTCTTCCAGCTAAGACACAGAAATTTTAAGGCACTCCATAGAAAGGAGTGTGGTTTTCTAATTTGTGAAAAACACCCCTCCATGTGCAGAGGCAAGCAAAACACAGTCATGTTTTCAAATGGAAAAAAAATATCTTGGAAAGGTGGTGAACAAGCAGATACTCTTAAAAAAACACAGAACATGACAATTTGACTTTTCCATCCCAGGGATTCTAGCTTTGCTTGTCTATTTTATTTATTTATTTCTTAACTGCCAAGTAAAGTAAAACGGATAGCCTAGTGAGTTGCTGAGAGATGCATCTAGCACTACATATTTTCTTCACAACAGGGAGATATCAAAAGGCAGAAATACTAACTCAGAAACCGAGCTTCCAGGCTGGCTAAAACATTTTTGTTGTTTCTCTGCTCATTCTCAAATCCAAACACTTTCCTGATTTTCCTTGACTAGAAATTTTATTTTCAGAATCCCAAACTTAATTATAGAAAAGAGTGGAAGCAAAAGACTGATGGGAAAGCTGTGTAACATGAGGTAAAAAAGGGTTTGTTTCTTGATAACTCAGCATAAAAAAATAGCAAGCTTCCAATTTCTAATGGTTCAGAGAGTTCCTTTTCAACACATCATGAAGTGACAAATCGGTCTTATCCTGGCAGACAAGACTCTCAAGTTCAAAATGCTGCAGTTCCCTAAAGCAGCCAGAAGATATGAACTCACATGCACAGATCCCCAGCTAGAAAACTTAGCCTTTTAAGGCATAATCCAGTAGTTATGGGTAATCCAGACTTTATGGATTTGGTTTTTTTCCCCTATGTTCACCTGAAGTAGTTCATAGTGTAAACTGCAAAGTTAATCTGGACTGTACTTATATAAAGTAAATAGGAGATCAAGATAGGTAAAACTCCCATGCCTGTGAAAGTCCCTAAATACAGGGCAAAAAAAAAAAAAAAAAGGCAAACAGAAAACTCACTTCAGCTATCTTCAGTTTCAGACTACTGTTCTTTAGCAAGGGTTATAAGAAATTAGGTATTTTTTAATATAAAGGCTGAATTAGTAGACATAATATTTCTAAAGCATCTCTCTAATTGCTTTCCAGTTAGCTGATTACTTGTAAACTCCTCATCATATTCCTATTTCTTTTCAGAAAAAAAAAAAAAAAGAAAGATGCATAAGGGCCATCTCCAGCTCCCTGCACTCAATACTTACTATAGTAGTTAGGACATTACAGCACACCTGTCCTGGATTCAGGTAGGACTATTAATTTTCTTCTTAATAGCTGTTACAGTGCTCTCTTTTGGATACAGTAAAAATGTTGGTAACAAGCTAAGGTTTCAGTTGTTGCTAAGTAGTGTTTACTCGAAGTCAAGGACTTTTCAGTTTCCCACGCTCTACCAACAAAGAGGTGCACAAGAAGCTGAGAGAGAGCACTGCCAAGACAGCTGAGCTGACCAAAGGGGTATTCCATACCACAGAACATCATGTTTGGTGCATAAACTGGGGGAAGCTGGCTGGGAGATGCTGATCACTGCTGGGGCACTGGCTGGGTCAGCAGGTGGTGAGCAATTGTATTAAGCACCACGTATTTCCCTTGGGTTTTATTCCTCTCTCTCTTTTCATTACTATTATTATTGTTATTATTATCACTAGCAGTATTCTTTTTGTGTTTCAATCATTAAATTCTTTTTATCTCAACCCACAAGTTTTACCTTTCTCCCAGTTCTCCTCCCCACCAGGGCAGGGTGGTGTTTGCAGGGAGCAAGAAGCTGCGTGGTACTTCAGCTGCTGGCTGGGGTTAAGCCACGAAAGCACCTCACTGATTCATAAACCTGAAGTGAAGACTTGAAGGCACAAGCCATTATAGAGCCTACCACAAAAGCCAGTCCTTCTCTCTCTGCTGGTACAAGATGACATGGAGTGGAATCCCCTAAGCTTCCTTTTTCCTTGCACAACATGCACTTGAGTATTCTCTGATCTTTATGTATCTTACAATCCTTTGTTTCACATATGTGCCACCTCTCTTGTTACTATTTTCTTTAACTGTACTCCTTATCTGGTCATTTCCTACAACTCACAGACCTGAAAGAGATTCAATCACTGCTGGATGATGAAGCCAAAGTAGCTTATTTGTGTACTGCATTCAAAATTCAAGTGTGGCAGCACCTTGTCCATTTAGAAAACTACAGCGAGTTCAACAGCAGAAGAGCATTTGTGCTCTCTTTGTGCATCCTTCCACTTCAAAAATGGGATCAACTGGCACCCTCACATATAAACCAAAACCTCCAGTTCTCCAATAACCTACAGATATGCCAATGGCAAGTGCTATAACCAACAGCTTCCCAGGGCTCATACAGCAATGACAACTGCTCCCTTGGCCACTGCAGAACACAGCCACCACTGCAAGCCTAAACAGAACCTGGAAAACCAATTTCCTCTTCCAGCACTGCCCACTCTCACATCATGAATCATAAGACATGGCCTTTATCTATCCATGAACAGAAAGACTGTTAAAAGTTTTTTTTTGAAACACATAAAAATAACCAAATACAGATCATACATTCATATTAATGAGCAAAGAAGTTTTAGTTCCTCAGTGATGCCAGAGAGTGAGGCAATACACTCTAAAAACTGCTTACAACAAAAAGCTTGAGGGACAGCATGGTGAGGCAAGAAGGAGAATCTGATGCTTTACTTACAAGGAATGTATTTCCACAGTGCCCACACACCACTCTAGTTCCATCTGGTTGAACTGGCAAGGCAGGTTGAGCTGGCTGCTCCTCTGGAATCAGCATCACTGGACCAAGAGTAATGATGCGCCTACTGTGTTAAGAACATTAGATACACGTGTAATTAAGCTAGCAAAAGAGAAGCTGTGTTCAAGCAATTAACTTAGTCACTACCAAATATTTTTACACATTTAAACTATAATCTACTTGTTAAACAGCTGATGCACCCAGTTTTGGTCACTCTCCAAAGTATTTTCAGTTTTAAAAATATTCTCTTTCCCTGTAAGATCAGCCATACAAGCCTAAACCCTAAACCCAACCCTCAGACTTGCAAGCATATGATAGACATGCTCCCCAGAAAAATGAAAACTTAATACTCAGGCTGAGCAAGTCTGAGAATTGAAATGTACATACCCATGTGAAACATGCAGAAAGAGTAAGGATCTTCCATAACCTAGTTCTCCTTACCACACTACTGACAACCATGTCAGTGTAAGAATATCTATATTTGCACACTAAAAATTCCATTCACATTAAGTAAACTAAAAAGGAAAACCACCCTAGGTTGACTAAATTAAATCAATTTACTTTAAAATATTTACTTTTATGTTCAATGTGTTTCCAGTTTAGTAACACAATTTGTCAGTCCAAAATGACAGTATCCAAATTAACCAACTCAGAATGAGGATGAGACTTCTTAGAAAAAAGTGAAGGGGAAAATTAAAGCAGTATTTAATTCGTATTGCATCTCTCCCATCTACAACCAAAATTGTATTCTGAATGGCTTTCCTTCAATCTGGAGTCTTCCACTTAGGTCACACTCCCAACTCTCTCCTTCAAACTACACTACACCAATTTTGCTCAGTTTCTAGCAAGGCAAATACATAGGCTATCTTAGGAAAACTGCTTACGTGTGTGCTTTCAAGATTATTTTAATAAAATTAAGGAATTTCTAATTTAGTTTAGCTACCAACCATGTGATATATTATAACTGAACTATCCCATGAACATTTTTGCACTCTGAGAAAATGTTTGGAATGTTTTGAAGTCCTACCCAACCAAGAGTTAGTAAAAATTAGTTAATTCCCACAAGTCTCAAACTATGTTTCAAAACCAGAACAGCCAATAGACTGGTGACTAACTAGGACACTTGGTGGAGTAGAACCCCCTTCCACACATCTGCAGACTCAGCCTTCCTCTCCCTTTCTCCTGTTAAAGCTGCACCACTTCCAATCAAACTCCTCCTACCTCAGTGGAATCTTTAACACCTTAAGCCTAATGGTAAGAGCAATCACTATGGCAATCACAACTGCTTCTTTTATAACAAGTGTGTACATTAAAGTTGAGAGCTGGAAGGACAATGAAAACTCAGCATAACTAAGGAAACTGAAGTCAAGCTGCTACTCCATCTCCCATCTCACTCCAAATCCCTACTCTGAGCTTAGCAAAGTGAGTATTCTGTGTGGTTACAACAGCTAAGTCTGCAAGAAATCATGAATGTTAAGTCCCAGAAATGAGAATGGATTTTCTTCTATTGCTCTTTACATTATTTTTGACTTACAAAGTAGTTGTATAATGGGACACACACATCTGAGACTTAAAGAAAATTATTTTTTTTCTTTAATATTAAAAAAATATATTCAAAATGGACACTAGCACTACCTGCATCTGCAGCAATTCAGTAATGCTCTGTAAGTGTCCATGTAAAGAGACCAAGGCTTTAAACCTCTTCTAGTTTTAAATACTCAACACAGTTGACTACAGTTGCTTTAAAGAAATCCATCTCAAGGCACTGGAAGTGTTTTATTCTTACCAGTTTGGTCTTGGACAGCCTATTTTCCGAGATGTATCCTTACAGATAAGGAGACAGTTACATTGACATCTAACATACTTCTTCCCTGAAGGAGGGTTTTTGATTGGCTAAAAAAAAACAACAAAAACCACAACCACCAGAGAACACACATCAGAAGTCACAGCAATTCACTTTTTTCCACATAACAGGAAGACAAAGCAGAACAACTCCAGTGAAAAGTTCTTGTTAACAGAAATAGACTTCCTCTTACAGAGGAAACTTCAGAGTCAACACAAAATTAGAAATTTTTTTCTTTCTTAAGAACTGAAAATTTCCTTATTAGAACAAACAAATTCTGCAAACTCATGGAAAAAATATTCAAACTTTAGCAATGACAATTCGAGGCTTCAGTTCAGGTTTTTTTTTGGTTTTTTTTTAATGTGAGTTTAAATAGTGATGTATTAAAAAAAAAAAATCAAAAAACAACCACCCAAAACCAGTCAAAACATCAAACAACCCTTCTTGCCTGGTACAATGGCTTTATTCAACAGTGAAAGGATCACAGTCTGCTTCTTGGTCACTAAGAGACTATGAAGACATCACTGAACTGTAATCCTATTTTAAACTGCACTGAAATTATCTTTCTTCAAGCTGGGAGTCAAGTTTCAATGTCCCTTTCATGCAGCAAATCAAAAGGTGCACAATACTCTGTTTGGCTTGAAACATTATATATTGGACAGGAAAGTGACTATCAGTGGCAGGTTCTCTACTCTCTCTCCTAAGTGGGAAAAAAAAATTCCTGCAGTTTTAAAGCTTCCTGTTTTCAGGACATAATTTAATGTTCTTTTTGTATAACAAATATATTATAAATCCATGTAATAAATCTAATCCAGTGTTTTTCACACAAATGCTTGCAGAAGCTGTGAAGCACTGCAGTATCACATCCCAAAACTAAAACTGGCAGGAGGAAAAAAATAAAAGCAGGAGGAAAAATAAAAGCAAGAGGACAAACAGCAAAGACTTGAATTAAGAGGAGAAGAAACAAATATGGCTGAGAACACTGAAAAAGTGTTCACTGGAAAAGAACAAAGACTTCACTGGAACACCTCAAAGTTGTTTTATTGTGGTCTTTTACAAGCTAACAACGTGACTGAATAGTATTCCAGGCGAAAGGCATTTATCCAGGGAGAGGTGTGGGTTCATTACCTTGTTTCTCCCACTCTTAGAATAACTCAATTCTACACTGTTCTTCATCTCATCAAAACCAATTTTATCCTTCTTTACAGAAGAGTAATTACTTAAATGACATCTTTGCTTTTCGTCCTCCTCAGGAGGAGACATCCTGCACAGCCAGCTCAACCACATGAAGATTTATCCTAACTGCTTGTGACCACCCTTGTGCCAGCACGCCTCCAACTTGCACACCAGCCACGCTGACAGTCAGCTGGGCTGGCTCGTCCTTTTCCTCAGGGGTGGCAGGAAATGACCCACCTGTCCAGGTGAAGACATGAGTGCTACCCTCAGTGCCCTCCACAAAACACCAAAAATCCATTTTACCGTAGCTTCATTGCAGACTGTGCATTTAACCACGTGTTGGTGTAGCTTGCCATCCAAATTGATCAGTGACTGGCACACACGGCAGTTTATCACAGGAACACCACTGGCATCTGGGCTTGCAATGGCAGTGTAGGGAGGGGGAAGCTCTGCTGCAAGAGACAAGGAAATCTCAGCTGAAAAACCAGAGGATCCTAAAACGCTTCCAGCGAGTATTGTTTCCAGCAGACACAGGCTCAAAAAAAGGAAAAAAAACCCCACACCTCAAACTCAGTGTTTAGTATAAACACAGAGCAAAACTAAGTTTGTTTTCCCCTTCTCCAAAATTTCTGTGTACACAAACACCATCCATTGCTGTAGGTAAAGCAAACCAGCAACACAAACATACAGTAAAGCACCCCAGAAATCTGGATCCAACAGAACTCATCTATGTAACTTTATTTCAGACCAACTTTTTGTAGTCCAAAGAAAATGTATGGAGAAAAAACACTAAAAAACCCCAAACCTACTACAGATTAGTAGAGACTGGCTTCTAAAGAAAAAGACCCAGAAAATAAAACAAGACACAGGTAGGAAGAGTCATAAACAGCATTCACAAATATCTAAAAAGACTGAAATACTGACAAGTGTTTATCACATATTAAAAGGTACTACAAGTAAAAACACAAAAAAGTTCTGTTAAGAGAACAGGTCTTAGGATAGGAAGTGGCATGAAGTGCTTCTTTTTTGAGTACAACAGCAAATGTATGCTGTTTTGAAGAAAAAACCCTGAAGTCTCAGAGTTTCTGCTTTCAAGGGTTCCAGATATTTTTCTTGTCCAGAAGCCAAAGTACCAATGCACAAGAAGGTCTTCAGTCACTCTGGAGAGGCTGACTCTAGGAAGGCTTTAATGGCCTCAGGCCTCAGGAAGAGCAGACTTTAAACTCCAGCTTTGTCAGTCTTGGGCCCACAACAAAACAGGGAGGAAACACTGAAGATTATCTGAGGGTTAAGAATCCATGGAATGAAAATAATTCAACACAGTGATCTCTCACAAGCCTATCACCACCACTCTTTGGCATATAATAGCACTGACTTTTACTTCATCAAGAAGTTCTGGGCTTTTCAGGTAAGCAAATTCAGAACAGGCATATTCAGTAGTTCATACTTAGCTTTTTTAAATACTAGTAGTTCAAAATGCTCTGCAGCCTTGGGCTTCAATAAGTTTTTCAAAAATTACATCCAAGCAGCTAACAAAATCTTCAGAGAAGCAATGAGAGCTCAGCCTACTTCCCATTTACCAACAGCACAGAGCAGTATCTGCTGGAGGCTGGTGAGGGAAATCACAGGCTGCTATCAAAGCTGACAAGCCTGAGTATTAAATTTAAGCCTGTAAGAATGCACTCATCACTCCTTCACTGTCTTGAAGTGAATGTCATAAGCTGGAGGGATGTAAGAAACCCTGTCTGCCCTTCAGATCCAAAAGTCACCACACACATTTGAAGTGCATGCTGAACCGCCATGCTGCTATCTCTCTTTGCTACTTGGGCTATATATGACCCAGACCTGTGCTTGATTTTAACTCACAGAGGCAGCAGGAAAAAGATGGATACCTTGAGAGTCTCAGACTCATGTCCAATATCCTTGAATTATTTCAGATGAGAAACAAAATTAACTTATATGCAGCAATACAATTCTGAAGTCATGACACCAACAGATGCTGTATTTCTTGAGGAAGTAAACTTCACACCTTCAGCTCTGATACATTGGTTACAGAAAACAACATCCGTAAGAAATATCAGGTAACAGTGCTGTTATTTCTTCTGTTTGTGAGGAAATACATTCTGAAGAAAATGCAGCATCCAGAAAAATAAATATTAAATATCAGTATTTTGCAGTACTGTGATACCCTGTTTTAAGTAAGGCTGCCACACGCAGGACATGAGACATTACAAGACATTAAAAAACAAACACACACAAAACCAAACCCCAACCCACACACTTCAGCAAGTAGAAACAAGCTCAAGCCTACCAGAGCACTCCAGAAATCAGGTTAGAGTAACCACCACGGCAAAGCCAAGGCTGCTCCAGTGGGTTTTGGCAGCCAGCAGGCTGCTTAACTGCTCCTGCAGTGAGCAGCTGACACTTTTGGGCTAGGGGAACAGGCAGCCAGAAAACAAAAGGCATGTTCCAAAGACTAAATACCAGACTCTCTGTCAAGACACCTCTACAGCTCACTCCCAGCTTTAAGATTGCTCTTCTGAAAAGCAACAGTTGTTTTACAAACGTTCATGACTTTGCCCTCTCCATTTTAAGTGTGACAGCTCGATTCTGTGAGCTGGGAATAGGGTGGCTAAGGCAAGCAGTACCTTTAAGGGTACCAGAAAGCAAAGAGACACACAGCCACCAACATTTCAGCTTTCCACGATCCTGGAATACTTGAAAAATTGACAACCATACCTTCTAGACATTTATAATTTTCTACACCCATTTCCAAGTGGTAACTCTTATGAAGCTGGTAAACTGAGGCATGTGAGCCCCCACACACGGCACCAGCCACTTCTTCAGCCTCATCCTGAAGCTGCCTGGCTTCCAGGTAAGCAGCCTCCCTGCTCCTGTCCTGCTGGCTCAGCAAATATCAGATAGCAAGAGAATAATGGCTGCTTTTCAGAGCCGTGCTGCAGCAAATAACATTTGCTATGGAGCAGAAAGCATGAGGTATCTTGGCACTGCAACCTTCATGCTCAAAGAAAACGTGCATTTCGAAAAGGTCCAAAAAACAAGCCAGCAGAAGCCACCAAAATTAAATATAAAGAAGAGTATATTGGGGGAGGGTAAGTGGGTGGGGGATGGTGAAAAGGAAAATAAAGACATTGTCTCAGAGTTAGCTGCTCATTACCCCTTAAGAAAAAGGTTTCAAAGCACATTAGCATACTTCGGTATGACCTTTTTTTTCCTTGACATCATGAATTTCAGGCTAACTATAATATCTAAAAACAGTGCACAAAGGTCTGTCAGTCTGTCAGGCTCGACGGGACTGGGTAGTAGGCAAGTTTCACATACACACCAGGAGACATGTAATTAAATAGTGAATTCACTGCTGCTGACATACCAGTTTACAGCCATATTATCAATCCTTCTTTAAAAACAAAAAAAGAAAAAAAAACAACAAATAAACACCCCCACATACACACCAAAAACACCCGACAAAAAAACCCAAACTAAACAAAAAAACCAAACACTAATTAGTTCAGCAAGATTAGCAAAGTGTCCTACCATGCAGTACCTCTGACTCCCTCTTCAACCCTATAGAACAGCGATGCAATGGAAGATATCCCATTTGCAACCTGAGAAATTCCATGTGGTGCTTGTGCACTTTCCTCCCCTGGTAGTTGAAGGGTAGAAACAACAGAGAACCACTTGAAGCCTACCAGGGTCAAACAGAAATTAGTTTTATTTTATTAAAAAAAATAGTTCTTTATCATGACCTGTGAGGGGGTGGGTAAGGGAAAAAGTTCAATGATTGATGTCAGAGATACCTTGTTAAAAGCTAAGAAATAGTGGGAAAGGCCCAAAAGCCCTAAAAGATACAAACAAAAAAAATCACTGACTAACCATCCTACTACAGTGAACAGAACTGATAGTTTCACCCTTTGTCAGTGTTGTGAAAAGTTTCTTAAATACTGTGACCTGCATCCACACTGACAAGATTTCTCTTGCTTTCATTATTAAGAACACTGAGCCATTACCAGGATTCAACCATCCATCAGTTTATACAGGGAAGGGTCAGCTGGATCTCAGCTGCAGCTCAGCAAGGGAAGAGAAGGCCACCTTCAAAACATGGTCTCTCTAATTTAAAGTTCAGGATGATATATTTGGCACAGTAGATAATTACAGGGATAAACCTATTAATGTACATTCAGGTGGTAGCTTTGACACAAAGGGCTTCTTCCTCCTTCCTCTGCCACTCCACACTATCCAGGTGATGTTAATCAAGGAAGCTCTGCAGAAGGAGCTTGCTTTGGAAACAAAGCCAATTGTTCCACAGGAATGAGTCTTCCCTCTAAGTCTAGCCTTGTGCTAGGGAGAGAGATGAAGTCTGCCAGTCAGCTGGAAAGGCAGTTTAGCTGCGTGGATCCTTTCACTAAGGAAAGCAGACAGAGAAGGGAAGTAGAGCTATGGGCCTGTGCTAAAGCCCTGCACAATTCTGTTCCACAGCTGCCTTTCTGAGAGTTCTGCAGAGCAGCTCTCAAGTGCCACCTAGTACATTTGCTCATGGACTGATCGAACAAGAGATATTCAACATTCAAGAAAACTCTATGTTGGTTCCTCCTCATTTTTGGGAAGAAACCACTTATCTCAAGCACCACGTCCCACCACAGGTGCCCAACCAGATATCTCAAGTAACAGATGCCCACTGAAGGCACAGGAGGATGTGGCTACCAGCTGAAATGAGCATTTCGAATCCAGGTCATGAGTTCTACCCTGGGGTCAAACAAGAGTCACTAATCTAATGCATCTTCATTACTTTTTAAATTTATAAAGACTTAAAAAACAAACAAACAAAAAAAACCACCAAAGAAGAGATTGAAATGTATGCAAAAATGGTTACAGGATAAGGAACACTACGAATAAAAATATCAAACCCCAGAATGTAAACTAAGGTAGATATATGGATTTATTTTTTTTTTTTACTTGGGGGACAATGCCAACACTAAAAAACTGATGGCAAATAAACCGCAACTAAAAAGCCAAAGCATCCAAGCTCTGCTGGTTTTTAAGGCAATACTTCTTTGTCCATTTCAAATCAAAGTAAACAGTCAACACCAGGTACAGCCCTAACTGAAATACATTTTCGTATCAAGAAAGGGGGACTAGCTTTCCACAAGATTAAATATCATTCAAAATAGACAGATGCTCACTCATTCTAGTTGCATGCATGTCATGAATCTATACAGTTAAAAAAAATCGTTAAGAAAGGGCCAACACACTGGACCTACTGTGATAAGAATTGTAATCTTACATTTTAAAGGGTACTGCTAGCAAAGCTACTCTAATCTTATTTAGTCTTCATTCCTTCAGCTTTCTTCACACCTCAATTTCTGCTCTAAAATAGTTTCCTGAAAAAAGACCCCAAAGGGGAAAAAAAAACCCCTATTAATGTACTTTGATAACATCCTGATTCACATTTTCTAAGTGATTTTTTCCACCTACTAATTAAATAGTCAGTATTGATCAACAAGACGATTTTTCCTAAGTCTGTGCAGGAGAGATAATACCATATAATTATGCCACGACTACAGATTTGTAACCGCAGTATCGGACTTGCTTTAAAAATAAAGCCATAACCAGCTATGGCCTTGAAACGTGTTTGCAAGGACATCCTGGTGGTTTTGGACTTCATTTACCACATTGCACCGAGTCCCTTCGGTATTCCGATGCGGCTGCCAGGAGGGGCTGACCGCACCTGGGCACCGGGCTGAGGCTGCGATGCTCCCCGGCCATGGCGACCTGCGCGCTCGGCTCCGCGCTGCGCCCCTCCCGCAGCCGCCGGTGCCCAGCTGAGCTGCGCTCAGCTCCCGATCTTCCACTTAATCCAGCTCCTAATTAATGGGGAAACCCAAGTCCAACAGTTACCACGGAAGCTGCGGCATGCGAGCGAGTTATAATAAGCAGACCGGTTCGGGCTTGTTCTGCTCCTGCGAACAATTATTTTAATTTCTTTTATTTTTCCTCCTGAGCCGCCCAGGCCGGAGCGCGGCGAGGAGCACGGCCTGTGCCGGGCACGGAGCGGCGTTACCTGTTGTTCCCCACCGGCAGGGCAGGGCGGGGCGGGGGCTCCCCCGCCGGCGGCCCCCGGCCCGGCCCCGCCGCCCCGGCCAGGGAGG
>JAYDZK010000113.1:126937253-126955479 GCA_034509185.1 Euphonia xanthogaster
ATCTTAATCAAAACATTAAATTAAATGAGGGCTGATATGGTTTATTTTTCAAAGATTTCAATAATTTTTACTTTAATAACTGTAACAAGGAATTAATTAACTAATAATTTGGTGCAAAATTGTGGGTTTGAACATTATTATCCTGCAGAGATAAACTCTGAATATGAGTGAGCTCTGATATAAGGGATAATGTGCTACAAGGCAGCTGGTTGTGTTATTCCAGCTGTCTTCATCACGCATGAAATGCAGTAATGATATGGGAAACCACTTTTCTATCAGAAAATGTGGTAACTAACCTGTGAGAAGCCTTTTTTAATATAAATTATATTGAACTTTCAGTGGTCCATCAGCTTCAAAATAACTCCCAAGCTCTAATCAATACTTAAAATACTTAGCAACTTTTTTTTCTTTTTTTTTTTTTCTTTCTTTCTTTTTTTTTTTTTTGGTGAGGATCTCTAAGGCTCAAGGTGTTTTGTGCCCCAAACTCTTTCTTGATCAGGTACCATGAGGCCAACCTTGTCAGGTCAAATGTACATCATAAAAATCACCAGTAAGGTTGTATCTATAGCACATGATTTTGCTATCACATGCCCAATTTTCAACAAGAACAGAGCTGTAGAACTGTAGTGAAGTCCTATTGCAGAAACTGGCAGTTACAACCAGATTTCTTTACTATTTTTCTTGTATGGGAAAAGATAGAAAAGATTTCATATACTGTGAAAGCTGCCAACTAGGTTGCACTGAGTTCCCCCAATGCCAGGTCCATCCTGCAGCAATTACACCAAATTGTCTATGTGGGACCTCCTTCTCCTCTGAACTGCTCTTCTGACTTGTAAACTTCAAATTCCCTCCCAGGGACCTGCAGGGAAAGCTGTGTCACAACTCAATCTGACTGCTCAAGACTGCACATGCAGCTGAGAATTATTGTTATTAAGCATCCCAGCATGCTGACCTATTCTTGGAAATATGACTGTCATCTAAATAAGGACCCATCTGGGATGAAAAAAAAAAGCATTCCTACAGCTCCTTGACTTAACTTTCAGAGTTCTTTAAACCCTAGTCACCTGAGCTGCTATAGCAGAAATTAGGTAATAGTTCAGTCACCTGCCTCTGCTGTTCAGTATTTCATGTCCATGTGTTGCAGCCTGATGTGTAGACCTGCTAGCATTGTCTGCTGTATCCATGGGAAGCTAGATGGTACCTAAATGTGTACCAGGAAACTAGGGGATGCACTTGGTTGGTAACAAGTCTTCCTTGGATGCTAGTCAGGCTCTAAAGGAAGAATTCAAGCATCAGATAATGCCAGGCTAAAGACAGCTTAGGCAGTGAGAACTTGCTGCTTTCTTCCTGCTTTTCTTCCTCTGGACACAACTGCCATATGACACATGTTAAATTAAACTGCTGTGCAGTTTTCCTTCTATGAAAATCCTGCCTTCTCTGGTGGGTGGGATGCTCTGCTCTGAGCAGCCCTGCTTGTGCCTGAGCTACCCAGAAGATACATCATGACTCAAGTTCAGTGTCATAGCACAAGCACAGGTGCTTTTCTGCACTACTTGCCCCTGAGCTTCTTCAACTGCTGAGTCACAGCACAGCCTGCACATGCCTCAGCCTTCACTGTGGTACCTGGTTGTGCTGCCAAAGCATCTCGTGGGTTGCCAGCACTGAAGGCTGAATGATACAGACTACAAACCCAAGCACGTGCCTCCATGGGAAATGCCTCCTACTGAAAACACGCTACTATGCAGCTTGGAACATGACCCAGGCAAATGAACCAAGTGTACCTCTGAAAACAGCCCTACAGAAGGTTCCTCAAGATGTCTTCACCTGTGTCACAGAATGGAATCACACATGTACCTCTCTGTCCTGCCCCAGTCCTCTTGTTTCATATAAACTTCTAATAAATGAGGGCTGAGCAAGGCAGCACACTGGTTACTGACAAGGCTTACATTTGGCAGAGAGATAAAACGAAAAGGGTACAAGATATTTTCTTCCTCTATTCTTATTAATGTCCCATGCTTAGAGAGACATTTTGAGAAGCTTGGTAATGCTCAAGTTTAATTTTTCTTCATTGTAAAATTATCATTCTCATTGATTTCTTTTAATTTTTCCTAGATAAAAGAATCTTAACTTCTGCATGAGACCAACCACCGAAAATGTCGAAGCTCATTGTCAAGTGCAAAAGTATTTGTATCAATATTATAAACAACTACAACTCTTTGTTAATCTCACCTCTTTACTAAGTAGTAAGTGTGAAAATATATCTCAGGAAGTCTGTTTGTATTGTGCAGACTTTTTCAAGTATCATTGTAATTTTCTGTGGTACATTTAAGAACAAATAACCTCCAATAACATTTTTTATCTGTTATTTTTAGTTTCATAATAATGCTTAGAGTCTGCAAGCCTAAACCCACTGCAATAGGGGCTGTTCGAAGACACAGAGAAATACCCTGATCACTTAAAAGACAAAAAAGATAAAAATAAAAATTCAAACATAATACAGGTTATGCAAATTCACATAATGTCTCACTCACAGTGTAAGAATTGGAGTATGGTCAAGGGGCTATTTGCTAAACCATGTTTCTTCCTCATGGCAAGTATATGGAATAAAAAAAGCATGAAAAGAGCTTATTTTTACATTTTCCCAGAATCATTACATTGGGAGAGGCACAGTAAGTTAACAGAAGACCTGGCTTATTTTTATTTCTTAAAACTGGAATATTATTATATTTATTATTTAAATATAATAATATTACCATTTTTAAAAACTAATATTATTTTTTAAAACTGTAATACAAGGAGATGCAGAGGAGCAGCATATTCAATGCACACAGAATTCTTTCAAGATTTTCCTTTGCAAAGCTATCCTGTGCTGCAGGATCAAGTCTATGACAAGATAAAATTTCATACTATGGATAGTCTGAGAAATGTAATTACATTTCTGTGTATGGCATGAGATGCAGGATATAATAATCCTGTACCAGTTATAAAAATAAGTAACTATAGGTTTGAATATGTAGTTTCAGGCAAGGTAATGCAACATAAACTAATATAATAACTATTATACAGCATCCAGAATGGTATTTCACAGCATATTTTGAAAGATAGGCAAGGCTTTTGAAAATACTTCTCAGTTCTGTCCTTTGAAGCCTAGTGAAGGCTTCCAGCTCCAGATAGGATTGGGACATGTCATTGATATGCACAACCATGTGATAATCTCTGGAACTGTTTGTTCTGATTTCATGCTGAAATGTTTAACATTCTTTTCTTTTTTCTTTATTAATGTACGTGTCTATAATTTATTCACATGCAAGAGTGTACAAGCATCATGAAAATGGGAACATCATACAATTTCATATATACTTTTACTTGGGAAAGGGCTTTTTTCTCTGCAGAAATTAGACAGCAGATCTACAGAGCACAGGAATTAATTATGAACTTCTTATCTGCAGAAGAACTTTACCTTTAGTCCCATCAACACTGCTCATCCCATTGTAGTTGTGTGATAAGTCACCCTCCCACTGGTGAAACATAGACAAGGAACATTATGTTATTCAGTGATGACTTGGGAGGCTGACAGCACCTAATGTTGCAGAAAGTGCTTGTTCCTCCAACCCCCTCCTTCCCACCTGCAGGGCTACAGAGACAGGAGAACAGCGCACCAGAGCTGTGGGGTCATGCTGGCTGCACTGACAGCCTCTCCTGTCGACACCCTCTGTTCCCAAAAGCAACGGAGAGCATTTGGCCAGTGACTAGACAAGTCTATTTTTAGTAAGTTTTTATGCCGTATATTCTATTCCTGTCACTACAGAGTACTCATGCAAATGTATGTAGGGCTGCTGCTGTTACAAAGCTGCAATTTCCTGGACTGCATTAATTTTACTACAGTAGATTATGACAGACAGAAATTATAAAGGTAAAGAAGTCTTCATTTACACAAAGGGAGGCGTCTTCTGTTATTTGTAACTGGAATTGCTGTTCTTGTAAACCTTATTCGTGTTATCATCTTTTCCTGATTGCAGATCTGTCATTTCTTTTACAGTATTGGTGCTATTTCCAGTTAACCTTATTTTTAGAATAATGGAGGAATTTTCAGTCTCAATTAAGAAGCAGTTCACACTGGAAAATATAATCCTTATTGGCAGGAAAATTGTTTATGGGTTTTAAATTCCTTTACATTCCAGCTCCATCTCTATGTGTTACCATAACCATTAAACACTTTCTTAGTTGTCTTGAAGACACCAGCTGCTTTCAAATATCTTTATTTAATATATTAATCTCCTCTTAATCACATTACATATACTCAAGATCCTTGCCTTTGTTATTTGTCAGAGATTGCTACCCAACAAGTATTATATTATTATTAAATATCTATATAATATCTAAATATGTAGATCTCTTTCTTCTGTAAAATCATTCCATTTGTTGACTAATTTGTTTACTAATCATTACATTTGTTTATTAATGTCAGTCAAATGGTACTTGAATAAACTTCTAATTCCTTTTTTTACTTCATTTTCTATTATTGAATGGATTAATATTACAGAGATAATTAGGTAGTTTTAAATTTGTTAGACAATTCTAAATGTTGGCATCATATACATTTTTAATTTGATCTCTGTTTTTTAGTTCTGAGGGGCACTTTGAAGGGAACGAGGAAAATATTGTCCTATGCTTTTATTTGAGCTCCTTTTTTTTCAGTTTCCAGTGGAGTTACTTTTTAGCCAGAAACACCTCTGAGTCTTGGCCATGAAACCAAGCAATATCCAGCTCAGCCCATACCTGGATAAGATACACTGAAGAAAAAGCAGGTAAAGATTTGAAGTGGTGCTTCACTAGACAGCACCTCTTACTTTGAGGAAGAGCAGAGCTGCTGTACCCTCCTGGCACCTGGTGGACACTAAGTATAAAGAAGGAAGCTCCAAATTCAAGTGAAGGTTACAGCAGCTCTTGATCACGAGCTATCCCATGACACATATCACAAGAACAGCAGAATCTTGGTCAAACTCCAGTTTGGATAATTAAGCATCTGACTTGAATTCCCTTTGCCATTTCAGTCTCAATGAGCAGCCTTCTTCGGTTTCAACTGGAACTCATTTCATGCAACATGTTCATTAAAGTGTTGCTCCATTTCAGGAGTGGATGAAGTGATAAACATACAGTTCATGATTTTTCCAGGATAATAACAAGGCCTGTGACTCTAGTTATTTTATGTGAGCATCAATCTCTATTTCAGCTAAGTAGCATCCTTGATGATAATGCTTAGTAGATTTATGACAACACTGTAAATGCAAAGACTGTTCCACACAGATATGGATGGTGTGGATTGAAGTGTCACAGTGCTCCTTTTTAAATGTAGCTGCATTTGTTAACATAGTACATAGAGGGTTTGGAGGAGGGACACAAAGACAGTGAGGGGCCAAGAGGGGAAGCTGCATGATGAGCAGCTCAGGTCACTTGGTCTGTTCAGCCTGGAGAACAGGAGACTGAGGGGAGACCTCATTGCAGTCTGCAACTTCCTTGGGAGGGGAAGAGGAGGGCAGACACTGATCTCTTCTCTCTGGTGACCAAGACTCAAAGGAACAGCATCAACATGTGTCATGGAACATTTAGGTTATATATTAGGAAAAAGTTCTTCACCCAGAGGGTGAAGGTCACTGGAACAGGGTCCCCATGGAAGTGGTCATAGCACCAAGCCTGACAGAGTTCAAGGAGCATTTAGACATTGCTCTCAGGCACATGGTGTGACTCTTGGTGCTGTCCTGTTCAGGTCCAGGAGCTGGACTTCAATGGTTCTTGTGGGTCTCTTCTAACTCAGCATATTCTGAGATTCTCTGATTTTATTAAATGTGATCAAGAGCAGCCGTACTGGACTGATGATCTTTGAATCACCAGCACTTTGGAGGAAAACATTTGAGATCAGACCGGGCGAGTGAAAATGCTGGTGATGGCCTGTCTCCAAGGTAAGCTCTTCTACTGGGACCTGCCAAGAAAGATGTTGCTTTAGAAAGAATGTGCAGATGTCAGAAGTCTGAATGAAATTCTTAAAGTTCCTTGAGCTCATCTCCACTATGGCTTGGGGTTCTGCAAGGCTTCTGTGAGTTAGAAAAGCTCCACATAACCAGATGGGAAAGAAAAGAGTTTGAGGCAGAATGAGTTTACTCTAAATACCCAGAAATTAAACTGTTTGCATGTTTGCATCTAAATATTGGCTGTACTTGCAGAATCTCTTCAATGGATGCTTTTCATAAAGAAATAATTTAGTTTTACAGATATTGAGTGTTATTGTGTGCTTCTCAGCATGGAATGCAAGGGTGACAACAACTAGTCTTATCACAGCCACCAATAATGAAGAATTTGTAATTAACCACAAAACATTGTAGCAATGAGAAACCAGGCAAATTAGAGGCCTGGAGGGTATTCAGCTATTGGAAAGCCGAATTTTCTTTTATAAGAATAGAAACAAGAGAACTAGGGGTTTTTTGCCTGTATCTTGGCTTTAACTAGATTTTATTAGTACATAGATTGTAAAGGGAAAACCAGAAACAAATATTATTCTCCCGTTGATGGAAAATATGTAGGAATCATACCAATAGTTATTGTGAGCTTCATCAGAAGAGTATTACAGCTTCTTGATACAAAGCCCAGTATCCTTCTGGGAAAGGTTAAAACCATGATTTTTGATTAGAGCCATGATTTTCTTATCCTTATCAACTGATCAATCTTAAGACTGTCAGGAAAACATGCAGGTCCTGTAACGAGGAGAAAAAATGCAAAATAGTGCAATTAAGGTAGCAAATGAATCGAAAAAAATGCCTTTACCAGTACTACAAACAAGTTTCAAGACCCGTGGAGTTGAAAAAGGTGCAATGAAATTAGTGTATTTTGTGCCATTGCCGTATCTTTATAAGTAGATCTCCTAATGAAGAGCAAATAAATATGGATTCTGCACACTGTTTGCACATAATGCTTGAAATAGGATTCCTGTGATCTTTTTATCTGGGGAAAAGAAATGAAACTTAGTTGCTCCACTGTATCTCTGCAAATTCTATTTTGATGTGCACCAGCTTTGTGAGCCAATGATAAATTATTTTTTCTGATTTTGTTATCAGGTTACTCACTTAAGTTATAATATTTTGCTCTCTCCTTATAGAGCTGGAAGACCTTTCACTGTGCTCATTATTCAATGTGCCTATAGCAGTTTGGATACATTCAACTTCCTTTATTTCCTGCAGCAGCTGTTACAATTCCAGCACTGCCTTCCTTCCACAGCCCCTCCCAGATGACCTGCTGTGCCATTTGAGGTCCCTAGTAGGATCACAAAAAGTGAACCCTAGTATGGTCCCTATTATAGATCCCAAAAAACCCAAATAGCTTCTGTAAGAAATGCATCACATCTATGTTTTTTGATATACCCTTGTCATTTAACAACAATCTAAATCTCTGGGCACATTCCTGTAACAAATGACAAAGCAAGAATTAATACAATTCTCCCACATGTTTTTGAGGAATATATATTGGAAATTGAAGAGTTGGGAGTACAAAGGCACTGGTTTAGGATTTCCAAGGAAATGGAAAATTCAGTTCTGCCACATAGTCAAGCTCTAAAAGAAGTTTTCTTTCCTCCTGAAAAAAAGAAAAAACCAAAACCGAACAACCAAAAAAATTTACTCAGAAGGAATAACACTATTTGTTTCTGTAAGCATCACTTGCTGGTAGGTATGGAAAATTATTTTTGTGAACTGCTTAATAAGGTGAATGGAAATACGCATGAGCTTTGGGGGTTTGTTGCTTTGGAATTGAAGAAACTGTTGGATTTTCTCTTTTCTTCTAGACAATACACTGCAAAGGTATAGAAAGCCCTGGCTGGTTGCTTATTAATGAGTTCTATCAATCTGGAGATAAAAAGGCATGAAGCACTTTGAGAGAAGGATGGAATGATGGCTGATGTTAAGTACAAAGGCTGGTTTGAAATGTTAAAAGCAGTGCTTTTGTACCTACAGCCTGTAGTTATAATGTACAGCTTATTCTTCATTTACCAAGGGCTGTATCCGTTACACGTCCTGCACCTTTCCAAATAATTCAGTTTTCTCATTTCAAATCCAGTGTTGTCATACTCCATCTCATCCTTCTTCATAATTCATTTGTAAATCACTCCATGTGAGGAAAGTCTGTTGTCAAACTCAACTACTTAATCTGCTCTGTTTATAAAGGTCTGAGCTAGTGTGATCATTTTCTTTGGAGTATATGCAGCAATGTCTCTGTCTATCAGAATATTTGTGAAGCCCACTCACTTTGGGATTGCACTGCAGAATTTTGGAGTTTCCCACCTGTTTGGTTGATCACTTTTAACCATTTCATTGCCCCAGTTCTCAAATTTACAACTCCAAGTCCTTACCCTGGTTTACCTCTTGCTTTGTCCTCCTCTCTGGTTTCTGACTCAGCTTAGCCCAGTTTTCTCTTCCAGCCTTGCTTCTTGCCAGAGATATCTCCTAACTCCACCTATCTATGATAGGGATCAGTGACTCTTTGCCTCCTTCTCTGACTACTCCTAGCTCCATTGTTCATCCCCCAATTTTAGAATTCCTAGGATCATAGAATAGTTTGGGTTTGAAAGGACCTTTAAAAGTCATATAGTCCAACCCCCTGCAATGAGCAGGAACACAGTCCACTAGAACAGGTTGCTCAGGGCCTTGTCCATCCTGACCTTGAATGTTTCCAGGGATGGACCATTTACCACCTCTCTGGGCAATTTGTTTCAATGTTTTGCCACCCTCAAATTTCTCTCCTTTTGTCAAAAACGCTTGCTCGAATTACCTCTACAATTTTCTCTGTTGGGTCCAGACATTCCTTCCTCTTGTCAAAGCCTTGATATCTCTCACCAACAATCACCTCTACTTCAGAACTCTCAGTCAGTTTTCCCTTTCCTTTCCCTGTGCCAGGTCACCAGACTCCTTTTCTGAATCTTCTGCTTGTCTTTTCCTCTTGGGGCATTCAGGCAGATTCCTTTCTTCCACTTCCCCAGGGTATCTGGAGATGAGAGCACTACAGGTAGATTCCAGTACCCAGCCCTATGGAGAGTACTGGCATTCCAGGGCTGGGATTAGAGAATAGGCCTAGGTTGATACTTCATCCCTGATCAGAAGGTTATCTGACACAGACAAATACTTTTGGTTGAGCTGTGACAGTGATTATGTAGCCTAGAAATTATGGAGAGACTTCTGTATGCTGAAAAATTATACAAAGGTATAACTGTATTTTATTGATATAAGAATTTATAGAGCACAAATCACAGTGCAAATACTTAGTCATATATTTGTCTTGAAGACTATGTACATGTAAAATGCAATTTTAGCTGGAATGCTTACTATTGAATGCTACTTTGAGAGTCTCAGTAACTGACCCATTACTCATTTTAGCAGTTTAAGGAGTACCTAGGGTTCCTCTTGTCTTTTTTTTCATTATCATGAGATATGGGAAGATTATCTGGCAAAAAAAATGTCTGCTTAAAATGTGACACTCTCTTTCCTTGTTCTACAACAATAATATGAGCTATAGTTGGCAATTTCATAGTGTTGCAAGTAAGTAAAGAGCATGGTGAATATAAAAGAGAATAGTGACAATGACAGCAGCTTCAAGGGGTTTAGCAGAGCCTGGATTATTGCCCAAGATTTTTTCCAGGACTACACCAGCAAAATGTGATGATATCCAGTGCTAATCCTGTGAAACCCAACTGACAGTGTCTGCTGAATGCATTAAGAAATGGAACTTACATACTGAAAATCCCAAATGTCCAATTTTAAATATTTTTTCCTCCTGAAAAGCAGTGTGAAGAGCTGTAGCTGAGCTTTTTCTCTTTGCCTATTGTTTCTGAGCATCTAGAATGCATTCAAGTCACCTCTTGTCAAGCAAGTATCACGTCTCAGTCATATAGCCAAGAAAACTGCTTAAAAATCCAGACTCATGGGTTTTTATGAAATGTCACCATTCTACCTTGCTAAAATTTAAAAAAGCAAAACACTGCAAATTTCACAATACATCTGCTGAGGTTGGCAAAAAGGTGCTAGCACTAACAGACACATTTCTCAAAAGCAATCTTGAGAGAAACCAAAGACACCTCCAGGTAACAGCCACAGTTTTTCTGTACCCCAGCATTAGTAAGACAACTGTGAGTGAGTGACCCTGCATCTATTTGCATTAACGGAAACCTAAGAGTTTTTTACAACTTCTGATTTTACAAATAGAAAAGATGAATACATTGGTCTTTATAAGCTCAAAAATATCAAATCCAGAAATAATTCCCACTATTCTGTTTAACTGATAAATTACTCATTTCAGATTTTGTTAAGTGATTTTATATACATTAGGTCCCGACTCTTGTCAGATTTGTGTTGAAAAATTACTAGAATAGTTTAACAGATGAGGGATCTCAGCTGCAGATGTCCTGCTGCAAAAACCTGATGGCACTGTTTCCAGCAAACATAAACAATAGGAAAATCTCAGCTAGTTCATTTACTGATATAAGTAAACTTTCAGAAAGTCTGTAGTGCATATATCATGCTGGGAGATTTTAGGAGCCTAACAGCACTGGCCATATTGAGCTTTACATTCTGTGGAGGCTTCATTGCAAGGTCATGTATAGTCCTTCATTCATGTAGAATAATTGCAAACCTTACTGCCAGCCAATTTTAGGGCATAAAGAAAAGGGGAGTTTAACTACTTTTCCTTCAGTATCTGGGCTCAGATGACCCAGATTCACTGATTACATAGCCTATAGATCAGAAAACTCTCAACAAAACCTTACCAAAACAACAGAGCCATTTCAACAGTTGCATGTATAGCTGTAACCAGCCTATAATTCACTTTAATGCTCTGATGTAAAAGCAGTAAAACAGCTTCTTTGCTTGACCAATGTTTTATATCATTTAGCTGAGTAAGATTTGAGTAGTCTTCACTGCTGTCATGAAAACTGACTGCCAAACAGCTTATTGGCTTTGCAATTGAAGAAATAAAATCAAGATTTTTGGAGAGTAACAGAAGTCGCGGGGGTCCCACCTCAGCTTACTTATGAATGAACAACCAACCCTGCTGAAGTTCAGATGTTACTAAATACTGTGACACTACTAAAATAACAATACTAAACAATACTAAACAGGATGTCTGAGTGCAGTTCTTTAAATAGCCATGCATGCTTTCCTCCCCAGAAAACAAATATGAAAGAAAGTGAACACAGCAGCTGGTTAATTCACTGTCCAAATCAGCTGACATCACAGATATGAAGTTTCTGACTTCAGTGACTAACTTGACAATATTCAGTCGCATTGCAAAAGAACCCCTCAATTCTGAAAGTTTCAATTTTGTCAGTGTATAAGACAGACTGTGCTTAGTACAGAGCCTCTTAAGCAATCATTGCTTTCAATGGGAGGCTCAAATTCCTACAGAATGGATTAATGAAGTCATAAATTTTAATACCAAAAAGGGCCATTATGGCAATCCACTCAGACTGCTTTGAATTCGCAGTCAGTAAATGCTGCTTGCATGAAGTCTGTAACTTCGATCTGAGCTAACACATATCCATAGGAAGTATTTCAGTCTTGATTTAAAGACCTGTGTGACAGCAAACCTATCGGATCCTAGATGAAGTGCTTCACAATTGGTTACCTCAGGTTTCAGTTCTCTTTTTTTTCCTCCTTTCAACTTCTAACCATTATGTTTCATTATGACTTTATCTGTTAAACCACCCTTTCTACTCAGGAACTAGATAAACTGAGCTTACATGAAGGAAAGCTCAAGCTAGGTGCTGTAAGACTATCAAAAAGGAAAACCAGAATATGTGGAGGGGAAAGTGCTCATGAGCTGGCAGATCAAGAGGCCCCTGAAGAATGAGGGATCCTAGAGCAAGCAGGCAAGGAGCAGGCAGGACCAGGGAAGGCCCCTGGAGCAGGGGCAGGCAGACAAAGGCAGGGAGAGAAGGCGGCACACAGGCTGCCCTGGCAGTCCCACAGAGACATCTTGACTGCAGGTCCCCGTGATGGCAGTTTCTCCAAATTCAGATGTTTTTTCCTTTTATAAGAGAATTTCTGATCAACCAGCTGCCTTTGGTCTCCCCCCCCAAGGCTATACTCACACTTGGCGATACCAGAGAGTGTCATTTTCTCAGATCTCAGCAAATGCCTCCTCCTGCTGCTTGGCTGATCCTCTCTAGCTCAGCTGCTGCTTCCCTTTGATAGGCTCAAAGCAGTTGTCTCCATAACTTGTGATGTGGTTTTCTTCAAGCAGTAATTTGGTATCAGTTAGTTTATAATGCTGGGTCCTCTGTTTTCAGTATTTTCAAGGCCTTTGCTGTTATCCCACATTAAACTCCAGTTCATAACAGCCGTCTTGGCACAAAGCTCCAGTTCCCAGGACAGGCTCTCACCACAGGCTGATAACAAGCACCGCAGGCCAGAACTGGGACATTGAGCCTGTAGCCGGCTGCTGCTAACGATGGAAGTGCTCTTAAGAGCTTTCATTTATTCCAGGTTTCATGGCAGCAGAGGAAACTCATCATTAGCTGGCTGTGCAGCGTGACCTGCCCAGCATCTGTGGTACCGCTGTTCTCAACATGTACTCCCTCATACTTAGTGTGCACTAAAATCTCCACTCCTGTGTCAATTTGAATTCAGTTATACTAAATATTGCTCAAATGAGGCTAACTTTAACCAACTCAGCACTGACCATTTGGTGACTTGAGGTATTTATTTGGTTGTTGGTATTTATTCTATATTCTTTTGGTTTACTCCTAAATACACGGCAGAAGCCTGGACTAAAACCAGTGGTCACTGAAGAGACTTCACTGGATCCCTGTAGTGACTACCCTTTGACTGTGGATAGTTCTGCTGGAGGGAAGGAACCTCACCTACCTTATGTTTTCTGAAAGATTTAAGGCTGTAGTCTCCTAAAACACAGAAGAGTTCAGCCTGCTTGAATGACAGACAGAGTGTGTCATATGTCTGAACATCTAATTATAGTGTCTTGTATGGTAAAATGAGGGGG
This sequence comes from Euphonia xanthogaster, assembly GCA_034509185.1. Taxonomy (NCBI): domain Eukaryota; kingdom Metazoa; phylum Chordata; class Aves; order Passeriformes; family Fringillidae; genus Euphonia; species Euphonia xanthogaster. The sequence goes on from JAYDZK010000113.1 coordinate 126,950,286, forward strand.
TTTTTTTTAAACTTTGCTGTAATTTTGAACATTCAGAAAGAAACCCTGGAAATGTAGAAGGTTATATGTTAAAGAAACTCTCCCAACTGACCATTCTGATGGCAATCGGGAAGTCCCACTTCCACCATTCCAAATTTTAATGCTCAGACAGGAGCCCCTTTGCAGCAAGTAAATCCAGTGACATAACGGGTTTGACTCCCTGCACAGCCCACACTCAGACCTAAGTTCCCCACATCAGCTTGACCCCAGGTTTCCCATAGCAGAGCTTCAGATGTCCTGTACCTTTTAAGTAATTTAATTGTGACGCAACAACTTAGAGAGTTGCCTGTGGGGGCTATGGGAGCCTCTGGGGAAGAAACCCCAATGAAAAGATCACTGGGTTTTTATACCTTCACAGTCTGTGCACCTGTGCTTCAAGCACCTCTTGATCCAATGGTGATTTTGGTCTGGGGTCTTCTCGTTGTTCACTGGGTCCTGCAGAGTCTCTGTGTGACTGACCATCCCTGCCTGGCAGGTGTTGCAGGTCCACATGCCCTTTGTCAGGCAAAAGGTCAGTGCTCCTTCATGGCTCCTTGCTTGGGGTTCCAGCCACCCAGGGCACACTGAGCACACGTCACACACCAAGCAATCTGAACGGGGTGTATTGCTCAACAGTCCTCCTGCTAATGTACTGAAAGGAAAAAGAAAGAACTCTTGAGGCATTTAACCACTGCCTTTACATACAGGATTATTGCAAGTAACAAAGTTAACAAAATTAAGGCTACCAAGATTACCATAGGGCAGAATACAAATTCATAAATTCTTGTGTACAAATACTCAAATGATTACAAATACAAAATGCCCAAGGATTCTCAGAAGTCTTTTACTTATCAACTGATTGATCACCCACTCTTTGTTTGATGTGAGAATAGTGTATCCAGTTTTCCTTACCTAAAACTTAAACAGCAAAACTTGAAACAGCAAAATAAGGACATAGAAGGAAAGTATATGGCCTTCTCATTTTGGTGCTAAATTGGATTTTCTAGAGAATACCTTAATTAAAACTTCATCTCCAGGCTATACATTATATACCTGTATTTCAGATAGCATCTGCTGATACAATTGAGCATACTCTTTTCTGCTCTTACATGCTTTTTGCATCTACAGAATATACTGTGTCAACAGTACAGTTTGAAGGCAAACAAAGGTTGACTTCCTTCATCTACTGGGATGCTGAAAAAGCCAGCTGTTAAATTATTTACAATAAAATCGCCATTTTTAAGTGGTATTTGCAAAAGTATAGTCAAGGGGCCTGGCACCACTGGGTGAGGGGGTCACTGCATGTTGGTTAATCACCCACAAATCCTGCACAAGTACTCAGGGTCTCCATCTAACCTATTCTGGTTTACAGGCAATATAGGAGTGTTATAAGCAGACACACATGCTTTAACATTCCTTTATCTAAGTATTGGTCTATCTGGTTTTGGATACTTTTCCCAGCTTCCAGAGAAATAGGATACTGTCTCACAGAGGGTGGCATGTCTGCCTCAGTTTTAATGCACATGGGTGGTTCCCCACCTGTAGTGGTCTTACTCCAGAACTCTGATAATACAGCTTTCAATATTTCTAGTATCTTCTGTTCATTTTTGAAGCTCTTAGTAATCACACCCAGTGCCATTATTAAATCCATTCCTTCTGATGACACATGCAAGTCTGCATCTAAGACATGTAAAAGGTCTCTTCCTAACAAGCACACTGAGGAATCTTCTACTAATACAAATTTTCCCAGCACGCTCTTACATCCTATCATTGCTAATACAGGTTTACTTAAATTTTTCCCTGCCCAGTGGCTCCATGTATGCATACTTTGTCTGTTATTGACCCTCTTGGGGCAAAATTTAAGAGGGATAATGTGCTCCTGTATCTACCAGAAATTCAACAATGACACCCAATCCCCACATACTATATGTCCCTGTTGATCTGGGTGTTCTCCACAAATTGTATATTTCTAATTGTATGGCTCCCTCAAATTCAGTAGAATTGCTGGCCTCTAGTCATTGTGACAATCTATCCTTGCACAATTACTTCTCAACTTGGTTGGAAAGGCCATTCTCTTTGCTGATATCCTAAATTTCCCCAATAGTAACACTCCATTTCCACATTCTTTTTTTGTCTCTTTCTGCTTTCTGATTTAGGTCCACTAATTGTATTTGGTTTTCCTCTCTTCCATTTTCTCCCCTGGAGATTTCCTGTCATGGCAACAGCCATCAGATTTTCCACTTTCTCCAATTTCCCTTTTCTCGTCTACTTGCTTTGCCCTCTGTTTTTTCTTTCTCCCATCACACACAAATACTGCAACACATGAATTTTCTGTAGTTTTACTTCCTGCCACCCTGGCATATGCTCCTTAAATTACTTTTGGCTGTCTGGTGCTGCCTGACCTACAAAGACACTAACTGCAAGTGTACCATTAAAGTTTTGTGAAGCCATTGCCCCATATTCCAGCAAAAACTGTCGGAGGCAGCCCCCAAAATCTCTAGGATTGTTGTCCATTCTTTGTCTGCATTCCATTATTTTAGTCCAGTTAACCTTCCATTCCTCATGACCATATTGCTTCAACCAGGTTTTGAGCTCCTGTCTGACATGCAGGCCTGTCCTCCGTGGTGGTATCATTCCAACTCAGGTCATTCACTGACCACGGTTCCTGTTTCCTTATGTTTGCTGTGCCAGTTCTGCTTTGCTATTTACTTTTTCCCTTTCACCTGGCCAGAACAGTTCTTTCAAAAGCAACTGCATGTCCCCCCGGCTTGGGTCATATCCAGTACATATATTACAGCTGAACACATTTCTTGCTACCTTTCCTCAGCCTTGGCACCTCGCTTCCCAATAATGCCAAGTCACTCGGAGTCCGCAGGCGTCTGATAAACACTTGGAGTAGCCCCACAGGACAAAAGTTAGATGGTGTTGAAGGAATATTTAAAGGACAGGGCGGTGCCGAGGCAGAAAGGGCGCCGGCATTCCTGCTTTGGAGACGCATCCCCGCGACGAGCAGGGCGGTGCCGATGCAGGCAGAACGCCAGGGTTCCTGCTTTGAGGCTCAGCCCCTGCCACCGCCAGTGTCACCATCGGTTCGGCTTCCCTCTGCTGACTTCGCGTCCATGCACAGCTGCTCCAAACATAACAATAATCCATGTGAGCTGGGAATCCATTTTCCAGACACTGCCGCAGGAAAGTTAATTTGTGTAGATCAAAAAGTGCCTTGTGATGGCCATTGTTCTGCCGAGCTACCACTACAGGTTACAGCCGGCCGATGCTCCTGGCACAATGTCACTGCCTGCTCTGCGAATAACAGCAGTGCCAGACGCCCTGCTAACCTCTGAGTGATTTAATCGCCGTGCAGCTGGCGGCCTCTGGGGAAGGACCCTCCCAAAAAGGATCACTGGAGTTTTATTCCCTCACGGTCTGTGCACCCACACTTCTCACAGCTCTTGGTCCAGTGGTGAGTTTTGGTCTGGGCTCTCCTCACTGTTCATCAGGTCTCGCAGAGCCAACACACCTGGCTGGTGTTGCCGGTCCCCACAGGGCCCTTGCCCATTCACAGCTCGTTTCCTGGGTGTCCAGCCACTTTCCCCAGCCAAGCCACACCGAGATATCTTCAAGAGGTGTTTTTCAAACAGTCTAAACTGGTATTCTATTTTTAAATATACAGTATAATCAAGAATATGTACTAAATGTAATAATAGTCATATATAGATACATATGTAAAAACTATATATGCTATATACAAACTGACCAGAGCACATGTATGTTAGTTAAACCAAATCCAACAAGAATTTGTCCCTATTCTGGATTAGCAGAATATTTACAAGGCAGCCCTAGTACTTTCCAGGGCTACACTGTTTTCCTAGCTAAAAGCCAATTGTCCCCCTTCTCTTTTCCTGGCAGATCTGTGATGTCTTTTATTCTAACAAGATGTGAATACCAGGTGGAAGTAAAAGAAAAGTATACTTTCAGGTATGGACATATGAATCTGAAAATAATTTACATTTCAACATAATTTTAAAGGGGATCTAAAAAAATAAGTGGTTCTGTACAGCAAAACAATTTGATATATCACATTATGATTCTGTTTTAGCCTTGTGTCCTTGTGACTTGACACTGTACTTCACAGAATCTCAGGACTGTCTAGGTTGGGAAAGATGTGTATGATGTCCATGTCTTAACCCACCACTGCCAAGTCCAGCACCAAATCATGTCTCTAAGAAACATATTTACTGTTTTTTAAATATCTTCAGGGAGGTATTCTTGTGGACAATCTGTTCATAAAAATGTAAAATGAGTAGCAGCAATGACCTTAAGAGTTAAGGACAGATGCAGTTCCATTATCAGTTTTTGATCAGTTTGAGTAATTTTAAGCACCATTAAAATATTAACTTTTATAGGCTATATTTTGTCCATATCATCTTAATGTTCCAGTGTTAGTGCCGGCACAGGACAGAAAAGCATCTCACTAGGGCAACAATTTGTAGTTCTCAATTTGAGGCGCTATTTGACCCCAAACACGAAGTCTGGCTTTTTACTGTAACAAAAATGTTTCACTTTCTGAACAGTAATTTCACAATGATGAGGACATACAAGCATCACAACTTAGAAAATAGTGAGCCTTTCCAGTGTTTTTGAGCTTCATGAGGAAAACTAGCGCAAGCAGAACACTGTGTATTTTGCACGGAAACTATGAGGTTAAATAATTTGTTTTTCCTTAATGTGATAAACTGCGTAAAAACCCTAACCGATCCCTTCTCACCTCCCTGTTAAATAGGATCTATCTCTAGCTGAACTAAACCTATGGCTTTTTCCTAGTGCAGACTTGCCAACGGGAGTCCTTTACCGGGATATTACGGCAGGAGCGAGTATCCCGCAGAGATCAGCGGACAGAAACGCTCACAGCACCTGAACAAACCAAGGGCTACCTTTCCCTTCCGCGAGCCGAACCTAGCGAGCCGAACCTAGCGAGCCGAAGCTAGCAGGCCGAAGCTAGCGAGCCGAAGCTAGCAGGCCGAAGCTATCGAGCCGAAGCTAGCAGGCCGAAGCTAGCACGCCGAAGCTAGCGAGCCGAAGCTAGCAGGCCGAAGCTAGCGAGCCGAAGCTAGCACGCCGAAGCTATCGAGCCGAAGCCAGCACGCCGACCCCGGGCGCGGCGGCCGAGCCGCTCCGG
>JAYDZK010000113.1:126966197-126994803 GCA_034509185.1 Euphonia xanthogaster
GGAAAAAATGTTTCTATTCATAATGCCATTACAAATTTCACTAAAAATAATAAAAAGTACTCTTCTCTGCATTGCTTAAAATTGATGTGATGTAAAATGTACATGCTGCATTTTATAGATACACAGTTCTTTGGTTAATTTAGGTTTCAGTCTTGTTTGATTAACTCAGAGAGAAAAGATGCCAGAATTGGGGAACACCTGTACCAAGAGTTTGTCATGTTGAAGATGTTTACAGTTTGTATAAAGTTAAATAATTTAATATAGTGAGTGAAAGATCCTTGCTATGCTGTATGGGACTTGCCAAAAAGGAATAAATTGGTTTATTTGTGGCAAATCTTGTTTGGGTCAGTTTTATTTTGTACTCAAATAGTTCACTTATTTCCTAGTATGAATAAACTTACCCATTTAAGGATTTATGATCCTACTGTAATATGAATTCTAAAACAACAGATTGTATTCATGCAGACAAAGCTTCACTCCCTATGAAATGAAGTTGTTTCTGAATTGAATTTATCCTTTGCGTTTAAGCAGTTAAACGAGCTCTTCTGAAAAACTGTGTTTGAAAATCCTGTTGAACTTGGGGGTCTCCTCACAATTAAGCATTTAACTTTTGTCAGATTACATTTTTCTCTGCAGAATAACACAATTTACTTTGAGTGTGTTTCAGTAGCTTTCCTTGCTTTTATCTGTAATTCAGTTTCTTCAGCTGCTATTTATTTTAAGGACTGTTGGGTTTGTTTCTTTTTGCAAGATTAATTGAGATTAGTTGCCAGCAGGAATCCTCACATGAACAGGAGGGAAGTTGTCTAGTGGTCTGCAGTAAATTGTGTACAATATTCTGAAAGGGTAGAATGTATTTGATGTTGAAAACAGTGGTTACATGTGGCACTTAGTGCTTGTCCTTGTCCCCTTCACTTGCTCTGCACCAGTTTCTGCCCTCCTGTCCAATTGTGTAGGCTGCAGGCAGCCCCAGAAAGGGGGTTGGAGGTGTGTGGCAGCCAGAGGGAGTGCAGACCTGCCATAATTTATTTAAACAGTAAATTAATTCTTCTAATAATTTGTTGTTTAGATAGTAAATTAGTTCAAGGATTTTTTTTAAAAGAAAGAAATTGCATAAAATGCAATGAAGCAGTGATGTCCCTTGTTTAGGCTGGTGCACTTTTGTACAGTTCTCATAACTTCTTGTGTTTATGTAAATTAAAATATTGCACAAAGCTAAAATGTAACTTTTTTTTTATGTTGAGGGTGGCAGAGCAGTGGGACAGGCTGCCCAGAGAGGTCGTGGAGTCTCCCTCTCTGGAGACATTCAAAACCCACCTGGTTCCTGTGTAACCTGCTCTGGATGACCCTGCCTTGGCGGGGTGGTTGGACTGGATGATCTCCAGAAGTCCCTTCAAACCCTAGTGATTCTGTAAGACACAGTGAAGAGGGAATTTGTTTCACAACCACTTGCTTTGAGGCAAAGTTGTCAGTAGGAGCACTTTTTGTCTCCTCTTCATGCTTTGTTCTATTTAGCAGGCAATTGAACAGGGGCTGTGATAAGCTCCGGAAAAAAAAAGCCAAACCAAACAGTGCTGAAATTTTGGGTGTATGCAGAACACATCCCCTGTGCTCCTGTGCAGTTTGGGCTGTGCATTTTCCCCAGTTCCTCCCCCAGCAGCACTGATTGCCTTGCAGCTTGTGGATTCAGTGATTTGAGAGTGACAGAGTGAAGAGAGGCAGCGTCCCTTTCGTGGGCAGCACGGGTGGTGGCAGTGCACACACTGAGCTCTGCTCAGGGCAGTCCTGCTCTGACCCTGCAGAGGTGTGCTGCATTAGTGGCATTGCAGGGGTGCAGCTGCATTCCTGCCAAAGGAGCCAGTGATGAAAGTCCCAGATGTGGCCTGAAAGCTTTGGTGAGAGTGGACGTCAGAATGTCCCATCTGCATCATCTGGGTACTTTGGGCTGTCATCTGTCACAGGCTATGGAATTGCTGCAAGTACAGCTTTCTATTTCTGGCCCTTGAAACACAGCCTGCCTCCCTCTGTCTGTCAGCAGATCTCCTGGGATGTATTTGTGAATGATGTATTTATTTATGTCTGTGTTTATTACTTAATCTATAAGAAGTTAAGCAGACTTAAAAATAGGATCTGAAACACAGAAGGCATTTTGTGTACTTTCCTTGGCTCCAGTGAGAATGCTAACCCACCAATTCCTTTGTTTTGAGCAACTAATAAAAGCAACAGATGGTTGCTTTTATTGATTGATCACTAGAGGCATATGATAGATGTACTTCTGAATACAACCAAAACCCTTAGCAATTGCCTCTGTGTGTTAGAAACAGTTATATCATAAAAAGAATTATTCTTGCACAAAAATTTCTGGTAAAATTCAGAATTTTACTGAAAAACTGATGTAGTCTCTGTGTTGAAGATTAAATAAATACATCAAGCTGTTAACTGAAAAGCTTTTACTATTTACAAGTTAGAAAAATTGGAGTGCATAAATTTATATAGTAAGCAGATTAAAAAATATTCCCGGAGCTGTATTTTCTGCAAAGGCTCCCTGAACTTCATCAGTTCTGCAAATATTTTGTCATGATATATGAAGGAGTTAAGAATCCGATGTGCTGTGTTTGTCCAGATAGGAAAACCTTCCAGATGTGAGTAATTCTGTTTTATTTTTTACTGCTCTTTTTAAAATTTTCTTTTGAAGGGTACTATAATGAAAACGTTTGAGCAGGATCTCTTATTTGAAATTATTATGTAAATCATGAAGATGCACATTGGCAATTGCATTCTGGAAGGTATATGAATATTCCTTTGAGAAAGCTAAGGATGTGGAGATTTTAAACAAATAATTCTTACACACACACAGATATATATACACACATATATTCTCTAAAATCAAAATATGAATAAAACTTCGATAGTATAAATATGCAATAGTTTGTCATTAAATCCTAGTAAGGCTCCATTAAGTGGGGAGTGAGGGACATCTAATGAGGAACCATTTTTCTTTTAGCTGTTTGCAGAATGTTGGAGCACAAACCAAAAAGAGACAGAACAGGGAAAGTACTTGTGAGCTGGGAATGCCTGTATGACATGCACAGGATTATTCAGTGATGAGGAATATTCCAGGTGCCAGTGGCTGGGTAGTGGAAGTGCTGGGTAGTGGAAGTGCTGCACCTTGTGCTCTGGCTGGGGGAAAGCGGCTGGAGCCCCAGGCAAACAGCTGTGAGTGCCCTTCTGCACTTCAGTGCTTCTCAACAGTTACACCATATTAATCAGCAGCCTCCAGCACTCAGAGTTTGGTGAGCTCCATGTGAGAGTGTTCTGTAGGTTCACTGGCATTCTTCTTCTTCACTGGTTGTGGAACTGCAGATGGTATCAATGGATTTTAAAAACTTGATTTTGATCTCTGGTAGATTTTTCGGTATTTGACATACTGTGCTTAATGTTGCTGATTCAATTGTAGTGCTTGCTGTCTGATCTGCTGCTTGCGTGTGTTATCCATCTGCTTCTAAACATTTTATCACAACTTTTGAAAACAACTGAAGAATTAGAGTCAGCTTGGAGATTTTTGAGAAAAACTACAGGGGGCAAGGAGCTGGAGAATGTAATGCAAGAATGCTTTAAATCCAAGTTGAAATACTGCTGTTTTTTTCAGTGAAAAACAATGAAGATACTATTGAGGAAAATTATTCTCCTGATCTTCCAAACCTTTACATTTTAGACTGTATGTTTTAGTTGTGAGAATCAAGTGAAAATTTTGTTTGTTTTAAATAGAGAAGAAGGTGGAAGTCACACCTCTGATAGAATCTGCAAAACCTGAGTACATGCTGTCACTTCTGAAAGAACCTTAGCTTTCCCTATCTTAACAAGTGATATTCCCCCTCTTGTGGAAGGACACATTACAAAAACCATGAAAAGGGTCTTTTTCTAGTTAGACCATTTGGGAATTCTGTTATTTTTCATGAAACATTTTTGATGCTGTTATAATTATCCACATAATTGCTATGTCCTACTTGTGCCTGGCTGAGAGCCTTCTGTCTACTACTCTTGCCACAGACATCACTGGAAATAAAAAGAAATGTGAAATTGCTTGTGTGGATACAGACTCCTCAGAAAGGACAGGCTGGGAAGGTGAGGAGGAGAGGGTTAGCTTAGTGCTCCTCTGTGGGAGGAGTTGCTCTGTGGGGTCTGTTCCTAGCTCATGGGTCAGGATCAGAGAGGGGTGGCCTAAGTGGGCTTGTAGTGGGCCCCTGTTACACACCAACAAACATAGTTCATATTTTTATTAATTTTGTTGTTAGTGTGGGCATTTTGCACACGTTGAGCTCCCAGGCCAACTCCAATGCCTTAATCTAAAAATAAGGCAAAGCAGACTAAATTTGAAAATTTTTGCTTCATAAATACAATTGAATATGAAATCTCGGTGAATCCTGTGTCTGAAATTCTGTATCCTTTTTCTGCAAGACTTCTTTATGTATTTGAGGAAGAGCACACAAGCCAGGTTATTTGTACAACATAAGAAAGCAAGTCTCAGTAGAGGATTTCTGCTAGTCTCACTTCATGCAATGTATGGTACACATCACAATGCTGCATGTACCATCAAAGTTTGTCTGATGCACAAACTAAGCTATTATTACTTTCACGGAGTGGCCTTTCCAAAACTCATTAAAAATGTTACATGAGTATTGAAATAGTCTTCATAAATTTCAAATGCATTGGTACGCAACAGTTTACAGTCAGAAAACATAAAAATGTAACTTTCCTTAGCCCCATCCCTGGCTGTGTTCAAGACCAGGTTGAATGGAGCTCTGAGCAACCTGGTCTGGTTGCAGGGGGCTTGGAACAAAGTAAACTTTAAGGTCCCTTCCAACCCAAACCATGCTATGATTCCATGAGCATTTCAAGGACTGAAATGTTATATGCATTTTAATAAGGGGTGAAAAAAAAATCCAATTCTGTACTGCACACTGTAAAAATAGATGAGAACTACTGACTATTCTATTAGAATCGAAGTAAACAGGCCAAGAAGAGAATGAACTGGTAAAGGTATAAAGCTTGATTTTTATTTCTTAAAGCACTGTGCATATTAACTATATATTGTTCAGAGTAAACTCTCAGTAAATTTTAACTGAAAAGCCTTAAAAATTATCAAAGTAACTTCACTTCTAAATTTTGCACATAGAACACCTCACAAACATTTCCTTTTGAAGTATTGAAGTGAGGAAATAGATAATCCATGACTATACTGAGTAACTCAAATTGTATTTTAAATGTTGGAACTAAGATTCTGCATGTTGCTCACGTGCACATGGACATGCAAAAAATACATGGACATAAAACATATGTTCTACATATTTGGTACTTGAGTTTGTTTTCTAAAGTAATGCCATAGTTAAACAAATTTCTGATGTCAGGGCTGAACGTTTCACTGTCACGCAGTGCACATGGCATTCTGTTCATTCAGTTAATGGCTTCAAGGATAGATTAACCAAGCATTACTGGCACACAATGCACATGATGTTCTGTTCATTCAATTAATGGCTTCAAGGATGGTTTAACCAAGTATTTGAAGAACTATGCACCAAGATTAAAGATATGTATTGAATAACTTTTTATCTCTTAGTCACTTGTTTTTATAATAGCATAAATCAAAAAACAAGGTGGTGGATATGGGATGGGAATATGGGTCTCAAAGCTGGGGAAAAAATAGTTGAGGAAGTTATTAGTGGCCCCAATAACACGTCTTAAAACTGAGCAAGTACCTTCCAACAGTTTACAAAATACCAAAATTTGATCACATTTTTCTAAATGTAGTGTAAAACAAATGAATAAACCCAAAGCATGATTTCAAAGAATATTTTAGTTTTAAAGGGATCTCTGGTGGTCCTCCAGACTGACATCCAGCTCACAGCAGCACTAGTTTCAGAGCAAATTATTGTTTTTAATTTTATGAGCATCATCTTGTATGTGGAAAAAGGGGAGGGAAGGCAACTGAAAACTCTGTAGACACAGTCAGAGGAGAAAAACATGTTCTGTGTGTTTGCTTCAGCCTGCAGGTCCCTTGTCTCTGACTCCATGCCAGTCAAAGGGCCACCTCAGAAATTTTTATCTGAAGGTTTCCCCAGTTTGAGCTGCGTTTTCCAGTTTCTTCAGGCTCAGTCTCCTAGGTCATAGTGAGGGAGATGTTTGCTTGGGGTTTTCTGATCACTTGGATTGATAGAGCCAGCTGACAGACTAGAACAGCTTTTAAGGCATTTTTGCTTATTCAGCCTATTTATAATAGTGGTGTGTTGTATTCAGTGAAATTCACTCACCTTATTCCTTTAGACAAGTCTTTCATTCCATCCTTATCTTTAACTCTGCCTTTCTTATATGAGCTATCATGCTTAGTACTTTTCAGATAAATAATTTTATTGGAAAATAGCTGAAGAGTTACAGGGACTCTAATCTCCTTCTTCTAGGGACTGAGTTACTGAAGAATTGGTTATCAGTTGTTTCTTGAGAGTCCCAGAGCTCTCAGCTGTTCACCCTGGTGGTTGTGAGCACATTCCTTGGCAAAGAAATCTGCTTACCATGTTTGGGCAGATGGGGAGCAACTCACTCTTCATTTTCTGCTTGAATTTCAGTTTGTCATTTTTTGTTTGCAATTTTCCATTTCCAAGGATCTCTTTTTCACGTTCACACCTCCCTCTAGTTTAGCAGTAGCTCCACATCTCATTAAAGCAGTTTCTATTTCTTGCACCTCTTTAATAACGGTGTTAGAAGACTGAACTGGGCATTGCTAATGAACTTTGTCACACAGCATTAGCTATCCCTCTCAGCAGATGCCTTGAACTTTTATAATTCTCCCTGAGCCTTTCTACATCATGGAACCAGTCCCAATGAGCATGGAGTGTTTCTGACACACTTTGTTATGTGGCACCAAATACTTCGCTAGTTGGATGTAATCTACACAAGTTATTGCACAGAAATTGCTCATTTCATAGGCCTTCCACCTCTTTCAAAAAGAGTTCCCCATCTCAGAGTAGGTAATCATTTCTTGGCATATGCAATTCCTGCTGTGACTGCCAGTAAGAGTTCCACCCATACAATGATTTTTTTCAAAATCTGGATTTCATCCATGAGTCTCTGGTCTCAGGCCAGGGAGTTAATATCAAATGGTTTGAAGCAGAAACTCTCTGTTATAACTCATAGAGTACGTAATGAAAAGAGTGACTTGGAAATGGAATGTCCTAAATTCTTTGGCCATCTCCCTCAGCCATCCAGTCCTCAAGACACATTTGGATTTTTATTTACTTTCTGAAGCGCTGATAGCCCTAATTTTTCCCAAGATCCTCTTAAAGTTATAGAGTTTTGGGAGTAAAAGATTTGTGTGTTGGATAATGAACTTTCAACCCCATATGAAATGACATAATGCTCTTGAAAGAGACTGAGGTGGATATGCCTCATTCCAAATGTGGGTGACTTAAAGGGTCCCATTATGGAAATATAAATGGAGCTTCATTCTCATAATTACTTTAACTGACATATTTAGCAGAGCAGCAATAAAACATACATCATCTTAATATATATTGTTAATCTTGCCAGTGATTTATACCATGCAAGCTGAAATTACCTCACCCAGTTAGACAGAATGAAGTCAGTGAAAAGCAGCTAAGGATAATTAAGCTAGACAAAGTGGCAAGCAGGTTTTTCACTGCTTAATATATGCTATTATGAATTATTTAAATACTAAAAGATAACATGAAATTCATTTCTTTTAACCATAATTGGTCCTGCTGTGGATGTGTTCAAACTAAAAAGATATTTCAGATATTTCATAACAGTAAATAAACATGGTTTTATTTCATTTGGAGAACTGTATTAGAGTGTGTAGATTTTAGGCTAAGATCTCCAGCCTTGACATTCTTCTGATAAATCATGGATGCAAAGCAACAAACACGAGAACTTTGATGTTTGGGGGGTGAGTCTGAATACACTTCTGCTTGGGAGAGAAATTTTTTCTTTAGGTGTGTTTCTTGCAGTCTTTTCTAATCTGAGAGAAGTCAGCCTGGTGATGACAGGAACTGGGAATCTTTGTAATAAGAGAAAATAAAATTGTGTACTCCTCTACCTTTTCTCCTTTTCTGTTTAAGATGATTATTCTTTAGATAAAACATGCATAATTTATACTTCTTGGGATATTTTCAAGGACTTTAGCATAAAAGGAGATAGTTTTATTTTATTGTCTAACAATATCCTTTTCAATGTGGCCCTCAGGGCAGTTTTTGTAGCATCTTTGTGCAAGATGGGCTTGTAAGGTTCATATACTTTTTAAGTACTCCATAATGAAAATCAGATGAGCAAGTCCACCAAAAAAAAAAAAAAAAAAGAAAAAAAGAAAATTAAAAAAAGCAGTAGTTCAAACCTAAGATTTAGAGAAAAAAAATCCATATGTTTTTAAATCTTTTGTCATTGTTGTTTGTCATTTTGTAAAAGCTTTGAGCAATACTTAGTCTAAGATTTCAAATGGAACATGGTTGGCTCTTTAGTCATGGTTAGGCAGTCACTTAAGGCCACCATCACTTATGTTCTGTATGTCAGTAAACACAGGAAAACACAAATTTCTTCAAGGCCTGATTTAATAAGCTGGTTTCTTAAACCAGCTGGTTTCTTAAAGTTTCTGGTTACTCCTAGCTTTGTTTATAACTGAGTTCTAAAGGACATGCTCCTGTTAGGCTCCATGCAAGCCTAATTTTTATGATGTGTTGTGAATTAAATTTCTATGCTGTCAGTGGAACACAGGTGCATTTTTGTACTTGGTATACAGACCGATTTGCTGTGGTAGATTAGGCCATAGAAGTTAAATGTTTTGTCTGCAATATGATGCGTTGTACAACAGGAAAGAGAATTGCATTACACAAGGATGTGGGATGAGAAATTGAGATGGAATTGCAAATCTCTAGGAAGTGTTTGGATGGACAGTTTCCAGAGAAACAGGAAATCCTGAACCTGTTCAGCATGAACATAAATATATATGGAAGTAAATTAATTTTAAAATGGCCAAAGTATTTGGATTTTAAAACTGTTATTTTTCTGGTTCTGGATGATCTTAGAGAAGAGGATTTAGAGTACTATTCATTGAATGAATATTTGATTGATTTCTTATACAGCTGCTTAACTAAAGGCTTTATTCTGGTTTATAATTTATAGTTTTATAAAGCATTTTAAAGACATCAAATATGAATGCATTTTGGGTCCAGTGTAGGCGATGGAAAGGAAGATTGAGGATGCTCAACACCTCAGAAACTCAAATCTCTTAAGAGCCGTTTGAATGTGGAGCTACTCCCAGCCAACAGTAACATCTGGATTTCACAACAGCTTAAATAACTTTCCAGATGGATGTTGCTTATGTTCCCATTTCCGTAGACACAGTTGACATTGTGAAAAAAAGAGTGAGAAGCTTGAGGATCTGTTTACAGCATCTGTACAGTGCTTAACTTGTTCTTACTGGCAAATGATCCATTTCACAGAGCTTGAAAGTCAGGGAATTGTCATGGTTGGAAGGGATCTCCTGAGATCGTCCAGCATAACCCCTGCTCAGGCAATTTAAATCTCTTGGCACGTGTCCTGGTTTCAGCCCAGAGCAGCGGGAGGCGGAATGGCCAAAACCATAATGTTACTTGATACCAACTTATGTCATTGCCAGGGGTGGGGGGAAGGATTCTCTCTTGTTTCCAAGATGAAGGACATTCTTTTCCAGTGGGAAAAAGCATGGTGTGGTGGGGAAGAGTCAGATGGCATTTGTTGTGTTTCTCTGTGTAAATAGTTTCTTTATTTATACCTTTTGTTATTAATATTGTTGCTGTTACTGTTTGTTTTCTTATCTCATTGCTGTTTCCAGTAAATTGTTCTTATCTTAACCCATGATTTTCACCTTTTATGCCTCCAATTCCCAGCTCCATCCCTGGAGCAGAAGGGGGGAAGGGAAGGAGGGAAGGGTGAGCAATCAAGTGGTGTCTGGTTTGGGAGAGTCCTGGTGGGGGCACTGAAGTGGGGAGTACCATTCCTAAACCACAACAGCACGTTAGCTATGGATAGGAGTCACGTTTGGTTTCTGAAGATGGTACGCTGAATGTTGAATAGAGAGTAATAGGAACAGTGCCTTGAATGCTGAAGGAGACATTACTAATCTGCTGGACGCATCACTGGGTGGGACCTTGCCGAGGAAAGCAGGCAGAAGGCTGCTGCATCCCACTGCCAGGCTCTCTGCTGGACCCTGCTCTGCTGGCCCCTTTATCCCTCGTGTACTCCTCTCATTTTAAAGTTTCTGAAGCAAGCTGAGGGCAGTTTGTCCAGCTCAGGCAGGCAATGTTTGTACAGAATGGAAGTGAAGGTATGTATAAGTGTCTAGAGTGCAGCATGAGGATTTTTAGGGGTTTTGGGGGATGCAAAAAATTCTGGATAGCAATGAAGGGCTGTGTGTGCAGAAAAAGGCAGAACTGATGTAATCTTATCCATACGGACTTTTGGCTCTGGTCTTCGAAGTGAAACCTCCTCCAAACTTTGCTCAGTTTGCAGCCCAAAAGATGCAGGGAAT
This sequence comes from Euphonia xanthogaster, assembly GCA_034509185.1. NCBI lineage: Eukaryota > Metazoa > Chordata > Aves > Passeriformes > Fringillidae > Euphonia > Euphonia xanthogaster. The sequence continues at coordinate 126,976,771 of JAYDZK010000113.1, forward strand.
AAGGGAAAAATGAAGCAAGTGTGGACACTGGTTTATTTTCTGGCCCTCAGTTACTTGTCAGCATAGATGTTTTCTATGAAGTTCAGTCTTAGTTAGAATATTATTTATACTGCAGTATAAATAATAAATAAATAACAAATTAATATCTTCTTCCTAAATTAAAAATAACCTAGGATAGCTTTTTGATTTCTAGAAAACTTATGTGTCAGCAACATTACTGTCCACTCCCCACTCAGGGTTGCACATGACATGATAGATAACAATGGTCCTGTCCTAAAGATCTCTACATTTAAATATTTTGTCTTGAAGACAAAATTTGAGTGTAAATTGTGTCCTTGGAAGGCTTTGGGCCTTTGAAGCCATTTAAAAAGAACCAAAACCATACAGAACATCTGACAGAAAAAGAATTCAGCAGTATAGATTTGTGGAAAGTAATTTTGAAATGTTGGTGTTGCACTGGTGTTTCTTCAGAAAAAAAATGTGCAGCACCTCTTATTTTCAGAAGAAAAAGAAAGTAAGCTGAACTGTACACCTGCTAGAATAGAGACAATGCTGTGCTCCTACCCAGCGTAGTCATGGATTGGATGCTGTTGCTGGGCCATAGAGCAAGCAGGGAATGCACTCAGTAGATCAATCAGATTGCTCTCTTTGGTATTGTTTACAATAATTGTTAATTAGTTTCCTAGGATAGTACCTCATTTGCGGTCAAAATAAAATGTACACCAGATGGAGAGAAAATGAATTCCAAAGCAGTAATCTATTCATATACATAATTATTCCTTGGAACTCTAATGGTGGTGGTTTTGGCTGTTTAAACTCCAGCAACAGATAGATCAAGCAGATGACATTGCTTAAACATTATTCAGGATTTTATTGGATAAACCATAAACAATTGATATATGATTGCTTTTTGACTGGCTTCTTTCATGTGTTTTAATTTGATATTGTGATTAACAATTTTTCATTTAGAGACTTTGATCTCAAATTTTAAAGTTGCAGAAAATATTTGGATGTGCCTAAAGTGTTATTTCTAATATGTTTCCGCATTTTTGCTATAGGTCCTGCCTTTCCTTAGTTTTGAAATTGGCTTTTAAAATGTGATGTATGGATGTCTTGATTTAGAAGCAAATACATTCTTAAATATGAAAATAAAATACTAGGTTTGGAATGTTTGTAGATTTTGTGTTGGTTTTTTTCTGGAACAACTTTAAACTTAAAGAATCTCTTAGAACCTCATGGAAAATAGTAAGAAAGAATGAATTACTTTCTCTTTAGAAATGATATATTTATATTCTGCCAATGTTTTTATTCCTGTGGGCTATTTCATTTGGAATCAAGATTATTGTTGCTTTCTTTTATGCTAAGAATCTGATCATTCATGTCATTTCTTTCTCCCCTAAAATTAGAAGGTTTTGTTATTTCTCACCCTTTTGAAAGAATCATGTTGTTATGAAGACAAAACTGATTCAGGAAACATATTCCTAAGCATGTAATTAGTAAGTAATTTCAGTCGGAATCTCAATGTGCTTGAATTTAAGGATATGCTTAGTAAGCTTCTTCAACTGATCCAAATTTACTTATTTTGAAATAGTTCTAGTATGTCTATTTCTTCTATAGTAAGTAACTTTAAGGATAAGTAAGTCAAAGTTCCATAAAGTGGTGCAGATTTCTTTTCCCTATGCGGATATTTTTTTGTGCTTAGAATAAAGGATTGCTGGAATGCAAACATTTCTGGAGACTTTTGGCTCTGTGGTGGAGCCTATGGGGACTTTGGGCTTGATCTTTTTGCTTTGAACAATGAAACTGGCTGAGAAATGAACTTTTATACTGCTGTACAAACTGTGAGGGGTATCCTGGCTATGCTCTAAATATTCTGTCACCTTCCTGAATCTGAACATTTCAGTAAGAGGGTGTTTAAAGAACACTTAGTTCCATTCTGGTTTCTATGTAGAATAAAAATGTAAAAATGACAAACTAAATTCATGTCTCTGTCCCATTAAGATGATGTTAAGAAGGCCATAGTAGGTGCCCAAATATGAAGGTGGCAAAACCAACAAAACCAGAGCTGATTAGGGGACTTTATTTGTGCTTTGCTTTTAAAGGTCTTTAGAAATCAACATTTTATGTGCAATCAGATTGTACTCCCAAATAAAGAAGATCAGACTATTTTCATAACTCTCTAAAAATATAACGTTAAACATGATATAAAAGACAATTATTTAAAATGTGTAAAGAGATCCTGTGAAGGTTTTCTTTTTGACATTCACCTAATTTATGTAATGTACCTGATGCTTTTCTGTTGGGTATGGGATAAGTCAAAATCCATCTAGGACAAGGAGAAAAGCATATTACTGAAGTTTATACAGCAAATATTTTCATGGGCACTGGCACAATGTCTTGGCTGTGTAAGAAGACATCCACACATACAGGTTAAACATTTAGAAACCTTAGGAAAGTAAATGCACATAGATAATTCTGTAGAGCATTAAAATTATCTGTAATTTATGTAAAAAAATTGTTCTGTTCAAGTTTTATTGCTAAATGTTCATGTCTAATTTGAACGTGTAACGTAATTTCTACACTGAAATATTTGTTCTGTTTTCTTTTTCAAAAGCAGTATCATTACAGCATGAAGTTTCACAGTGTTTCCTGTGTGATATTATATGGACATCGGTTTAATTTGTTGACTTTTTAAATAACACAATTGACAAATACATGTAGAAATTAATAAGGCAACATCAAAGTGGTAGATATGAATTATTCTGGCAGACGGAATAAGTCTTTGGTGGCAGACAGGGGCCTCATTTATCAGCCACTGGGATCTAGCATGGCTTGAGGCAGCAGAAAGTCAAAGAAGAGTCGGAAAATGGAGTCATGGTGCAGCAGAGTGGGTGCTGTCTCTAACAGCTCACCGAACCTTTGGGGTCCAGTGTAGGTTCTCATCACTCCTTTGTAGTTCTTTCCAGTTTGTGTAAAGGATGGTCATGAGACATCTCACTGCTTTAGCTTCTCATGAGCTGCTGAGTAAAATTTCTTTCTTCCATTTATGGATGGACAGAAAGTGTCTGAAATGTAAGAGAGGGTCATGCACAGAGCTCCCCTGTCCATGGACACCAAAATGATAGTTGTACGTGACAAACTTGTGTCAGTACAGAGAAGTGAAATTAGTCTTGTTTCTCATTCAAAATGCATAAGTGAGCATGCCAGATTTCTTTGAAGTCTGGAAAGGCCTGAAAAGTCTCTCTGAGTTAATCAAAGTTACTCCCTCTCATTCTGGTAACTAAGCTTTCTGTAGAAACTGTCCTGAGATGTGTTTTGCAGCAAGTTTTTTTTTTTTTTTTTTAATTACTGTATCTTGAAGGAAGTTTCCCCTCTCTCCAGTAAAATGCTACTACAGTTTCAGCTGTGGCAAAATTAATTCTAATTTTAGTTTGAAACAACAAATCTATGCTATATAAGCCTTATTTTATGCAGTATTCTGCCCAATGTCTAACTTACAAATATTGCCCAATTCTGAATGAGGGAAGTAATTCTAAACTGGGAAAGTGTGAAGCTGATCAGTGATTAAGAAACCCCCAGTGAATAATTGCATCAATGCATTTGAGCACATGGGGACAGGTTTTAACAGGATGGAAGGGAAATGCTTGGATGGAATATGGGAGTCAGAACAAAGAAATCTTGCATAAAAGGAGGAAAGTTATTTGTAAACCAGTGTAAGAGAAGACAAAGGCAACACAAGAGCTAAAAAGTCTAAATTTTAGAAGTAGCAATGGGAAAGGAAATATGAGGGGGAAGTAAAAAAAATGGTTTGTCATTTGCAAAGATCAGGAACTGAACTAAAGCAACTGCTAAGCACCTGACTCAGCAAACTATCCAGCCATATGCTCAAGTGCATTTTTACTTAACAAAGCACTCCACAGCCAATTAAGCAATCACTGGGGTCAGGAGGAATCTTTCCATAACAGCTATGAGAATTTAATCTCTTGTATTTTACTCCTTTTTAGTTTAGTAACATGTAGGTTTTGTGCCCCCATTGTTTATGGGATTAGATAAAATGAGGGTGAGACAACAAAGATTTTTATAGTTTCTATACAAAACTCTAAATGCATGTATAATGAAAAGCACTCTCTGTTTACTTTAGAAAAAGTATTTGAAAAAGTTGCATCAATCGCTGGGTTTCTGCTTTGGAAATACGTCTTAAAAATACAGGGTTTGAAGTATGTAGGAGAGAAAATTGGCATGAAATCACCTCAGTTGTCTGTACTCCCTCTCCACAACAAGGAAGAGTGTTAACTTTATAAGATTTGGAGCTATCTAGGACAAATATTGATTATTTCAGAAAGTGTAGAGTTCTGCATCAGTTGTTCAGTAGCAGTGGTGTATTTCTCTTTCCCTGATGAGCATCCCTGCTCCCTCAGACAGCCCAGAATGGTCTGTGCCAACCCTCTTTATCAGCTCCTCCATCCTCTAGTTGGTGCCATGTTCATATTCCTAGGAAAAGCAAATACTATGTTGTGTGATGTAGATAATTGCTTAGAGACCCAGGAAAGGGATCGTGGTCAAAACCTTGAGATATTTACTGAGACTACCTAATTTACTATTATCTATTGTTAAATTGTCTAAACTATCATTAAATTGTCTAAACAGCTGATAATTAAAGAAGCACATAACTACTGCCTCTTCTTCATCAATGAGGTCATTAGCAATCACATCAGAAGAGGAAAAGAATATATCCTAATTAGCGTGAGGCAGAACTATAAAGACAGAATGCATTGTTCAAGGTCACCTAGAAGAGATTTTTTTTGTTGTAAATACAATTAGAACAAACTGTCCAAGTCATAGAGTCGAGTACATGCAAGCATGATCATACACGGAATTAGTTTTTAGAAGATCAATTGTTTAAAATAGCTTAAAATGATGTTGCATAAAATGAACAAGTAGCACCATTTTCTTCTCAATTCTGTAATATTATGCAAATTAAAATGAACTGTGATTTGGGATTTGGGGAGTTTGGACCTGAGTAATGGGCATTTTGAATAAAATATATGGACTCATGTATATGGCATATATGATTGAGCAATCTCTTTTTTTTTTTTTTTTTTTTCTTTTAGTTCATTTTAATGGATTCTTAAGCACCTGGCATGTGAGTCATGGTGTTCTCAGCTATCCAGCACCAGTGTACCAGTGGGTTGTTTTTGTTCCTACACTTTGGAAGAAATTGCTGAAGGGGCAGCAACATTCCTGATTTCAGGGCACTTGGCAAGTATACTGGGAGATTTTGTTTGAATTATTTGTATAATTTTGAAATTTGGAATTATTGTATTTTTATAATCTATGGATAAATATATGGAAAAGTTTAAAATACATTCTTTCAAACTGAAGTATTTTGTGTGTGAATAGTCACTAAGTCTCAGGCAAGGATGAGAATTTTTGTTGAAGCAAGCAAGATAGTTCAGTGCAGCTGTTTGTTGTGTGACTTTTCTGAGGTTACTGTCTTGTAGTAGTGAAATAATTTAGAAAACTAATGTTCTTATGTCTCTGTATATCTTTCATGCTTATTCCTGGAACTAGTAAAAGCTGATGTTACAATTTGGATTATTATTAGTACATATCTTTTTGCCTATTCTTTAATTTGGCAGTAATGGATTTCCTGTATACTCACTCATGATTATTAAGTCAGTGTGGCAAACAACTTTGGGGAGAAAAATCATTAAAATCACAAGTTGGAAGAGTAACCTTTCTTTTATTCAGTATCTACTATGCATTCTTCATGTGAAAGTGTCTGTTTAGTGTGCAGACTACAAGGTAGTGGTCTCACAAAATATCTTTTCAAATATTTTAAATTACAATGAGGTAAGAAAAGATTGTGTGGATATGTTAATGCTTTTAGATTATTTCTTTTCAAGAACTGTTTTAGCTTTCTCACAGGCTGCATGGAATTTGCTCAGCTGTAATCCTGGAATTCTGTCAGTTTGCTGTCTCTTGGGGCAGGAAGATATTAGCTACTTAAATACTAAATTTTAATTATTACACTTCATAGGCTTTCCTTTCTGAATGGCTATACTTTCTGTCACATGTTGTAAAATCTATTACCACTGTGATTTATATTATGACAGCCTACAGATCTGGAATAATATGCTGATTTATAAACACACTGTTAACTTAGTTTCCTCAGTGAGGTAATTAAGTATCTGTTTCAGCTGGATGAAATTAATTTAATGAGTGAAGTATATGGACACTCTAAAATTGCAGATTTTTGTGATTAATGCTTTCACTGACTGATGTGTCACTCTAAAATACTTAACACCACACTTCATTGTAAGAGAGGGTAGGAATGAGGCACTTAGAGGTTTTTGCACAGGGAGAGAAGAGTGGGGTATTTTATCACATGATGCAAAAAGATTTCGTCTGCTGAAGAGTCTGGAGGCAAAGTATTTCTGATTAACCAGCTAGTGATATCCTCTCTCTTTAGACTGCCAGAACAAAACCTTAGTATTGAAGAAAGGTTATGTATTTTGGGATAATCTGTGATTTAGTATTCATTCCACTGCCATAAGGTGATGTAACCCTCTATAGAGAGGAATGCAGTGAGGGGGTTAAGCACAAGAACAGTTTGTCTCTCCTGAGCAAGGTCCTGAGCAACTTGATCTGGCTTTGAAGTTATCTATTCATTGAGGAAGTGTTTGGATGAGATGGCATTCAGGTGTTCCTCCCCTCTTAAATTATTCTATGCTTCTAAGGTTATCTGGAGATAAAGTCCTTCAGGAATGCTTGTTTCATGATACTACTTCCCAAATAGTTCTCTCATGAGACAATCCATAATAAGTGAGCACCTAAATGTTCTGTGGTTGATGACATTATGTTCATCAAGTAAATGGTAACTTGACAGGCTGCACTTCTTGAACATAGGTGCATTTTAGATCTATCTGCTGTTTGTCTAACTCACAACACTGTTGCACCTGAATTCCAGGGAAAACAGAACCCTGTCATGGGAGGTGTTAAGGAAACTTTCCTGTCTGACAATCCAGGAATCACTCAAAGAGTCACAGTCCCACCACCTGAGCTGGGACCAAGGCCCCTTCACAGAAGGAGGCCCCACCAACCCCATGTGTGTCCTGCACAGTGTGTGATTCCCTACACACTCCACACTCACATACCCCAGCCAGGTTTTCTGACTGGCTTAACCCCAGGTTTCCCCTATTAGTCTTAGACCTCTGGATCCTTAAAATAATTTAATCGTGGTGCAACAACAGAATAACCTCTTGTGCCGAGAAGTAGAGCCTGAATAAAGGACTCCCTGGGGCTTTTATAACCTTACCTTAGGTGTGCAATAGTTTGGGATCTTCCTGTTGGTTCATTGTGTCACTCGTGCACTGGGGTCGGGGCAGGAACAGGTGAGAGGCAGGATCATAGCAAAGGAAAAGAAGGCTTTATTCAAGAGAACCTCGAGGTTTTTATAGAGTGGTACGATAGATTCCATTCTATTGGCTAACTAACAGAAGCATATTTCTCACGCACTGTCCTTGAGAGGAGCAGAAAAATAAAGTAGAAAAACGGCACCTGCAAATTGTTTATAGTCAACAGTTATCACATCTTTCCAGCTCCCTGAAATTTCTCACAAGCCGCTGTGAGAAACACTTGCCGTTTCTGTCTCCCTGTCCCATGGCATCCACACATTGGCTCCTGCTGTGTCTCAGGTCACCTGGCTGGTGCCACAGGTCCCCTGTCCTCTGCAGTTCATGGCCTCTTGCCATGGGCTCCTGCCACCAGGAGCTCGATTTGCACCTGGCACTGCAGCTGCACCCTGAGTTGCCTGCATTGACTGCGTTCTACAGGAGCTCAGGTTTGGCCCTCCCAGCTGCATCTGTGCCTCTGTGCCCCACAGCCTCTGGTGGGCCAGGTCTCAGCACCATCACTTACAGATTAGGTCTCAGACATGAGAATGGATATTCTTCAGGATGAGCTTAAAGGCTCAGTACGCACTGCTTTAGAATGAAAGGATGCCCAGAGTGAGCAGAAGCTTTGACTCATTCTCTGGAGGTCAAGGCTGGAACTGAAACCAGTGAAGAGCTGCTTCTGTGGTGTGGTTACTCCATTCCAAAGGCTACTGAGCACCCACCAGTCAATAAGCTATGCAAGAGAAGGGGTCATTTGAGTTTGAATTTTTTGGTTTTCTAAGTTGAAAAGTTCCCCTTTATTTGTGTGGCTTATAGGCTGGCTTGTGCACTCAATAATCAGAAAATCTGGTTTGCTCTCTCTGTTGTAACATTTGGTTAAGTGAAATAATATGAAGAAACCAATGCCTGTGATTTAAATATTTTTTCAACATGTGTTTTTGATGTTGAAACTTTAAACAGCATTTCTCTTGCAGAGACAAATCTGTGTCAAGGGGAAGGGGTTACCACAAAATATTTCTGTTAAATGCCAGTGTCTGTGTATATAGATTTATGTATTTTGGCTATAGACATTTTCTCTAGTGTAAGAGATTTCTCTAATGTAAGAGTCCTTAAATCTGCTTCTAGTCCATTCTGTGACACTTAACCCAGTTTAAAAAGAAAAGAAAATAAGCTTTCTTTTACTAATTTGAAGGTAACCTTCAAACAGCTGCTAGAAACAGCCTTAAAGGAAATGAAAAATTACATTTTTCATAGGAAGTGGACACTATTATGTTTCTTATTGTCATTTTGAATATGCTAAAATTATCTGATAAAACTTGCTAGTAATTTATTTTTCTTTAATTTCATTAGCACTTGTATGGCAATTTATTAGCAGACAACTAATCTCATTGGGGTCAGAGGATCTCATCAGGAACAGAGTTTAAGAGGATTGTTGCACTATGACTTTTTTTTTTGCCTATTCCACACTCCCTTCGCCATTCATTAGGTGTGCTCAGAGCAGACTGATCCTGAGCATAAGGAGCTCCCATGGTTCAGTACCTTCCTAATCAATCAGCTGACCTCCTGTCTTAAATTTCTGACCAGTAAACACAATGAAAATCTAGGGAGCAAACCTTTTTTTGATGCTACAGATAACTGATTTTCTACTAACTGCGTTAATAAACCCTATAGTTAATATTAACCGGTTCAAAACCACCATGCCACGCACAGCATCAGACGGGAACAGCGCTCTCACATCCTGCAGCAGCCAAAGGAAATACCAGGCGAAGCCACTCGATGTCAGTGTTGCTTCACTAAGTTTTGTCTAGCCCAGCATCCTTAAAAGAGCTGAAAAGTCCATTTACAGGGAAGACGTTTAAGTAGAACCCAAGCCTTTTGAGCCATGTCTGGCTTCTGTGTTGCCTCGGTGTTACCGTCCCGTCCCCATAGTCTCGTAAATTATCTGTATGGTGAGGGGATGGAGATTATAGCTTTATGTGCTTTGTGAAGGGTGAGAGTCATATCTTTGTCAGTTTAGGTCCACATTCAAGTAATTGGTGACTGAAATCAGTGCTTTTGAAGTTAGTTATTACTGAAAATGCATTGCATCCAAGTGTGGGAGATAAACTGGCAAGCTTTGGAGTTTGTGGATTTTGTCTGGCTTTGATACAGCAGAATTTCAGAGGGGGAAGTTATTTAAATATCAGTAATAAATGATTTGCATACTTACACATATGCTTCTTCTCTGCCTAGTGTTGTGGTTTAACCCAGGTTTATGTAATACATGTGGTTGCTAACCTACTTTTTTACAAATTCTGAAAATTCAGGAATGCCATTTTGAACAGTGTGGATTTCTATCGCTGTTTTTGTGTTGTTGCATTTGTCAGCACTCTGAATTCTGGTAGCTTGTATTATATTCCCCTGTGCTATGTTCTGCAATATATGAACTGCACATTTTGGTCTCTCTAAATTAGTTCCTACACCCTCTTTTTAAGATTTGACTTTCATTCCTATCCAGTTGTGCTTTGTCAAAATACTTAAAATTTTTCATAGGAAAAATTTATCTAGGAATTTTAGCCATAGTTGCTAAAGACACAAGCTTTATGCGACCAAGATTTTTGCCTGTCTTATTTTCCTAAGTCTTTTATTTAGTATCACCTTAATTCTTAAGCCATACTTAATTTATTTGACAGAAACAGAGCAGTACCAAAACTGAGTTCATGAAAATTTTTGGTCCGGATAGAGGACAAGGATGAACAGCAATTAGTTTCTGCACAGAATAAAAAGGTGAGGAAAGCTCAATCATTATGTATTCAATATATACTAAGATCTAAATATTAAGATCTAATATGTTTTTGCCAGTGGCCAGCCAGAAGGTGTGTGTAGTTTGGATTAATGATAGCATGTACTTCCCTGTACCTAATGATGGTGGAAGGGAGGACTTCAGGAAGTGAGTTGGGTGCTCTGGATGTTCTAGAGGGGAAAAAATTATGTGCAGCAGCAGGAGCACAGGTTTAGTTAGTTCACACTGGTTTAATGCTGGATGTTTGCAGATATTGAGTTCCTGCCTGAGAAAACTTACAAAGATCAAGTCACACTGCAGAATCACAGTGGTTAAGGCTGGAAGGGAGCACAGTGCATCATCTGGTCCAACCCCACTGCCCCAGCAGGGCCATCCCAAAGCACATGGCACAGGATTGTGTCCAGATGGTTCTTGAGTATCTCCAGTGAAGGAGACTCCACATGTTCCATTTTTTTCCATCTATGCCTGTCTGAGGTGTGAATGACTTCATTTAAGTTCTAGGAGTGTATGCACACATAAGTATGGTTTTTGAACTTGCCTGCCAGTTTATGTGAAGTCTAAAAGCAGTTCTCATGCAAGAATCCAAAGATTTCCTGTAAAATCTGCTTCCATATGAACTGGGGTTTAGGGCTTCTCTGTCGGAGTTTGCCACAAATTTTTCCTTTTGAGGTCTAAGTTGGAGTAAGGTGTCAGATTATTATTTTTTTTAACCCCTTGAGACCAGAGCTAGAGAATCAAACCCCCTTTCTTCATACATCCACCATGTATGTAAACTTCCCATGTATGTAAATGTTAGAGGAGCTGAGGTTACCCCATTTATTTTTGGAATCTGTTGCAAATCAGGTTTTAAAAGCCCACCATAGCTGATCTATGATGCAATAAGTATCTCCTTCTATATACTACTTGTATTCTTATTTTTGACTTATGATAATTATCTTTTTAGCATTGTACATAAATAATTTGCTAGAATTACATTTTTATGCATTTCCAGAACAAAAAAAAAAACAAACAACTATGGTAATCACTTGACCATAGGTTTTACTCATATGAGATTATCAAACAAAGCTAATTGTGAAGCATCTAATATTACAAAAGTATGTGTGAATACCCTGATTTTAATGTAAAAAAGCAAAGGTTTCTCATGCTTATCCTTTGGTGTTCCAGAAAATGAAGTTTTATTCACTTGTTTCAAAGCAAGAGAGGGTCTCAGAATCCTGATAGCTCAGGTACATCATGAAACAATTCAACCTATGGAAAGCCTGCATGGTCTGGGAGTGTATAGACTAAAGTTTTATAACTAATGAAAACCAGCTGATGGGGAAAAGTTTAAACATCTTGTGTGTGATACAATGTGTTTCCATTAGAATACTGAAGTATTCTAGGAAAGTGGAGGGATTTTATGTTTCTTTAGATTTAAAAGTTGTAACATTTTGTAGTGAGGTACAGGCTTGTTATGCACACCTATACATCAGTTTTCCCTTAAAAATATTGATTTCTTTGCAGGTTTGCAACTGAAATGTTGCTTTGTGTCATAGGTAACTAGGAGTATTTATTAATTTCAGAGTTACAATGAAGAATGTATTTCAATAGTGATAGCATTATCAACTTCAGGTTTATGGATAATGCAGTTTTTTACTTATCAAAATAATTGTTGGGATTAAACAGTTTCCACAAAAATTCTACAACAGCTGTAGGATGTTTGCACTTATGCATGCACACACTTAGAGAGAGATACCATCCTTTGTTGATGGTGGGGGATAAAATCTGTTGATAATGGAAATCCTAGGTGTTCAGATACTATCTGGGATTGATGAAAACTTGCCCAGTTTAACTGACTCTGTAATTAGGAGGTGGGAAAATCTCAATTACAGACTTTTTCAAACATCGTCAGCATTTTGGTGGAAGAACTTTGAGGACTGGAGAATATGTTCTTGTGTGTTTAGCCATGGTTCTTTGGTTTCCCACTGTGGGGTTTTTCACCTGTTTCAAAATATGCAGAGCTTCTAACAAACAATGATAAAAAAAATAAGGGGCTAGAGGGCTCTTTTACACAAGTATCTATATTTGGGGATGGTTTTGCACATGCATATTTAAGTGTAGAAATGTATTTTGATTTTTATTTCATGGTAAATACTGTTATAGTTAGAGGTACTGAACATTTCATCAAAACTAAGCAGCACCTGACTGCTGAGCTACTCTCACTGTAGTTGTGAGGATTCCTGTCCACTTCTGTCTATTGAAAGAAGGAAAAGATTTGCGTTGTGAAAACTTGGCAGACATAAATGCCTCAATTATGAAATCCTTGAACTGCACTTTCAGGTTAAAAAAAACCCCAAAGAAAATGAAAAACACAAACCACAAAAAGAATAATTGAAAAGAATTGATGCTTAGAGGTTTATTCTAAAGAACAGAAGTAAGATTACCTGTCTTTAAAAAGTGTATGTTAACGGGTGGGCAGGGCAAAGAATAAGGATGCCAGGAATAGGTAAAAGTAAGGGTCTGTCTCAAGCTAGGAAACTCTCTCTTTCTTTTTTCTTTTTATCTTTGCAATGCTATGGGACACAGTTGTGGACATCAACTGAATGTCACTCAGCAGAATGAACCGATGCATTTGTCTTTGTGCCAGTCTACCTGTTGCATTTGGAAGCAGTCTCATTTTTCTAAAATTGTTTTGGATGAAAAATGCTTAAGGGTTTGGGTTTTTTTTTTTTGCCTTAATCTAAGCAATAAAATGTAAATTCATTTATATTTTTTAAAAAGGAAATATTAAAAAAAATCTTTATTTTTATTGCTTATTACAGAACAGTGATTGGGAAGATACTTCAGGCATATAATGGATCTTGCATTTCAACTTAAATTTCTTTGCCATCCAGAGATACAGAAAACTTAGAGGAAAGCTTACTGTGTCCTTGCTCCATTTCAGTCAAGGCATTTAAATGCCTGAACATTTAAAGCTCTTCTATGTCCTTATCACTTTGTGTCTGAGCACTTTGTATCGCACACAAGGTGCATGACATTATTATAAGAACAAGTGTTACTGGGTGAACTGCGTGTGCTGAGAGAGCCTTTGCTGAGTGCCCAGCCAAGAGCAGAAAGGACTAGCTTTGAACAAGAATGATTGTCACAAGAATTTTTGGCACTGCCCATGTGAAGCCGATACCTTGCAGTCCCTCACTGCACTTTGAGCTTGTTACTCTGGTTTGAGGTTTCAGCATACAGAGAGAGTCTGTGTATGTTTCTGGTAGGACTTATTGCTACCTGATGTTCTGCATTTGCTACATAAATAAGCTTTTTGTGTCATTTAGGAGACAAAATGCTGATGGAGTAAGACAAGTCTTCTAGCACGAGCTTTACTGAGGTCTTAATGCCTCCTGCCTGCAGCCAGAAAAGCTCCCCCCAGGAGGGACAAAGCTGCTCTCCCGGGCTTGGCAGGGAGATGCCTGCTCTGCTGGGCACTTCTTGCTCAGATTAGCATAGCCCAGCCTATATCACACACACACCCAGTAATACCTCATTTTGCCACTGGAATGAGGCCAGAAGCACAAGCATTACAGGGATATAAAGCGGGAAGTTACTGGAAAGAATCACAAACTAACGTGAGGGTAGACCAAATTTTTGTAAGCAGCAGAAAATGGGATCTTTGCTGTAGACAGTTCTTGCATTTAATATAGCTGTTTATATGACTGAAGCACTTAATAAGTGTTTTCATTGAGTATAGTTACAGAACAGCTGCAGACATCTTAAGTGCTTCTGTTCGTGTTTTCTTTTTTTTTCTTTGTAGTTTGGAACTGAAAAATCTCAGAAGAAAACTGGACACTGACAGAAATCAGGGTGATTCCTCAACAGGGCACTCTCCTGCCAGAGGCACTGCTTTTGGGGGGTAGGAATGATGACAGGGGCAAAAAGGAAAAGAAGTACAGTCTGGAGGAAGATCCAGGCTGTTCGCTTTGAAGATATCAAAGCCTGGTGTATGAGAAGGCTGCCTATCTTGAAATGGGTGCCTGTCTACAACTGGAAGGAAAATTTGGTTCCTGATACTGTTTCTGGGATGATGCTAGCCATCCAACAGGTGACTCAAGGTAAAGTCAACTCATTTCAAATTAATATTTTAAGTTTGTCTGGTCATATCTAACATTGATAGAATCTAAATAAAAATACAAGGAAAAATATATAGTCTTAACTAATTTATAGAGTGGATGTGCAAATGTGGAAAGAAATGCATTGTCATATTTTAGCTAATTTCTGTGGAATTTTACTATTTATCCTTTGACAGTTTTCAAACATTTAATATGGAAGGTGAGAGAGCAGTAACTATATTCATACAGGATATGGTTATATACAATGTTTTATCAGTTAAATGACCGTCTTTTTTCTCTATTTCCCATGGAAAACAAAATATAACTCAATGGCAATTGTACTGTAAAATATGCTTTTGTGGAATAAACATGTGCATGATTACATTATTACCTGTAAAATTCCAAAACACAGCAGGATGAGTTCACAACTTTCTGTGCCTAAAGAGTGTTCCTGCCAGAGACATTATCCAGGGAGAGGATCTGTGGATCCATAGCTTGTGTGCTGATTTAATGCTGTACTGCATTACCTACACACCTCTTTTTGAGCAGCAATACAAAGTAGGGGTGGAGCTAGACTCCATTTTACAGCTTAAAAAAAAAAAAGGAAGAAAAAAAAGGCAGGAAAAAGGAAAAGCTTCCCAAATCCTGCAGAAACTTTAAGTTCCAGTCATCTTGCTTCGTAAAGTGATTGCTGTGAGGAAATAAATGCTTTTGTCAGTTTTTGATGTGTCTTTGATAGTGACACCTTCTTATGACAGTCTCTTGTATTTCTCTCAGACAAATCACAGCTTCTTATCTCAGATGGACTTTAACTCCTTCCTTCATGTGAATGACATCTATTGTTTCCTAACAGTCTTCCATATTAAGTATGCTTAACTATCATTCATGTTGTTAAACACTCCTTTAACTGAATTATGCTGGAACTTGAAACAACTGATTTGTATAAGTATTTGTGCTTTTAAAGTAATTAGGAACATCTGCATTGGCATGATTTAACTTTAGGAACCTTAATATTGTAACTCTGCAAAGTATCTAATTTCACTGGTATTTTGGAATACAACAATTGTAATTAAAATCCTGCTAATAACAGTATGCTGAAATTCATCAAAAATGCTATGTTAAACAGCATTTCTGCTGTGTTGGTAGTTTTAGCCAGGATTTTCATGTTTGACTCTTGTACCAAGAAGTTGTAACATATACTGTAACAGATAAATCTGTGAAGACAGAAAATACAGGTTTGTGTTTTCTGGTTTATTTCTAAGTACTCTAGAAACAATTTTATCCTTATTTTATGCTGTTTAAAAATAAATACTTTGAAACTCCAGATCTGTTTTTTTTTCTTTTTCTGCTTGCTGCTTCTCAAGATTTTGGAATGATTTTAGGAGATTAAATAGGAAGAGAGTTAGAGACAAAAGCATTTCATGTTTGTGGTGCTTTAATCTGAGTGCAAATATAAGCTCTTTCCCTAGTGTTGTAGGCATTCCAGCTACCAGCATTATCCTAATATTTTCACAGGAAGACTTATGGATGAAAAGAAGTTCCATTTGTTATATAGCACAAAGCAAAAAAACCCCAAATGTTGTGAGGTCTTATTGTGACTGTTTTCTTCCACCCACAAGAAAAACCAAGAAATTTTGTAATGCAATGCAAGGCAGAAATTCTAATAATAGTAGGATTAAAAGGTAATTGGTGATAACTGCCTTGTTGAGCATAGTGCCAACCTCATCAACAGATTTAAGCAAATCTGAGTATAAGGAAATAAACCTAAGTAAAGAAAATATTTGGAAAAAATGTACAAATGTATTCATATGCAACAATTCTCTGGGTGATGAAATCTGCAAACTCCAGGGTGGAGAGCAGTTCAGTAGCTTGAGAATAATTAAGAAAGGCCTTCCAAATGAGCTGTGTTTTCACTATTTCTTTCTGTGGGATTCCTTACTCATCTGGTATTAGTCAAATTCAGACTATTTGGGTTGGCAACTGCTCTGATCTGGTATAATGTGTTTGGGTTCCCACTTCTAACCTAAATTTTAGGTAAAATTGCTGATTTCTCTTTGTTTTGTAGGGAAGAAAAGATTAAAGTCACTGTCCTTACTGTGTCATAGTGAAAGCAACAAAACTGGGCTGGGGAAGAGGAGACTGAGGGGTGCAGCAAAATGGAGAGTAAAGGCATGGGATTATCATAATGTGCTGCTGGGCATTTGTGATGAAAGAGTCATTGCTGAAACCAAGCAGTCATTCTGAAAATGTTTCTATAGTTGTTTCATTGTCTGCTAAAAATTATAAATAAATATTAATTCAGAAGTCCCAAAATTCAATGCTCTTTACCTATTGAGACAATACTTGTATTTTCTCTGTATGTATCACCTAGTTTTAGAGTCCTTTATCTACTTGTACAGAATACGGAAAAAGAAACGTCAAAGATAATTATGTTTCTAAAAATGTTATAAAATATCATATCTTAAAAATATCACGTAGGAAAAAGACCCTACAAATTCTAACAAAAAAAAGCCTTTTCAAATACACCAGTTGGCACAAAGGTCCAGCTGGACCTGCACAGTCTCAGACTGCAAAGTTAGCCAGCCACAAGTCAAAACCAGTAAAGGAAATCAGGCTGCATCAGTTCCAGCTATTTAATATTAGTTCCAAGTGTAATTTAATAATGCTGACATAGAATCCTTATTCTTACTTTGATACCTAAGGTTGAAAAAGTAATCTTTGAATCTAAAATGAACACCATGATGCAGGCTTGAAGTTTGCTATATACTGTAATAGAAAGTTGAGAAATTTGAGCTTTTGTGTTTTGGTAATCACTACATAATTTCTCTCAAAAACTTCTCAAAACTCTGTTACTGATAGACCAGAGCAATACGTCTCTAAATTAACAAAATAAATCCCTGATTTTCTTGCTGGGTTAGCATTTATTGCCCTCTTCCCTTTACCTTTAAAACTTATTAATACCCCATCAACAGTCATTCCATGAAGAGTCTTCTTTCCATTTAATTCTGTATCCCTCATTCTTGCAAACAACTTCAATTGCTAGATCCATGTAGATGTATCATAAGTGCCTAACTTTATTTTTCCTTTCCAAATTGAAATCATGCTAATAAAAGAAAGGGTCTGCTGTGCAGGTGAGTAGCTCTCAGCACGCTGCTTTTGTGTTCTTTGCTGATCAATGAAGACTTAGTTGATAGGAGTTAATGAACATTAAGTTATTAGAGCGCATGCAAAGGAGGGTAACGAGGATGATGAAGGGCCTTGAGGGGAAGCCAAAAGAGGAGCAGTAGAGGTCACTTAGTTTGTTCAGCCTGGAGGAGAGGAGAGTGAGGGGAGACCTCAACGTGCTTGTGAGAAGAGGTGGAAAGGCAGGCACTGATCTCTTCTCTCTGGTGATCAGGGACAGGACTTGAGGAAACTGAGCCAGGAGGGGCTTGGGTTGGATATCAGGAAAAAGCTCTTCACCCAGAGGGTTGCTGGGCACAGGAGCAGGCTCCCCAGGGAAATGGTCACAGCACCAAGCCTGACAGAGTTCAAGAAGCATTTGGACAATGCTCTCAGGCACATGGTGTGACTCTTGGGGTTTCCTGGGCAGGGCCAGGAGTTGGACTCGATGATCTTTCAAATTAGTTTAGATCTCTTCCAACTTAGCTTATTCTGTGATTCTGTGCTTGTGAGAGGTGGTGAATGACTACATTTACATAACTTTTTTTCTTTTCTTTCATTCACTTATTAAGTTGTCTCTCTTGACTGACAAGTTTTCTCACTTGTGCTTTTCTGA
>JAYDZK010000113.1:126994903-127050222 GCA_034509185.1 Euphonia xanthogaster
ACTAACTCCCAGCAATGCTCTTTTTTGTTATTCAGTCCTTTGTTGTATTTGTTAAGGTATAATATCCTCCATCCCCAGCCCTCCCACCTCTTCCTCTCACAATGGCAAAAAGAATGGCTGATGGCTCTGAAGATGGACATGCTGCTGTCCAAAGCTGGACCAATGAAAGAGGTTGGTGACATATGTTGGTGACATCTGTGATGACATATTTAAGAAGAAAATCAAATAATTGTGTCATGGTTGCCAATGAAATCTTCTCAGAGTGGAGAACCACTGCACCCACAACATGCCTGGCAGGTCCATTCCAACTGATAGCTGCCCAAGCACAGGCAAACTGCAGTGCTCATAGGTGCACACGTGTGCAGACACACGTCATGGGGAAGGACATACTCTGTTTGCATCCCTTGGCATTGCTGTAAATTCAAACTTCCTGCAGACTTGTGCTTGGCAACTGAATCTCTCCTCCTGCTTGTGGGACCAGGACAAAAACAGAGGTGGAATAAGGAGGGAAGGAGGGTGTATTTTTAAGCAACACAAACATGGCACTGAGCACTTCCAGCAGCAACTTCTAAGCCTGCTGTGCTGGCAACCAGCTGCTGGTTCTAGCCTGGCACTAGCTTTGATTTTTTTTCCCTCTTAAACACCCTTCTCCCAAATATTTATTACCCTTTTTTCTTTTAATTTTTCTCTTTACCTTTTCCCTCTTAGCTTTTCCATAGGCAAGACATGTCCATAGGCTTGTCACCTTCTCTCTGGTGTCCAAGGGAACAGCATGAAGTTGTGTCAGGGGAGGTTTAAGTTAGATATTTGGCAAAGGTTTTTTCACCTATAGGGCGGTTGGGCACTGGAACAGGCTACCCAGGGAAGTGGTTACAGCACCAGCCGATCAGAGTTCAAGAAGCATTTAGACAATGCTCTCAGGCACATGGTGTGACTCTTGGGGTGTCCTGGGCAGGGCCAGGAGTTGGACTCGATGATCTTTCAACTTAGTTAAGATCTCTTCCAACTTAGTTTATTCTGTGATTCTATGCTTGTGAGAGGTGGTGAATGACTACATTTACATCACTTTTTTTCTTTTCTTTCATTCACTTATTAAGTTGTCTCTCTTGACTGACAAGTTTTCTCACTTGTGCTTTTCTGATTCTCTCCTGCATCCTTTGAGGAGGAGTGAGTGGCTGGATGGGTCCTTAACTGCTGGCTAGAATCAACCCACCACAGGCATGATTCATCTGACTAAATCTAACCATCTGCTTTGTTAAGGTTGATTAATTATATTAAGAAGTGTCCTCTGAGTGTAACAGGGATGGGATCAAGTGTAGACATTGATGAGGCAGACATCAAAGTTTAGGTGTCTTAACCATTATATCCATGTCATTGTAAGTAATAAACAGATAAACGGTTCGTGTTTAACAGTTCATGGTTAAAGGCAGGTCTTACTGTTTTCTTTTCTGTAATTCATCCATTGACCTGTCACAATAGAATTATTTGTGGGTTTTTTGTGTGACTCATACCCATACTCATAAAAGAAGAATATTTTGATCAGCCTGGGTCTGAATTTTTCTTGGTTTCTTTACATGATGAAATTAAGATGCATTATGACACAGTCTTTCCATGTAGCTAAATCTCATTAAACTGTCATCATGTTTTTGCTGTAGCCTTCTGAACATGTGCTGTAGTCCCATCATATCTCTTCAGAATGCATCTGCTTAGCTTATTTTCACAGTGGTAACTTTTATTGCACCAAGAAAATTCATCTTTGCTTTCAAGGCCTTTCATAGGTGATCTTTCCTGACATTATTTATTCATTACCAAGCTCTTGATCCATCTACCAATAATCCACTTTGCTATCCTTCTCATGCAGTCTTGTCTTTTCAAACAAACAGCTTTTTACTCAGATTTAAATTTTGCAGTTATATTTTTTGGTAGTAATTCCTCAGTATTTTGCTGTTTAGAATGTGGGGTTTGGGGTTTGTTTTTTACTTGTTTTGCTGTTTGTTTTTTCCTGGGCAGAACTGTGCACACTGCTCACAAAGGCTGGCATATAGAAATCAGTGAGCTTCCCTGAATGCAACAGAAATAAAGCCAAGTTTGTCTGAAAAAGTTTGTAAAAGAGACCCTATGTCATGCAGACGAGTTCATTGTCAGAGGAATTATTACCCAAGTTAGTCTGCTTGAATATATATTTTATTCTTTGAGTATATATTTTAGTGTATGTAACTTATTTATGCTCTCTATACAGGTAGGGGACACAAATGTGTCTGAAGCATTTTGGTCATGAAATTCTGTGAAAATTAAGTGCTCTGTATAACACATGAAGTTGTTTTACTCTTTCTGGATGTAAATTCCTAATGTAGGTACCTAATTTCAGACAATGTCAACCCTTCTCTCAGGCTTCTTCCAAGATCTCCCTTGAGTTTTTGATAATATAAGCCTCACCTTCACGCTATTAATGACCAGACAGTCTCCTGCTTACACAAATATATGACTTAATTTTTTTTTTTTGGTAATTTTTTTGGTGATGATAATACTTATACCCCACACTTTTCATTATAACAATTTAAAGCTCCTTATACTTACCAGTAATAGAAAAGTTTATGGGTAGGGAAATCAGACACACAAAAATGCTTTTGCTTGAAACAGAGAAATTACTTATGCAATACTACACGGAGAGTTTATGGTGCAAAGAATTCAGATTTCAGTAGTTTGCTACTGATATCCATGTCTAACACTGCAACTGAGTTAAACCCCTCCAAAAAACCCCAAACCTACAAGTGCTTTTACAGCCTTTAAAAAAATAAGTGCAAAACAAAGGCATGGCACGTTCTACCAAAGTATTTGGTCTGAATGGAAGCCTCAGTGCAAAATTAGAACTTTGGCTCTGTTTCCTGAAAAATGATGACTTTGCCATGAGGGAAATGGTCAAGCACATGGATATATAAATGATATCAAACAGAGAAAATGAAACACATCCAGATTGAAGGCTGAGATAGGTAATTGCCATCTCAGGATTCTGAAAAATGAGGTAAATGTCATTGTGGATCTGCTAACACGTACCCTAGATGATGCTGTCAAATTTGGAATTCTATTCTATGAATGATAGTGAGTATAGTGTTGTATCCCAGTTACAAGTCTGTACTTGGGATGAGGGACTGGACCAGATGCAACCCATGGTGTTGCATTTCTCTTTAGTAATAATAATAATAATAATAATAATAATGATGATGATGATGATGATGATGAAAATACATATCCATGTAGAGCAATAAAGGATACCATAATGATGGATTCAGCTATGCAATTCTGAAGCAAGGCTCTAGGACAGATGGTGGGTTTTACTTCAGATTTATGTATGGGTTCTAAAGACAAATCTGCTACTGCTCTCAGTTAGAGGTGGTTTTAATGGTGTGTTGGAAAATAATTAGGCTATTTGGAAAAAAAAAGCCTGCTGCATGAACTGGGAGGTGCAAAGAAATTGATGACCACTGGCAGTGCTGTCTGTTGATCCATTATCACAAATACAGTATGTTGTTTTGGTTGCCTCTGTTCATAGAAAATGATCTCAGTAGAAGAAAAGGCTAGGAGAAGGAGTAGAAAAACAGATATTATATTTGGGAGAAAAACAGGTTAATTAAAACATGGGAAGGCTTTTTCTTTATCAGGAAAGGCATTCAAATTCAAATACAGTTTCAGTACATAGAGAAATGAAAATAAAGTAACTTGAATCTGTTAAGATTTCAAATTGGAAGTAGTTCTAAAAATATGTTTAATTATTTGGTTCAGAAGACGGATCTCCTTATCACATAATTCGACTCATGGATGTGCTAAATTACAAACAATTGTGTTTGGCTGTCACAAGAGAAGGTCTTCACAATTTTATGCCACCTTTCAATTTTATGATCTCTTTTGAGCTGCAGCTCAGAAAAAAAAAAAAAAAAGTGAAGTTTACTTCTGTATATATATGAAAAAGTTAAGACAAATGTGTGGGAGTTTCAAAATGAAAATACTGACACTCTATTTCTGATTCAGTCTTTGCTTGCTAAGTTTGTGGAATCATAAACATTTTTCTGTTTCTTTTGAAATAAATATTTTTCTGTATGTTATGTACTCAATAGCTGCCCACTGGAAGCATGAGGGTATAAGATTTGGACTTTCAAACTTAACCAGATTGCAATGATGTCAGTGTTTGTAGCTTAAAAAAATATATTTTTTTGTAGGCAGCTAGTACAGGGATATGCTTAATGTAGAATTTATATATAGTATTATACATTTGCTGCCTTTCCTATGACCTATCATGAACAAGAAATGCTTTGGCTCAAGTGGATTTTGGTGGGCTGTTTTTTTGGAGGGTGGAGGGCCCTTGAGACATATTTCCTTTAAAAGTTAAATATGTAGATGGCATCTGATGAAATCAGTATTGTTATTTCTGCCAACTTCTTTCCTTTTTCATTCTTCAAGCCCAATAATAGCACACTGAGTCTTGGTGTGGTTTGTATGTTTTAATTAAACTTAATTTAATCTGGAGCTGGATTTATTGCTGAACGACTAATTCCTTAACACTGGCTGGAGACCCTGACATTAAAAGAAATTAACTATACTGCCTTCCTGCATTCCAGAACTGGTGCCCAGTGTTTTGGAAGGCATAATGCCAAGAACTTATATAATTTTTTTTTTTCTTAGCTTTTCATGGAGGAACCCCAGCTGTGTCTTCTCAATGATAGTTGACAGGGGTTTATTTCAGGCTCTGATCATAAATGTAGACATAAATATACTCTAAGCTGACTAACTGGAGCTAATAATTTTATTAAGGGGTAAAGCTGCCTTGTAAATATACATCTGGCTTACAAATAACATGTGTAGATGAAATCCAATAGGCACACTTGGAAACAGAGCCAGAAAAACCTCCTACAGAATGCATTGGAGAATCCATGTAGTTCATGATTTCTGGAAGAGTGTCCACTTGAACTCTGTTATAGTTCTCTCATGCAAAGAATAATGATGTAAGCAGAATATGAAATTTAACATGTTAGTGAGAAAATGTGGGACAATGTTTCACACTTTACAACTCTCCAGTGGAGCAGCAAGGCACTCAGGCTGCTGTGCATGCAATAATTTCTTTCTAATGTCTATAAAAATTCTTCCAAGCTACACATGTGCTAATGCAGACCTGTCTAACAGATTGCTAGAAATGTGACTTCAGCTTCTGGATGACCTCTGACTCCCCTGGGGCCTCCTGTCCAGGTGCATTCCGGTGTGCATGCACTGCGTGCCCACAGGAGCCGTGTGGATCCCTGTGCTTTGGGGTGCCTGAGCACCATGGACAGAGACTGAGCAACCCAGGAAGCCTTGATCCTGGAAGGAAGAAATGACACCATAATCTTCCAGATCAGAAAACTGTTAGTGCTCAGATCCTTGGCCACTGATTTGCCAAAATGGATGCCCTTTTCCTGGATTTCAGAAAGTCCAGCTCATCTGGATTAAGGCCTGTAATCACTCATGACAGGTTTTTGTTTCTCCACAGCATTGATGCTTCTCGGAAGATTACCTCATAGTTACCTGCTTGCCAGAAACTCCTGAAGGCTTCATTCTCTGTTTATGCTTACTGAAATACAGATACTTTTACCTATAATCCACTTTCAAAATCCTTTATTTCTGGAGGTGGCTGAATTCGTCAGGTATTATGGCTGACTAGTGGATAATAGCTCACAGAACTGACTGTGAAACAGTTTATAAAATCTTTGTGGTGTTCAGATATGGTGTAAAATTTATCCTAAAGGGGTCTTAATGTTTCATCTCAGATTGTCTGTCAAGGCTGATAGCTTTTTTTGAGGAGCTCTACTAAAAGTAAAGGAAACAGTAGGAATTTTTTAATGCTCTGTTTTGTATGTATCTATTGCATACAGAAGGGTCAAACTGTCTTGAACAGTGAAATCATAAGCTGGTCATGCCATCCCCTTGTTTCTTCCACCATAATGCTTGCATATTTTCCTTTTGAACATTAAGATACTAATGTCACTACCCGAAGATCTGTAAAGTGGCAGAATAGCGCAGTGTTTTCTCAAATTTACCTTTGATGTGGTTGTCAGAAGGTGTATTGGGAGAGCTGCACTTCAGAATCTGTGAAATATGGTGAATTCAGGTACTGTGTCTAGTGCAGCTGAGGTGCTTAACTCTCACCAGGCTGAAGGGGACAGCAGCATGGCAAGGAGATGTACTGCACTGAAGGATCCTTCCAAACAGAGGAGGGTTGCCAAAGCAACATCGTGTGGTCTCTGAAATATTTATGGTTCTTTTTTGAGGGTCTGTCCTTCCATTTTGTCTTTACATTCTTCATTTGCCTCAGGCTTTGAAGGACAGAAGAACCAAGGAATGATTTTAAGCTCTTGGTACTTTGTCACTAAATAAGTGAGACAGAAGGTACAATCCACTGGAGCAGCCCCAGCAAATGTGCATTGAGAGAACTGATACTGATCTTCCCAGTTTTTGGAGGTTAATGACATTATTTCCAAAAGATCATTTTGTGTTATGAGCTTTTATGAAGCCATCATCAAAGAACCCTCCAGAACTAGGAGGTTTGTGTAGGAAAACTGTTATGAAATATAATATTAATTTTTTTCCTGTGGTGGAAAAATTTTCTTGCTTTTTCTTCAATAGAAGTTAGCTATCCTGGAGTCAGAAATTAAATCCTGGGATATGAGTCATTGGTTGTCTGATTTGTTATTTCTCCAGGAAGTATTGATAGGAGACTGATTAAATATGTACCAGCTCTACATTTTAGGTCATCCTTAGAAAATACCTTTCTTACTACATAATAGAGCTTTGTAAGAAGATGAAGAAGAAATGGAGAAATTATATTTTTCTGAAGCATTAGAGAGTGCCCACAACTGCAGATAGCATTTTTGAGTGGGATAAGATGAATTAGTGTCATTTAGGGTTCCATAAACCTGGGGTCTGACCATCTTAGTATAGTCACACTTAAGAGTAAAAGGTTACAATTTCAGAAAGTTATTTGAATATGCACTCTATCAGAAAAAATTTTACAATATATATCGCTTTTTACAGTAAATATTGAATGATACCAATATTGATACTCCTCAAATTAATTATAGGCTTAATACTTTTCCTGTTTCTAAATTTAATTTCTGGTTTGCACCTACTATTTCCAAAAGATGTGGTAGAGTTTTCCTCAGAACAGATGTATGTATCATGAGCATATTTCCAGATGCAGAGAACTGTTAACTAGTTGACTATGCTCTGGTGATTCATAGCTCTTCCTCTGGAAAATATTTTTATTGCTGTAGTTTTGGCACTAATCTAATTAGCAGAAACTTCCAACTCAAACGGAGAGCTTTCTCCTGCAGTAGGAGATGGCCTTGTTTCTCTCTGCATCAAGTTTGTTATTTTGCAGTTACTTGCATTGACACCGAATGTTAAACATCTCTTGCTTTTCTGATGTGCCAGAGGACTGTAAAGCACCTGGTGCTAGTCCCAGGTCATGGTTTGCAGTGAAAGTGTGTCCCACAGTGTTATCTTATGATAAGGAGGTAGTTAAAACAAACAATATTAATGTACTGTATGCAAACTTACTGTTCAATATTTGTTTGCATTTCTTTTCATGGAATTTATATTCTTATATGAAAACCTTAATGTCACTGCCATGGGGGCTTCTCCATATTACCAGTGAAGATTATGGGAGATCCTTACTTTATGATCTATTTTCTTTAAGTATTACTCTATGGAATGAAAAAAAAAAAAAAGAAAATAATGTTTCCTGTCTTTTGACAGGAAAAGTTCTTGAGCAAACAGAATGCATTGCAGTGAAGTTTAATATGAAAATTAATGAAATAAGCTTAAATATACTACTGATTACATCTTGAAAAGTATTTGAACCTGAAGTCTTTACTGATTCTATTTTATAATGCCCCTATGCTCTTACAAATTTCAGTAAATGCTACACGTGCTCCAGTAATGGGAGTAAAACCCTAACAAATAGAGCCAGGACTCAAATCTAAGGCTGGTAATTTTAGCTCTGGCCTGATTACCACAACTTCACCATGAAAAAGAATGACACACTGCCTCTAGAAATGTAATACAAAATGTGAAATGGAGAAAAACAAGGGCCAAATTTATGCTCAGATTGTCTGCCAGTAAACAAGTGATATTTATCAGCAGCAGATAATCTGGATTTATAACCATAACCAGGATTAACAGGCTCTTCCCAAAAACATTCTACAGTACATCTCTGGCTCAACATTCAATACTGAAGCTTGTGTATTCCCTTATGTTTGGGAAGCACACAGACAGGTCACTTCATTTCAATTATATTGTTATCATTAAAATGAGACTGAAATTATACTGATTTTCTGTTTCTTTCACTTTTTGGAGAGTCAAATAATTAGACCAGCATAATGCTTTGTTACAAGGCTGGAATATATGTGTGTGAGTAGTATTCAACTAGTAAATTAATTCCAAATTTTCTCTTTCTGTTTGGTTTTGTTCATGTTCAAAATGGTCACAATAGAAGAGCTTTCCAGTGTTAAACAAGCTTTAAAAATTTCTTTCTCCTATTCTCTATTTCCCCCCTCCTCCATGCTCAATTTTATCCAGGTTGGGTTGCATAGTTCTCTCCTGTGCTGTTTTTACTCCTCAGGCACACCCTTCTGTGTTGATCTTGGTTCAGAATCTTCTTTAACCTCTATTGATCATGTGAACATGGATGTTGCACTACAATTTCAAAGAGCTTTCTGGCTTATGACACTGCTGTGCTAAGAGAAAAGTGCAGAAGTGGCTATCAGTAGATGTACTCTTTATAGGGCTGAAGAGCAACCAAGTCCATTTCTGTTTAAAAGAAGTGTAAAACTAAACACATTTTAAAATATCTCTTCTCCAAGTCATAGTGCTATTTTGCTGAGCACAATGTGGGTGAAAATGATCCATGTAGGATTCACCTCAGCAAAATCTTCACTGTGAGGTTTTTCTAAGAACAGAGGAGGGTTCTAAGAACAGATGAACTGCTTCACTGAGAACTTGACACTCCTGACCTTTTCGCATTTTCTTGTCTCCCCCCCACCACATGTGCTTTGTTACAGACTCAAATGAAAATGTAAGAAGTAGATTTTGAATAAAAATGTTCAGAATTGCCTCTTTAAACCCATAAACAAGGGCACTCTTTGGCACTCTCCATATTATCAAAGCCTCATAACACCAATATTTCAGGCAAAGAATGCTTTCTGCAGCAGTTAGGAAAGCTCAGTGAGAACAATGAATCCTACAGGTTTAGTTTTCTTTGGGGATTTCACATGTACACAGAAGGCAACTCCACTGCGCAGGTCTAAATCTCCTCTGTCAGATCACACATGGTCAGTCTCCCAGTGCACACACCTCTGCCCTAGGCTGGTGAGTACACTCAGGTTGAAGGTGGACTTCAGAAAGGCATCTTGTGTGTTACACAGGCCAGCCCTTTCTTCCAGACTGCATGATGAGGTATTCACCAAAATTTACGGAGCAGCTGTGCAAGCCAGGTTCTCCTGCTCTTGGTTTCCAGAAGTAAGAGCTGTGAAATGGCTGTGGAGCCTGCTGATCTGGAGCAAGTCTGGGGAGTCTCTTGATGACTTGCAAGAAGCCAGTGCAGTCTGACTTGCTATCTTAGGTATCTAAAGTTGAAAAGCAACCAAATCTGCTGCTTTGCAGGAGTATTTCTGTTGAAAGACGAGTTCCTGTCCAAGACTTTCTAAGAAAAGGATAGATGCTGTCCTCTATAGCTAAGCAATGAAGGTAATTAGTAAGTCTATAAAGTTAAACCTGAACCAATTTTGTTCGTTCTCTGTCTCAATGTGAAAGTCAAATACTTTCTGATTCTGAACTGACAGCTTTACATGATTAAAGAAATGTTAATGTCTAAAGGCTTATAAACCCCAGGCACCTAAAAAGGATGAACTCTGGAATAGTTTTTTGTTTAAGAAATTAGAAGAAAGCAGACTGAAGGGGCTCCATCCAAACCAAAATTACAGGTTTTGAAATATTTGTAGAAATAACCATCCCACCGCCTGGAGACCGCCTGGCAGTCTCAAACCCACGCTTGTGAGAGTGGGGGCAAAACGTTGCTGCCTCCTCCTGTGAGGCCTGGCTATTAAAAGAGGCTTGGAACCACTAATGGAGGCAACTTGGAAGCATGGTAGGATATGTGGATTTTGATGATGAAATGAAAAACCCTCCACAGTTATTTCTGATCCTTATTGTACAGTAGTTCACTTACACTCTGGGTTTTAATAAGGGAAGGTGAGGTTTCTTTTCCCCTGCTCTTAATAAAAATGTAGACATTTCCTCATGAAAATAAGAAACAACAGAGCAAACAGAACAATTTTATTTTCATACAGTGGAGTAATTCTCTTTAAATTTCCATAGGGCTGGCCTTTGCTGTTCTGTCTTCAGTCCACCCAGTCTTTGGTTTATATGGATCTTTTTTCCCTGCCATTATTTATGCCATATTTGGAATGGGACGTCATGTTGCAACAGGTAGGTGTCTGTTTGCTAAAGTCATTTTCAAAAATAAAGAACCAGATACAGAAATTTATTCTTGTTTAAAGGTCAACGGAAGGAAAATTATCTATGATTAAACAGAAATAAGATGGTTTTGTGCTTCTCTTTACAACTATTTTTTTTGTCAGTTTAAATACTTTAAAGACCCTCATTAAGAATATATTGGAGTTACTCCTACCATTATAATTTAATATCACACTGACACTTCCTTTGTAAATGTAATTTAGTAAGAGCTTTTGTATTTTAACTTTGCTTTAGAAATCTGCTTCAGGCTAAGAGTTTAACACAGGGCTCTGCCAACAAGATGTATTTAAATGGAAATGAAAAGGGTTCGACTGCTGCTTAAACCTCAGAAAACACACATTACTTCTCACCTGTCTAAAACACAAATCCTGCACTTCTCAGGAAAAGAAAAACTGAGCCTGTTACCTGCTATTGTATTAAAGCTAGACACTCTCCCTATAAGGACTCTTATCCTCTTGCAGAGTACTTGAGGAGACAGTGAAAGATGCTGCCTGGCTACTCTGCTGGTAGTTATGAGTTACTTGTTTATCCTCAGCCGAGCCTCAGCAGCTGAAGAATTGAACGGCTTTGTGCTCCTAATAGGTTGATGAATGCTCTGTTTCTGAGCCCAAAGAAATCAAATTATAGAGGGCAGCTGGAAATAATACTCATTAGATTGAACCACAAATCCTTTGCTGTGCAGAAGTGGGCACTTGATGGCCCCTGAAGTTTGCAAGAAGGGTGAGGTAGGCCCAGTAGCAACACACAGCATGGCTGGGTAAAGGGAAGCAGCCCCTGGGGCTGTCAGAAGATTTAAGCAGGGAGGAGGTATCTCCTCCTTGAAGAGGAGAAAATCTCCTGAAAGGACAAAAGATGGTTCTGGGTAATCGCACTCAAAATGAACTCTGCAGAGTCTGATTGCACAAGTGTATCCATGTTCTACTAAGAAGTTAGCAACACATTTTGAGCACCCTTTTGGATCAAAACTATTCAGTTACATTATAAAAAATACAATTCTGAACGGTTGTAAATTGTCTTAGAGAAAAAAGAAAAAGTCGAAAGTTTGTTTTCCCTAGATGTACAGAGAGTATTTGAGCCTTTTGATGTCCAAAAAGGATCTGTAGATGTATTACTGTCATAATGTTGTAATGACTGTATTTAACTCATGTTAAAAGGGAAGCATTCCAAGAAAAGGTGAAAATTTAGACTCTGGAAAATAAATTTTACTCTTGAATACAGATAAATTAAAACTTTAGCCTATATTAAAAAACTGTTTCAAAACAAAAATAAAAGTTTAGAAGTGCATTGTCAGAAGTTTGTTGGTGTATGATTATTAGGAAGACAAGAATCCATCATATGTGGGAAAGATAAGTAAGCACCTGGGTGCCATACATTCTAGTAATGAAAACAGTTGATAAAATAGGTAAGTATACTATTAAGTCTGATGTTTTTTCCTTGGGAGGGAATAGTGTTCAGAGAATGCCTTGCTGAATTCCACAGGTTCATGCCTGCAGATTTCTGCATGGTCCTTGGTGTGGAAACTCTTCCCATTCATAATTCTATTTTAAAATTTAATCTCAATCAAAAGAAAAAAAAAAAGGCAACAAGAGAGTTTTCTCGCACATATGGAATTTTTTTACTTAATAAATTTGAGTGACACATATTGTTGATCTTTTGAGAAGGAAGGTCTCATGCTCTTGTTCCCCCAGCCTCAGTAAAGGCATCATGGAAGATGAGTGTATAGAAGCCATGCTGCCTGCCTCAGCTCCTCCTTAATTCCTTATGGACATTGGAGACAACCTCTTCACTTACCAGAATTGACTGTAGGATCTGTGATGCTCTCCATATGTGCACAGGCTGTAAAACTGTTCTCTGTTAGTGAAGGCAGTCATGTTTGTATGAAATGGAAAATCCATCAATGGCCCTGTTCAGTTAACTTTTATCCACTTGAAATGCCTCTTCTTTGGAAAATCTCTTCTTTGGAAGAGATTTCTCACCTGAGCAACAAACACATACAGCTTTTCTTGACTTTTGTTAAAAGAATTGATTTTGACCCATCCTCTGAGGCAGTTTTATCTGCCATAAAGAACACATACACATCTTCGATTTAAGATAGAATTTCATGTAAGCTGTTTTCAAATTTAATTTTATGCAAATATCTTACAACCATAGAATGGCCAGGTTTGGAAAGAACCTTAAAGGTCT
The DNA here is from genome assembly GCA_034509185.1 of Euphonia xanthogaster. Lineage (NCBI taxonomy): Eukaryota > Metazoa > Chordata > Aves > Passeriformes > Fringillidae > Euphonia > Euphonia xanthogaster. The sequence continues at coordinate 127,007,648 of JAYDZK010000113.1, forward strand.
TCTAGATCCAACCCCTCTGCCATAGTCAGGGACACCTTCCACTAGGTCAAGTTGCTCAGAGCCCCAACCTGGCCTCGAACACTTCCAGGGATGGGGCAAAAAAAGCTATGTATAATCAGACCCTGTTGGAGAGGAGTTAATATGACTTCTGTAAAGGAAAATCCTACCTCACTACTAACTAGACTACTACATGAATGTCAACAATTGCGTGGAGAAGGGATATACTTTGAATATAAGATATCAGAATGGTCAAACAGCTACTGATAAGGTTCCACACCAAAGGTTACTAAACAAACTAAGTTGTCCTTGTGATAGAAGAAAAGTCCTTTTATTAATTATTAGCAGGTTGAAAGATATGAAGCAAAAGGCTGGACCTCATGGTCACTTTTCAGGGCGGTGGTATCCCTAGTGAGTTCCTGAGGAATTCATGCTGTGAGCTTTACTCTGTGAAGGCCAAGGTGAGGGCAGGACTGTGTACACCAGGTCCTGCAGCAGTAGAAAAAAGGTGGGTTCAGAGAGAAATTGCTTTAAAGTACTTTTAAAGTATAATTAAAGAAAACAGTACAGCAGATGCTGAATTTCTGCAACCTGCTCTCAGAGGACGTTACAAAAAGAGAAATTACAGACAGGTTCAGACAGACCTGTGACAAATTCATGAATGTTAGTCCACAAATACAATCAAAAAAAGCCAACTAAGGAAGTACTTGACTAACACAACAGCTATGGATGCTGGCAATAAGGGCAATGGCCCACAGAAAATGGCCAGGCTTGTGTGCTTTCCCCAGGTAACACATCTGACTATCACAGCTGGAGGCAGAGTACCGGGCAAGATGGGCCAAGATGGCCAAGATGGGTCTGACATAGCAAGATATTCCAATGCTCTAATAGCTCTGCATGTTTGTGTCTTTTAATGTGGAATTGTCACCCTCATTTATCTTTGTGTCATTAAATGTACTTTACCTCTTTCAGCAAATAAATGTTTTTTCTCATAATTTGCCTCCATTTATTAGAGTGCTAGGTACTATTTAATGGGCTAGGTACTGTATATATGTAGTGTGAATTAATTGCCCTAGAAATTTGAATGGTGAACACTTGGGATTCTCAGACAAATAGCTGCTTTATCACACCCAGGGTGAGTTAAAAGCATTTCTGATAACTTGAAATCATTTAAAATTGTTGTATTTGAATCTCTTTTGAAAACCTGTCTTAACAAATGTGCTTAAAAAAAAAAGATTCACATTTAATTTTCACGTATAAATGGTATTTTATGGGAAGAAATGTGTGTTACATAGAAAAATTACCTTAAAATTGTTCTTATGATGACAGGAATGTAAAAAATGGCACTTTTACCTATAATGGCTGTTTTGAAAAAGAGACCATGAGTGATGAGTACAGACAGATATACAATTATTGGTGATTAATGTGTGGCTTTTTTTACAGGAACTTTTGCTTTAACTTCCTTAATATCTGCCAATGCAGTTGAGCGTCTTGTTCCTTCAGTCAGAACTAATTTCACGGCAAACAATAATTCAGGAATTTTGGGTTTGTCAGAATTTGAAATGCAGAGGATTGGAGTGGCAGCAGCAGTTTCATTTCTAGGAGGAATCATTCAGGTTGGTGGTGATCCCATTTTCTGTATTCTACTGATGTACTGCCTTGGTTACAGTTATGACATTTATAATAGTTTTTATACTTCTCTGAGAAAAACTAATGAAAACATCTGCTTCAATGGTCATAAATGATGAAATTAATGCAATTTAAGAATTTGCAATTTTTTGTTGAGATGTAGTAATTATCTGTATACATTCTTCCAGTGTTTTACTATATGAAGCAAAACCACCTTCAGTCAGCTTTACCATAATACTCACTTGCAGTTGGTGTCCCTTTTCCTTCTTCAGAAACAAATATGAATCAGCTCCTGATAAGCACTGACATATTCCTGAGGCTTTCTGTTGCCCTTGGCTTGAAAAGCAATACTATACAATATCCAATAATTAAAAACAGTAGGGAAAGTTTTCAATTCTCTTCAGAGTTCACACACCCATCATTAAAGTGAAATAGTAAAACAGATGTCTTCAAATGATTCTCTAAAGTTTATTTAATGATCAGAGGTCTTTTAAATTTCTTCTTTTTTCTTATTTTGGCCAAAGGGGCCAAATGTCTTTATCTATTGCCAGTTGCTTAGATCTTCAATGAAGGCTCCCCTCTTTCCTTGTAAACATTAAAATAGAAGTAATGTGCCAGCATGTGACATTGCAACACCTCCTAGGTATCTGGGCTCCTGAAACAAACCCAGACCTCTCCACTTGGTGCTTTGGATCCCTGTCCTGTGCAGAGGATGAGCAAAGGGGCCCAGAATGGGATCTTCAGCAGCCTGCGTGCTTGGCAGGAGCTGGGGTGTGCACTTGCGTTAGTCAGTAGGAAATATCAAGAAGCATTGTTATTTCTGCTGCGTTCTTATCATTCTTTTATTGGTTTATGACAAGGATTCTTTTATTGGATTATGACTTGGGGTAGGAGCATGAGGGACAGCCTACAGACAACACAAAAAGCAGAGCTGATGCAGATTGTGCCTGGCTGTGGAAACCCAGAGCACCGGGAATATTTCTCTGTCTGCTCTGGGGTGCCCTGACCCCCAGGGGAGCACTGACTTTTGACCCTCATTCATGGAGAAAGTTTCCTAGACTTCAAGATAGACTAGAATCCACAAAAGTGTGCCATAGATTATAGACAGTAGTGTATCACTTGGTGAGAAATTTAGGTTTTGGGATTTTTTTGTATGTTGTGGATGGAAGCAAGATGGAGGGCACAGGGTGTCATCCTGGGTTTCTTCTTCATGGTTCTTCTTCCATCTTCTTCATGGGTGTGGGTGGCATTTTATAATTGGGCAGAAAAGTCCGCATTGCGGGCTCTGTGGGATCAGTTATTGGGTTAAAAGGGGAGATAATCCAGGTGTCAGCTCTTAATTGGATAGTTTAGTCTTAAAGGACCTTGTAACACAAGACTGTTAGCCATTTATTGCCTTGCTAATGAAAAGCTGCCAAACTCACAGTAGTGAGACTCTTTTACTGGTAAGAAATGATAAACACCTGAGTGCCAACATGAACTACTGTCTCAAGTGCCTTCAATGCAGACCCAGAGAAACCGATACCAGGCTGTGCCTGCATGTGCTGTCCCAATGTGCAGCCCAGCTCTGCGTCTTACACAGGGTGCTCGCAACAGCAGAGCATGAATGGAGCTCTTCATGCAGGAGTCCTGTGCCCACAGCTTGGAAAGCTCCTGGATCATCCCCAGAGAGACCAAAATGCCTCATTGTGGGAAGTTAGTGCCTGCATTCATTTGATGTAACTTCAAAATCCAACACAGAAATTATTTTGCTTGGTGGCTGCAGAATCCCATTAGGTGTGTGAGTCCTCCAGACCTCTTTTATCCTGAAAAGTTCTGCTTTTTCATATGCCTTCCACTGCATCAGCTGATTTATCTCAACCTATGTCCTGTTTAATCCTGACTGGAATGAGAAGAACTGGTAAATCCTGTCTGCATTTTCAGAGAGGTCTGGCAGGGAACCATGCCACGTGCATGGGCTGCTCTCCCGGGTCAATAATGTCACTTGCATTAGAATCACACTAACACAGCTGGTGCTTGCCATGCTGCCACTCGTCCTTTATGTGAGTTTAATGGTTGGAGGCCAGAGTAAAACACTTATTTCCTAAAGAAATGCCTTGAAGACACTTATACTGCAATATGCAGGTGAAAGTCCTGATCAAGGCTGAGATTAAACTTTGCCATCTTCCCAGGTGCTGTTAAGTGTGGGAATCTATGTCTCATCAAGATTCCAGTCTCCTAACTAACAGTTGCTGCAAAGCCCAGATAAGGTGACAGGGCACATCTTGCTCTTAATGGAGAGTTAATCAGTCACCTTCTATTTATCAGATTAGATTAGAAATTAACTAACAGCCTGAAATTAATGTATGTTCTGGGACAAGAAGAATAGTATGATGCATTTTGAGGCAACAGCTTTTCATTAAAGACATTCTGAAATACAAAAAGAAGTTGTATTTTCTGTGTAGTTGGTACCTGGGATGGTACTGCTCTGGGAAGGGAGCAGATCTGGGTTATGTTATCTACTATAAGATTTAAGTTTTCTGAAAAACAGTCAAAATGCAGTTCTCTAATCAGTCACTAATTGCACAAAAACAACAGATGCTGTGGCTAATCCCTACCTTGGGCATCCTCCAGACAAAGGATGAAAAGTCCTTGCCAAAACAGCTGTTTCCTTCTTGGTAAGAGTAGGCAAAGAGCTGTACACCCTTGGCCTAAAAAGCAACTTGATGCTATTTTTCCAGTAGCCTGGCTAAGTATTCCAATCAGCAAATAATGTTAAAATAAAAGGGAAAACATAAAAAAAAATAGTGAGTGTTGGAGGGAAGGTGGGGGAGATGTTTTTGAGATGAACTGCTGTTGGCTAGTTTGCGTTTATTGCAGACCACAACTGTGCATTTGTGCGTGAGGCAAACTCTGAGCAGGCTCTGTGAATTTCAGTGCCATCTAGATATTAAATAAATTAGCACCGTTTTCTGATCATAAGACAAGGATAGGTAGAGATTGTCACAATTGAAATTTGGGGTTTAGCTGCTTAAGTTTTTCTCAAAGTAATACATTTCAGAGTCCTAAACTACTTCTGAAATCTAATGTTTGAGGAAGTGTTCATAAAAGAGAAAGGATATTTAGTTATATAAAGAGGCGTTCTGATGAAGTTAAAATAGTACTAAAATAGAAAATAAGTAAACCTAAAATAAAAACTGTAATTACCAAACCCATTTAATATAATGCATTCATTATTTCATTTTAAAAAGCAGAATGGAAGGCATAATGATGATTTTTTTATGTTTGTGTAGCTGCTACTCTCTAAAGATAAGCAGGGCATGGAAAACAAATCAAACTTAAAGAAATCTTCCCTGATATCAAATACCTCGGAGGTATTGATGGGGAGAGAAAATGATGGAACATAGCAGACATCTATGGAGTAATTTTGTAATTAAAATTGGATGCTGCCTTTATAACATAAAAAAAATCCTCAAAAGAGCTTTTGGGTAAGATTTTTTTCCTTATTAATATATGTGCAAGAATGCTTGCATAAATATATGTGTCTCTAAAATAATCTCAGCATACCAAAATGAAATTCAAGATTAAGATTTGCTGAATCTTAGAGGAAAGGTCCTTACAGATCAAACTGAGGAAAAAAATACCCTAGAAAAAAATACCCTAGGAAAATACCCTGAATTCTCTTAGGACCACTGTGTTATAGACTTCAGTTGGGCTATTCTTCTGCAGAGGAGAAATAGTTGTTTATTGCATTCCAGTCTTGGAACATTTTTATTAGCAAGTTTTTAATCTAGGGTATTTTAAAAACTAACATGTAATTAGTTGCTGATATACAGTGTTGGATATAAAAATCTTTTTGGTTTTCAGGAGAACAAATTTACACAGTCTATTATCAATTTGCTTAATAAAAACAGAGCACATTTGAATAAGAAAGGTGTTTTTGTAAGGCAATATTCTTGTCCAAATCTCTATTACCCTGTGAGAAAAATGATGCTGCAGTATTCTGTTACACATAGCTCTGCATGAGGTAAAAACATGAGTCTTTTATTATACAGTGATAATCATGAAAAAAGTTCATTTTTCTTTTACAGTGGAAATACCTTATTGCAGGCTCATATTCCATATTTTGAAAACTACAAGTAGGCTGGGTGGGACTTCTGGTTCCCACAATTATGGTAACTATGTGTTAGTACAGAAAAACCATAGAAAAGAATTTTCAGGTCCTGGAATGAGGAAAGTTCACTGTGCACACCATCAGAAGTTACCAGCCTCTCAAGACACCCAGAATGAACATAGGAGCTGCAGCTCAGAAGACCAAAATCTAGAAATCTACCAGTTAGATGTCTATTGAAACAGGCCATGGAGAGTTTTAAATTGGCAACTCAGCTGAGTTGAACTGTGTCTGACTGTTGTCTTCAGAGGGTCCACAGAAGTCTTCACTTTTACTGCTTGAATTTTGAGATAACCAATATAATGTACTAAATGAGAGTCTCACTAAATGAGAGCCTGTGAGACCTTCCTCCAGGAGATCTTCCTCCAGGAGATGCTCCCATGTCTGTCCTCATCTACCCAGCCGTGCAGCAAATGATCAGAAAGGGCCCCACCACTTTGTCTGCTGTAGCAGTGGAAAACCCCTTCCAGAACAGTGGAGTTTTGAGGGGCTTAAAATTCATTCTCCAAAGCTGAATCTGTGCAGCAGGCAACACGATACCAGTCTTCCAATTTCTGGGGACAGAAATTTTGACATTAGTGATTTTCAAAGAGCTGTTGAGTGATAAAAATTTTTACTGGCCATGAAGTTAAATTGACTACATGTTGAATGGAATTTTAATAATAATAATAATAGATTGAGCATGTTGTCATGGGAAGAAAGTATTGAAAGTGGACAAGAACCAAAGGTTCTGAATAATGAACATAGAGGGCTTTGCTTTTTGCAATTGCTCATTTTTCTTCTCCTGGCTAAATTCCCATTCTCTTCTACTTGTCAGAATAAAATTATGGAGCAGTAAAGACAGCTGCAAAAAAGGTTCCCTTTGTATTGTCTTTCTTTCATTTTGAAATTTACTTATTTTTTCCAATTTTTTTTTTTTGGGAACCACACCTTCCCCCACTTCTGTCTAATCACTTCATCGTATACCTTTTTTTCTGTCATCTTTTCTCCTTTACTGTGCATTAACTCAAGGCTGCTTCTCTTCACTTTCTCTTATACTGCTTTTTCTTTTCTCTGAAAGGTCTTGATTTTATTTACATGAATTTATTCAAGAATGTATACGTGGTGAAACCAAAATTCATCTCTAGAAATTTACTTCCTAATGAACCTTTTTACATGGTATTATGTACTGGAAGTGCCACACAAATAAACAATATCCAAATGCCTTCAAACCACTTTTATATTGTGCATATTCTTTCCCTGAAATCTGCTCTTATCCACTACAAACTAAGTTCTTAAAAATTAAAAATTCTGGATACAATTTTAAAATACGGTAATTTTTTTTCTTTTACGGGTTAAGAAAATCTCAGTATTATGACAAATAATAAAAGGAAAAAAATATTTGCAATTTTTTTGTTGCTGTTGTTCCAGAACTTTACTGTCACTTTTCTCTGTAGTTTGTCTGCATCAGGAACAAAAAGAAATCATAAAATGTACCAGAAAATAAAGTGGAAGACCTGAAAAAATGAGCATCACAACCAATAGCCAAAACAAAGCAGATTGTTAGACATTTCTTTAAGAATATTGAACTTTCTACACTTTGGTCAGTATTACTGGGTGAAAGATTTTATGACATAATGCAATGTAATGTAATTGAGTGCTGTCAGCTTAGCTAAGTTTCAAATGGTGTTTCTTCAAAATGCAGTGGCAGCCAAGCTTAAATGGCTCTTGCCCAGCATGGAGGGTTAATTGTAGAATCAATCTGGGCCTGTGTAAATACTAATAATTCTATCTGTCAGGAAAATTCACATGCAAATAGATTTGGGAGGCTTGATACAAAACTTTTTTCCTCCTCACAATCCAAGCAGTTTCTGTCCATTACTCACATTGCAAGGACAGCAAGAGGTTCCCATACCAGCTTGTGCTGAAAATTACACCCTCCACCCAGAATGTTTTCTGTTCTGGTTGCTTCATTTTTCGATCTTCTCCATGGAAGGTGTGTGGGTGCACATCATATTTATTTAACTATCCTGTGAATAAAGAGTAGCTTGTTCATGCCCATGAAGTACTGCCTTTGTTTCTGGAAGTCCTGAGCTGCCTTCTGCAGGAAGGAGAGGGCACCAAGTGCTGCTTGTTTAATTGAGTGGCTACAGAAATTGTCTAACTGAAACCATATCCATGGTTTGCATGTATCTTACATAGCCCATGGTTCCATGCAATCAATAAAAACTGTGTTTGAAATGTGTTCTCTCAGTTAGTGAAGCATCGTCTTAAAATGCTGAAGATTAAACAAAAAAAAGTTAAAAGCCAAAAAGTAGATATGAAAGTGATGCTATAATTTCTAAGCTGAGAAATAATTTTGCTGTAACTCACAATAATAACTTTCTCTGAAAAGCTAATAGTAACTAATACTTCTCTATGATATTATGTAGTATACGGAATTGTCTCTGTGGTTTTGATTCCATGGCTAAATAAGCATCCAATTTCCTGGAAACTAAGCTATTACACAGTTAGAAATTTCACATTCAGACAATAGAAACCAATTTTACAAAACAAACAAAAATTCCCAAGGGAAGGGAGAATTGAATTCTTGTTGAACTTTGCTACTGTGAACAATGTTTCAAATATAGAAGTAGACACAATTTTAGAACAAACAGCTAAACAAAGTATCTGAAATTAGTAATTATCTGTTTTAAACCTGACTAACTAAATTACTACTCACTGAGGGTATACAGTAATTATCATTATTGGAGTCCAATCTTGAATGGCAATCAATGTTCCAATTGCTCATAGTAAAGAGCAATTTACATGCTATTTGTGGGAAGTGGAAGAAAAATCTCAGATTTAATCTCTCAAATGGAAGAGGATATTGCTCACTAGAGGTTTTGTGGTAAATTAAAAGCCACTTATTTTGATATTTTTGTTTCTTTTGTGGTACTATGCCCAAAGCTCTCTTCATACAGGTGAGTTTTATGGTGAGAACATGAATGGTGTTCAGGCATAAAGAAAGATAACATCTGAAAATAACAGTTTTAGCTTCAGGAAAAAAGAAAAAAAATAAACAAAAAAAGCAAGGGAGACTGTGATATAGTCCAAAATGATGATATTTAGTATGGTAAACACAAAATGAACCTCTTAGAAGGTATTGTAGTGAACAACTCTGTGCCAAGAGCATGTAACTTTTCAGGGAGAAAAACAGCAAATGCAAAAGAAGTAAGAAACTGCAAAACTCATTGTGAGGGGAGATAATGTAACTTAACGTGGATCAGAAAACCATGAAGGGTTATGTAAACCACAGTAGCAGCTGCAGTCATGTAGAACTTTGTTCAAAGACTTAAGAGTTGTCAAATCACATACTTCGGAGGGAAAGAATGTTCAAAGCCCAGGATAAGGGGAGAAAACAATTGAACACAACAATACCTACAGTAGTTGCAGATCCTGCTGTAGTTTAAATTTCTGGATTAGAGGTCTCACCACAAGAGTCTCTATAGCACCTCATAAATTTGGTATCTGTTGAAATTACTAATTTTGAGAATCCTGATAGTGACATTACGGCAATCCGTAAGCTGGACCAAGGTACGGCTCCTGGCCCATTCAGGCTGCATGGCAGTGGAGCAGGAAAAAGTCTATGCACCAACCTCACTTTTTGAGTTGCTGTACTTGTTGCAGTGTTGAGTTGATGTTTTTATGGTGTTTATTGTGCTCACATATCTGAGCAGGAGAGAATATTTGGAGTTTCTCTGAGTCTGCTTTTGTTACTAAACCAGTGTTAGAGTCTGGTAAACTAGTGGGTAAAATAGTGCAGGTAAACCCACAGAACTTCAGTGGGTTCCATTTTCAGATAGCTTTGTCTTCCAAACGACTTTTGCTTTGTATCTTTAGCTCATTTATCTTATAACTTATTAAAAGGACTCTGACTCATTGTCCTATCACCACGAAGCTGCTGATCCTCTTGCCTTTGCCTCTTAGGTAGTGATGTTCATGCTGCAGCTGGGCAGTGCCACTTTCTTGTTAACAGAACCCGTCATAAGTGCCATGACAACAGGAGCAGCTACACACGTCGTGACTTCGCAAGTGAAGTATCTGCTGGGAATGAAAATGCCATATATATCAGGACCACTGGCATTTTTTCATGTGAGTTCAGTGAAAGAGATGGGTTATTTCATTACTTAAAATTTTATTATATACACTATTTATCTCTGCATAAGAGTATGGAATTTGTTATGCACATGTGTGAAAGAACAGAAGATGAACCTTCATCTTGCTTTAACTGTTTGTAAGATGAGATTTGGAAAACCTGATAGAGAACTAGGAGGGAGGGGTACAGTAATTAATTTAAAATATGTTTCTAAGGGTATCAATAATCCCTTTTATTATCCTGAGGCATTGTACACTCATACAGGGAGGGTAATCTCTCTCTGGGTCAGCATGTGGAAGGAATACAAATTTAAATATATCATCTTCATATGCTGCTGAATGAAATCTGACCATCATTGTGGTAAAAGGAAAATGATTTGTGCATCTCCTATGCAAAAATTACTCTAGATATGTAATTTATTATTTTATTAAATGATACTACTTTGCCATAAACACAGCAAGTGGGCAGCTTGAAGGTAGTTTTTATAAAGTGCATGCTGCATTTCATGCAGAATTGTTGCAAATGCGTGGTTGGGCTGCTTAAAGCATCACCATCAGGGGTACTGGTAGAAAGCAGGTATGAGCTTACTATAATCTTATGAAAGTGTGACTTTAACAGAGTTCAGTGGCAAGGTTCCCTCTCCTACTTACTGCAAGGATGAAGCATTCATAGGAAAATTACATTAGTATCAATTTAGAATGGATTACGTGGAGACTGAGGATGAAAAAGGGTAAGAGTGCAAAGGGTATGGACACAAAAATAAGGTGTGCAAAAGAGTTTAACAGAAATTCATCACGGAGTAATTTAACATTTATTAAATGATTCAGTGGGATTTTTTAATAAATATAACAGTGACCTAATAACAGTTTCATGATAACAACATTCACGCCATAATAATTTCACATGCACACAGGCAGAGATAAGTGCATGTCTGTCTGTGAGTGTAAAGGTGCTTATCAAAAATTCCCCTCGACTTCAGGGAAATATTCACGGCAAATGCCAGAGTGTTTCTGTTTCTCCTTGAGGTGCACCAGGCAGGGGCTGCACCTCAAGGAGTCTGTGTGCTTGTGTGTGTATCAGCCCAGGGGCAGCACCTCAAGGAGTCTGTGTGCATGTGTGTCTGTATCAGCCCAGGGGCAGCACCTCAAGGAGTCTGTGTGCATGTGTGTCTGTATCAGCCCGGCCTCGCTGCGATGGTCTTTTGAGTATTGCAGAGGGTTCCCAAGCTCTGAGAGGTTCCCAAGCTCTGAGAGCCCCACAGAGAGAGAGGTGCTGGCACAGCCCACTGTGGCCCAGAAGAGCTCAGAATGCCTCATTTAGGACTCTTGTGTGCAGGGTCACAAGGTGATTTGCTTTAGTTATCAGTTGCTTTCCATCCTGGCCATAACCCACGCTGGCAACTGCTGGAGTTCCCAAAACATTTGGAAATTGTTTCCAAAACTTCGGCAACAATGGTGCTGTTCTACTTGGGCTCCATCTCAGGTAGAGAATGTTCCAAGGCTGTCAGGGGATGACTGATCACCCTTTGTTCCCCACCTCAGCCCCACAGTGGATGTTGCTGGCACAGTGCTTTCCCACCCGTATCCTGTGAAAGCGCCTGCTCTGCTCAGGGACACGTCCCCACCCGGCTGGTTTGGGCAAGGCCAGGAGGTGATGCGCCACCTCCACCAGTGCCATGGTTACAGCCCTTGGAAAGTACATATTTCTGGCTGATACCTTAAAGAGCAAAGCTGAATAATCTTATTACACAAAAGTCACAAACGTATTCTTGATGGTAACTTATTCCAGCAAGCCCTGAGTTTTGGTGCTGTGAGCATAATTTCTTGGCATTATTAGTGTTACAACAGTGCCTGTCAAAATGATATTTTGCTCATAATAAAACTGTATTTACTTGCTGAGGTGATATCTACATTGCATTGATAGTGAGACCTCCTCAAGGCAGCCAATAAATTAAGACACCCTATTTAAAAGCACTGACTATGTCTTTGTGCCCTACTACATGCTTTATTTTATCCTATTATTTGGAAAATTTGTTAATATGAAATCTTATAGAATAGAAGATGTTGCTTTTTAGAATGTTTTTTCATAGTATTTTATAAATTTGATAGCTTTTCATATGGATAATACGTTTGTTAAGTTTTTTACAGGACCAATTTATTAATGAAAATTAGGAACATGTAATAAACACAAGTAATTTATCCATTTATCTTGTAGAGATGTACCTAAAAGTGTCATAGCTATTTTTATGAGTGATCATTTGGCTTATTAGACTATTAAAAATGGTTCTTCATTTTTTTTTCATTATTTAAAAACCTTTTCATAAATGATTCTTAATATAAAATGTGAATAGCCTCTTTTTTGTGGTGTTTCCATGGAGACTATACTTACATATAGGAATATTGTCATCTTGTAGAGATGACTGGTGTTAAGTACTGCAGCCAAGGCATAATCAAAATACACATTATGAGCAATAATAAAGAACAGCAGTGATATGAAGAAATATTTCCACCTTGGTGTGCTGATGATATCATAAATGAGGTCATTCAAATGCTTTGAAAGAAATCTATTCCCTTATCCCTTGTATTTTTAATGCATTTGAAACAAGTTCTTTGCCTCTCTCTTCTCTTCTGAAATCAAACCCCTTTGAACATATTCCAAAGAAAAACTTTCCTGATTTTTTAAGGTTCTGAATTGCTCTGTAAATTGTGTGAAAGTAAATGACCAAAACCCAAACCCGCTCTGTACAACTTGAAAGAATGATAAAAAAGGCGCAGTTTTACTATATAAATCTTTTAAAATATTTCTGGTGTCTGTTCAATCTTATGAATTGCCTTAAGAAGGTTCAGTGTCTCAGTCAAAAGCACCAGAGCTAGACTTCAATAATAATTTTCTTCTGTGGTTGTTAGTTTCCTGTGAAAATTATATTAATTAGATATAAGGTAGTTTTCACATATATGTAGAGTGTGAAAGGCAACTTTGGCATGTCTCTCTGGACACATTCTTCACTTCAAATTCTCAAAATCCAAAGGCTGGTACTTTCGCCACATTTTTTTTCTTTGTCCACTCCAAAACACCTCCCACTCACAAAACCAATTGCTTTGCCTCAGGCAGCCTTCGGGTTGGCAAAGCAAGAATAAGAATGTTTAATAAAGTGTGATAGGAGAGTTGCAAGCAAAGCAAGCCAGTGAAATGAATTCTTTATAGCATGTGAGATCATGGTTAAATACGTAGGAAGGAATTTGCATATGGAGAACAAATCTTGTACACTGGCCCTGAGCCTGTGGTATTTCTGTGTTTACACATAGGTTATGTAACTAAATACATTTTGTTTTCCCTGTACCTAGTTTGTCACATTTCAATTGAGCTGCACAGTGCAGCATCATCAGCTGGTATTTTGCAAATCGAAAAGTGAAGGTGAAGAAGAAAAACAGTGAGGGAATAATGCATGTGAGATCTAACTTTACAAGGGAAAAGAAAAGAGTCATCAAGTTTTACTCAGCATCTGAAAACAGAAGAACATACTTGTATTTCCCTCTTATTTGTGTATAGATATATTTATCTTTCCACATGTTTCTGAGAAAATACAACACTGCAAAATGAGCTGTAATGTAAGAAACTTGCTTTGCAAAACGGGGTCTTTTGTGGCTGTGTTGAAAAATCCTTGTGTGGTTTTGCTGCAAAAAAAAAAAACCCAAACCTTCACATTCTGCTATCAGTCCTTTCTTTTTACCCTTTTTTCCCCCAGCTGCCTCTACAGTTTACTGTATTTGCCTGTACATTTTCCCTCCAGTGTGACATATCTAAAAAACATCAGAATGAAATTTTTTGGAAAATGAAATTAATTTGTCCACTCTTAAAATGTATTGTCTTAAAGAACGTGTACCTTTAATTCCTTTGTTTGCTTCAGCCTCTATACATATTTCAGACCTAATCTTTTGGGATTTCATGTAGACATTAAAAAAAACAACTCAGAGCATTTAATTAATACATCCAAATACACACCCTTTCTAGAATATAAATCATTCCAATGTTCAATATCACCTCAAAACTGATGGTTTCCCATGAGAAAAGGAACATTCAGTGTCTGTATATATATATATATGCAAAGCTTGAATATTTTTTATTTCACTTAGGTTCAAATTTGCACTGATTACAAAAAAGTCCACTGACTGCTCATAATATTGTTACATAGGTTCTATTAAGAATCTTTACACGAAACTAGCAATGAAACTAAAAACACAAGAGGTAGACAGCTCAGTTAATATATTATTGTTGATTTTTTAAAATATTTTAAATGAAATATTTTGAATGAAAAAGATTTCAAAATATATTTTAAATTATAGAATGACAAAGAGTGCTTCATACAGTGCAATATCAAGCTAAATTCTGCTGCATAATTTCCAAATTATTTCTGTATGTGCCTCATCTAAATATGCGAAATGCTGAACTTATAATTACATTTCTGATTTAAAAATTTGTAAATACTTCTATAGAATCAGATGCCAATGCTCTTTCACGCTTGAGCTTTATGTATTTAAAGATTTATAGTTTGATCTTGGATGGGTACAGTAACTTACTGGACAAAATACAATGTAAAATGTACAGTTTAAAGAGATGTCTGTTGTGCATGTTAATTACATTCCTGCTAAGAGCCATATGCTCTTTCTTTCTTGAGAAAGGGTCTCCCCGTTTCACTGGTCATACCATGAACTGAGGGGTTCTAGGTTTGCAGAAAATGGTTACCCAGGAACCGACTAGTCAGCGGGAGCTCCTTAGCCTAATGCAGTTATTAATTTAATACTAATGTAATACTGCCAGAGTTGTTCTGGTGTACTACAGACACTTTGGGGATAGGGCTGTTTGTGCTAATGAATTCAAATGAGCTACAAAGTATTGGCAGTTCCATTGTTTTTCATTTATTGGCTGATATAGACTGCACACAGAAGGGTATGATTCAAAGAAACACCAAGGGATGTACTAGGCAGTTCATATAAAGATTTTGTGGCAAACTCTGAAAAACCTGTGGCAAAGATTTACAAGATTTGGCCATGTATTTTTTAAATTAAATGGAAATGTGTTTTTTTACTCAGTTTGAAAGACAAAAATTCTTGAAGCCTGTGTGCATTTCTTCACTAAAATTTTATTTATTCACTCAGTCTTTTGTCTCACTTTGTCTAGGAAAGTTAGATTTGATGCCATGAACACAGAGCTAATGCTGACACTTTAATAGCCAGCATTCATTTCGAAACAAATCCCATCTCTCTGACTTCAGCAAGTAGGAATCAACTAATTTCTTCCCTTTTCTTGCCTCTTCACATTAGATCTAGCTCAGTCTTTGGTGAGTTTGCAGGTTTGCAGGCACAGTTTTCCAGATTGCCTCCTTTTGTCTTAATTAATCACAGCTTCTGTTTGGGCACTGAGCCAAGTCCTGTGTCCTCTTGAAAATGCATTCTTGGAAAATTAAGGGTACAGATCTAGTCCCCAGCCACTCAAGATACAGTCCACATATTTTCTGATTACAGTGGGGCAATATGAGGCTAAAAACTGTGGTTTAATTGCCATTCTTCAGATTTAAGACATATCTAGATCATATTACTTAGCAAGTTGATTTTAAAATACTTTTCTGGTTTCCAAGAAACATTTGTGCTGGGTTATATTGTGCATCCCTAATCAAAACTCCAAGGGGTACATTGGCTCTTTATAAGGAAAGTTAGTTTTCTGAAACCATATTTAGGTTGAGGTTTTTTCCCTTGCTAGATTATGAAAATATTCACAGAGAGAAAAAATCAGGAAGTTATTTTAATTTATTCATTCTTCAATATGAGCATCACTTCTTAAATAAGTGACAGAATCAGAAGAGTAGAAATAAATTCTATCATCATATTGAGTACCTTTCTGCTAAAACAGGATCCTTTCCTAAGATAATTTTTCTAATACTTTTCCCTGTCCAATATAAATTCATTAATTTAACCTCAAAACTGTCAAAACTCGTTAGCATTATACATGTATTTGAGAATAAGTTCTCTGGGGCAGAAAATTATTAATCTTTATTTTGACAAAACAACAACTGTCACTTTTGATTTATTTTAGTGATTTTCTTAGTCATTGCCAGAGAAAACACCTACTTTTTAATACTACTATTATTATTTCAAGCTTCTCTTGCTTTATTTTATTATCCTTTATGTTGGGGTTTAAAAAAAAGTTATTGTGACGATGTCTAAATCTACGTCCTAATCTTTATTTCTGTTCTCTCCATGGTTTATATTTCAGTATGCAGAATAGTTCCCAGAATTTAAATGCAGAACCCAAGGGACTGAGCCTATCTTGTTTTTTCCCTTACAGCTTTAGTAAGCATGTGTATTGTATCCATTTTCATGGCTTGCTGTTCTTTCAGGCAATATTGCTTTTCTTCATGAGGCCCAAAAGTAAGCTGTGATGAGATCTCATGATTTCTTTATCAGGATAGATGGTCTCTCTAACTTTCTTCACTCCTTCTGTTTCAGCAAACTTGCAATTTTTTCCATTACTTTCTGTTAATGTACTACCACACTGATTTATGCCTTGTTTCCTGAACCCACAAATTCAACATAGAGCAAAAATTACAGTTCACTGTGTCACCTGTGCTGGTGCAAAGGGAACTGCATTCTCCTGAGTCTCTTACTTACAACATGATATTCATCAAAGACCTCGGTTTCTCATCACCTTTGGTCATTCTATTCCTGTTCTGTATTTCTATTCTGCATGTTCCTTATAATTCAGCACCATATTTCCTTTGTTCATCACTGATCCACCACATTTTTCTAACCTGTTTTACAGTTTATGCAGCACATATTAACTGCTGAAAAACTGAGCTCCATATCTTTGGCCTCATGTCCTCCTTCCCTCCTAACTCTGCAGTGAGTAGAAAAGGAACAAATAGAGCTAAGGAGACAACTTCAATTATTTAAATAACCAGTAACATATGCATGCAAGCTTGGAAACTATTTAGTGTGTGCAGCACCTGGACCTGACCCAAGCATGCTCCATGGAGCACTGTGTAAGGGGCAAGAGCATCCAAAGCGGAGGCTGAGGATGCCCTGCTGAAATTACTCTGGGGAAATGACCCACAGATTGCAGAGGATGCCCTGAAGAGGATGCTCCTCTTGAAGATTCCTGTTGCATCTCTTCCCATCCAGCTACTACTACATTTTTCTTTTCCTTTTCTTTTTTCCTCTCCTTCTCTTTTCTTTTCTGTCTTTTAATTTTTTTTCTCAGAAACAACTTTTACTACTAGCATTGGTGGATGTTATATATTATGGCCACTACAAATAAAATTTTGTGCAAGAAGCTTTTCTCAACATTTTTATGCAACAATCCTTTATCTCACTGAACTTAATGAAACTGAAAAAGAAAAGGAAACATATCACGTTTCTTGGAATTTTATAGCTTGCTTCTACTAATAGAAATTTTTAAATTAATATATACAAATATTCATTACTCTTTTTTTAATAGTTTTCAAAAGTCTATAAGAGTGGTAAATTGATGATTTTCTTCTTTGTAAAATCTAAAATAGAGGCAAAAACTTGTCCAATGACTCAGCTCCTGCAGTATTGGTTCAGGTCTCACTCATTATCTGTCTGAGGTTGTGAGAAGATGCCATGGCATGTGATCCAGAATATATTTTTTGATCTGTGATTGTTATTTGCTGTTCACTGTAGATTTATGCCTATGTGTTTGAGAATATCAGATCAGTTCAGTTGGAGGCATTACTTCTCTCCTTGCTGAGCATTGTGGTACTTGTTCTTGTTAAAGAACTGAATGAGAAATTTCACAGAAACATTAAAGTTGTCCTTCCCATCGATCTACTTTTGGTAAGTACAAAATTATATATCAGGCTTTTCCTTACAAAGCTTTCAGTGGCTCAATCTGCTGAAGTTTCCTGTGCTGTCTATAGTTACCCACACCCACACCTGCCACTTATTAAACAGACAGCTGATTTTCATGGCTGTAAGTTAATTGTAAAAGCAGGAAACAGTTTGGCTTAATAATCAAGAAAGAAATTATATAAGCTCCAAATTTGTATAATATTTTTCATATGTTTACTACTTTTTTACATAATCACTAGAACATAAAGCCTAGAATGTGACAGCATAAGAAGTTTCAAATAGAAAATAAAAAGTAACTGGCATATTGTAACTCCAAGCAAGTCTTGTGCAGGGTAGCTGTACTTTAGATGTTGCTCGTGATTGACCTACAACAAAATTAAATAGCTATGCTATTGCTTTCTGTTATTTTACTATCATGTTTTCTTTTAACAGTTTTAAATTTTCTTTTAACTAAATTAAAATTAGCAGTTGCATTATAAACCCCTGCTTTAAAGATTAAGCTGTAGTCAAATGATCAGCACCAGATCACCAAAAGTTTCTGTTTTTCTCTGAACCTCTAAAAGAAAATACAAAGTATGAAGGACAGTTGGCTTTCAGAGTGCATTACTGCAATTACTCTTCTGTTGCTGGAAAAAAAAATATTTACAAGGGCAAAATGCTGGAAACGGAGGTAGTGTGGTCCTGGTCTCAGTGTTACCTTTTTAAAAATACTGGATAAAACGTGCCAGCAAACTAAGGATTGCAGCCTGGAACCCTGTCCTATCAAGATTTGTGTGTTCATCTCCTTTGAAATACAAGAAATGAGTTTGAACCTCCTCAGGGTCAAACTTTATGCTCCCTCTGCAAGATTTGTACCTGCTAGAACACAAAAACAAGAGGCAGACACATCTTCTGCCGTGTTCTGTGCCGAAGTCAACACTGCCAGTCAGGATTAGATGTGCTCAGAGAACATCAGCTGAATCAGACTGCTCAGGAGCACCTAAGTCATGAACTACCTTAAGCTGCTTAGAAGAATGGCAGTGCTCTGGGGCACGTGCTGAACAGAGGGGCTTTGGATGCTGATTGCCAAGGTTCCTGAGGCTTTACAGAGAGCCATACAAATCTCTCTCATTAACACAGAATGTACAAATTGCACTATAGTCTCACATCTTTTTTATGTCCAAATCTTAGTTTCTTTTGATTCTCTTGCACAATTGCAAAAAAAAAATCATGATAATGCTTTCCTGT
Source organism: Euphonia xanthogaster (assembly GCA_034509185.1). Lineage (NCBI taxonomy): Eukaryota > Metazoa > Chordata > Aves > Passeriformes > Fringillidae > Euphonia > Euphonia xanthogaster. Next base: position 127,026,633 of record JAYDZK010000113.1, read on the forward strand.
TTTACTGGTTTGATCTAAGGATAAATTTATGAACAGTGCCATGTGCTTAGGCATGGCAATAATAGGGACCATGTCAGAAGCAACAGAAATGTAACATCTTTTTCTGTTTGAATCAATAGATAATTGCTACATCCATTGCTTGCTACTATGCTGATATGGAATACGTCTACGGGATAGAAGTTGTGGGAAATATTCCTAAAGGGTAATGTGGGTTTATTAGCTTGTGGCTTTTAACTACTTTTATTTCTGAAAACAGTCTCTGAAAAGGCCAAAGGAGTTTCTGAAATAAGAAATGGTAAAAATCTATTTTGGTTTTTTCCCTGTCTCCTCAAACACTCTCTCACAACTTAATTCCATGTTAATAAGTCATATGTGCATAGATATCATCACCAAAATGTATCCTTGTACATTTTCATAGCTTTTTATTGCTTTGTGTAATAAAAAGCAGGTACTAAGTACTTGATGATGTATGACAGGAGGGCAGGACACTCTTTATAAGATTATTGCAACCTGCTTTTTAAGGGTTGGGTTAGGTCATTTTAGCAGAATACTCTCCACCCACATAGTAATTTTAGAAAATGCAGTTTCTGAGAAAATGTGAAAGATTTAATTATGCTTAATCTAGAAAAGAACATTTTTTACTATAGCTAATGATACACTTTTCTCCATGACCTTGAAAAGAAGGCAAAAAAAATCAATATAATTTTCTAGAAAGAGAAATTAGATTAAATGTCAGAGAAAATGTTCAAACTCTACAGGTTGGCATAGAAGAGCACAGCTGTTGTGTAATTTCCTGCTTGGATATAAGAGGGTTTCCCTAAATTTCACGAAGTACGAGTCCTAGGCAGCATGTGTGGAAATGTCTCTTATTTCATCTCTTTCAGTGCATGTGTGGCAGCTTGCGCTGAAAGAGATGAAATAAGGGACATTTCTGAGAAAGAAAACGTTTTTTAAGTATTTAAAGCATGCTACAAATCTGAGACTAAAACACGGCTAAGTGTGCCCCCTCTATGTGCAATGAACAAGTCAACTGTATTTGTGCAAATTTAATCAGGAAATTATTTTCTGTCTAACCTCATACAAGTAGTGTTGAAAAACAGAAGCAGAGCCTGGGTGATTCCTGCATATTTTTGGGCATTTACCTGAAATACCTAACTGCCTTGTCAGTGGATATCATCAGAAACCTGAAGAGCACAGTTTGGTTTTCAGACAGTGTGATTTGTGCTCTGGAAATACCAAAGTCTTTCTGAAGAGTTCAGAGAAAATCTGGGGTGGTTTGGTTCATAACTTGAGTAGTTTTATTGCAATCCCCATTAGATGGAATAAATGTCTGTACTGTCAGTAACTGACAGGAATACAAAAATTTTTAAAGATTTAAATTTAACTTTACAGGAAAGCCAACTATATTAAAAAAGGAGAAAACATACAGCAGTCTCTTCTACTGGACATTATAAAATTAGTGAATGGTTGCTAATTTTATTTGTCAGTCATGGAGTTAATTTATCAACATATTTTTATAATTTCTCAAATTGAAGTTTTCAAATTGAATACTCCATCTGAAACTGTTTCATCTTCTACAAATTCTCTTCTGCTGTTCCCAACAGACTGAGATCTTATTAATCTAAATTATTGAAAAAAGTTCACCTTGTGAGTTTACAAGTAATACACAAATTAGCTTTTCCTGCAGAGATTGTTTCTGTGGTATTCACATAAATTGCAGGTATATAGAGATTACTTATCAAGTTTTTTAAAAATCACTGTCCTTATTTTTTATAGGTTGCCATCACCAAAAGCACCCCCCATGAGTGTCCTGCCTGAAGTAGTCACTGAAGCTTTTGGAGTGGCACTGGTTGGTTATGTAGCCTCACTAGCTCTTGCTCAAGGCTCTGCTAAAAAGTTTAAATACACAGTGGATGACAACCAGGTAAAACTCTTTCTCCTCACTGTCACTGAGCCTTGAAATCACCATTTGGGGAAAGTGTTATAGATGAGTGCCCAGTAGGAAAAGTTATGTTCCATATAGCATCCTGACACCTTCTAGTGTTTACAGTAACACCCAAGTTTTGTTTAAATTATCTCTGCAGAATGCCCTCATTGGTTGAACTGCTCCTTCTGGGGAAGCTCATCCTTTGGGATAATCTTGTAATGCTACATTCAGTGCAGCATTTGGGTATTAAGGCATTTTTCACTGCTCTAAGATGAGACAGCTTCTTCTCTGGCAGTTGAGCTCTTAATAGACAAGCTACGATGTTAAATCAGCCACCATAACTGAAAAGCAATTCTAAACCAAAACCAGGTACTTACAGTCCCAGGACTTACCTGATGTTATAATAAGAAATTATTTATATTAATGCAAAGTAGAAGTCTCACCTGAAATAAAGGTTTATTTGTATCTAAGAAGCTGGGTGGATTCAGAGAGTGCTGGCAGCTCTACAGCCAAAGGAGCTTTTTGTTCCGAGTTCCACTTTGCAGAGGACATGCTGAAATAAAGTGGGCTGTCTCTACACTGCTACAGTGCTTGTCATGGTGGGTGGGTAACTCCAAGCCTGCTTGAAATCCATGGAGATGCTAATTCAAGCACTGTGGGAAGAAAGGCTCAATTTCAGATAACTGGCGCTAGTACTGTGTGATGAAAATGTCTCCTCCACCTTTATGGTAAGTGGTTTGGGATGAATGGCATAGGGTTGAATGAAGAACAGCTGTTTTGCAGCTGGAGGTCTATTTGAACACCCTATCTACACAGGCTGGTCTTGCTACATCAGGTGCTGTCCTTTACAACTCGTATGTCGTTGGAAAACACAGTGGGAATATTCTTGTCTGTTCAGGTCTCTAAAATATTTCTCAGATTGAATACATTGGGCCGTGAATGCTTTAGAGCCATGTTTCTAAGGAGCAGAGGGAGAATGCTCTGAGCTTAGTGTAGGTCAGACTCCAGGGTGACACACCACTTTGTTTCAAGGCATTCCATGGAATGCAGCAAGCTGTGCATCCTTCTGAGCCTTTGGAAGTCTTGTAACTTACACAGGTTCATTACTGAAGTCTTGGAAACTCTTTGTATGTCCGCATCAAAAAATGGAGCAAAAGAGCAAACCCTCCATGAGAGGAGAGCAGTGAGGTGGTGTGGCTGTACTGCCTTCAAGGACAGGCAAAGTGCTGGGCACGGGGGCTTGTGGGTGTGTGAGGCTGCAGGGTGAGCTTTAAGGGGGTGCTGTTCTGTGCAGTGAACACAAACTCATGAGCTGTTGTTTCCCTGGCTGGGTACCACACCATTTTCCTACACATTTTCCTCAGCAGACCAACTTGCTCCCTAAAGTCAGCGATGCTGGGTGGCCATGGTGGAACACTTCCTTAGAAAGCACTGCTGTTCCTAGGCTGCACATACATGGTGGCTTCTCCACTTTTTGTTCTATGAATCCTTTGTTCAGGCATGTCTGCATTTTGACTGTGAACAAACACCAAATACATTTGTGATGAAGGACAGCATGCCTAAAGTACGGCTACCACACTTCACTTTCACTAAAACATGCTCTAAAGGAAGAGAAATCAGTGGCTGTCTTTTTCCAGTAAGCTATACACCAGAAATGATCTGGACCGTTTCCAGACAACAGTACTTGGGGCTCTGGCCAGTTAAAAAGCAGACGTGGATCAAGATGTAAATATTTTGGTTGAACTTAATCTTCAAAATTTAGCAATAGCATTTATTCTGGGAACAAAATGTCCCTCCTGCTTTTGATGAATCTGGTTCAACAGCTCTATCATTCAAATCAGTTGGGAGAAGATCTATTCTGTTGGGAAACCCTTTGTCATGTACCTGTGGTATTTTTTCCCTCAAAAAGGTGTCCGTCCTTTATTATTGCTAATATTTACATAGGGAACTCCTTTGTTGGCAAGAGGCATTGAAATGACAGCACAATAGGAAAAAACATCTTCTATTTAACGACTTTGCAGGAATTTTTGGCTCATGGCCTCAGCAACGTGATTCCTTCATTTTTCTTTTGCATACCAAGTGCTGCAGCGATGGGACGGACGGCACTTCTGTACAGCACGGGCGCCAAAACACAGGTAATGTCTTTTAAAAACACAGGCTGTAAAAAGCACAGGCTTAGAGTGAAGGATGTCAGAGAATTAAAGCTGTGATTCTGCTCACTGAAATTTGTATTGATTTATCTATTTTCCTAGCCTCCCTTTTCCTCTTTCCTGGGAATGCCTCTGTCCTGTCATTTTTAACAATCTGCATGAAATTGCATCTCATCAGTGATGTCTTCCCAGGAAAGATAATGGTTCTATTTATTAATTTTTACCTGTTTCCCTCAATATGACATACAAGGTCTGTGGCAGCAAGGAAGTTAGGAGTTGTGTTTTCAGACTGCAGGAAACAACATAAAAGCCCTTTCAGTTTATGTGAATTTGTCAGCATTGTAACAAAAGTGCCCTCTAATGGTGTTTAATGGATTTAATGCTACAGTCTAAACTGAAGATTTAGGGGGAAAAAAAAATCACATTTCATTTATCTGATTTAATTTATCTTCTATCTGATTTCCAAAATAAAATGAAAGTAACCTTTAGAGCTGTTTGTTAAAAAAACACAAGTAATCTCTCATCTTCTGCCTTGTGATGTGGTGCGCTTGTCCTATCCCTCAGTGTACACTGAGCCCACAGAGATGACATTTAGATTTTTGAGGATGTTTGTTGCTATTTCCTACTGAGGAATCTAAAACCACAAGCTGTTATTACTGTAGCTCAGAAAAGAGGGGACTGTAATTGCTGAGAATGATAACTGGGCCCTGTCAGCCTGTCATCTGTCCAAAATGTGCTTGTGAACAAGAGTGGTGGAAAACCACCGGGGGCACCTGGAGCATTGCCTCTTCCTCTGAAACTCACGGGCCCTTCAGGGGCAGCCTGCCGGATCAATGTCATGGCCTTTGGAGTTCATTGTTATTCTCCCAGGTAACAAGCGACAGGGCAAGAGGAAACACCAACAGGCTGATCCAGGGAAGGTTCAGATTAGATATCAGGAAGTTTTTTTTCACAGAAAGGGTTGTAAAGCATTGGAACAGACTGCCCAGAGTAACGTCAGAGTCACCATCCCGGGAAGTTTCAAACATTGTGTGCATATGGCACTTGAGGACATGGTTTAATGGTGAACATGGTGGTGGTGCTGGGTTGATGGTTGAGCTTGATAACCTTAAAGGTCTCTATTAACCTTAACAGTTCTATGTTTCAGTGATTCTAATTTCATTTAATAGCTGTTTCTCTTGCCTTGTCTTGTATAAAGGACATTAGCTGCAAGGAAAAAGTTTATGAGGTGCAAGACTAAATACAAGCCATAGGTAGTTTCTCCTCAGCCATGTCTTGCAATTATTTCTCATGCAGATGCCACAGTATTAAGGAATTATACGGGGCTTTACTTCAATAATCTACATGTTAAATAATTGCTAATTATCCTGCAGAGTACTATGAACTCACTTAATCATAATGAATAATCTAACAAATAAGTAATCTTGAAATATATTTATATTAAAATATTTTAGCTACCACTTGGCTATTAGTTATTTCATGTATTTATTTGAATTTTATTGCATACAACAAGCTGTAATCCTCCCAGACATTCTCTTCTGTAATCTGTTAATGTACTGATTGTACAATTTGCAGTTGTACTGCATTATGCTGAACTGGCTTTTCCATGGAAGATTTGAGGCAACCTGCAGACCTATAACCTTGAGCCATATGGGGTACCTGAGCATGTTGGCTCTGGTATATGTAGGGAAGTACCCTGATAAAAGGTTATTCAATACATTAAATGGATAAAGAAACCACTATAATTGATTTCAAGACAGCAAACACACAATAAAATCTGCTTGGTTTATCCACTGGTTTCACAGTATAGCAGTGCCTATGTCCAAAAGTTAAGAGTGTGGTTATGAGTTAGCACTATGAGAGTATTTTATTAGGCATAACAATCTCTCCCCTGCCTTCCTGGAAAGCAACACATCAGCTTAATGCTCTCCTTTGTGGCTGTCCAGACAGAATGTCCAGACACAAGATCATCACCTATAAATATTGGTCAGGTCATAGGCAAAAGAAGCCTTTCCTTAGCTTAGAGGGAAGTCAGTTTGGCATAGCACATGGAAGAAATGCAAAGAGCCTTTCAGGGGCACAGAGCAGCTCTTTTTTCTCCAATGGCTATACCTGGATCTCAGTTTTGTCATTTGTTCCTCAGTGATATATTTTCCTGGGAGAAAAGAGAAGTGAGGAACTCTATCACGGACTAGAAGTGTCCTTCAAATAGAATCAACACTTTTTTTCTTGCTCTTCATGAAGGCAGAAAGAGGGAAAAGTTCCTTGTGACTTTACCAGCAGATTTTCTGTCCCTTTTTATGTAAACACTCTATCCTTCTTGATGATATTTTTAAGTACACCACGACTTTAATTTTCTAGTGTTTTAACAACTTGTCTGGTTTTGTTTTTAACAACTTGTCTCTTAAAATGAAACCTAATTATTTTAGTAAAGAAACATATTATCAATATAAAAATAAAGTGAGCATCTGTCTACTTATCGTCAAAAACCTTCTGTGAATCTGAACTGTATATTTATAAGACCAGAAGTACCCAGTGAGCACTCACAGCAGAATAGGACAGTGCAATTTTACTGTCATTTTCCATCAGATTAATACCATATATACTGCAAAGAAATATGTAATTATTAGACCATATATTTTTCTGAATGTATATTACTTGCATTACTCATAATCTTTAATATACTTTTTTAATGGTACCTACATTTTCTTAAGTAAATACACTGATATTAAAATGAAATTGTTAGTGGTTTCTGGTTTAAAAATACTTTTATTTTAGTATTAATCCCAACAAAAGAAGTTAAAAGTCTTCTCTTGTGGAAAAATGATAGCATACATAATTCTTGCTTAGTGCTATGACAGATCTGTTATTTAGTACAACATAGGGTGCGTGGCTATAAATAAGTTACAGAATGACAGTGGGTGCTGAGAAACTTCTAGGATGAGACATTGCACACACATGTTCCACTTAATACCCAAATGTGAAAGTGATGCTCTGATCTGTGTCAGTGTGCTGGCAGCAGGGTCAAGCACAGATGTTGAGATCTCTCACTATGTTATCACTGTAGTTGATTAAAGGTAATAATCAGAGATTAAAATTGAAATTATATGCATCTGCAATCCACAGATTCATTAATAGCTAACACTTTCAACATCTGATTCTTGACTTTGTCTACAATATTTTAAAATTAATCCTTTTCACAATTTCTTTTGTTGTTTTTGTTGTTGTTAGACTGAATGATCTGCAACTCTTGGTTATTGTTTTAGGTGGCTTGCCTTATCTCTTGTGTATTAATTCTTGTGGTGATCTACACAATTGGACCTCTGCTGTACTGGCTTCCTATGGTATGCCATATAACCTTTTTAAAGACTAAGATGTCAAACATTTTCTTAGGACAGTTTCCTTCAGGGAAAGACAGTGCAACCTTTAAACAGCTTTATTTAATTTCAGTGGCCAAAAGAATAGTAAGGGTATGAAAAATCTCAAATTCATAAAGTACAGAGGTGACAGCACAAGACATAGAGATTTTAGACATATATAGTTACATATATAGGCTATCACATAAGAGTATAAAAGTGAATTTCTCTTCTGCTTACTTTTGGCATGTGGTTTACGAAAAATATATGCCCAGGTCGCTGTGGATTTGTAAATTGACAAAGTGTGGTAGAAATTAATGAAGATTCATGATATTCCTCCAGATATGCACATGATACACAATTTTCCTTTTCAAATAACTATGACACAAATTATTTTAAATAGTGATATAAGCTTAATTACGAAAAGATTATAAAGTATTCTTATATCTCTGTCATGGATTACATCTATGCTAAGACTCTTTAAAGCAGTGTGGCATCTTTTCACATAAGCTATATCTAGCTTTTGGTATTACAAATTAATAGTTAATTTTAACTAGAGGCGTGTCAAAGCTGCTAAATACAGCTCCAAAATTATCCATGATTCTGCCATGTATGTACGTGAAGTTTTAACTCAACTACGTTTTAAACTTGCTTTGTGCTATTGTTTACATGGTGTCATGAAAGTTCTCACTTTTCAAACACAGATCCTTTTATAGCTTATTTTAACCATGCAAAGTAAGGACACTTGAAGAAGGGTACACAATATGTCCTGGGTTTTTTTCTTATACTTTTTCCCTACTTTCATTTATTTTCCTATGGATTATATGTAAATTTTGACTAGTTTCCTGTAGGCTTTTCCTCACATATTTTAAAAATATTTTTTGGTTTTCACTTTCTTGATAATTTATTTCTCTTCTAATATGCTTTTTCAGCCCCATCTATGCACTCTAAGTCCATCAGTTTGTACTCCATTCTTTTTGGCTCTAGATGATTTCTTCATCCATCTCCTCCTCCTTCCTGAGTCAAAGAACAAAAAAAATATTTTTTTTTGCTTCAAAATTAATGGACCTTTGCCCTAGAGGCCTTCTCTAGGGGAAGGAAAGGAAGCGAGGGAGTTACAATTCTTCACTGCATAGAAGTTGAGTAATGATTTGCTTTTGAGTCCTTCAGACTGTGGCAGAATGTATTTGGTCTGGTGATGCATGGAAGAGTCTTGAGTAGTCCTGAGGTTTCTGTCATTTTTCTCTCAATTAGGCAGCCTGTAGATTGCCTTTACAAAAAAAAAAAAAAATGGGGATAGGGTGGTTGTTGCTGTTAGCAGCTGTCACAAGGACACCTGTGCTTATCCCATTTTCTAAACACCTACCAGTTTTTTTCATAATTTAATGATGATATTGACTGCTAAATTAAAGAAACAGCATTTGTTTTCACCAGCAACTCTGCAAATGGCTTTTGTGTTTATGTCTTTGCAGTGTGTGTTAGCAAGCATTATTGTTGTGGGCTTGAAGGGGATGCTAATGCAGTTCCGTGACTTAAAAAAATATTGGAATGTGGATAAAATAGACTGGGTAAGTAAAACTTAATCTAAGGAGGTTTTCCTGAGACCGTTTGGCAAACATCTGTTAACTAAACTTTAACAGTTCTGTAACCCTAGAAGAAATAAGTGCAAGACATTATTAGTACTACTTTTTGTGCACTATGAGCTCAGAATAACAGCATCTGTAATATCAGTTGTATTAAAAAGTAACATTTTAACAAACGATAAAGAATCAAACCTGTGCTAGAGATGTGTATACAGACAGATCAAATTAATGTGAGCAAATATGTGTCTAATTTTTATGTCTTTTCTATCTGTTTAACATGCTGTTGTAGCTATTGTAGCATTATTGAAGAGATTTTGGTATTATCATCCTCTGGGAATATGGAATGACCATAGAGGTCAAACAGAACTGGAAGCACTAGTGATGCAGAAAGATAAACATTGAGGGGTGCTGTAGGTAAATTGCCTCAACTCTTTCAGATTTTGCAGAAATCTATTCTAACTACTGTTTGAACGTAGCGAAAGATTCTGCACTATGAGAGAAGGAATATGTGTGAAAAAGTAGATAGGTGAAAAGAGACATAGTATGAAAATCTAGTTTAATGTAAAATCTAAATAGTCTGAGAGAATTTGCACAGAATTCCAAGCAAATAGTAAATATGGATCCATGTGTAAGAAGACTCCTGGATTTCTCTTCTGTGGGAGATTTTGGGTGTAATGGCCAATTAGTGGAACCAAAATTTCTGCTGACATCCTGCAAGTTTGAGTAAACAATATTCAGAAATGTACTTTGGCCACATAGTCCTTTTCTGCGGTGGGAAATACAGGTAATTGGAGATAATATCAGACTTCTTTGAATCCACCAGTTACTTAGCATTCTACAGCAGTAATGGTTAAGTCTAGAAAAAATAAAACTTTTTTTTTATTAGACTACTGGGTTTTAGCATAGGAAACAGAGATGAGTAAACAACATCAAGTTTGACTATGAGATTTTTCGTACTTGGTTGCAGAAAACTAGAAGTACAAAAAACTTGGTTTTGGAGGTTTCTTTTGTATTATCCAGAAGAAAACTTCTATATTTCCTGAAATATTTTCTTCCTCAAGCAGTAAAATTCTGAAAATACTTTCTATTTCTTGTTTTGTATTTGATCTTCAGCTTAACCCATATTGCCAATGACAGAAATTATGGATTATGAGGATCAAGAATTATTTTGGGAACAATGGACTTATAAACATTGGTAGTTATGGGAGAGAGATATATCTTCTCCATCAGTTCATTGAGATAATAAGTACTTACACTTTCCAGGAGGATATTTTGGAATCTCTCTAGATTTGACATGTCTTCACAGATAGATTTGATTGATTTAACCTAACCTGATTGATTTTTGCTTTTCTGGTTTTGGCAGAAAAGGTTGTGTGAGAAGTTAGCTATTACATCTCTGACATCTGTCATCATTTCTGAGAGAGGTTATAGAACGGGGGAGTTTGCTGGGTTCATCTTTTTGACTAAACATACTTGAGCAATGATTTATCTTCAAGTAGTTTTACCATCAGTCTTTAGCTTGACAGGATAAATCATCTTGCCTTAAATAGCATAGTTTAAAGTAAGGCGATAAACATTGATCTTGCATTGCTGCCTGCTCTGAGGAGCCCCACCAAGGCCAGTGATTTGTGTAACTACACTGGGTATTTCGGCCTGAAAGGATTCACGCCAGTAATTGACAGAACACTAGAAATGAATCATTCCATCACCCAGGTTATCCAAAGTGTTTTGAAGATAGAAACCCTAACAAAACATTTGGAAATAATTAGCAGTTGTCCTTCCTGGAAGTGATTCTTTGAAGGGTGTGTGTCATGTAGAATTGAAGTCAGGTTTGCTTTCGTTATAGGTCTGGCAAATGATTGTGCATGGAAATGGAATATTATGGAGTTTGTTACCTTGTTCCTTCACACTTCTTTAAGCATCTCGTTAGACACAAATGGGATGAATAATATTTATTTGTTGATTATTTTTCTATAAACATAATCCTTTTAAATGTAGAAGGTATGATATTGTTCAGGGGTTGGAGTTGAGGAAATTAATTGGTTCCTTGAATCACAGGATATTCGGTGTTTCTATGAAATCTCTTCTTTCATCCATGGATGGCTTTTTCTTTCAGATTTACATCCTGCCTCTCAAATCACATTCAATTACTTTTCAGCTACTACCCCACTCTCCTTATTCCAGAGGTTTCTTTCCTGCCATTTGAACTTCAAATGTCTCCTGCTTCAGTTAAGGTCTTCTGTCAGTCCCTACATCTTGGTTGGATGACTTCAAAAATCTCAGATTAATAACTGCATTACTCCACTATATATGTTATATGCATAACTGAGAGTGATTTGTCTTGGTCTTTTTTTCTGCTTTTTTTGAGAACAGCCATGAAGCTAATCTGGCCTTGTCTGTAAATACATCTCACTTCTCAGGTCCTCAGGTCAAAAGATGATTTCCTTGTCCTTCCTGTAATCCTAATTTCTTATGCAGAAACTTGACTAGCTGTTTTTATTCTCTAGCTTGATAGTGTTGGTGATACTGGTGATACTCTCCTAGTATTATTAAAAAGGCCAGTGAAGTTCTTGTTAACTTTTGATTTTAAGGCTCAGGATCACAGATAAACTGCCTTTTAAGACAAGCAAAAATTACTGCCTGGCAATGGACTGTTGAAGAAAAATATTCTCTTTGCTGTTAACAGCTGGACTTGAAAGTAACCAAAGATGGGGAAAAGATACTTCAGAAGGTGATGTTCTAAGTGAAAAATTATAACAGAATAAGGATCATTTTCATGAGTTAATTATATAGCAGGGATTTGAGAAGTTCAGCAATGAAATACTCTGGCATTTAAAGAGAAAAAATATTTTAAATTTACACATTTGTCTTGACCAGAAAATGACCACAGCTAAGACAAAGCCAGGTTGTATGCCTGACTTTTAAAGCAGAAAAAATGGCCAGAATTTATGGTAAAAAACACACATTCCCAACATGGTGTTATAATGAGAGGCAGTTATGGATGGATGAATTGTAATTGTATGCACATATATTAATATTAAAGGACATAAGGAATGCTACTAATTCAGCAATTAAAGTAGATCCAAGAATGAGGGTCTCATTTTTGACCAGTATCCTCCAAGATCTTGCCATTGTGAATTTCTGGGACACATATTCAGCACCCTGTCAACCTATTTTGCCAAAATATTTAGAGAGGCTCTAGAAAGGTCTTCCTTGAAATCTGGAGCTCATTAGTGCATTTTCTTGGGGTTTTTTAGAACTTCTTCAGATACTAGGAGGAAGATGACCTTTTAAATTTGTTCATCACACATGGGTCCTGATTCATGAGAGGGCTCTGAGAGCTCTCCAGGCTCTGCCGTATAAACAATTTTCTACAAAGTAGGAAACCATCTCTTCTGTGATAATAATTTTACATCAATGACTCTATCTTATGGCATCCTAGGGAGATTTTCTATTTTCCCTGCATTAGTGAATATGCTAGTGTGAGTTACATCACTTGTGCTGTAGTTGAAATCAAAGAACTACCATACCACTTCAGTTTCATTTAGGATCATTTAGGTTGGGAAAGACCTTTAAAGACCATCTAATCCAACTGTTAACCCAACACTGCCAAGTCTACTCCTAATCCATGTCCCTAAGTGCATCAGGCAGTTCCTGCTCTGTGCCTGTGGTGGGCTTCACTTGAATGCTAAGTTTTGATGAAGGGTGTGCTGAGGATGAATGCACACATTAGTCATTTGCAGAAGGATGTGGAACCATGGCCATGTCACTCAGTCCTTTGAGCCAGAGCCTCCTCCAGGACTCCAGCATCTTCTGCTGAGACAGTTTTGGAATGAACAGGACTTTAATGGGATTCTTGTTTTGGCTGTATGCTGGAGGGCCTCTATTTGAGCAGCTCATCACAGCCTCACATTACAGACAGCACAGAACTGGTCAGCTGGGAGAGGTTCATCTCTCCCTCCATTAAGCAACAGCATAACCAGGTAGGAATTAGATGACCTGCATCCTAAATTTTATTCATTCTGATATCCAAATCTGTTGATTATGGTTGGAAACTAGACAGCTGTGTTGCAGATAGTTATGTGCAAGGAACTCTACCCACTCAGGCAACAACTGATCATCTCCTCAGTTTGCAATGAAATAGGGAAAGTGCATAAGCTGGCTTCAAACTGGTACAGAAACACTTATTATCACCATACCTTAGCATTGCATTGTCTAGCCCTAGGTTCAGAAAGTATTCTGCAACTTGTTTATACACATTTTTCCTACCAAATGCAGATTTTAGACTGTCATCAATGGTGGATGATTAGACTCTATGAAATGGAAAGTGTAGAGGAGGCAGCTGGTGTACACAGTCACTGTACCTCTCAGTGCTTCTGATACTTTCTGATACATACAGGAGTTGACATAAATCTATTTCTGCTCCTTTCTTTTCTCCCTCCTTAGAGTTTTTCTTTAGTAAAGTACTTTGAAGGTGGATTTTGTTTTGATTTTTGATATTAACATGAGCCTATAACACATTATTGCTAAGATTTGAAAACTGATTAGATTCTATCTAATCACTAGAGTATAGAGTATCAATATACCTGGAGTATGCAATAACCATACTGAAGTAAGCTGCCAAGGATAACTTTGATATTTTTATCACTTCTATGTTGAACTTTGCAATTACCCATGCACTAAAAAAAAAAAAAAAAAGAAAAAGTCTATCAGGTCAACATAACTTCTTTCTACAAGTTTGATGCTACCTTAGTTAAAGAAGAACTGCTTCCAGGCCAATAGAAAGCCCTGAAAGGATGGTTGATTAATGACAGTATGATTGTTTTGGCTCAGCCTCTACAACAATGGCAGTCTCTGACTACAGTTAAGATGTAAGATACTAGGCTGCTGGAGAGGTACTTAACTAGCTTTCTCAGTAGTCAGAAGTACTTAAACATTTCTGGCTTTGATTCCTCCTATACAGACTTTGTATTGGATTTTTTATGCTGTTTTCTTCTGAGACATAAGAAGTTTGCAGGCCTGCAGCAGTGATTTAGTCAGATGTGATAAGGTTCAGTTCTGCAGCTGAACTGAATTGCACTGGAGTGGATTCAGATGTTGTCAAGGGTTCAGCCTTATTATGATAGTCTAATTCTTGATCTCACTGATTTTCAGGTTTTTAGTAGTTTTGTTAGCCTTTTCACATCCAAGTGAGCTTCTTTATAAATGCATATTGGATTTATAAATCTTAGCATTACTTTCTTATTCATTAATCAGACCTCAATATCTGTTCATAAAGGTGGTCTTTGCAAATATATGCCCAACAATTTGTATAAGATGTCATGTTAAAATGCAACTAGTGATTAAAGACAGTTTCAGAGGATAAACTACCTCCTTACCTAGCAGCCCTCCTGTTGAAGAAACTGAAAAGTCTTTTGCAGCAGTTTAGCAATCTTGAAGATGAGGGAGAAAAAAATTTCTCGACAGAGTCATGTAACACTCTGTCCTCTGTGAAGCACAAGTTAGTATGGTATGAATTACACTTAATAATTCATAAAATAACAGCTCTGAAATCTGCTCAAGAAAAATCCCTGTGGTTGGGCTGAAAGTATTCTATTGTCTCTGGCTTTCGTGAGTTAAGTGAAATCATCAGAAAAGATAATCTTAAAAATGACTGTGCCGGTGTAATGTGATCTGTTATTCTGCAAACATGAACAAGCAGCACTGTAATTCTTGAAATGGGCACCTGTGAAATGGGATCAATATATCCAGAGAAATGAAAATACTTTCTATTCTTTTTTAACACCTTTTATATAAAGATTAGATGGCAATCTTGGCTTAAGGCTCCCTCAAGGAAAGAAAGATGTGCTTTATTATACCAATTAGGTTGGTATAAGAAATCAACTTTTAATCGTAAAATCTGAATATCTCTTAGCTGTACACATCATTGTAATATGGAAAGAAAAGTGATCATTTCTGGTAACAAAATAATTAAAGAAAAATTGAAATGCGAAAGCTTTGTAAAGTTTTTTAAAATTTCTTTATAAAGTGGCCTTAGTTTCAGATATGCCTCTGAGTGTTTTTTAAATTTGTATTTAAAATTAATCCAAAGTTTTAGTAATCAAATATTGAAAGATGGATAATATGAAATCTCACCATTTCTATTGGAAGGAATTAATCCCCCAGTAATTTTTATTTGTAATAGAGTTGTTTTAGTCAAACAGTTTTTAGTTGTTTTGTTTTGTACTCTGATAAACGCCACTTTTAATCAGCCTCCTTGCCAATCATAATTCCCACTTGTATGATTAGTGGAAGAAAAGCTCTCTGTATGTGACCTCATTAGGGCACCTCTTTATGTGAAAGGAAGGGGGATTTAAAATCTATGCAGCGAAGAAGGTGACAAGAATTTGCAATGTGAAAAATAAAATACAGGTTTTCCGAAACAACTGAGTTTATTCTGACTTAAGCTGTTAAGTAACAGCTGTTAGCTGTTACTTAAAATGCTATTTTAAGTAACCCTGGAAGGAACCTCTGTGAGCACTGGGAAGAGTTGTGCCATGCTGCATGTGGTCCCCTATGGGGAGATATTACTTTAATTGCTAATTCAGTCTTCAGTATTTGCCAGTTCAAAGATCCAAATGTTCACATCTGAGAAACTATCTTAGTTTTAAAAATCTTCATTTCTGATTCATAAAACACACATTGCTATAAAATTTGAAACTAATCACTTCTTTTTGCTCCCCTTCTTAAAGAGCATCTGGGTTAGTACCTATGTGTTTACAATATGCTTTGCTGCTAACGTGGGACTGTTGTATGGCGTTGTGTGCACTATAGCAATTGTGATTTTCCGCTTTCCCAGGTAAGAAACAATTTATTGAAATGTTCCACTAGCACTTCATTATGTGTTCATTCTGCGTATTGCTTCACAGTCAGGATAGACATACGGTATACTAAATTTAACAACTAAACTCCAGGTTCTTAGTTGCAAAAAATTGCAAAATAAGACAATTCAAAAGTAAAAGTCACATCTGTCCATCTACTGTAGACTAAGGAATCTCTAAAACATTTTATAAAATGGCATTGTTTTGTAATTTCTCTTATAATTACACATCTGTAGGCTTCATTATGTGAAGGTAGCATAAAATCAGCTGGAAGATTAATAATATTTTTTCCATTAGATAATTATTTGCTCCTTAAGGAAAAAGTATGTCTGGCAAGCTTTGGTAACTAAAAGCCTTTATAAACTCCTGGGTACTATGTTGCACAGGAATTGGTAGTTGACAATTGCACTGCTAATATAGATTAATGATACATAAGTTCTGTGCATGACTTAGAAAAGTCAAAACAAATAAACTAGAGCCATCAGAAGTTTTTCTGGTTTTTGGTTTGTTTTTTTTTTTTAATTAAATATATTACAGTTGCTACTTTGGATCATGAGTAAAGGGAAATATAGCTGAGGTTCATGATTGATTTGTGCTACAGAATTAATTCACAGCTCACCAGTCCTGGAAATGACTTGCTGCTTGCATGCAGTTGTTTGCATGAACATTGAATCCCACTGAAATTAAGCACAATATAGACAGCTCGATTAAATGCTTGTTAAAGTTAATGGTGTTAGACATTTGTGCACAGCTCTATTCTCATAGAATAAGTTAAAGAACCAGCATGAAAATAGTTCAAAATTTCAAGGCAGTTAAAAATGATGGAAGATTGCTTCTGCTTGAATTAACCAGTACTTTTGTGATGACACTGTGCTACTCAGCAAACTAAAATTTTGGTAAATTCTGTAGTAAAGCAAAAGGCAAGTTTTCATGTTGTTTTTGTCCTGAGCCGGGATGTTAGAGGTTCTCCAACAGCAGAAAGGGATGGATACCTAACACAAAAGAGCCTGACCTAGTGGAGACCTCAGTCTGAACCCGCACTTATTAATGTAAATAAGACTCTTCCCAGCGATCTCTGTGCTCAGTAAAGCTGCACATGATTGTCCATACCATGTAAAGGCATTGATCAAGGTAGCAGCCTTAGAACTGGCATGGCACAGATGGGGTTAACAAGATGACATGTAGTAAGCCATGCAGTCATGAGCAGAAGTGTTAGCAGAAGTGAAGCAAGGAAAATACCATAGATTATTTATTGTAAAGTTTCTGTTCAGATGTCAGAGTACTGGATGTGGTACATGTTATGTATCAGAGTGTATTAAAAGCAGCAGCAGCTACAGCTTCATTTATGCAAAGATGAGAGAACAGCTGATGTTTTCAAGGCTCATTTATCTGGCCCCAATACCTGCAAATACTCCTTGTATATTGGTGCATCTGTCTCAGAAGATAGATAGTTCCATAGTCTTCTGCAGTTAAATGTGTTCCTATCACTGAGCTCCCTTTCCAAGGCAATTTTCTCTTTTCTCTCTGTAGAGAGCATAGGAATACTGGTGCTTTCCAGTAAGTCCCCCATTTTGATAGCTAGAGTGCAATGTTCTGCTTCATCATGTAAAGATGTGTCAATTTCAATGACAAATAAAATATCTTTGTTTTTCATGACCCACAGCTATTCTACATATTTATTTTCCCCTTCTTTACAATATGATTTTTCAGGTAAAAAATATTAATTACACTTCCCTACTTTTGAAGATATAGATTATATATGAGCTACCTTGACCTGAAAGTAGCTCTGCCCAGCAAATGAAAATTAAAATTAAGATATTCTTCACAAGAGAATTTAATTACTCATATTTTCAAAGTGATCTCACAATTCTAAAATGAGATTTTTGCTCTTTAAGAGGATGATTATCAGAAAAGATAAGCAATCACCAGTAATCACAAAAATACAGATTGCATTGTTGGACCTTTAAACTGCTATGCTGTAGCTTGGGGTGTGTGTCTTTTTGTTTCTGCTCAAGATTACTAATGATTAAATGTACAGATTTTTCTCTATGTATTGATTACAGAGCAAAGACACTGAATTTGAAAAATATGAAAGAGGTGGAATACAAATACAAAGCAGAAGATAATTGTGTAAGTTAATTTATTTTTTAACTTTCTGTTTGTGTGTGTGTTTCACTAATTCAGATTTGTTTGTTTTCTCTAATTAGTTACCAGATCATAATCAGAGAGTCAAGGGAATGCTTTTATGATATGACAACTTGAAATCTAAAGCCAGGATAATATAATAATATTATAGTTGGCCATCAGAAACCGGAATATTTTCATGGTTCTGCTGCTTGTCTGCAAAGTGAAGTTAGGCAAGTCCCCTTAGATTTATCTATCTTAGTTTCTTTGTCATTTTTAGTTATGAATTGCTCTTTCTCAATGTTTCCTAATTCCTAAATTTAAGGAAATATCTTGCCAGGAATGGCAAGGGCAATCTGAGCAGACAATAGCAGTCTCTGTATTATTATCACTTTTCCTAAAAGTCCTTTGGTATTTTTATCATCCCAAATCTCTTTTCTGAAACCATTTCTCTCACCAACCCCTCATGACCAGATTGTCAGAGGACACCACGAGGCTGGGCAAAGAGGGGTAGCACCACAAAATTGTTACAGACTGCTTCATCAATTTCATCACCCTGTGCACATGAAAAATGGATGGAAGAATCTCTTCCAAAGGCTGTGCCTTTTAAATCTGCCTTTTTACAAACTTCAACCAACCAGTCAGATTCTTTTGGTTATTTTCATTGCAATTATCATCAAAGTTGCTTTTTGCTCAGGTCTGTGGTAAGAAGAGAAGGGTAATGACCCAGAGAGGTGAACTCCCTCCTCCAAGATGAAATGGTAGTTCAGCAGCCAAAAGAGAAGTAGAACCATGTGTCCTCTCAGCACAGAGCCCCATCACCAGGACATCCTGCCACCTCCACTGTGGCAGTTTCTCCTATGTCCTTTTTCCCTTCTTAGTGCTGATGAAGGGTCTTATGTATCAGTAAACTACATGCTCAGCAGTTAGTGCTTCACCATTAAGCAGATTAAAGAATTTATTATTTCTGGCAAGTGTCTTCCATCAGAGCTATCTTGGGCCAAAAATCTGAACTTCCAAGGGCTCAAGGGCATTTACTGTTTTGGCATGCTGAGAAACATTGGAATGTGAAAGGTGCATAAGAATGGCGAGGACTCTGAAATGTGAATGAAAAACACTGTCGTTGAGGCTGGACGAGCTGTCAATCATTATATCACTTTTCATTTTTAATAAAAATGTTGGAGTAACCAAAATTTGATTTGCCTGCTATTTTTCATGTCAGTTCATGAAGCACTTTGTACAAATGCCTATACTTTTTTTTTTTTTTAAGCTTACTGGTCCCCTCCTTTTTTCCCCCCTGATTCGGTAAGATTAACGCCAGGAACCTAATAACAAACTAGTGTCTGCAGACAGTGGGGAAAATAACATTATGTTAGAGAAGCAAATTGCTCAAGAGCTATTACACAAAACAAAGAAGGGAAATATGCCTTTAATTGAATTTAGAGTCATGGGTTGCAGCAGGCATTTAGGGTAATTTTTAATGTATGAATGTTAGACTGATCCAAGTTTCCCTGGTAAGTAACAGATTAGACACAAACAACAGGACTTTTAAACATGAAAATATGCAAGCTTAATGATTTACCCTGCCATTAAGGTCTGTGGATTTATAGGGGTTATTTCATCACTATGAGAAAAGACACTTTAATGTGGAAAAAATCAAAGGGTATTTAGAAGCTTATGTGAAACACATTTCATCCCAGGCATTCACTGGCACTGAGCTTGCACCCGAGCAGAGCCAGTGCTGTGCAGAGTGCACAGGGCAATCACCCCAGGCCTTCCAAGGGTGGCAGGAACAGACACGTGAGATAAATTTCCTGCTTTCTTAGCAAGGACACAACAAAGAGGAAGTTTCATTTTTCTCTGAACAGTTCTTGTTAACAAAGAGTCAAACCAGAGCCAGGAATAACTGGCTGGTCAAATTTAGGCACAGTTGACCTTGTCCATTCTGGACAACAATTATACCCAAGTCTGCCATCTGCTTGATCTGGCCTTATGATTTGAGCCTTTCAAGTTTTGGACCTTATACTAATGGAAGCTTGATCATTACAGGATTTGATCTTTGCACATCAGTCTTCTTTTTTTCTTATCTTTTATCTTCTACTTTGCCACGGCATTGAAGTGTCCATTTGTCTCTACACCAAGCTGTGTATAGCATCATTTTTGTGGGAATCTGTGGGATGTCAGAGCATTTCTCCATTCAAGCATATACCATGCTTTGTTTTGCCCTTATTTTAGAGCTCTATTCCATACAAACTGATAGATTTTAACTGCCAGTTGAGTTTTGCCACATGTCTGACTGTGGCAAAACTCATTTGTGGTATTTACTGCAATCACATCCATAGGTAAATTGCGCAAAGTCCCTACACATAGTCTGGGGCTCTTTGCCTCAGTTTGGGATGTTTAAAATGTTTCCTTTATTTCATGGTCACTGTGGTGGTGTCTGAGAGATCATCTCATTCCCAGAAGTCTGAATAGCAGTCTACAATAAGGAGATAGTTTATGTGGTTTGTGGTTCCATTTCTGTTTTGCTTGAAAGTCTGTTGGGAAAACTGCATATCTTCAATGCAATCCCAAACAATTTTTAACTACCTAAAAAATGGTCCGTGTCAACTCCACTTACTTGTATTTGACTGTGGCTTGTTACATGACTTTTGTTAGGAAGAAAGAGTATTCTTTGACCTATATTCTTTTGCAAATTCTTGATTTTTGCTTCCATTGTCATACAACCTGTAGAAGACTGGGAGTTCAGTAGAAGCAACTTCTACAGAAGTTCCCCTACAAAACAAGTAATTTTAAGCATGTCTTACTGCTGTCCAATGTATTTTTATATAAATATTAATTTTCTTACTGGCTTTTGAAGATGTTTTACATGTACACCTTGAGAGTGAGAGAAATAGCACTTGTTTTCTGCAAAATGTCTCCCACTTGTACCTGGGGGTTTCGGAACATTATCTGGTGTCCTTCCAAAATGGTTCTGCTGTGTAACATTTATATTTTGAGCTACACAGTCTGACTGAAGGTGCTGGTAAGCTGGTTGTAGCTTATTTAGTGAAGTGCAGAGACAGGCTCCAGGGCAACGGAGAGTTCTTGGGCAGAATATTGCACTGGTTGTAGAAATGTGATGGTAAAGCTTTAAATGTGCCCCTCAAGGTTGATCTGGATCCATTAAGTATTTTCATGGAGAACTCTCTCTGTACTAAGGTCATCTTCAGATGACCAAGATGAATATTGCCAGCTTTCCCCAAAAAAAACAGCAGTGTTTGCCCTAAGTACTTGTGTACTTTTCTCAAGATGCGTTTGTCTAATAAAATAAATTCCCTGTCTGCAAATGTTACCTTGTCTATGTTTGGGGATTATACCAACTGAAATAGTGCTGTTATAATTGTTAGCTAATAGTTCTCAGTATTATGCCTCATAATGTGTGTGCTTTATTTCATGCTAAATTATATTACAGATAATTTTAATTATGTATTACTTGTGTTTCCATTCTTACTTCAGTTATGTATGAAGGCTGATCAATAGATTTATCTGTTAAATAATTCTCACAATCCAAAGCTCCTCTTAGGTTAATTCACAGGTATTCTCAGGTTTTTTAAAGAAATGAGTCTGGGGTTTGTTCTCCAAATCCAAGATGAACTTTTCAGCATTATGTTTATTTCATTCCCCAGGAATCACTAAAACAGGTAAAAATAGTTTCAGTCAACAGCCCGTTAGTCTTTTTGAATGCCAGAAAATTTCACGCTGACCTGTTAAAGATAATCCAGAAGGATGGCATGAGCAGCCAGGTATGTGATATTGTAAACAAGGTGGGATGTGCTTTACACTTCAGTAATCATCATGACTGGCTTGAAGATTGTGTTTGCTTTCCTTGCATTTCTTAGAGAATGCTATCAGATACTGAAACATAAAAAAGCATAAAAGAAAGTATAAAAAAGCAACATTAGAAATTATTCATTTAGAATAAAGCTAATCCTCATTTTAATCGGATTCAGTGTGGACTATTTTCGTATTATTACTTGAAAATAATATCCCTTCTATTTCTGCATGTGATCCTCTAAGAGACATTAAAGCACTTATCCAAAACTCAAAAATTTATAAAAGAACTTACACAATCTCAGCTGATATAAGGCTGGGATTTTAGAAAGACAATGAGTAGCTACAAATATGCTTGAATAAATGTGATTTTTTTTTCCTGGAGATAAGTCCCAGAGAGATGGACACTTCATTTCTAACTATAAATAATTTTGGGAGAATTAGGAAGAAAGTGACTATTTTTTTTTTCTCAATGGTATAGTTTCTTTTTCCTATTTTGCACTGATTGTATTAGAAAAAGAAACAGTATACAAATTAGGTATATCACATTTTTGGAGAATATCCCTGTAAGTATAGCCTTTTCCAAGTTCATCTGCACATAACTACTGCAACTTCCCGCAACACTTCCTAAAAGGGAAAAAATAAATTATAATTTTTCTATCAATGCCATGAAGACATTTCAATATGATACAATGCTTACTGTAGACAATTTCATCCAGTTTGGCAAATTGGGCTGAGAAAATCTCAGCTGTGTCTTAGATGGGTTGTTAAGACAGCAACGTGTGTCTACCACCTCTGCTGTCCCTTGACAGAGTTGTGCTACCCATGTCCTTAATGGGTGGAAATTCAGCTCAGAAAATGTAATGCTTTTTTCTCTTGGTTTTGCTAGGCTGACTGATTTGGATTAGTATGACAAAAAGCCTCCAAACAGAGAGAAATTACTCAGGATTTCCATGGAATTAATTTGAGTCAATTTAATAAGTTAATTTGCATGTTACTTATAAAGGAGATTTTATCCTTTGTCTCTTCTGTAAGGTACTCAGCAGTACAGCTGCCTGAAACACCGTGCTTTTGTTTTTTTTATTTTTTTTTGTTGTTGAGTAAATGTCTTTCTGTAGCACATAATGGGTGTGAAAAAAATGCAGTTTCACTCTTGTTTCTGTGCTCTGTTTCTGGTTTTAACTCATGTTTCTACTGAGAACTTAGATATTTAAATAACCATTATAAAAATTATCCAGATAAATGCAATTCTTTAATAAATTTACACATCAAAAATGTCCTTACTAAAATATTAGCATAGCAGATGAGATTGCAGCAAGTAGAAAATTAATCAAAAGATAATCTTATAAAATCACTGCCAAGAATTTTTCTTGTCAAGAACATTTTTCCCATCTTTTGGCCGCTTCTTAACCAATCCCTGCTTCCCCAAAAGCATTGTGTCCAAAATATGCTTTCTAGTGAATCCTAACTTGACAGAGGTTGAGCCAGCTAAAAAGAAATGCAAATATCAGTTTGAGCATGTATCTCAGTATTCTTCTAAAGTTATACCAGAAAATATTATACATCCAATAGGCTATTGCACAGGGCATGAATTTGGAGAGAATGAGTTAACTTTGGTACTGAGAAACAGAATTCTTATGTATTGCATTGATTTTTCTCTCTTTACTGTGCAATGGATTGGTTTTTCTTGGTATGTTAATAATTTGCTGCTTTTATTTCAGTGTGAGCAGAACACATTGCTCTGTTCATTTTCCAATGGGAGTTGCCACGGTGAGTT
>JAYDZK010000113.1:127050234-127078169 GCA_034509185.1 Euphonia xanthogaster
CTGGTGTTAAAACCAAGATGCATGTAATTGTGCAAAATAGTTCCACATTTTTCTATATATATCTAGGTGCACACAAGTTTTCTGGAAATAAATATTTTCACTTAGACCAAACATTCAATGAAGCATGAATGCTAAACAGTCTTAAATTATGCTAACCTTGGCCTAATAAGTCCTGTAATTCATTCTGGTTTTGACAGACTTTTTAAGATTTCAAAAGCAGGGAACCCCTTGAAAATGCCTTTTTTTACGGGAGTGGAAGGTTCTAGTGGAGGTCTCATTGCCCATCACACGGGGGTTGGAACTAGATGATTTAAGGTCCCTTCCAACCCAAACCATCCTCTGATTCTGTGTCCCTGCTTATTGCACTGGGATGAGTGTGCCTGTAAAGAGACAGGTACACAGGGGGGGAAACACTTCCTGTATTGTTGCCTGGACTGATCTTCAGACCAGGCTGAAGAGACTGTTTTGCTAGGCTCTGGTCTTGGGGTTTTTTGCGTGCAGATTTCAATGTTAGTATGAAAAAGTAAAAGTAAGATTAGAACCATGTTAAATCTTTGGGATCTTTGAGGACACATAGGAGAAAATCTCAGAAAATGTCAACTGAATTGTTAGTGACACGATAACCACCAATATTATACAGTATATCAATACAATATATAATAAAAACCCCTTGAGGTTCTCTTTCAATTAAGGATTAAGCTGGAAACTCCACTCTTTCCACATTTTGTAGGACTTAAATCAAACCAGAGCACATACATTCCCATGGGAGAGCTGCAGCAACCTTTTGCAATGGATACTTTATACAGATGACTTCATTGTGGATAGAATTAAAACAGTGTTTATTTAAAACACTTATAAGCATTTAAGCCACAGTAGAAAATCTGATTTGGAGGCTGTTGTCTGAATGTTTGCATTTGTTAACTAGATTCAGGACATTTTTATAGTACTACAGTGTTTAGTTAACTTGGGGGTGACAGAATGCTTTGCTGTAGTATAGCAACCTATGAAAATGGTTATTGAAGATTATATTGTATTTTATTGACTATATTAAAAATATTATGTTTGAGAAGATCATACCAGTACATATTTCAGTCATCTTGAAGATGAACTGAAATATGTTTCTCATATTACAAAAGTGACAGAAAGCACAAGCCCTCTTTTCTGAATGTCTAAGACCTGCCTTGAGGACTTAAATGCTGTCATTACTTATATCAACCAGTCTATGGTGATTCTTCACAGGGTCTTTTCAACAACAAACAGACAAAAAAGAAAAATCCCTTTAGAAATAAAAGCAAAATGCTGAGCTTTAATTTTCAAGGATGGGAGCATGAGGACACAATCCTTAAGCCTTATGGCAGTTGTCCAGGAAAACATGGAAAAAAATAAGTGTATGTCTTCATCAGAATCTTTCCTTTTTCCCTTTGGGGAGTACTGTCTGTATCAGCACCAAATGAAACAGCTGCTTGGGCTCATGCCACTGATTCAAAGAGGGTGCAGGTCTTTATCTATCCTCCCATTTAGAGGCCAGGCAACCTTTACTGCAATTCAGGATGCAGCAGGGAATTATTAAACCGAGCCAGGAAGATCACATGAACCCTTTCTGTGTTTCTATCACAGTAATTTTCAGGAGGTTCCCTCTAAAATCCTATATTTTTGTTTGTATTCATGTATGTTGGACAGAACAGAGACAGTAAACGTCTGGAAATGCAAGTCCAAAAATCTTTGCTCTCAGACTACTGTCAGAAAGGAATTACCACCATTATAAATTTACATCATGAGGAAATTCCAAGTCCCCTCAACAGTTTAAAATCTTTACCTCTGCTCTGCCAAAGCCATTTATCTTAACTCACCTTTACAATCAGAATTCCTTCCCTTCATATTTTAATTTTTTTTTCAGTTGCGTGCATTATGATAACAAACATTTGTTCACAGAACAATATAAATGAGATGTGCATTATTTCCTAGCTTTCCCTTTATGAAAGCCAGGAATCATTTATCTCTGTGCTAGCTCAGGATGCATTTAGAACAGAGTATGTTTTGATTTAGCACAAGATAGCCTGAGGTTGAAGAATGAGTATAAGAATTTTGCAAATCTTACCAACACAATTTTCTTCTCCAGCATCATTATGTAACTGTGTATTAAAAAAAAAATAAACCCAAGCAAAACCAGCACAGCAAAATCTTAGGAAAATTAAATACTCCACTTTACATACATTTCTTCCTTATGGGTGAATATTAAGTAAAGCCATAGGCAGGTGTTTTGGGACTATGGAAATCAGTATCATACCAGAACTTAAAAGAAAAATAGATATATTTTCTGTTTATACGATGAAAAATCTTCCAAAGAAGAGCAGAGGACTCAATGAGAAATTCAAATTTGAAGAAACAATTGCTTAATTCTTGAGACACTGTTGCTGCCTAAAACATCTCCATTCATATATTCTGTCATCACTTCTTTCCATTGTCCTAAAAGTTCTTCATTTGTTCTTCTAAAACATGGCACTTGCTTGCCTGATACCCAGCACATACCAATAAACATTTTATTGTGATAGTCTGGGCTTATTTTGTTGAGCTATCATCATTTTTATACCCATTTCTTGAGTATTCTCCTTTTAATGGAAGGCTTTCATTTATCAAATGTGTAGGTGAGTTGGTGCAGCCATGTCACAGTGAGCGACATGTTTTGATACTAGACTGCAGTGGACTGAATTTCTTTGACTACACTGGAGTCTCTGTGCTTCTTCAGGTATTTATGACACTAAAAACATTCTGTATATGTTATAATTATGCATATGACTTATTGGGGCCAACTACTAGTCACTCCACCTATGTTACTGGATAAATCTTTCATTCATAGAAAAGATGAACACAGATTTGGTATTAAATTGTACCATGTTTATATATAAAATTACATTAAAATATTTCTAAATATTTTGAGTAACAGAGCAAATCGATGTATCTATATGTAATGAAGAGGTGTTTTGGAACTTTTTCCGTTTTTTTTTTTTTTAAGTTGGTTTTTTGGTCATATTTGACACTGACATCTCAGTTGTAGAGACGAGTAAATTTACTGCTTTAAAATTTCAGCTTTAATTCTGTGATTTTATCTGTATATTCTACTGTCAAGCCAGAGGTCAAAACATGATCTCCATCCTTTTTCCTGTGGGCAACATATGTTGCAGACTGGGTTCAGGCAGTGCAGGAGTTCCAAGATGCTCCCAGAAGAATACACCCAGCAGTCACTGGTTACTGTGGTGAATGGAACTGAGTCCAGATGGTGGCTAGCCACAACTGGTGTTCCTTTGGGGCCAGTCCTGTTTAATATCTTTGATGATGATTTGGACGAGGGGATTGAGTGCCCCCTCAGTCAGTTTGCAGAAGAGACCAAGCTGGGTGGGAGTGTGGATCTGCTGGAGGGCAGGAAGGCTCTGCAGAGGGGTCTGGGCAGGTTGGATCAATGGGCCAAAGACAGCTGTGTGAGGTTCAACAAGGCAAAGTGCTGGGTCCTGCATTCGGGTCACAACAACCCCAGGTGGTGCCACAGGCTGGGGCAGAGTGGATGGAAAGACACAGGTGGACTTGGCAATGCCAAGTTAGTGCTTGGACTCGATCTTAAAGGTCCTTTCCAACCTAAACAATTCTAGGAGTCCATGGTTCCACATAACAAGCAGTTCTATATAGTGGATAAAAAATTATGTTCAAAAGCTGTTTCTTACACTTCCATCAGATATGGAGTTTAAAAGTTGTGTAGTGAGTACAGAATTAAGTGGGTATGGAAGACTTGGTTTGCATAATTTTTCTGAGTAAGGTAAAGAACTAGATTTGAACTTGGGTCTTGGCCCAGACCTCTTGTTGCCCAAACAATTTTCTCAGTTTACTGGAGTGATTGCACAGTGAAGTAAGTGCTGCCTTAAAATATTTTAAGTTAAAACTACACATATAAGCAGGGATATAATGAAAAAGAAAACTGGAAAAATAATAGTGGGAGTTACTATTAGCTATCCCTTTGAAATATAGGGTATTCAACATTGTATTAGTTGAAAAACTTGTGAAACTGATTTTCAAAAGGTCTTAGAGACCTCCAAATTAGAAATTATGTCAAAGAAGTATTTGACAAATTCGTGAGAGGTAAGTCTGGCATGGGCTGTAAAGTGCACAGGTTGGTAGTGCAGCCTTGAATTAAACAGTTGGTTCAAAACCAAGATACACCTCCTCCTACTAAGAGGACCATGCTCAACATGTCCTTGTTACACTCCTTCCCAAAAGATCATCACTGAAGTCAGAGATGGAGGATTTTTGAACTGAGTAAGATTTTTGCTTTATTTTAAAAATAGAATATTCTGATGGGGTTCTCACTGAGTCTTCTCTCTTAGAATTTTGCTGCTTCACATGGATCATTTTAACATTTTTTGAAGCAGTAACTGTTTTGGATATTCCCCGTTTGGCAGAAAATGCCCTACTCTGCTTTTAGAGTTATTTTCTTTCTTTTTTTTTTTTTCTTTGATTTGGGTTTGTTTTCTATCTTATTAATATTTTGTCTCTGGGGAGTTGAACACTTTCAAAGAAAGAATAAAGAACAATTTACCGCTGAATGCAGCATGATAGTTATGGTGCTTTTTTGATATAAGTCTCAAAGTTTCCTAGGTCTGAGTCCTGTCTGTGTGGACAGGTAGTAAGCATATGGGAAGAACATGGGAAAACATGCTGAAAAAAGAGAAATGGAAATAATACCCCTAAAAAATACAGTCAGAAATTGTAAACTTATTAATCAAATTCAGTTTTAATTCTCAGGAGAGCTGTAGAGTACTGTGAAGAGGTGGCAGGAAATAAATGTGGCTTGGTGATGTTTCCATTATAGAAGGGCTCGCTCTGGTGGCTGCTGGCAGTACAGCTGCTGCAGCAGCACTCCGGCCTCTGCCTACCTTGAATATGGGCTTTTTGTGATCTTTCTTCTCTGTTGGTATTTTAAACAGGTTTTTTTAAAAAAATTTCTTGTTTTCAAACATAGATTTACGTGGACTGTAAAAACAGATACATCGATGTGTTGCTAGCACACTGCAAAGGCAAGTATCAGCTTACAGTAAAAAATTTAACATGACGGTTTATATATCCTCACTACCTTCTCAGTGCTCATGTTTTGTTTTATTACAGGTTCCTTGATAAAAGCAATGCAGTACGGTGGAAATCTTGACTCTGAAAATCCTGTATTTTTTGAATCTATTTCTTCAGCAATTGATGCCGTTCAGATTCACAGGGTAAGACTTACAAGCAGGAGTAGGTGAAGCTGGAGGGCTTCTTGGATGCTCACAGCAATTTGTTAAAATCTTGGAAAGTCTTATTCACCCAGTGAACCTTTTATGTAGAAATCTTTTAGCTGTCTGTAATCTACAACTAGTCTTCAGGCAGAGGAATGCAGTTTTCCAGTTTTTGCTGCTAGCACTCTCTTTCCATCACCACATCTCCTTTTGCAACAACGTCTTGATCTTCTATGATAGATCCAGAGGCGCTGTGTTGCGGTGCTTTAATCTGGGCTCATTCTCCACTGGAAAGATTTATGCCATCTAGAATCACCTAACACAGCCTCTCAATGAGACAAATTAACTCAGAGCCAGTTCTGCATTACTGAAATTACACTCCTGGTTCTCAGCCCTGGATGCTTGGAGCTGCTCCACACATCAGAGCACTGGTCTGACTGAAACAGTTCTGGCTCCCCAGCTGGTCTGGTTTGAGTTAAAGCCTTTTCTCTGCCCTGCACTGTACCACAATGTGTTGGCTCACTGCTGGAAAGAGGGGAATTGCATGAGGTAGAAGAGAGAGCAAGAGGGAGAAGGGAGGCTTGAGCACCTATTTACTTGTTCAATGATTCCTGCATTCCTTTTTAAAAAGATTGTAAACCTGGACTTTCCTCTTGAACTATGCGATCCTTTTCCAGTGTCATGGCAGTGCAAGTGAGTGTTCATTAAAAGCAGTGTGCTTTCCTGTGGTTTTATTTATGATTCAAGCATGGCTAGAGCTTGGCTCAGAGCCTTCTCCAAGAGACATTAAGCTCATCATGGTCTGTGGTTTGGTCATTTGTCTTTTGTTCTTCACTTCGTATTTAACTAATTAAATCAGACTTGCCCATGGACAAAACCACTTTCCATTGATTTATCCAGATTAAGGTGAGTTGGCACAGTTGGTCTAGTGAACTGACCAGAAAAACATGTTCTCTTCAGCGCTTTTCAACATTTTTCTTTATGTTGTCCTACAAAAAATAATTTGTTGAAATGGTAACTGCAGGGCAAAAATAATGGGGTTGGCTATTGTATATTTTGTCTGGGTCTGATTAGATAAATTAGAATGATTGTTGTGTTGTAAAATGTCTGCATTTTATATTGACATTATTAACTTTCCTAACATTCTTTTAAGATGGTTATGTACCAGCGTTCCCATTTTATGGAAGTAGAACATGGATAGACCGGGACAAATGTTCATAATGAAAAGGGGAGTTAAAACTCAAAGGCCACTTTTTATGGAACTGATTGCTTGTTTCTATCAGAGCTGCTAGGCAAGTCAAACCTCTGCATAGTGGCTTAACAGTTTAGTCTGAAAGGCTTGGTTGCAACCTCAACTTTTAAATGTAATCATGAACAGCGTACATTTACTGCTGGTGCTTCTTCAGAATATTCACAGCATGTGCTTCAGGGATTTTTATGTATTCCTTGCATTGAACACCTGAAGATAAAGTGGACAGGAGTGAAAAGGCAGGGTGACTGCAATAGCAGCAGTACACTGTAGTCTATGTACTCCTCCTGTGATTTTTAAGAGCTGAGGTCAGTAGGACTCTTGACTGTTAACATGATGGAATGGGCAGAATAGGATAGAAAAAAATACGAGGAAGGAGTTGGAGACTAACAGCAAGTGATTTGTTCTGATTCACATTTCAGCTTCCCCATATAGCAGGAAATAGTCTTCCACTGTCAGAAAGGTAGAGCTAAGAGGGCTTTGTGGTCCATTTTCATCTTTGCTGCTGTTCAGAAATGCAAAGATATTCTTATCTACATGCTCCAATGAAAATGTTGTGTTGTTCTCATTTATATGTTTAAAAATTGGTAAGATACTTGCCTATTACTTTATGCAGTTAATCTTAAATAACTTTTTAAAATCATAAATAGCTTTTTGAAATAGTGACGTATTCAAGCTAGCACTCCTTCATATCCTAATTTTACATTATATTCTAGGAAAACATTTTAATACTTTTTTTTCTGTTTCTCTCATTTTAGAATTACAGCAAGTTCAGTGAACAGAGTGAAGTGTGATGCCCACCCATTGAGCATAGCAAGTTTCATCTGCTCATATTCAAAATGAACTACAACGTGGCTTCTCCTTCACTTTTTTATCCAGTGGATCTCATAGATGATCTTTTGTATACCATATATATTTAGTACATTCAGTAACGACAGTTCTACCCTTCAGAGAGAAAATCTTTCAGCTGTGATCACTCAGAGAATTTTTATGCAATTGTTCTATAGTGTTTTATAAAATATTTTTATATATATTTAGGTACAAATTATTAGAAAGCAGACACGAGGTATTGGGTTTACCAGTAAGGTGTATTCATTTAGGTATCTTGTATTGTAACATTAGTTGTAATATGCATCTGTAGTTTTGTGTATGTAATAGAGAAATGAACTCTTAAAAGAGTATGTTATAATTGATACAGTGCCTGCAGCAAGGCATATACCAATGCATACATTTTCTAATGGCTTTACTTACTCTGTTCAAGACAGCCATTTGCAGTAACAGCATCACATCACAGCTATCATATGTTTCCACTTTTTGTACTTAGTTTTGTATGCTTTTTAACGCCTGCCCAGATCAGTGGGAGAACTTACAAGTATATGTAGAAAAGGCAGATACATGTTGACTAAGAACACTGGATTGCCTTCCTCTATATTTGTTGTCTCGTGCTGTTATGGTTTGCTACATTTTCAAAGCCACAAGTATTCTTCAGCTCAGTCTGAAGAGGAAAAACTGATAATATTTTTCCAAATCTTATTATTTTTTCCAGCACATTTTTCCCAGTCTGCATTTCCAGTTTGAACTGTGATTTGTTTGGTGTTGAAATCTTCAGCTGAGGAAGCTGAAAGGTAACCATAGTGACACATAAGGTGTGCGCCACACTTCAGCCACAATCCTGACATGATGTGCAGTACACTGTGTGTGAGCACATAAAGGGGGTGGTGGAACTCACAGGTTGAGTATTTGATTTGGTTTTATAGGTTGTCAGCAATTGTATTAGATCATACTATCATATAGCTAGCATGGTATTTGGCAACATATCAAGGCCTTCCAGTACCTGAAGGGAGCCTAAAAGAAACATGGAGAGAGACTATTTGCAAGAGCATGAAACTGGAAGACAGTAGGTTTAGACTAGGTATTAGAAGAAAAATTCTTCACTGTAACAATGCTGAGGCACTGGAATGGGTTGCCCAGAGAAGTTATGGATGCCCTGACTCTGGAAGTGTCCAAGGTGAGGTTGGATGGAGCTTTTAGCAGCCTGTTCCAGTGGAAGCTGTCCCTGCACATGGCAGGGTGATGGAACCAGATGATCTTTAAGGGCCTTTAAAACCTAAGCCATTCTATGACTCTATGCATGATTTTTCTCCTCTTGCCTTTTCCCTTACGTGAATACCAGCAGTAAAATGTGAATTGAGCAAAAAGGAATCATCAAATGAGAAAGATAAGGAAATAGGGGTTTTTGGTTTTTTTCACCAACTTAAAAAAAAATCTATGGAAGCTAAAGGTAAATGAATATGGCACAGCCAAAACAGCCATCTTACACTACAGAGAGGAGGGAAGTACAAGGAGGCTTTGTGCAGCTGACGCATACAGGCAAATTCTAGTTCCAAGCATTCTGTTTTCAGCAGCAGTTACATCTGTATGCTTGTCTGGACCCTCCTTGTTCTCTCTGCCCAAAGCTGCTGCCTGCAGGAGATGAGGTGGCTCACGGAGTGGCTTTTGCATCTCTGCATAGTTAAGACATTGATATGCTTTTCCTCAAGTCTTGGTCACTCCACAGTAGTAGATGTTAATGGGAGAGAGACATGGGGGTTTTTGCCTTTTCAATTATGAGTGACTCTTGTAGTTATTCCCTGCTTTGTTCCACAGAGGACTAGAAATGTTCTGTACAAGTTCTTTTGAGACTGCTTTGGTAATTACTATGCAAAAGGCTGATAAGTAACTGTGAGAAACTCATTATATGCAGGAGAAATAAATTCTGTATATTGTCCCAAGCACATTAATTTCAGATGCTGTAGTTGATTGCAAATGGTTCATTACATCACTGGACTCAGTAACAGGCTATAACATTTGATTAATAATTTCCTGAAACAGTTTTAGTAATTTATTAACACTTTAGAAACTATTTACAATGTACTTTAATCGTAGAAGCATTAATTTTATGTCACAGCTGAATGGAGATTTCTACTTAGCTGCAAACTGAATAAATGAATAAATGTATCTTTTCTACTAGGTTCAGCATTTGTTCTTTGTCAGCTAAATGTTTTTTCTGAAAATTTATAGATTAGTTGATTAATGAAATTGTTAAAAATAGGGTCTTTAGCAAAGCTAACATCACTTTTCAGGAGGCTTTCACTTTTATTCTGAATGATCCTGTAAACGGAACAACACAGACACTTTTAAAATTCCTTGTAGTATTAGCCTTTTAAGAAACCTTTGGCATTAAATAATCAATTTTGTAGTTCTTATCAAAATAGCTTCTAATTTTTACTGCTTTCAATAGGAATAATTTTTGATCAGTTAAATGGCCGGTTTGGGGATGAACATTTATCTCCCACTAGCTCCACATTTATCTCCCATTAGCTCCAACCTTTCAACACTGGGCTTTGGGATAATATTTCTGTAATCTATTTTGCTATATATAATTAGTCTAAATAACTTTCCATCTCTGAGAGCGTGTTGTTAATTATATTCCCTGTCTGGCAAGTGGCATCACTTAGGATAGTTGTTTCTCAGCAGAACAATGTTTAAGGGGCATGGGAAGGTAGCTGCCCTTTCAATTTCTTCTAAAATACCTGTACTGAGTTTAAGCTCTGTCAAACCAGAACTGTTCTATACAACTATGGGCAGTGAGGGAAGGAATGTAATTTCTTTTTTCCATTGACTTGGAAAAGCAAATTGCAAATTACAAGCCACTGATGCAGTTTCCATTTCTCCACCACCCACCCTTCTGAGCTACTGAAGTTTACTAAAACATGTGACTGTGCCTTGCCTGTCTTCAAATGGCCAGGAGGCCACTGCCATCAGACCTCATGGACTGCCAGGTCCTGGCTGGTCTGCTGGTGGGATGGCAGTTACTTCATGTCCTCCCTGAGTTGCTCTCTGCAGATCCCTAGTGATGGTGTGTTTGTGCCACTGACACAGTAAACTGACAAACAACTGCTTAATTCTTTGGTGAAGACTTAAGGAAACACTTTAAACCTTCTGGATTAAGCTTTGGAGGCAATCCCCACTATCAATTTCTACCCTTGTCTCAATGCTTTTTTATATAGCCTGTCCACTGGCTTTCCTCTGGCTCTCAGAATTATTATGTAAATATATGGAAGCTCAACCCAAAACATCACAATTAGCTTCACTGGAATGGAACAGAATTAAATAGAATAGAGTAACATTTGAAAGAAACCAACAGGGATCATCTAGTCCAACTGCCGTTATTATAAAAGAATATCATAATTAGAATAAACCATACTTATTCTTCTGATCTAGAAGGGCGAAGGGAGCCAAACTCACCTTGTAGCAAAGAGCCTGCACTAAGTCTGTGCATCTTTATGGCTGTGCAGACCTGGCCACACTATCCCAATGGAGTTGGGAATTACAGTCAGGAACAATAAGGGGTATAGTTATTTGTGCCCTGCTGCTGCAGACATTCATCTTTGTACCTTCAGCCTTGTTTGCTTGAACATCCCTAGGGACTTTTCAGAATAATGCAAAGTTTCATCAAGTGTGGTTACATCTGTGAGCTTACGCTGTGTTAGCAGTAAGAGCAAACTGTGGAGTTCCTCTGTCCTCAGTGATTTCTAAAGCAAGAGAGAGACTGCACCTGCCAGCAGAGGCTTGAGGAAGTCTCATTTACAAACAGGTTTCAAGTAATGAAATTAATGAGTTTACTACTCTTAGTAAGCAATTCTGAAAATCTAACCATTCACTTTGCTTCCTGTATGTATACTTACATGCTCAGACTTTATATTGCAAAATTCAGTACCTATGAGTCACCAAGATTTTGAAAATCAGTGCTTCAATTTTGCACATTTGGTGTATTCTGCACTTCATAGGAGAACTTAAATACAAGGGTTTTTTTGCAGAGATGGTCCAAAGTTATCAGAGATTATATATTCACTTGACGTGTTTAGGAATTTTAGTTATTTTTAGGAACTTATTCTACATTTTAAATAGTATATCATGTGAGTAAAGAGTTTTTCTCAACACTTAAGATTTGTTAACCAGAGTATATTAAAATGGTGACCTGATCATATGCTCTTATAGAATTTGTTTCACACATTCCAAAACAAAGCAAGCAATGAGGAAAAAAAGAGAGAGAAACTGATGTTAAAGAATGAGTATAATGGCAATTAAAAATTAGGCATAAAATATGTAATAAGGCAAAGACTGTTAACATTATATTTATGCAAATTAAATGTTTCTAATTCTTGTCATATGTCTTTCATTTTAAAGGTTATTTGCCCTGATTCTATGATTCAAGTGTCACAAGGTCTGGCTGTAGCTGCTTTGACATAATTTATTTGACAGGTCTGTGTGTCATAAATATATAATGCAACAAGGAAAGGTATCTTCACTGTTGAATGAAAACATTAATGTGTCAATACTGTGTATGAATACTGTTTGACATTTACTAGTTCCAAAAATAAAATACACAGTATGCCTTGAAAATATGGTATTCCTATTTTTGGAAGATACTTTCTTTGTCTACAGGAACTCATAAATAAATGAAGGAGCACAGTTCTAGAGTGCATGCTAAATGGTGCCTTCATCATTAAGATAGATTTTCTAAAGATCACATAATTTGTATGTTTCCATATGTTTTATAATACGTTTAAATATTTTTTCTTTTTCCAATTCCATGTATTAGCATATGCAAGAATAAATTTATAGTGAAATAAATTGGAATATGAGACAATTTGCATGTAGAAGGAGGAAAATGCCCTCATTATTTAAATTCTTTTGGTTTTTTTTGCATTCTGTACTAGCTACTTTGTTAGGAGATATTCTGCCTTCTCCAACCTCAAAATATATTAAATCTTAACAATGAAAAAAGAGAATTAGCCTTGCATTCAGAAGTTTTATTTCCTCACAGCTCTTACAGGAATATGGCATGCAACACATTTTTACCTCTATAAGAAATACAGAAATCTTGGTCCAATTTCTCCAGTATTGCCTCTTTGCATGCACAGTCATTTGAATATGTCTTTTTTTAATTGTCATTTGCATCTACAGATGGTGCACCTCATATCCAACTGGCACATACTGATGGCACTGCTTATGTACAGTCTGTGGCTTATGCCAGTAGAGAAGAAATGATGGGCAAACCTTCCCACCACCTCCCAATAACTGTAATGACATTAATGAAAAATGGATTGACATTTCTTTAAAACTTTGGCCTTGAACATAGCAGCTTAATTTTTCAAGCCTGGTAATTTATGAAAGCATTTGCTTCTACCAAAATGAATGCAACTGCTATATTTTTTTGATTTTACAGTGGTATGAAAAAGTATAAACAATTTACAGTTCCATAAACTCCTAGATGCTAGACAGCCAAATATTCTTAATGTTAATCTTAATGGCATAGGCTATTCCCTAGAGCTAGGCTATTTTTTAGAGCTACCCTTTCCAATTACACTCACACAACAGCAAGGAAAAATCCAAGTTATCTTTCTTTGGAGGGAGATAACAGAAAATATCATATTTTTTATTCCCAGAATGAGCATGTAGAAGCCCAAGATCAGCTCTCACCAGGAACTTGAAACGTTACTTGAAGTGCAGCTCCTTCCCTACTGGAAATCCTCTGGCTCCACAACAGTTCTGGAGAGCATGACATGCAAAAGCAGAGACATATCTGCTTTTTCTCATGTGTTTTCCAATAAAGAGGTCTTTTGTGCTGGATAAATTCAGGTGGTTAATATTTAAGAAGAACCAAGAGAGTGGCTCATGTTGCTCTGACTGACTCAATGATGAGAAGTGTTCTCATTCCCATTGTGCTTTGATTGTGATATTGTTGCAGTTTAAAAACACAGCAAAATTGTAGGAATTCTTGAAAACTCTACAATGCTGAATTAAGCTGTACCCTGTACATTCACTTATATCCCACAAAATATATCCTACTAATTTGGACACACTGTTTTATACTCCATTTGAGAGGCAAAATTATCTGCTCCTTTAATTGTTACTTGCAACTAATAGTTGTAAGATTTTGGGGAAGTTTTATTTTGCACTTTTGCTCCAATTTGTAGGCTCAGATAGTATAGTAAAAATGTGTCCTGCTCATTGGGTCTGGAAATAAAGTGTCTCTGAGTTCACAGCAACAGTATTGGAATTGTGAGTTGATACTACAGAGTGCATACTTTATACTCTACTACAAATTAATAATTTCAAAAACTCTCAGCATTTTGCTTCAAGCTCCTTTTCCTCTTCTCTCTTTCTCTGTGACCGTTTTTACATCTCAGGAATTTCATTATTTTCTGGTTTGGCTTGGTTCCTACAGCCAAAATCTTAATTCAGAATACCTCCATAAAGGAAGATATGTTTTGAAAGGACAAGACTAATCCTAACTTATCTGTTATGAAAAAAAAAACCACTTTTTTGTTTCTGGAGTGCTTCCAGATTTTAAGCATGCTTTGGAATATTACATTTGCAATCTGCAATTTGTGATCATTTTGATCTTATTTTTAGTAATAAAATTGTGTTTAAATCTGCTGATCATAGACCAGATTTGGTGCTGGCCTGACTCCACTGCTGCCCTGATTTCAGAGGTCTCCAGTACACCACGTCTTCAGTTCCCAATCCCATGAAACAGAGACGGTGACTTGTAGGTAACTCATGATGCTCTGCAGACCTGGGGACTGCTCACTTTGCTGCTTCCTTCTGCCTCTCTCCTAGCAGGAGACAAGCTCCTCTACAGACTGCAGAGCACCAGCGGCTGCAGAAGTGATCAAAATACAAGTGAAATGCTGCAGATGCAGAGCTGGAGACCAGGGCTAAGATGCTGGTGGGCTGTGAGACACCCAGTCATGCATGGGACTGGGAGGAGAAGGGTGCTGGGGTGGACAGCAGGATATGGGAAGAGGGTATACAGGAGAAAAAGTGTCAAGTGAACAAGACTGTGATACTGTGCATGAATGAAAAAGCTGAAGAGCAAAGGTGCAGGTGGGATGTTGGGCTGCATGGAGGTGCTGGATGAAAGGGAGGCAGACCACAAAAATTTGAACAAACTCCTATGGGCAGGCCCTTGATCATTACAAAAGGTCATTTTCTTCAAAAGTGCAGTTTGCTTCACACAAGGATAATTTCTCACAAGTGCAATTGATCTTGTTAATGTGGTTTTAGCAGCATTTCAATTACTTCATACCAGTAAGAGTTTGGGGTTTTTTTCTCAGTCAGACATCTTCTTCAGAAAAATATGCACTATTTATAGGTGTTTCATTCATAGAAGTATGAAGTACACATATTACAAAGCTCATATCTGCCTCTTTTCAGCCTCACAGACTACACCTATTCAGAGAGACAGGTGGTTCATAAGGACTAGCAGGTGTACCCCAAGTATTGCCACCTCCATGTTATGGGCAGCCCTTGCAAACACTGTGCTCAAAGCACTTCAATCATTTCTCCATCATTTTCACCATTCAGATACGTCACCAGGATCTACCTGGGACAGTGGCAGCTCCATTCATGTCATGCATGAAAGAAAATTTAGCATAGGACTAGAAGTGTGCAACAAAAAGAAAGTTAAATGGGAAAATTTTTCAGTTGAAAGACTAATTCCAAGCTAGGATAAGAGTTTTAGAATAACCAGTCCCTTAGGGATAATTAACAGTTCACTACGGGCAATGTTGATAGAGTTTCATGGGGGTCCCTGTACCCCGTGCCTTGGTGAGTTCCTCCACTCTGTCTGTGCAGGGAAAGGCCAAACCAGGCAGTGCAGTAGAGTCTTCAGTACCCTCAGGACTCATGAGAGCTGCACTGAGATGCGCAGCCCTGGAGATGTGCAGACACTACACAGAGGACCACCGTAACCCACTGAACACCGGGCAACCAAGCGTTAGCACAGGCAGAGACACTATTGCACCTTTTATCAGGAGAGTGACATCCATGTCCAGTGGCTTGGGATGGCTGCTGAATCTGTCTTTATTAACATGGTCCGCAGCTTAGAATGGCATCATCCCGCCTGCCTGGGCTGTGCGCACCAAGGTGTGGTCTGAGAACCAGAACCAAGTGTTTCCAGATCGCCAAAATCTACTGTGCCCAGGTCTGGATTTACCTCAGGAACGTACCTTAACTCTTCCAGGATTTCTCCTTCCTGTGGACATTATCTGGCTGCATAGAAAAGAGGGCAACAAGATTCACTGGTGACAGGGGCAAAGACAGTAGAGGGTATGAGCTGGCGATCTAAGTTCCTGGGGTCTGGTCTTCATAATGGTGCTTTAACATTAAATGCACATATTGTCCTAGGAAGAGGGAATGGTGCCCAGAAGTTCCTCACTCCTATGACATCCCCAGCCACAAAAACACAGTGTCTCCTTTTGCCAGGCACCGCTGTTAAGACTTAAACTCTTTCTGGCATAGTTTTGTTGTAAGGTACCCTCACCAACCAGTAGGAAGGTTTTTACCCTGAAAGTAGAATGATAAATGTGAATTTTGCCAGCCTGAGAAGGAAGTTGTTTCTGCATTTCTCAATTCATACAGCAAAACCTGGGCTATTGTATTGAGGGAGCTGCCCTAGCTTATGCATGAAAAGAGGACTAGCAATATGTTAGCTCTCTGCCAACACTGGAAAGACCAATGAGAAGCATCTCTATATTTCCGCAAGGGATAAGGGAAATGCCTCACTGCTTGGTCTGGTCAGCTGTAGACAACTCTGGTGCCACCAGAGCCACAAGCCTGGACACTAGGTAGAAGCAAATGGAGTGTTCTAATACCTGAAGTCATAAGCAACTGCCTAAACCTTTTACTAGGTGTTGGAGGTATTTCCTCTGCCCACACAGTTGTCAAAAAGGACCAAAAAAAAGAAAAAAAAGGTGATGTTTAGCTCTGCGGTATGTAAAGCGTTTCTGCATCAGTGATTTCTCCCCCATGGAACACAGCAGGTAAGTCTTGGTGACAGTCAAGCTTAAGCTTTTTTTTTTCCCCCTTCAATTTCCTAGCATTTGCAAATATGAGATAGGTCCTTAATGTTATATTAACATAGATTTTTATGTGTCAATTAACAGATAAATTCATTATGAAAACTCATTTAGGAAAGGGCTGACACCAGACAAAGCCTTGAGGCAGCTGTGGAGTGCTGGGATGAAACATCTGCTCCATCAAATTGCACTCAGATGCTCCCATTTCTCGGCTGTTCGCCCCCGCTCCACAGCATCTCAAGCAGCCACTTACCTCCTTGGGACATACAAGTTTGGACACAGACCCACACAAAGGCCAAATGTCTCCATCATGTCTTCCAGGCATAACCAGCTAAAGAAAGTTGTCAAGATATGCAACCCTTTGACACCATGAAAGAAAAAAATCTGTACAAGCTATATGCCATGTTCACTTTTCATGTAAGATTTGCTTTTGTTGACTTATTTACTCAGTATTGAATTTGACAACCATCTCAAATATTGAATCTACTTCTGAAGCCCACCTATTTTCTGTTATGGGCCACATTTGCTATTTTAGCTAATGCAAAAATGCCTTCCATTACTAGCTGTGCTGCTTCTCATGGCATAATAGAAATTGACTCAGAAAGTAGCATATGCTGTTATCACCCATAATAGATCAGCCACATCTCAAGGACTGGAAGCCAAAATTACCATTTGGCACGTCTGTAAATTCAAATATAACGTCTGTTCCAAGTTGGAAATTAATGGAATTTTATCTATTTTATAGATATATATCAAAGCTTTCACTACTGCCATAAGAGATTTTTCATTTAGTATTTGTGTTAAAGAAATTCTCTGTGGGTGTTTAATTTTGTTGAAGAGCTCATGAGGCTCCAATTTGTAAAACACATCTCCTTCTGCCTCTCTGCAGATTGTTTTCTCCACTTGGAGGTTCAGCGCTTCCAGAAACAGAGAGCTGGGAGAAGCTCCTGAGAAGCTGCTTCTCTGTCTCCCTGTCCCAAGGCAGCACTCACTAAGCCCCTCCCAACAGTTATTTCTCAACAAAATAGAAGGCACTATTAAAATATTTTACACTTACACCACATCCCTTCATATATATGTAGTGTACATCAAAAACTCTTCCCTATCGGTTGGTACTATTTTTAGCTTTAGTTTTTAAAGGGCCAATAATACAGAAAAAGGCAATTATGGAGGATGAACCTTATCTGAAAACTTTCAGAACAGAAAGCTTCCTGACAGCAGTCAGATTTCCATGCACATACACGGCAGGATCAGACCTTTCATGAGTAGCTCAATTCTTACCTGTAGCTGGGGTGCATTTTCAACCAGCACACAAGCTCTGGTGGGGATTTTTCACCCAATTGTACAGACTTTTTTTCATCCTCTGCCACTCGTGTTTTTGATGAGGATTTCTTTTCAACAACTATGGTTTCTAAAAGGGACAAATTATGCGTCCAGTTCTACAAACCTGCCTGCAATGAATGACTTTAGAAATCAGTGGAGCTTTCACATGGCAGATGGCTCCCTAAGACTGAGCTCTACATAATTTTGCGATATTTTAGCTGGGATATTTTAGTGGTTTTTTCCCTATGCATGACAGCATGATTTGTTAGCTGCTAGAAAATGTCATCAGACCCTTTCTCATTCCACAGTGAAACCCTTGGATTTGTTTTGAACGAGCAAAAATGTTTTCCTTCCCTGTTGTACAGGACACTCCTATCCTATGAAAAATATTTCCAGATAAAAACAGTGACAGTAGAAGGGTAGAAAGGTAAACCAGTCATGTTGTGATTCAAAATAGATGTAAAGCCAAAAGAAGGGGGAAGGGGTTTTGCTAAAAGCCTTTAAACAAATGTTCTATTATTGAAAATGCATCCATCCCCTAAAATCCTTCTGGAGGACTTTCTAATTATTTCATTTGTGGTGTCAACTGATTTCTCTAACAAAGCAATAAATGCAATATAATAAATTCACAAAGTTCAGCTTTTTTGCATTTGTTCAAAAAGGATGAATTCAACGATCATTGCATGTCAGTCCACATCTAGACTGCCTCCTAAAACACACAGCAAAAGTAAAAAAGAAGTTGCTTCAAACCTCTCTCTATTTTGCCAACATTTATTCCCTATCCCTGGCCAGGCCTATATCTGCACACAGAGATTGCAGTGGAATATTTTACACTAGTTTTGCCAATGGACTCTGCAGAGAACATTCCCCTTCAACCTGGTCACACAACTGGTTAGTGGTAACAAGACATGTTCTAACCAGCTACTATAGTGCTTAAAATGGAGTTGGCATGTCCAATTGATGTTTAAATTCAAAAGACTTGTCAGGGAGTGAAGTAAAGGTTACCCAGCTCCCTGGGCAGACCATAGAATGAATAAGGAGCCCTATTTAGAAAGTTTACATTTCTCACTGTGTCATTCCCCTGGAAGATATATGTAGCTATGACTTATCATCTCTGGCTAGTAATACTGATTCTACTGTCAATTTTTTTGTATTTTTTAAAAGTCAAACCATCTATGTCTCTATTCTGAAGCAAAGCAGATATTCTGAATACATCTCACTTCATCCTAGAATTCATAGTCTGTAATATCATTTACAGCACACACAAATACACTACTCCTTTTGTAGTCTTCTCCATTCTGATCTTGTGACTAATAATTCTTTCCAATGTTTCCACTTGTTTTCAATAAGGCATTCCTTCTTCTTTGACCCTTCAGTATGATGGCTACTCAACAAAACTAAAATTAATGAGGCTTCCTTGTTTCCTTCTTTATATAACAGTGCAATCAATAATATCATCTGACTTCTGGAGACAGGAACTGTTAGTTAACCTTCCTTGTCACTCTTGGCTGAACAGTTGCTGGACACTGCAGCATGTAAGAAATTTGTACAGGCATTGTAAATTACAGAAAAATAGTTGCTATCTTCAACAATATGGTGATACACCAGTCATTTTAACTGGAGGATATTTTGATTCATTGTTCACATTCACTGTTCACATAATAAACAGTTCAGGACTTGAGTCTGGGCTATTGAAAAGGGGGTTTTTGTTCAAAATAATTCTTAACCATAGTACCAATGGTATTCTGAGCCAGACACTTGACCAGAAAGATCTGGAGCCTTGGGAGACTATTCAGACTCCCACCTGAGATCTCCATGCAAATTTCATGTGATGTTCTACTTGAGGATGGAAATACAAATGGGAAAAAAACTCACTAATCATGGTAAGGGATCATGTTTGTTTGGTTGGGTTTTTTTTAATGATATTGTATCAGATGGACAAGCAAAAGTTATAAGAAAGGAGAATGAATAACAAAGAATTTGCTTTGGCAGTTGAGAATCATGAATGTGTTTTGCAACTGGTAACCAACACAGGCCAGGGAGGAAGAGTGCTCATTATTGCACCAGTGATAACAAGTCAGTACATGAAGAGTTAATAAGACGACATTTAGAAAATTAGGGAAATGGGACCTTAAGGAAGCACTCTAAGGCATAACATGCAAAGCCATTTTTGCTAATCAAAGAGGCATTGCAAACTTGGCTAACATTTGCTTTAATGAAAGACTTTCATTTTTGTCCAGCTCCTCCACAGAGTTCAAAACTGCACAGCTGAACTCTGAACTGTCTAGTATTTCGTGTTGAAGGTCTGAACCTCTTTGTCAGCAGAGAAATAAATGGATTATGCATTCCCATTTCAAACTCTGTTCAGCCAGTGTAGTTGAGCTCTTGCTTACAGTCACATACTTGCAGGCCTATGTTACTTCATGAGGATGAAACAGGAATTAATTTTGCTATAGGTTTACTAGATCCAGTTTAGCATTCTTTGTATAAACTTACTGAACCACACCAGTAACTTCCTTTATGCATTCACTTCAAAACATTCCCATTTCCTCAATATACAAGCACTCTTCTCTATTTTGGAGGAACGCGTTTCTTGTCATCTAAGTAGAAATCTACACATACACATGTACAATATTCCAGAAACAGACAGTCTCTTGGTCTCCTTTCACAGTCTGAAAGATAAATTATATATTGGATTGTAGCTTTAAAACTGATATATCTGTTTGAGTTTTTCTCTGCTAGGGTCCTTAAAAAGTTTAGTTAGTCTAACTTACATCAGAATTCAATCACAAAGGACAGAAAATAAGGAATATTTACTATGAGACATAATGTTTTTTGAAATTGTCATAATCTTTATTACAATTTTTTTGTGGAGTCGCATCTGGAATAAAGCAATAGTGTTGTCTTCTCCAATCTGAGATTTGAGGGGAAGTAGGTCTTACCACAGCAAAAAGGCAGAGCATCCCTGAGATCAGTTTATCTGCCATCAAAAACATGATCAAAAAAGAGCTGAATTTATGGATTGAACCCTTCAGAAGAGTTATCTGCTGAGGTATTCC
Source organism: Euphonia xanthogaster (assembly GCA_034509185.1). NCBI lineage: Eukaryota > Metazoa > Chordata > Aves > Passeriformes > Fringillidae > Euphonia > Euphonia xanthogaster. The sequence continues at coordinate 127,071,029 of JAYDZK010000113.1, forward strand.
CTGCCTTGCCTCTTAGGTGAATTCTGATAGCACTCAACAGCACCACAAACCAGAGATCGTTAAAGAGAGGGTAAGTATGTGAAAACAAATTAATTCTTATATTTTCTTATGGAAATAAACCGTTTATTTGCATTCTTTGAGAAGGGATTGAGCAGAGGAAATAAACTGTTTTGATTAGAAAAGCCCCTTGTTCCACCAGTTATACTGATTTGGTACCTGACACATGAAAGTGAAGTGCTTTTTGTCCACTGGTAACAGAAAAAAATATTTCATTTTTATTTGAATTTTTGCACTATTAATTAAAAGGATGAACATTTTAAAATTATTTTAGAAAAATTTCGTGTTAATTGCAAAACAGTTTTTCACTGGGGAAAATATCTTGATAGAATGTTGCCAATTTAGCCTGATGTAAATGAGAGTTAAATCCTTACATGTTGCGAGAATAAGAATGATGCCAATGAAATTATAATCTACCAGGGAAAAGCAAGTTTAATTTATGGGAGATAAGAGCCTCAGTGGCTGTTCAGCTGAAAACCCTTAACATCCTTCCAAAGGCTCAGTCTGAATTTCAGTCAACATTTCCAATGTTTTAGCTGCAAGATACAGATTTTAATGTACAGATTTTAATTTTCCAGATTTTAATTTTAATTACAAAATACAGATTTTTTCTCAGAGGATGGAACTGTCTTGACCAAAACTTCTGTGGTGTTGTGTTTCCAAGCTGTTATCCACTCCAGTAAATGCTAACACAGGCAGACTGTGAATGGCTGACACCCTTTTAATACTTTGATGCTGTTCCATTAACTTACACTGAGCTGAGCTTTTTATTTTTTTAATTATTATTATCCATTAGCAATAAACAGCAACTCAGTTCATTAATCCATGTATTTCATGGACTGTCAATATTGAAAAAACATGAGTTTTGGTCAGTATTTTGCACATAATTCTTACTAACACTTGAACAACAGACATGCAAAGTTTCTCTACTCCTTTGACAGTGATTTTGAAGAATTCACAGCTCGCTTGAACACTATTACCAGGAATGAAGGCAAAATAAATATGCTCTTAATCTAAGAACACAAACAATGCTCTATTTCCACAAGATGCTTGTAACAATAATATTAATTATGTAAACAAAGCTATCATTATTGATTCCAATAATTTATTGGTATTTAAGGAGACTTCTGCTGAAAACACTTTGCACTCAACTTGCATTTGAAAATGTTTTAAAAAGCTGAACTAAAATTGAATAATGAACTCTATGGGTATTTCACTGCCTAATCAGACTTGTGACTTGCTGTCTGAGAGAAACAGAAAACAATTTTACGAAATAGCTTCCTGATAAAATTGCAATTTCATTATTTTCAAAGCACTGATTTTGAGCTAATGTACCATGAAAAAAGTAAAAACAAAAAAAATTGATTTATTCTTTAATTGGTTCCATTTACTACCTTATTCAAATGCATTAATTATCATACTATATGTAAGTGAGAAATTAATATAACATTAAGTCCAAACAAAATATCTAAAATTATAACTGCAATCTCAAGAATTTTTATGATTTGAAATAGAGTAATTTTTTTTTTTTTGCTAGACTGATATTCTTGAGATTAGACTACAATCAATAACACTAGATAGATTGCCAAAATAGATTGCTTCAACCAGCATGTACTGGAAAATTTTTAATTTAATGAGAAACACCAGAATTTCAGCTCTCCCCTTAATTTAATTCAAAGGAGAAAAAAAGAGAATTTATTACCCAAAAATTTCAATGACACTACGTAATAATAGAAATTAAAAACTATGAAAGTAGTTTTAAAACTTGGTCTATGAGGCTGCATGAAGACTGATATTTCTTATTATATTAAGAAATTTTTATATATACATATGTTAAATAAAACCAAGGATTTTGGCCTGACAGTTAAAATATTTGGGGGTTTATTTTTGAGGGTTCAGGTTTGTATTGTCTTAACTGGTAGAGTATATTTATCACTTTTATGAGGGCACATAATTTATACCTACTCTTCACTTGACCTGAGCCACTAAAGCAAATGGATTTCCATCAGTTCAAGTCAGTTTATACAAAGACCCTTTTCATTGACAATGCACTGCTCCAGCACAATAACTTAACAAAAGCCCCACATAAAAGTCTTTGTAGTGTATTTTTAGGACACTTTGTATAATTTTGATCTACTTCAGTATACTTTGCATACCTTCTCTATGTTGATATTATTTGAGTTTTAAGTACAATGGACTTTGTATAACTAGATAGGAATGAAATAGGGAATTACAGAAAAAAAAAAGAAGAATCCCTTCAATGCTTTCATTTGTGGTCAGTCACCACTGTACTCCCTCTCATTTCTTTTGAGATTTGTAGCCAAGCCAAGATCTGTGGCCATCTGTTTTTAATCTCTATTCAGGATGATAGTCTGTGGATCAATGAACTCTATCCACAGTCTATAGAGAAACTGCAAATCTTTTGGGGATAATTTCCAGAGGATAATAATATTCACAAGAGACTTCTTTTGCCTTTCTTATCTCCAACTACAGTTTTTCATAAAAGAATGGTATCATAGCTGCCTGTTCCAACAATTGCTTCTATCATGATGCATTATTGCCAGCGAGCTAAACAATTGAAGTCATAAATCTTTGAGCTTTTAGCTCTGCTACCACTGCCCAAAGGAGATTTTGTGAGACACAAGTGAGCTAAAGAGAGTCAAATGACTAAATGCAGGAGGGTGAAATGGGACAGAAAAGCTCTCCTAATACATTGTCTGGATTTTCTTGCAAGAAAACATAGCATGAAATAAAGTTCCTTCGCAAGTCTGAAATTAAACACAGAGCACTTGCTTCAGTTAATGCCCACCAGACACCAATCATACTGACAGAAATGAGTAACTCAACTAACTGTACATTACACTGAGAAACACATATGAGCAGAAAATAATAACTACTAGTTCCTGTCCTTCTGCCCATTGATGTGGCATCTGCTGAGGATAAAATGTACAAATGCATATGCTAAGAAGGGTTAATCTTGCTGGCTCTTGCACAGTTCAGTGCTGAGCACTCCCCTACACTCACACTTCTGTGCATGACCTGCAGCTATCCTGCCAAAGCCAGAAAACACATGGCTATGTAAGTCCCTGATAGGGTCTGCAATTCTGCTGCTTCTCCCCTCCTCATACTGAGGAAAAAGTGGAGAGAGCATCTGGGACTGAAGGAGGTATGGGTTCCCCAGTCCCAAGCTGAATTAACTACCGGACTGGCAGACAGCACAATACCCTTCTCAGAGCTGGCTGAAATCACCGACTCTAAAGGGTCATTACCACATAAGCAGGTCCATTCCCTGCAGAGGGGCATGAGGGCATGATAAATCAGCCTACCAAACTGCTCCAAAGAAAAAATAAATAAGCAGCGGCCCTTAACCCTTAGCTCTCCCAAATGTGCTTTCTTATTTCTTTCAGACAGCTGTCCAAAATGAAATTGGCATAAACTCAGGACATTCTTTTTGTTCTGAGATTCAGACCTCTTATCTGAATTGCATCACTGCACTTAAAAAATCACATCCTTGTTGATGTGAATATCCATCTTTTCAAATTATTGTCATGTAAGTTGCAGCATTCTTATCTCTCTTGAGAAAAAACTAAGCTATTTTTTTCAGCTTCTTGCAACATTTTTTTTGGATGTTGAGATTCTACATTTTAAATATGAACAGCTGAATTGTCCCCTTAGATACATAAATGCAATTCCCACTGAAATCAATTAAAGCTGTCTTGAAATCTCACAGAGTACCCTTAACTTTATATCCATTTATATCTTGAAAGTAATTGGACATATATAATGTGAATTGTCTAATGGAAAGATGAATCACCCCCAGCTCACTATCTGGAAGGAGAGTTTGGATACTTGATACATAGCTTTTCACTTCCTGTAAATTTTCAGAACCACAGCTTCTCTCTACACCTCCATTTGTATAAAATATTTCAGTTTCATGGTGCTAATCCTCTTTTTTTGTGAGCTTTATTTCAATATCTTGCCAAGAAAGGAAAACTATGGGGGAAAAAATTAGTTCTTAACTGAGTCTACTCTCCTATAAAATATTACTACTCTATAATATTATGGGCAACATCTTAAAACAAAACAGACTTTATAAGAAAACTGCAAGGCTATGGTATTAACCTGAGAAGTATTTACAAGGAAAATGACTACAGTGATGGAAATTACAGTTGTTCCAGACTAGTTCTTATCCCATCCAAGTCAATAGATTTTTTACCACTGATTTTTGTGCTGGACAGTTTCACTCTGCTCTAGGTCTGGGACTTTTCTCTTGCAAGTGGAATCTTCAGAGCATGTGTGAATAAAAATGGAATGTAATTTTCTTGAAAATGTGAGTCCACATCATGAGTCCACAGTAACAGTGATAAGCATGTTGCTTATTCCAGAACAGCTTCTTAATTCCAAACCATCTCTAGTTTCCATTAAAAATAATTATAGCATTATGCAAAATACTCCATATTAATTGCAAAATATTTTTTCTGACGCAATTTCTGAGATACTAGTTTCACTGTTGAAATGCAAGCATTTTCTTGGTTTTAACAGCTTTAATTGTGATTTAAATAAAGTTAGGCTAGGGTGGAAAATCCACTTTTAAAGATATATCTAGCTGAAGACATAGGTACAGGTCGGAAGCTGTCAGAAGCCTTTTTAGATAGCCTGTGTGAAGCAGCATTCTCGGGAATGGGAGTGTGAGGATAACTGGGAGGCAGCATCTGGAGCCAAGGACCAGGAGAAGCAGCTTTTTCTGTTTCTACCACAGAACTAGTAAGCTTTAGTTTTACATATGAAATTGTAACACTTATGAAATTCCTGACACTAATTTTAATTAAAGAGCCATAAATTTTTAATCAAGAGGTAATCTGAAAGAAACAGCATATTTTCATAGAGTAATAGTCTTTTGCTGGTGGCAGACAAAGCATTTAAAGAAATGAGATTTATCTTCAAAGAAGAAGATATCGATCATTTGCTATTACAATCACAGCACTATTTCTTATACTGGGTGATGGATGGTGAAGCAATGATTTTGAGTGATGGATGTCAGTAAACAAGAGAAACAGTGGTGTAATGCTTTTTTTCAATAGCAGACCTCTGAACAGTTCAAGTTATAATTGCCCCTTCTGGGGGCCTGAAAACTAGGACAATTTTGAAATGAGAAAATAATGGGTAATTCATCCATAGAACAAATTTTCCATTTGAAATACCATGATTAGTCTATTTCTCAATCAATGGGCTTATAAGTACTCAATTACAGTAATTTTAATTTCAATTTTTTTCTGGAAATAAAACTATTTCACTAATAAAGTATAATAGAGAATAATTTTTGGGTTTTTTTTGGCATTCAGCCTGAGAGTTTCACCCAAGATCTAGGACGTGTTTCTATGAACACAGAGTACTCCTGCTGCAATCACCTGCTTGTGTATTTTTGGGTGTTGACTTCATTTGTCCACAAATTACCTACTGGGACTTCTGCTTCCCCTCTCCTGCTGCTATCAGAATCTCAATTATCTCTTAAGATCAGTGATGAATTTTTTGTATATCATAAGATGTGGGATATATCCTTTCTAATCTCTTCTTGGAGTACAGCCCTGCCTAATCCTATTTGCTCATCAATATGCTCTTAAAAAACATCCACAGTTCATTCATCCTTTCTCAACATATAAAGAAAGTATGTGAAAATGCAATTTTTTAAAGAGAGGGGAGAAAACCCAGGTTTCTTTTATGTTGGCCATTTTGTGCTGAAAGCTGTAGGTAGGATATCTTACTCAATACAAATGGTAAGAAATCTAGCTATGGCTTCCTTACCCCTTTTCATTTCTTTCCCAGTTCATTTTATCTCTTGCTCCTGAGAACTTGTTTTATCTCACAAATCATGGGATCTGCTCTAAATATTGTGGTTTATTAGCTTTCCAAAGTTCTGGGCCTTTCTGCCCTAATGATGACACAATAATATTGGGCAAAAGTGGTTAAGCATTTTTATCTTTATTTCTACTTCTTTAATTAATTTACTGGGGATTTAGAAGCTGTGGGAAAAAAAATTCTTGTGGTCTGTTAGATAATACGGTGAGTTGGGAGCCCTACAGAACACATGAGAAATTACACTTATATCTATTTTCACAAGCTTATTTGGCTGGCTTCATGTCCTCTGTACTTTCAAAGAAAAACAGCAACAGAAATGAATAAAGCATTTTTAAGTTTGGAAAAAAATATTCTGCAAAATAGGGTGCGTGATAGGTCTGGCACTGTCTGCCAAATGTAGATTTGTGCTGTGGGTACCTAATCAAACTGCTAAACTCAGTGCTTACATTCCCTTAAGAAGTGATGGGAAAAGGATAAGGGGCTTTGATGACCTGCAGGGGCAAGTCTTTTCTGGCAAGCTGAGGCATCTAAATGACTCCTCCTCCCTGCGGGCCTGACTGGGAACCTGGGGTTTTGATCACTGATCATACATGATGTAAGACAGATGATGCAGTCTACGCTCCCATCTCTGGTGACCCCCTTGCCCGAATACTGCATCCCTCTTGCTCCTGCAGGGACAAGGGCAGGGACTTTTGCCTTTCACTTGACATTTTCTTGGCTCACATCTCACTCTCTGGTTCTACTCTGGTATCAACTCCAGCTGCCACGGGCTTCTGTTGTTGGTGGCAGACAAGGCGTGGGGTACAGGGACGGATCGAAGTCTGAGCATGAAATGAGGAGCTGGGATACAGATGAGAATGAAAATGGAACTTGTCTTCTATTTTTACACCTGTCTTTGATGCCTTGCTTGGTAGGATTGGCCATGTTTCAGGGCTCCGTGGAGCGGCTGGAGCGAGCTCTCCCGCTGCCCGGCTCTGCTGGCTATCCCTCAGCAGCGGCACGGACGCTGCTCCTGCCCGGGGGCTCGGGCAGCTGCCCAGTCTCGGAATGCCGCGGTCACCAGCCGTGTCCGGCTGCTCCCACGGGCAGGGCTGCGTGCGAGGGCGCCGGCACAGCCCTCTCGGCTCCCTGGCTCCCCTGGGGCGGCCCCGGCCCGGCCGCGGCCCCGGCGGGCCCTGAGCGGGGCACTGATCCTGAGGGAGGCACGGATCCTGAGGGAGGCACGGAT
>JAYDZK010000113.1:127078269-127095233 GCA_034509185.1 Euphonia xanthogaster
ACGGATCCTGAGGGAGGCACGGATCCTGAACAGGGCACGGACCCTGAGGGAGGCACGGACCCTGAACAGGGCACGGATCCTGAGGGAGGCACGGATCCTGAACAGGGCACGGACCCTGAGGGAGGCACGGACCCTGAACAGGGCACGGACCCTGAGGGAGGCACGGACCCTGAACAGGGCACGGACCCTGAGGGAGGCACTGATCCTGAGGGAGGCACGGATCCTGAGCGGGGCTCGGATCCTGAGCGGGGCTCGGATCCTGAGAGGGGCACGGATCCTGAACAGGGCACGGACCCTGAGGGAGGCACGGACCCTGAGGGAGGCACGGACCCAGAGCGGGGCTCGGATCCTGAACAGGGCACGGACCCTGAACAGGGCACGGACCCTGAGGGAGGCACGGACCCTGAGGGAGGCACGGACCCAGAGCGGGTCTCGGATCCTGAACAGGGGACGGACCCTGAGGGAGGCACGGACCCAGACCGGGGCTCCAATCCTGAACGGGGCACGGACCCAGACCGGGGCTCCAATCCTGAGCGGGGCAATGCCCCTGAGAGGGGCTCGGATCCTGAGCGAGGCACGGATCCTGAGGGAGGCACGGATCCTGAGCGGGGCTCGGGCCCTTCCTGGCGCCGCTGGGAGCCGCCCCCGGCCCCGCGCTGCGGGCCCCTTCGCCCTTCGTTTGAAAATCAAAACCGTCATCAAAACCATTGGCGTGAGTCAGCTATTAAACCACCTAATTCCCAAATCCATGCCATGGGTGATTTAGAAAGGACAATTAAAAAGCCAGGGAACGCTTCTGTGTTTTTTTTATTGTGAGCTTTATCAGCCGAAAATGCTGCCTGCCATCCACTGCACTAAAAAAAGCCTCAATACACAAATTGCAATGGTGTTTTATAGGTACCTGCTTGGCTTCCCCTCCTCTGCCCCAGACTGTCAGAAAATGTTTTCTTTGATATAAATAATTATTTAATTTAATTTGATTCTTTATTTTATTTTATTTTATATTTTATTTTAGTTAATTTTATTCTATTTTATTTTGCTCTGACTGTAGATTTAGGGCTGGATTAAAAATAATCAGAAAGAGAATGGCAACGAGACAATCACCTAGTGTGAGATCAGCCCTGACTTGCTGTGAGCTTAACCACCCTTCTCCTGGGCAAAGTAAAGAGCAGCAGGGATTGGGAATGAGCCAGCTTCATCACAACTCTGTTATTATGCCGGCAACCCTAGAACATAACCCTCCTCAGGACTGGGACCAAGGGTTCAGTCTCACCTTGCCTGTCAATGCCAAAGAGGATAGGACTTGCGACTAAAACAGACACAATTCTGCTTTAATGTCTATTAATTCTGGAGTAACAAAGCTAAGAGTAGAGTGATGAAAACAAGAATCACAGCACGATTAACAAATTAATTTTTTGTTCTCATGTTGTCCTCCTGGCTGCTCAAAAACAAGCTAATACCATGCTAATGTTCCTTTTAATAGACACTGCATGAAACTCAGTGTTCACACCCTGCAGTATCTGAACAAGAACCTGGCCCAGATCGTATGTTCTGCGTCTCCATCTGTGCTGGTGGGTCAAACTGCTCTGTGAAAAGAGCTCTCCAATAGCTCCTGTATTCAGCTAAACTAGTGAGAATCTGAAGTGCCAGGGATTTGGATTGAATTCAGCTTTCCTTTTGATTCAAAAAAATCCAGACAAACTCACACCTGAAAACCTTCCTATCTTTCCCAGGTTAACAAGAAGGGTGAGCTGGAGTGGGAAGGCCTTCGCTCACTCTGCTGGAGCAGAGAGGGGCATGGCACTAGAGCAGCAGGAGCGGAAGGTGCCTCTTGTGCCTGCAGTGAAACTTAGCAGACAGAAGTTGCCCCAAAAGAGGGGATCTAGTCCACAACAGAAGTCCCTGCCTGTGCTGTGTGCAGTGTGTGAGGCTTTGTGAAAACACTTTCTGTCTTGTTCTTCACCCCAGACAATTCATGATGCTCCCTGGATAGCATTAATGGAGTAGTGTTTCCTTGCATTTTCCGCAACTGCCTGTTTTTCTACTTGTCTTCCCTTTTCCGTTTCCTGTTGGCACTGCATCTTCAACTCCTAACCTCTTACACACATGCACTGGATTTTTTCACTTGCTGGAGGAGGTGCTGCACAATGAGATCCATGTAGTGAGAGTTCAATTGCTACATGTTGGAGCACGGCATATGCTAGCCAGTTTTCTCACCCACACCCCTCTCCGTGGGATTTCTCAGCACATTTGCTTCCCAGCTCCTGCACTCAACATGTGCTGCAAAGTGTAGTGGAATATCTGGGTCTGAGGCCCTGCAGTGTACAGGAGGACTCTTCCTGACTTGTATTAATATTGCTGCCAGTGAAATCTGTGGCATGTTGATTGCTTTGGAGCTCCAGTGCTGAAACGTCTTGCTTTCTGCCTACCCACATGACTCTCCTTTCAGCTTTTTGTCTTCACATGAAAGAGAGGGCAAAAAAAAAATCTTTTGATGTTTTTTGAGAATATTGCAAGATATTCTCATGAAAACACCATTTCATTTGCTCAGGCTCTTGTTCATACAGACTTTCATGACTTCCAGGATTGACTATTTTAATTTGTTCCTGGTGGTGTTCCAGATTGTTTGCTAAACTGGCTGCAGATGGTTTTGAATGTTGCTGCTGCCAGAATTGTTACTAGGACTTGATCTGCAGATCATATTTCTCTAGTCTCACGTTCCCTCTACCCTGGTGCCTGTTAAGCAGCATATGGCTTTAAAATTCTTTGCTGACTTTTAAAGCTTGCACTGGCCCTGATTCTTTTTACCTTCCTGGCCTTATAATGCTTTAGACTTTGGCTTAGGCTCATGGCTTATCTGATGTAATGGCCACTGACAGTTCAGAGCCAGCATCCAAAAACCAGGGTCGAGTATTGCTTTGGGTTTTGCTCCTTGTCATACTTTTCTTTCAGTGAAATGAAGGAAGTGAGTAGATTTTCTGGTTCTGTTGCCTAATATTCTAATGATTATTCCAAGCTTTACACTAAGCTTTTCTATATAGATTTACACACAGATGCAGACACACACAAAGTCAACATATAACCAGTATGCTCCTCCTTTAAAATTCAAAAGTGCAAGCGAAAGAAGCTTGATTCCCAGCTGATGTACAAGGGAGCTGGTCTAATTAATTCTGGAGAGCCACTTCCTGATGACACTAGGTGAAGAGGGATAGGTCCTTGTATGTGCATGGCATGGAAAAATTTGGGAACATCATCTTCTCTTATTTGTCTGCCCTTCAAATACTTTGATTACTGAATGCTAAGGAGTGTCACTCTTAGCTGTCTATCAACTTTGTGTTGCCTCAGCTGAAAAGGAAGTATGCAAGAACACTGCCTTGCATGGGTGTATTTCATCACACAATGTTTGGTTCTCCCCGTAACTAGTGAGACCCTGCTGCTGGATTTGATCCCTGCCAGATGCAGAACAAAGGACAATAGAAGGGGACTGGGTTCTTCTTATCTGTCACTGAATGTGCTCATAGAATTTTTATTTATGGTTGTACAGCCCAAATGCACAATGGGTGAAATTTTGTATTTACTGAAATCTATGGGAATTTTCTTGGTGGCTTTATTAGAGCCCAGGCTTTAAGGAACAAGGTGTGGAAGCAGAGTTGGCTTGTATTGCAAGGTCAGCAAGTGCATGTAAAGAGTTCTTCTTGTCAGTAATTTAAGTGAGGATTGCTGTGGGGCGTCACCGAGGTGCAATCAGGGGTTGCCACAGGTTTAGATCCTCTTCCAGAAAGCCACTCTGCAAGCCCAGCCACTGGTATTTATTCTTCAAGGGTTAGTTCGGGGAGAGTTCCTGTCCTCTTGCTGTCTTTGAGCCCCTCTGGACACTGAGATGTTTGTCTCCATGTGGAAAGAATTCACAGTAGTCCCTTCTGCTCCCACCTCAATCTGCAAGACCACACCAGGACCACCCCAGTGTATCCCAATCCTTCACCTTCACTGACTGCAGTGCAGTTATTTCTGAGAAGAGATGTTCAAGTTTCTTTGTCCTGACTAGTTCTAAGTTTGTAGATTTCTTTTTCTTCTTAGTCTGTCTCTTGGTGAGGTCCTATATATTTTGTACTTATTCCTTTTCATTCTTTCAACAAAGTAGAAAGTAGAACACAGGTTCTACTTTCCCTGTGGAAAACCATTCCAGACTCTTTTGCTTCTTTCACTTCTTTCAGAATTAGCCATAGCTGCAGATTACAAAAATTTCTAGAAATGAGAATTATAAAAAAAAAATAAAAGGGAGGAGGGGTAATTTGACTAGGGAAAAGCGTGGAAAAAGAGGGGGAAAAAAGGAAAAATAGAAGAATTTGAAAACTTACATCCATCGCCATTTAGTCTGAATGTATTCTGTGTGTTTTGCTTTTGTGTTGTTCTGTCAAAAAAAAAAAGGGGGGGAGAGGAAAGGGAAGAAAGTATGGACATATCAGCACTTCTTCATAAAAATCCTTTTCTCAAGTGAGTTGTATATTTTATGAAAGAAAAAGTCAAAGTTCAGATTACTTTTTGGATCATAGAATATATTAAATTTATTCCTGTGTGGTAAATTTGTCAAGGGAGAATTGTAGTACTCTATAAAAAGTTAAGAGTGCCCTAGTAAGGTTAGAAAGTATTGGAAAGCAACTGTAGCTATAAGGTGGGGATCACAAGACAAAGGACATGGAAACTCATTAAAGTTCATGACAATTTGCTGCCATGATATTGAGGCCAGATGACTTATGAAGTCCCCAGGTATACAATCAGGTCAGTGATAAGTAGAAATCAGGAGTTACTTTTCTCCTGTGTGTGCATTTTAAGACTAGTGTGGGAACATGACACACGGGACTGCAGTCAGCTTTTTAGACAAGATGTTGAGCAATTAGAAAAAATTAGTTCTGGAAAGTAAGGGAAAAGAGTAAACAAATTTGTCTGAGAGCTAGAGAAGTTACTTTCCCTTTGCAGACTGGAAGCACAGTGTGTTTATTCAAGTGAAAAGGTGGATGTTGAAGTAATCTCTAATCAAACAGATACGGCCACAGCAAGGGTTATGGCTGGAAGCTCTGGCCACATGAAGATGAAGTCAGAAGAAAACATGAAACAGGCCCTGAGCAGCAATGGCAAGGAACTAGTGCAACACAATACCAAAAAACCCCGCAATGATACTGCCTAAATAAGTCTAAATGCTTTTTTGGGAGACTTGTGTTCACACAAGTTTTATTTTAGTCACACATACTACTGAGTTCACTCACTGCGTGGACACTGGATAAAATGCTGTGCTCTGAGATGTTCAGGAGATCAGACTGCAAGAGATTTTGGCTCATCCTTGCCTTAAACTTTAGCAAACTGTGAGGTCACTTTCTGGGTCAGACTAGGTTTCTGTTACATCTTGCTTCACACAGAAAGGTAGAACAACAACCCGAAGACATTACTTGTCTTTGTACTTTAAGGGGGAAAACAATGAATATCAATATTTTTACAGAACTAGTTAAAATGCATTTCAGCAGATGCTTTCAATTCCTTTGACTAAAGTTAAATTTCTTAACAACTCCAAATAAAATGGTTTAATTTTGATTTATTTACTTGAACATTCTGAGTTCAGGACTCAGAGGGACTTGATTCCTCACAGGAATTGTAGTTCAAATGCAGCATCCCCATTTTTCCTCGGTGGTTTGGGGTCCCCAGTTCAATTGGACCTGGTCTGGTGTTTCACCTTCAGGAATGTCTGTGGTGTAACTTAGACAAGGAAGCTTTTGCAGAAAAGAACTGGAGCATGTATTATCTGAACTAAACTGCTATGAGACATTTTTTTGACTTTTGTGACCCTGAGGTAAGGTCTAACTGATCTGTCTGAAGTGTTTTAACCAGCCAAGTGTTTTTCTTGGAGTCAGTGTTGCCCAGTGAAGATTCAGAAACTTCAAGGAATATTGTTTCCTTGCAGTAAAGTTCAGTTTTGCAGAAAATGCATTTTATATGAGAAAGCATTTGTGGAAATTTCCTGACTAGTTTTATTTAAGAACTAGAGAACCACCTCTTAATTGAAAGGCGGATAGTGCCAAATATTAACACCCCCAGGGACAGCAAAACTGATTAAATATGTGTCTAATGTTCTGTTTTTAATCCAAAGGAAACTGCTTCGATGGCATACATGTTATTTTAAGTTTTTTTTTCATTTTCCTGAAAAGGCATCTAAGTGAAACAGCATGTTCTTTATGCTGGGGTCCCATTCCCTCAGGTTACTCTCATTGTGCTCACAGCACATAAGTGCTGCTCTTTCCTCTGAGCCAGCAGCGTGAGGGCTAGAAACAACAATGAGGAAAACACTGCAGTGGTCCTTGTGTGTGCCTGACTAACTGCTGCGTCGTGAGCTGCAGGGATTGGAGACCTGAGCTTTCTTAAAATTGTTCTACATTGATGTGTCCCTTCCTGAAGTTACAGCTCCTATGAACAGCCCCACTTGATGATTAAAATGAGTGGTGGAACACTAAAAACAGCAAAGTTTTCATCTCTTTTCAAAATCACAGATTCACAGATTGCCTGAAGTTGGCAGGACCTCTGGAAGGCATCTGGTTTAGTTCACCCCACTCAAGGATGGCCACCCAGAGCCGATTGCCCAGGACCATGTCTAGATAGCTTTTGAAACTCTTGAAAGAGGGAGACTTCACAGCCTCCCTGGGCAACCTGTGTTAGTGCTTGGTCATCCTCACAGTAAAAGAGTGTTTCCTGCCATTCAGAGGGAACTTCCTATGCTTCACTTTGTGCCATTTCTTCTGGTCCTGTCACTGGGCACTGCTGAAAAGATCCTATAGCCATTGATAAGGTCCCCCTTGAGCGTTGTCTTCTGGGTGAACAGTCCCAGCTCTCTCAGCCTTTCCTCATAGGACAGATGCTCCAGGTACTTAATCATCTTCATGGCCCTTTGTTGCACTCTCTCCAGTATGTCCATGTCTCTGTCATTCTGAGGAGCCCAGGAACTGGGCACAGCACTCCAGGTGTGGCTTCACTACTGCTAAGTAGAGAGGCTGGATCACCTCCCTCGACCTGTTGGTAATGGTTTGCCGAATGCAGCCCAGGCTGCCATGTGTCATTTTAGTCAGGAGGGCACATTATTGCTTCATGTTCATCTTGGTGTCCACTGGCATTCCAGGTCCCTTTCACAGCACTCATTTCTAGCAGGGTTGCTCCAGAATACAATAGTGCATGGAGTTGTTCCTTCCCAGGTGCAGCACTTTGAACCTGTCCTTGCTGAACTTTGTGAAGACTTCCTTGTAAAACTAGGTGTTGTCTGATAATAATCTTTGCTATTCAGACACAAATTACATTAAAATAGAGTGGGTAATTTAAATAAAATCATTCTGATCTTTTATCAACACTTACTGTTATGTATTCACCAGTAGCACTGTCAGAGTCATTAAAGTATCCTACCTCCTGCCATACCAGATCCACCTTCTCCAGAAGATATCCGTGTTGCTGATCTATGCTTTAGCAATGATGAAAATTTAATGAGGTTGAGCTAGTGAGGCTACCTTTAACTCTGAAATAACATTACTAAAGCTTCCAAATCTCTGCTGCCAAGAGAAGAAAGAAAACATCTTGATTTTTATCCCTTGACTTACTACCATTGCTGCACATGCTGAGAGCACAATGTACCATCTCTGAGAAAAAAGCACATCTCTGAAGTACAGCTCTTTAAGTTACAGACAGTGATCAGATGGTCTATTGCAATACAGCCAGGTGACTTAAGGAGATACGGATCACAGTCAAGGTTGCCTTGGTAGCTCTAGCTTTTCAATGATTTTAAGTCTCTAGGATGAGTTGTAGCAATGTTACTGTAATAGCATCTGTTTTAGTGCTTATTAAGCTGCATCAGACTGTATGATTTTTCTTGAAAAACATTGCATATTTATAGGTATGTGCATATACAGTTTTTTAAAATTAAATTTGTAACATGAGCAGCTGATAAAAATCTGGGTGCAGTGCTACACATTTTATGGTACTTACTTCCTGGAAAGGCTGATGAATAATTGCGATTCTGGCAAGTACACTTGCTTAGGTGACTCTAGGGCTGAAAAATGTCTTTATAATCTGGTGTTAAATACCATTTAAGGAAAAAAAAATGTCTCATCCAAAAGTCATGTGCAAATATAAGCAAAGGTTAAATCAAATCTGAATGTCTCTTACAGGACAGAAATCCAGAGCTGAGGTCACATTAGACCACAATCCAATTCTGTATAGAGCATCCTGAGAAAAAACAGAAATTCTGAGAAAAACTCATCCATCCATAACAAGCAGGTTCTTCTCATCAGTGAATGCAAAACCAGAGGAAGAGAAAAGACCAACAAAGCATTACTTTACTTTGACCACAAATTTGTGGATGGTTAACTGGAGATGACTGTGTAACAGCAAGCAACAAATGCTTAGTGTTTATATCAAGTAATCCAGTGACATGGTCAAAGACAAGCCAAATCATTTACAGGAGGCTTTTAGTGTGGCAAAGGGTTTCAGAGGGGCTTTGCCAGTACACAGCTAAGCTCTGCTGGAGATGTTGCATTTAACTGATTCTTCATGACTGATCCTGGGCTCTGGATGCAGGAGTAGAACCATGTCTTCCCTGTGTAAAAGTAGTAGGCTTCTGGCTGCTGCTGTCTCTCAGATGGTTTGGAACATGGAGTTGGAAACCCCTTTTGGGAATGCCAAATACAATCTCTAGAAAATAAATGCATTAAACATTTCCTTTCATATAGGCATCTTTAAAATATGATATAGAGCTTTTAAATTTTGAAGTCCCAATAAATCCAAATTGAGAAAGGTGGGAAACCTTTTGAATAGCAATGTTACAAAAAGATAAACCTAAGAGTTCAGTGTGTACAGGTAGGAGTTAATCTCTGATCTGCAATGCCAAAGAAATGCCTAAAGGAGGAAGCAGAAGATTGTGGTGATTGGCACTTGTTTCCAGATCTGCTCCTGGATTAGATTAGGACTGCTGTATTTGTGACAAGGGTTTCCTGGCCAGAAGTATGTGTGCATGAACCACCCAGGTGGCCTACATATGAACTGGAAGTGCATCCCAACCTCAGCATGTCTGATGTGCTCTGCATGTGCTGTGCAGCTGTGCACAGACAGTCAGATGGATCCAGGACATGCTGCATTTACACTGTCATCTGCACAGTCTATAAACTGCTGGGGGAATCAGACAAATAACACATGTACACAGTGTAGGATTTCTGGTTGCTTTTGGATTTGCTACATCCTAAGATTCATTATGGAGGTAAAAAGGGGACATGCCTGAGACAACCCAGACGCATGGGGTATGTTCTTTCTAATGCATGATTTACCCAAAAGGTGATTTTTTAGAAGTTGTAAAATACCTGTTGTGCATTTATGGACTGGGACACAGTACTGTATGAGCAAAACCAATGCTTTTTTCACCCAATGAAAGAAAGCAAGTGTTTAATACATGACTCCTGGACCAAGCTGAGAATGAAATCATATCAAAGCAAAAATGCACCATTCAAGCAATGCAGCATAGCTCCCAGATGCATAAACCTTTGGAGTAAAATAAAACCACATGATCCCCATTCATAAAAGCAGCCTTTGGTGGCATTTGCTCTGCCTTTGGCTTGCAAACATTCAAGTGTGAAAGCTTTTGTTCATGAGGATATCTGCAGGGATGTGAATACTCCTACACATGCACTGCTGATATTAAAAACTATATAGGTATACAAACCCCTGTGTAAATAGGCTTCTCCTATAGTGATTCTCTTGAAAGCTTCTCTTCATTTTAGGAGTCAGGAAGCAGGTACTGTACGGTTTTGATGAGCAAAGGCAGACTTGGAAGAACAGAGCAGATAAGCAGTTCATGTAAACTGCTATTATACAGAAGTATTTGAAGAAATGTGTGAAAATCAATTCTGTACTTTGGTAAAGCAGTGTCTGGGAAAGGGAATATAAAGGAGATGATGCATTGCTTATAGTGATAGGTGTGCACAGTTTTCAGCTGTTTGTAAGGTAACATTTTATTGTTCACAAGGAAAGAGGCCTGAAAGATTTACAGAAAGGAAATTCACAATAAAAATGCAGCAAGTATTTTTGCCAATAGCAGAACCTCTTGCAGCCTGTTTCTTTCCCTTGTCATTTCAATTCAAGACCTAAATGTTATTCACTGACACACAAACTAACAATGACATTTTAAAGCTTGCACAGTGCACATGCATCCAGCTCCCCTAGGAAAAGTCAGGCAAACACCTGATGCCTGCTGGGAATTTCGCTGTGGGTGCCAGACAGCTGCTGCCCATCAGTGTTTCCAGGTGTGCTTATTCAGTTGGGAGGTCGCTCCAGCTGCAGACACAATCATAGCAGGGACTCAGGCAGGCTGGAGAGACAGAGGACATGCTCAGATTTTGCTGCTTGGGCTGCCTTGGTTTTGCCCTGATTTAGAGCACCTGGCTTGTTTCAGGATGCAGATGTTTGCTCTGTTGCCCAAGAACCAGCACTTCATTCCCTTTATAATGAGCACTGTGACCTGGGGGAGTTATTAAATCTCTGGTTCAAAAGAGTCTAGTTTTTCTCTCTCTTTGCTTCTCAGCTGACAGTCTAAAGTTCCCAAACAGATTAGTGGAAGGAATATATAGAAATTAAAAACTTAATTTTCAAACTCCTCTGAGTCAAATCTAATTGACAATTTGAATTATAGCCTGTGCTGTTCTTTGTTTCATTTTTCTTTGGGGAAATCCCTGCTTATAGTTTTGCTTTGTCCTTTACTATAATTTTACAAGCCTATATTTAAAAATTATTCTGAAGCAACTTCTAGAGGCTGAAGCAATTTTAGGACTACTGCAGTGCTGGTGTGAGACCATGCAATATTCAAAATTGAAAAGATTATACCTTACTCAGGAGACTAGATACCTTTTTTAAGACCACCAATTTAATTAAAAAACACAGGCTCTATATTAGCAGCAAGCTAACGGATCACCATATGCCAGTCAAACATAATGAAATACATGCAAATGCTAGATGGTGTATTCTTTTGTCTCTGAAATCAGCTATTTCAGTGAACACTTTCTGTGCTGTAGGTGGGGATTTACTTTTTTTTTCTTTATATTTAAAAAATAGTGCCTATCTGAGTACATACCTTTTGAATGATAAGAAAGGTAAGAAATGATCTATTGTCAAGAATGCTTTCTTTACAGCTTAAGTCTTGGAATTCTTGTCTTCCATCATGAATGTCTGCATCATGCATAACATTGACATCACATTGAGGTGTCCTCTTTCCCATAAACACATTTCTGCCTTTGGAGGTTGTTTGCATTGAAGGGGAAAAAAGTCATGAAATTGAAGCCCTGGAGAAAATCACTTATGCTCAAGAAACACATTTCAGCCTTTCTGTCTGAGCAGGTTTGTTTTCAATTCCAACTTCATTCTTCATCACTGTCACCCATCCACTCGGCCATTTGTGTTTGAGGAGTCGGGACAAGAGAACGTTTGCTCTTTGTATTGCTGCCACGGAGAACCTGCAGAGCTGTAATGTAACAGCTCCACTGACTGTCTCTGAGAATCTTAATAAAAGCAAACTAGTTTTAAGTAAGGGTCAACCTCACAACTGATAAATGTGCAAATAGAGCAAAATATATTGGGAAGAAAATCTAGAGTGTGAACCTGATGTGAAGACAACTGCAGAAACAATCTTTCTGATTAAACATCTGATAAGAAAATAGAGTCTTAAGACAAATTCTTCAGGATGTTACCAGTATATGACACTAAATTTATGCCAAAAGGAAGGTGTTCTGAAGTTCTTTTCTTCTACAGAAAATTGTTATGTTACTATTGCAAGGCCTTTGTAAAGTTCTTTTAGTATAATTTTTGGTACATTATCTGAAAATAGTGTCTGTCTAAAGATACTATTTCTATCAGTACAGAATTATCAGAAGTTCCATAATGACCAAAATAATGCAGTGTAAAAGGGTCTCATGAGGAAATTACTTTTTAAATTAATAAATCAGATTTTTTTTCCTTTGTGAATATGACCATGCTTTGCTTAGTTATTACATTTGCTCGTGCTCTCAGCTTACCCTGAAGACATGCCATCATATTCTGAATGCAGTCTGTTCCTTCATATACATTCTGGTAACAGTGATAATCAAAGTATTTCCAAAGACCAAAAGCGGCTTCTGAAAGAAAGGCTTAAATCCTAGACCTGATGAGACTTTGTTTTTCAAAAGTCACTTTTCATACCTATATTTTCTCTAATATTATTATAATTTAAAATAACTCTATTTTGATTAGCATGAAGCTAGAATGTCACATTTATTAAATGTCTTCAATTTCTTCATGTCTGTAATCCCACATATACAGAAATATTATTTCCCAAGTAAAGTGCTATCCCCCCTTTTTAATTTTTTTTTGGTAGCTAAAATTTAGATTCTATTCTTGCTAATTTACATAGAAGAAGAGAAAATACATCCAAGAAAGGGTAGTGATAAAATACATGTTTTTACTATAGTTGAACCACAGGATGTCACTGTTCCTCTTTCACAAGAAACAAACTTCAGCTGTAAAAGTAGACCAGATTCTTCTTAAAATTACAGAAATGCACAAAAATGACATAAAAAGCACAGAAATTAAGTCAGACATTTCTTTTTGTATGTGTGAGTCAATCTAGGCAATGTGTTGCCTATGTAGAATAACAATTTAATATTCAATTCAGTCTCATCATGTACCAAGATTGATATATTTTTGGTACATCCCTCCAGACAGAACTGACACATATCAATATGTCCCATATTGCATAAAGAGTCAGGCAGAGCTGAATAGAGTTCAGGCGAAAGTTAATGTAAGACATTAAAACTTCTTGTAGCCTTCCCTAGTTAGCACTGAATTTCTAAAATTTAGCACCCTTTGCAACCACAAAGCTGGATCTTGACAAACACATGCTGCTTCTAGAGGTTTAATATGATCCCTCCATAAGATCCTTGGTTGCCTTCATATATAGAGTTCCCCATCCTAGATGTCCCAGGAGGAAGGTGGAAATTAGCTCAGTGAGTCTTTAAGATGTCAGTATGCTTCAGGCAGTGTTTTTTGTCTGAGGGCATTGCAGAATAAAGTCCTTTCCACATGGTCATCCTGACGCCTTTCTTCACACACTTTCATGTGTCTGTCTAAAGATACTATTTCTATCAGTAGAGGATCATCAGAAGTCCCGTAATGACCAAAATAATGTAGTGTAAAAGGGTCTCACAAGGAAATTACCTTTTAAATCAATATATCAGGTCTATTTTATCCAAGTCTTTTCTCATTGCAGTACATGGGGCATCTCCCTCATTCACTTCAAATCTACTCCAAGAATACCTTGTTCAAAACACCAGTAATATTGATCTGCCAGTTCACACAAGCCCAAATCCAGTTTTTCAAATGACCATTGGCTATTAATTCCACTTTCTGACTTCTTGCCTTTTCTTAGGCAGCTACCTTGCTCTTTCTGAATGATTTCTCTATCCTGAGCACACTGCACACATGATGAAGAAATTGGATTAGTGGCAGAGGTTTTAAGAAATATTGTGTGTGGAAGATGACTGCTCCTTGTTTTTTGTGGAATGGCTTGTGTGAAATGGAGGCATTCTGGCATATTTTACCCACCTTTCTGGTTTCTATAGTCTTCTTCTCACAGCTTTGGTAAAATGGACTCTTCTATTTTCATTCTTTTTGTGGGATGACATGTAAAATATATGGAAAATGTGTAGGAAGACTTTTCACAATCACCAATTTCATCCCTGCAGCCCACTGAGATCTTGAACTGAATCACACCCCATCTTCTACATGTCTGAAATAATTTCCATACTGTTCTTTAAAATGGCAGCCAGGAGTCAGTGAGAGGCGGGTGCAGAGACATGAAACAGAAGAGAGTGCAGTACCTGCAGAAATCTTTTTTCTGAAATCAATGACTAGATCATCTGGCATCTCTGTCTGAAATCTAGATTTTCCTATCACTCGGGAACTCCTAAAAATAATGATGCTTTTAGTGTTTTTTATAAACAATGAGGGTACTTTGCATGAATCTGTCTTTGTAGATACTCTTCCAAAAAAATAGAGGAGGTAGCAGTTTGGGGTGAGGGATTGTGTGGTGGTTAGCAAGACATATGGTGTGCAGCATAAGGACTTTACTGGATACAACTCAAGGCAGTAGCACAATTCCCACCCACATCACCAGATCCAAACCTGGCCCATAAACACTTTCTTTATTTGACAAGCCATAGTATAAATGACTTTCTGTTTTATAAACGGACTCTCTAATTCCCCCTAAATAAGGGTTATTATGAATGCCACTGAGCTCTCCCATGCCAATGACATCTCATTGCCATAGGAGCTAATACACTTGAAATGTGGGGAAAATGTATGAAGATTAAGAAGGGTTTGTAGGACCTAAGCTTAATATATGGTGACAAGGATTTCCCAGAAATATTTCAATATTTTGGGGAATATTTAGGTAAATAGCACAGAGGTAACCATAGGCTGAATAGCAGGGTTACAGTATTTAATCTGTTGATGCCAGTTGGCTGGACGACACATTTGTCCCTTGAGCTTCCTGCTTCCACAAACAGGACGAGGAAAATTGCCTCCAAACACTAAATCTGTGCTCCCTTGGGTCAGCCCATTCTACTTTTGCAGAGTAACTGGGTGTGTGACAGAAGTGTGGCAGATGCATCTTTAGTAGCTTCAGGAGGGCTAAAATATAAGTAGCAGCGCGGAAGATATGGAAGCACAGATATCAGCACAGGCTACCAGCTAAATCCTCCTCTTGTGTGACAAAGTTCAACTCAGGGTCTTCACTGCAGTGTTCCTGGGGCTGCTGAAACACCCTGTGGTGAAGTAATAAGTTGTTCTGTGACAGCACTTTCATTGGAGCTTTTCTCCATATACACTGCCGGCAGAATATGCAAACAAACACACCAACAGTCCTAATTCACAACAGACACAGTTATGGCAGCAATATTTTTTGCCTTTTCCAGACCATTTGTCAAATTCTACTTTACTTCGAAAGAAAGCAGAATTTTCTCCAGAAGAAAAGATAAAGAACATCCCATTAGGTTGAAGATGAAACACCGTAGGGAGAGTGAGGGGGTTACAAAACTCTCCAGTGTCTTTTTTTCAGCTGTATTGATTTTTTTTCCTAATTTCTATTTCATTTTAAATGAATAAAAATAATTTGTAGGCCTTAGGACCCTCAGGGGTACTGAAGCCTGCAGCAAATTTAAGCATACTTACCACTTCAAAGTCAACTTTCTTATAGCAGACTAGTTAGCATTGCTTATAGCAGACTAGTTAGCATTGCAGGGGGAAAAATTCCAGGGTATTTCTCACTGGAGATGAGCATGGAGGAAAAGTGCTTGACTTCCAGCAGAAGTAAGGTGTTTTTGAAATGTTACCTTTTATATATATATATTTTTTTTTTTTTTTTATTTTTTATTTTTTAAAATATATGAGATCTTAGTCAGTCAGAGAGTATCCAAAGCACGTACTTAGAGTGCTTTCAATGTTGTTGAGGAAGCAAATAAAGAGCTTGGATGGAAAATCCTAAATTTGACTCATAGTCTAGCCAAGGGTGAAGACTGAAAAGAAACAGATTTCATGGGGTTTTACTGGCAGAAACTGGAGGGCCAAACCCTGTTTTTTGGAGCTGGAGCATTGGTACCAACCCATGGAAGCCATAGGTCCCTGACTGCTGCCTCCTTGGGGAGTTCTGCCAGAACTTCAGGGACAGAAATTTGTTTGGTGCTGATGGCATCTTGGCAATTCCCAGTGTCAGGCACTAAGTATCCTCAATATCTCAGGCACCTCCAAGATAAAGCAGCAAGTGAGGGGAGTAGACATAGCTGCCAAGTCCCCTCTTGACTCTACCTATAACTGAAATTTTCATAAATCATTTTTCCCATCTCCTTTTTCTCCAGTATCAAGAGTAT
Organism: Euphonia xanthogaster; assembly: GCA_034509185.1. Taxonomy (NCBI): domain Eukaryota; kingdom Metazoa; phylum Chordata; class Aves; order Passeriformes; family Fringillidae; genus Euphonia; species Euphonia xanthogaster. Next base: position 127,094,235 of record JAYDZK010000113.1, read on the forward strand.
GTTGGATCAGTAACTAATGGAAAGAAAGAGAGGAGCGAAAGAAAGAGAGAAGGAAGGAAAGAAGGAAAGAAGGAAAGAAAGAAAGAAAGAAAAGAAAGAAAGAAAGACCCTGTTTCCTGTTTAATTCTTTCTAATCACCTGAAAGGTGGCATTTCTATTGTGCTGAATGAGGTCAGTTCTCAACTGGGTACAAATAGTAAAAAAACAAAATGAACACCTTGGTTCACTTCAAAACCCATGATGAAGCCACATCAAAAGTTTTGCATATTTCTCTCCCCTCAGAAGTACACAGGCTACATTTTTTAAGACCAGAACTTCACAGGCTTCATGAAATAAACAGGGTGTAAAAGAGAAGGGAATTGTATCATTGGCTGGATACTAATGTCCTTCTTGCTTAAGCTAGCAGGTCTCATTATGGTTTTGCACCTTTCAGCTTACTCTGACCAAAGTACAGCACTCAGTGATATTGTGCTCATTTATTTTGTGGGCTACATCTCTTTAGGCTTGTAAAACAAGGACTGGATAATGCTTATTCTTAGATTTACTACATTTCATTTTCCAATACAAATGTACAAGAAAATACATCTAAATATTTCAGACTTCTTTGCCATAAAACTAAAATAAAATCAATCTAACCCACAACTAATTTCAACCATCAGCAGAACATATTTTTCAGTCACCCTTTCAAGGCCTTTCCTGCAACAATCCCCAAGTCTTTAAAGGCAAGCACTGTACTGGGAAGATCATTAATACATTTTTTTTTTGACCAAGTGGAGGAAGCAAGTTCAAAGAAGGAGGCTTCCCACAGAGAACAAACTATCCTGTGAACACCTGAGCTACTGGAGTCAGAGTTTCTACTAAGCTGTGTCTTATGATTGATTGGTATCTAAGAAAGTGCTATTTTGATTGACATTTTGGGGGAAATTTTTTCTTGCTTGTTGGGTTTTTTCCCCCTTCCCCACGCTCCCCCCCCTCCCCCCCGCCCCCCACCAGTCCCAT
>JAYDZK010000113.1:127095333-127116408 GCA_034509185.1 Euphonia xanthogaster
CCCCCTCCCCCCCGCCCCCCACCAGTCCCATCTCCCCCCCATAATGATAGAACCATGAAGTCTCTGTCCAGAATAGATTCTTCGGTTGTTTTCACATGACTGTCTCATAGAGGCTCTCTCCTTAATTTCTCATATTTTTTAAAGATGGTAATTACCTTTGTATCCCTGCATCTGTGTCAAATTTGATTGAAACAATCCAGAAGGATCAAACCCTTTGTGTCTGTGTGAGAAGCTGGATTTGCAAAACACCTGGAGACTCTATTTTTAGGAAACTAGATTCTTTAATAATCTCCCTTTCTAATGATAAGAGATGACCATTCTTTGCTGACGGTGGCTAAGGCAGTATCCCACAGGTGTGGGATCCCTCCTCTACACAAGCATGGTATGAACATGACATAGCTTGATGAGCTATCCAGATACAAAATGAGAGAGGTGACTTGCAAGTAGGATCATTTTACACAGGAAGCCAGATTTGCTGTCACTCACATTACTCTTTGCCTAGTTGTGGCACCAAAGCTGACTTCAAAGGTACCTCTGTCAGCAATTCCATCACCCGTGATTCCCTGGACTAAATAGTTTCCTTTCCCATGGGGCAAACTGCTAAGTGACTCAGACTGTACAAGATCCTTCCTTGTCACCTACATGTTGCCTTTGCTCCTCACTCATCTCAAGACCATCTTTGTAAAAAAAACCTACTGAGTTTCCAAACAATCAAGCAGAAGTCTTCTCTTCCCAGCCTCCCCTGCCCAAATATCTGTTTTAGAAATCTTAGAACAAGGTTGGCCTAGAGATATCTGGCTTCCCTCATGGTGCAGCACCACCTCATGACTGATGGCTAGACTTTGACAACCCTGTGGAAGATCCAGCAGTTTATTCCTTTTTGTGGGAAACAGAAAAAAAAAAAAGATAAAGTGGAAAATGAGAAGGAAGTCGTAAACTCGAGGAGGATGACCTCAGGGCTGAGCATTGCAATTCTCTGCTTTTTAAACCACATCCAGCCCAGAGTGACTTGTTTTGAAGCACTTAAAAATGCAACTGAGTGGAAATTCCTGAACAAAACATGTTATAACGAACGTGGGAGTTTCACTGAAGTGAGAGGCATGTTGCACACTTTTTTGTCCACTGACTAATGCCACAGTCTAAGGGACAGGCATCACACCAAACAGAGGAGAGCAAGAAAACAGTGGCAACCCCCATTCACTCCAGCTGTGCTCTCTTGGCTCTGTACTGAACGTGGTGATCATAGTCTGGCAGAGCTGTTGTAGAAAATGAGGTCTGGAACACTTTAAAACATTTTGGAGTGAATTCTGTTTATTAAACACCACTGAGACCTTTTATATCAATTTTCAATCCTTTCAATAACTTGTTTTCCAACAGCACTAAATCATCCACCTCTTCTTCAGATCCTAATTAGGCCATCAATTAGGTAAATCACATCTGCTTGTCCTTTTTACCACAGTTCCCTGTGTACAGCAGCTCTGGATATTTTAGAGTATACATCCATGTTGGCAAGGCAAGATTGGCACTGCTCCCAATGCTGTTGCCACCCTCCCTCTGTTTTTGCAAGGGTGCACACAGATGCGGCAGGGTTGAGGATCACTTCTGCTGCAAATGAGTTGGGTCTGAACAAGGGAGTTACTCTTGGCTGAAAACCCGCTAGTATACAGAAGTATAAACAAAATCAGCAATAAACGTGATCAGTTTGCATGACTCTGCACTCAGACTAATGATGAAATAGTTGCCTGGGCTTAAGCAGCTGCCAACTGCTGTCACTGCATATTCCACGTTGTGTACAACTTTTCTGTGGCATGGAGAAGGAGGAACCGTTTCAAAGAGGATGCAGGTGTTGACTCACACCTGGCATGTTAGGATGTACCTCCTTCACTCTGCAGGGCCACCATGCTGCTGGCAGATGGAGTGCCAGGAGCCAAACAGCTCCCCGTGGCTTCTCGGTCACACGTACTGTGTGCAGGGGTCCAGGGACATCCCTGCAGGGCAGGGTCTCTGTCCTGCCTCCAGCCCTACTGCACTTCTCTCCTGCCATTTCTGTAGGCACCAGCTGTTTATCTCCCTTGTTTGCAATGGGGCTGAGCCCACCCAGGGCTCTCCATCACTTTGTTAGTCCTGACCAGGGTCACATTGTGAGTCTTAAGTTCTTGTTGGTGTAGGTGGTATCAAGAAGCCCTGAATCCTCCTATGCTGAATCTCTCACTCATCAGATGGCTTTCACTTCAGTACCTCACAACTTCAGGTTTTTTGCCTTACTGGACACAACTGAAGAAAGAACATTCAAGTGGGTGAAGATTGCAAAATCTGTCATTGAGATTATAGGTCCTGACTCTTCTCATCTGAGCTCCTCACTGTCATTGCTAATAAGGAAATATAAGTAGGGAGTGGATGTAAAAAACTACTATTTAAAACTCTCCTCTCAGAAAGAAATGTACTTATTACACTTCCTACACTTGAAAACTACTCACTGACATAAAAGGCAGTGTGTAATTGGTCCTTCACATTTAATTTGCATGTGGAACATAATAATAGCACGCATATTACCAAAGAAAGCAGATTTTACAAGGACTCCTTTAACAACTTAAAATTGTTGGATGAGACATGTTAAAATTATACTAGGCCTTTCAAAATAAAAAAAAAGTTTCCATTTTTAGCCTTCAAAAGTTAAAAACTGCTCTTTTAAGATTGCATCTAAGACTATTTTGTTGCACTGTGTGTGCACTTTGAAGATGTTTCAGGTGCTCTGGTGTCATGATACTGCAGGAAGGAGGGTGCCATTACCTGAAAAACCCTTGCTAAAAATTTTGGGAATCTGATTGAATGTGTTTCAGCAAAGAAATTATTTCATGCCGGTTCAATGAAATGCAAGTTTAGACAGCTGGATGTATGGCCCAGGATTCCTCTGTGATGCTAAGCAAGCCATATAAAACCTTATTTTCCTCTGAGGATCACTAACCTCTTTGCTCCTTGCTTTCTGGTCTCCAATTGCAAGTTTGTTAAGGCCAAGCTAACAGAGATGCAAAGTGCTCACAAAGGAAGAACTGGTGGATTGGAGCCATGAGAGAATGGTTATGAGCTAAAAATTGCAGTATCATCTGAAATATCATGATCTCATCATCTCCAGTGTTCATCCAAAGGAAGGAGCTTGCACTTACCTGTGACTCAGTTTCTCAGAGGTTAAATTGTAGGGGTGTCAGGAATGCCATATAACTGGCATTTTTAGTGCCTGTGGAAGAACCAGAAAGAAGAGCTCTGTGAGAACTGAAGATGTGATCAGTATCTAATTTAAATGATGTCTGCTAAAGTTTTTGTGGGAGTGCCTGGCTGTGTGCTGAATGGGGAACACTGAAAAAGGTACTGAGTGAAAACAATGAATGGGATGTTTTTTAGGATGAAAACAATGTGGCTGCTTCATTAGAGTGCTAAACTTGTGCAGTGAGTGTGCAGAGGGGCATGCCACACCTTCATAGGCAAAATAGACATCCTTGGTGTTTCCCTGGGCTAGATCTACACCCCAAATTCACCTGGCTTTATTAAGTTAGGGAATATCTAAGGCATTACTAAATCAATCTTTTTGATGTAAAAGAATGTCACATATATTACAAAGGCCAATCACATCCCTCCACAATCTTCTGGAAAGCAGCAGGTGGTACTGCAATGAGGGATTAAGCTCTACTGGAAACTGCAGTACACTAATGGTTCCAAGGCTCATGGCAGCATAATTTTGACAATTAATCAATCTCTCATTTTCTTCCATGTTTTCTGCCCTACTGATTATCACTGTTCAGTCTTCCCATTCCTCTTTGAGATGGCATGGATCACAAGAGCAAATATCACATGGGCATCAAAAGGGGTTCTCCTTCCTCTCCTCTCAGCAAAAGAAATTCATTCCCAGGAATCCTTACCTGTCTCTGAGAGGGCATGAGGGCTCTGGGAGCATCCCCCTCTGGGGATCTGGCTGTCAGCCCAGGGCTGGCTTAGAGACAGGGCAGCCTTGGCTGATCCATTCCTTTGGAGGCAGGGGAACATGGTCCTAGAATGCCTAAGCTCCTGTCCCAGCCTCGGCCACCACTTGCCCCAGGGAGGTGGCTGATGCCCAGGGCTGGGTCTGCCCAGGCTGCCCCCTGTCCTGCCCTGTCCCTGGGTGGGGCAAGGGGGCATGACAGGCTGTGAGGGAGCCCCCAGCCCACGCAGTGTATTTACAGGGGGAGAGAAAAATTTCATCAGAAATAGCTTGCTCATTATTCCTTTTGATTTTTTTTAAATAAATTTTCATTTTTTTAAAAATGAATTTCCAAGAAAACGTTCTGACAAGTTTATACCAATACATGTAATGTACAATTTGGAGTTAAATGTGACTGAGAAAATAATTTTTGAACCCATATACAAAACCAATGCACAAAAGTTGACCCTTTCTTCTAAAATTAAGTCTTTTTTCCACTCTGCTGTCCTGACCACAGCTCTGTCTGGGTCAACTCTGGTTTGAAAGGCTGGACACCATGAGACCATTTATTCTTCCAGTGAGGACAGCATTCTCTAGCTCAGTGGATTGCCACAGAGGTTCATTGCAGCAAGAATCAGTTGAGCCACAGACCCCCCAAGTTAAGGCGTTAGGCTGGATCACTCCAGCCTTTTCCTGGAGGGGAATGCAGAGGTCTCCTTTCTCCAGATCAGATCTTCCCTGTGCCATTTCATGCAGTATTTTTAAAGAGGCACAACTACTTTTGAAAGTTTCCACCTTTTTCCCACCAGCTTCTCGTCTGCGCCTGCTTGCCCTCACTTGTGCTGATTTAATGGGTTGTGAGAGAGCAATGCCAAACAGTCAGGAGAAGGATTCAGGACACAGACACTCATGAGTTCCTTAAAAAATTTAGCACATTTTTTAAACTCAGATTCTTCCTGTGGATCCCAAGATGGGAGAGCTGGCTTCAGCATAATCAGGATCGCAGGCACAGAGATGTTATTGTCTGTATTGCCATGAAGTAGATTCTGCCATCCTCAAATGTTAATTGTCTTCTGTGGTTGTGTATGTGACAAGCTATTCCAATCTATTTTTAACACTTCATCTAGAGTTAAAAAACTCTACATTAATAATGGGAAAGGTCAGGGCTATATAGAACATTCAGAGAAGTACTACAGAGAAGTACTACCTGTCCTTTCTTTTGGAACACTCCTCCTTTACTAATAGTTATATGCCCAAGTCTTTTTCCTCCCTTGTCTCTGTATTTGCTGTGCTTTCCAAATGCTTGAAGTTACGAGTTGCACAAAACCAAAATGTTTCTCCAGCCCAGCTGCTTGAATTCTCCAGAGGTTTTTTTCCTGGCCTTTCTCAGCTGCAGGAGGGGAGACTGCCTCTTCTTTAAATTCCCAGATGAGTCATGATAAAAATAGTGTGGCATTTATATTCATACTAATGCACCTGCAGTATCATCTGTCTCCCAGCTATGAGGCTGCAAATTTCTGCACTTATCAGTGCATAAGTTGAAATGCTTATAAGTCTCTGCCAGCATACAACATGTCTGCAATTCTGCAAGCTCAGCAGAAACTCTGCAGAGAGACAGAAGAAAGTGTATGTCCTGAACAGTCCTGGCTGGTGGGAAATTCATACAACATGATACAAGTTACTCAGATTCACATGATTAGATTTAGATATAAATCATGTGATTTAAAAATTTTAGGCCAGTCTCCAACATATTTTTATGCTCATACAATGTTAGTTCCTCAGTAATATGTTAGTCTCAGTTACTCTTTTTTTGAGTTCACCTACTTTGTTCTAGATCACATTTGTCAGTGCTAGTTCTAGTTTAATCTCCAATAAAAGTATTTAATCATAATTTCATAACATGTTGAATTGTCAATCTACTGTGCCACATTAAGACATCAGCCTTGAATATGCTTACTTGAAACTAATAAATATATAATTGCTGGATTTTGTATTTGATTTGATTCTGTCTAGTCAATGACACCCCCTCAACATTGTTCTTGTTCTTCTCCCATCCCCCCAGGCTCAGCCTGCTGCTCATGGTTCTGTTTGATTCTGACAGCTCTGTGCAGGTCTGTCCCTGGGCCCATAAGCAAACTGTGTGGCTTTCAGTTCCAATACACAACCTTTGCTTCCGCTGCTGCTTCTTGCTAACTTAAAAGGTCTGCTGATTCTGGGACATATTCTGAGGACATTTTCAAAACCATTGTAAGTTACTTCTGAGCCTCAACCTAGAAATGAAAAAGAGTTTGACAGTTTTGAAAATTCATTTCCTCCTTTATCTTCTGTGTAACCTTATTGCTTGCTTCACATTCAGTCATTGAATCTTGATGCACGCAGCAGAAATGCTTGGGTAGACATGCAGCTGGTGGATTCAGTAAGTGTAGATCCTGCTTGCAAAAACAAAGACTCAAGGAGGGAAAAAAACCCGACCAAAAGCACCTTTGGGGGCACTTTAAATGTATGTCACGATCTCACAATCTCCTCCAAGTTAACAAATTGTATTTTAGAACTGTGTTTGGTAATTATTGCATTCATACCTCAGAAGCAAGACCCAGGCATTATGGTTGGTTGGAATTCATCTGAATAAATAGCAGTTTGCCACATTCTTAACAAAAACATTATTCATTAGAACTATTACGTATTAGCAGCCCCGAATAACATTTGGCAATTGCTTTGGGTCTGTGTTTCTAAAAGGTCCATAGACGCATACAAATTGCTCAGTGCGCTAATATAAAACAGGAGCAATAATGAAATAGTAGAGTGAGTATTAAGCTCCAGGACTGCAGTTTTATTCTGCAAAATGTTCCTCTTGCAATTTGTAAACATCTTGGAAACTCGGGTGTTTTTAAGCTATTTAATGATTGTTAGTCGTAAGTCTTGACTTGTATTTGCTGCCCGTCCCTCTGCAAAAGGCATTAGTGGCAAGCTGAGTTGGTCAGATGATTTTCAGGCACTGCAACAATAAGCCCTAGGTACTTCAGAGGTTTTAGAACACAGATTCCTGCAGGTGGCTATTGAAAAAAACCCCTGAAGAAAGTGGTCAAATGGGTGCTATGGTTAGTAGTGCTGACTGGTAGGGTGGAAGGAAGTGCATAAGTACAATGGCAGACTTGTCAGGTTCTGTAAAAGAAATAATAACTTTTCAAATCCTATGTGACCTCTCTGCTCCATACATGGCTCTAGATTGTAGCAAAAGAAGGCACTTCTAATGAGCCAGTAAATGACTACTCTTTCAAGAAGCTTACATTATATCCCACTCATAAGAGGTGTAGCCAGGAAGAAGAGAAATTTTTCCTTATTCTACACATACTCTCACAGAAAAGGAAAGGAGGCTCCAACAAAAGAATTTCTGAGATGTCAGTATAGTATCTGGACACTTCTGGTCCTTTAGAGAATTTAATTATGAACACTGCTGTGAGATGATTCTAGTTCCCAAAGAACAGAAAAAGCTTGACACACTTCCTTAAAAATATTGGAAGTGCTTACATTCTATATCAGACTAAACTGCTTGCTGAAGATCTTTCAGAAAGCCTCTGAATGAAGAAGAAACTGAATTTTGTTCCCTCAAGTTCTGTGGTTTATGACTCCAATTCAACCACTGAAATCTGTACATAATTTATTGACCAAATAAAGGATCCTTCCTTTATTGAAATCCAAATGGTTTCCAAAGCATCTGCTTCCAGTTCTGTCAGCAATCTGGAGAATACATTGCAGATACCTTAAGGCAGAAGAAGTAAAACTCAAGAGCCATGGATCTATATACGTTAGCCATCACAGTGACAATGTATGGGAAATTAATCTCCAATGTCACCAACTTGAAAAGTTGGAAGGAATGACATATTTTCTATAAGGTGAGAGGACTAGAGTGCTCCTTCTTGTGCTACCTATTAAAAAATGTTTTAAAGAAAGGCAAGACAACAGCTTGCCTTAAACTGATTTCTAATACAAAGGTATGAGATATATGAGTGAAGAGAAGGACTAAAGGAGGGAACGGGGAAGAAAAGCATATCAGCATCCAGTTGCTTCTTGTATTTCTGGGTGATAATGGTCTGAGGGTATGGACTTGGGGAAGAGTGTTTGGGAGAAAAAAAATGCTAAGAAAAGAACCTGAACAGAAAGTGCTTTTCCTCTGGTGTTTGCGTCAGCCTTGCTAATACCTACCTGTTAGGTTGCTTGCAGGGCAACCAGGATTCCCTTGTTCTTAAAAGCAATGTGACACTAGGGCTCTACCTCAGATCAGTTCAGAAGCAGTCAGGCACATGAAAGATTATATTAATGACAAATACTTCCTCCTTAGCATTGGAAGTTTTTTGCTCTTACCATCAGGAGGAAAACATTGTAAATGAAATGTTTATTTCTGTAATTCCTTTATGCGACTCTCTTCTTTGTTTACCATCAGTATTTTTGGAACAGAATCCAGAAATTCACATTTCATAATCAACACCTAATTTCTGTTAGGTTTAAGAAGGTTTTTTATAAGGTTGTGGTAACAGAAAACACTTAGCCTTAGCATTAGTTCCATAGCAGCATAGTAATCATGAAAGGGATGTGAGTGGGATAGAGAATTCTAATTTATTGCCTTTGGGCATCTACTCTGAACTGAAATTAGCACATTCTTATTAAGGTTTCCAGTGATTAAGTATTTAATTACTGGGCACAATATCACCTTTCTATATTTTAGAAATGGGTGTTGTCTGGTTTTGGCTGGGATAGAGTTAATTTTCTTCACAGTAGCTGGTATAGTGCTGTATTTTGGATTTAGGATGAGAACTTGTGTTCTGTGTTCCTGTTCCAGGTTTCCTGTTCAGTTTTCACAGAAAACCAGTGGCTTCACCTGTACTCTTCCACTAGCATAATTCAGTTCTAATTCACTCAGTATCATTCACTCTTTTATAGCCAGGCCACGGAATTAGCAAAACAAATTTTAAATACAGCCATGAACAGAATAATGTTTTTGCTTCTTGAAAATGGGAGGAAAAGAGGAAAACTGCTATATTAGATGAGACTGCCCTTCACCTTGAGATGCTCTTTGGGCACACAAAGCAAGTAGGTGACACACAGAGCTCAGGTCTCATCCCCTGTAGTCCTGGGTAAGCAGGCTGGGAAAAGCATAGTTCAGAGCTGCCTCCAACAACAGCTGGCAAAGTCATTGCTTATCATTTCTTACAGGGCGCTAAAAGGCTGCTCTGAGCCTCTGTGTCACTCGTTCAGTAGCAACAGAAAATGGGACCTCTCACTTCCTCTCCTACGTGGGTGTAAAAGCATTGTTGGAAAGGAAAGACCTTGGGTTAAAAGGGAAGTAAAAAAATGGCTAAAGGGGCATGTAGTTTTTCTGTCAGGTAAAGTTTGATAATTACTGCTCTGGGATTGCTTTTTGTATAGGGAATTAAAACAAGTAACCCAAACCCCATGGAGAAACAATTTTTATACTAATAGGTATGGTTTCTTTATTATATAACATTGACTGATTTTGGAATTCTTTTAAGTGAAGTGTGACCATTTAGAAAATGCTGAGAAATTTGAGGTTCCACTTAAAGAGTGCTAGTTACATGCATCCATATACAGTAAAGTGTCTGTTAGGCATTACACACAGCATATATAACAGATCACCACTGAAGGACTGACAACCATGTAGAGACTGTGAACAAACCCACCAAGAGTACTTCTCTCACTGAACCTGGAAGCTGAACAAAGAGTGTTGTGCTGCATGCTAATGCTCGAAAGGACTGGGTTATAAAAACTGTATTTGCTGAGTTTCAGGTTAACATGGGGCACCTAAAGAAAAGAATGATCACAGGCTTTCCTGTCTTTTAGCTGTAGGTAAGAGGGCAGCGAAGAGAGGGAACTATTCATGCTTTTAGCTTGAGTATCATTGAATTTAATGAAAGATGAGTGCTAAAACCACATGTAGCACTTTGAAGATACAGGGGTCACTTTATCTTCTATTCTGTTGAAATGACTGATAAACCAGCCAGGAACTATATATAGTCTTTGAAACAGGTAAATATGTCAGCAATACAGTAACACTGTATATTTGGCCAAATAAATAAAAATATTAGGGAAAATTAATTATGCAAAAATAGAGCAAGTTGTAACTGACTACATGACAGCCGAATTGAGCTACTATGGGACAATTTTGAAGATATCTTTGTCAATATATAAGATTACCATAAATTTAACAAGATTCAGAGCTGGCCTTTAATTCTCTCTATTTAACGTGCTTGTTTAAAAATATTAGGAAGACTCTATCTGAAGTACCCTTGGTATTCATTCTGGACATGAACCAGCAGCATGTGCTCACAGCCCAGAAAAGCCAGCTTTATCCTGGGCTTCATCGAAAGCAGCATGGCCAGCAGGTCAAGGGGGTGATTCTACCCCTCTGCTCTGCTTTCATGGCACTCCACCTGGAATGCTGCACCCAGCTCTGGAGTCCTCAGTAGAAGACATAGACCTATTGAAGCAATCTAAAGGGGAGCAATGATCAAAGGGATTGAATACCTCTCCTATGAGGACAGGCTGAGAGAGGTAGGGGTTGTTCAGCCTGAGGAAGAGGAGGCTCCAGCCTTTCAGTACAAATATATGTCTTATAATAAAGGTGGGAACAAGACTTTTCAGTAGAGCCTGTTGAGATGGACAAAGGGTAATAGTTTAAAACTAAAAGAGGGTAGACTCAGAGTAGATATGAGGAAGATGAGAGCGATTCATCTTTTGTGATGAGTGATGAAACACTGTAATAGGTTGCCCAAAGAGGTGATAGATACACCATCTCTGGACACATTCAAGGTCAGGCTGTCGGCCGCTCTGGGCAACCCGACCTAGTTGAAAATGTCCAGGTCCCTGCCAACCCAAACTCTTCTGTGATTCGACTCACAGCACACAAGCAATTACAAAGCTGCAGCAGGGAAGAATTCAGTCCTTGGCAACAACATAAAAGTGCTGAGCAACAAATAATAGCAGAACAAACTGTTCTCCCAACAATTGGAGCTTCCTAGTAATCAAAGACTACCCTTACTTTCTTACCTTCCATCTTCAACACTTCAGACGGCTGTTTAACCAGCTTGGCTTTGCCTGGAAGCATTCCCAGAGGCCAAGAGACTCAAGATACTCAGTACCTGCCTGTGTAAACAAGGACAGTGTCAGCTGCTTTATTTGGGCTGCTTTTTGCCTGGAGGAAGAACCTAAGGCAGGAAAACTGAGTGAATAGATTCTAAATACAGATTTGTTTCAAAAATAATCTTCAGACCACACTGGTAAAGTGAATGAGGAATGGAAAGGTTGTTGAACACTTTTAGCTGATAGAAATTTTTTTGTCATTTTCTGCAATGAACATTGCAGTACTTACTTTTTTCACCTAGAACAGCCTCCTAGACTTCAACTCCTGGTTTGTTGGCACATTTCACTATTCTTCACACAAAATCAGAGATTTTTATGGCCATCGCTCCCTAAGGCTTTCTTAGAACTTGCCTCTCCAGATGAGTTCTTCAGCAAAAGTGGAAATATCACTGCAGCCATGACAGCTCAGGGGGAGATTTCTAGGGAGCAATTTTTATTTAGAAAAACTGGTAGAGCTGGAAAAATAGGGGATTTTTGGTGCACCACAGTTGTTGTGCTCTGAAGAAAATACACTTGGCAATTTGTGTGTATTGAGCTTGACAATTTTTACACAATGCTTCTTTGAGTCTTGTCATTGAATAGTACCCTGGTTATGCAAAAGTAGCCATCAGTGTCTTAGTCCTCCAGTAGTGTTCATATGAGACTGTTCTTTACCATAAGAAAGGTGGTGAGGGATTCACATTTATTGTGCCTGAGTGACTTGAATGACATTTTCTCAGTTTAGAAGCATCTCCACTTGCAGACTCAGCTTGGGATCTGAAAGTCAAGCTGTGCATTTTCTGGCTCATACAGCTTTGCCATTAAAGCTTCATTACATCAAATTCTACTCACAATTAAACCTTTGCAGATAAATTTTCCTGAGTTTGCAAAGAAATAGTTGAGGAGGCAGCATTTTGGTCCTGGAAATGAAAAACATTTAACAACTCTTTGGGTGACACATGAGCCAGAATGAAAACCAGCTTTTTTCTCATACCTTTGTCAACACTAAGAAGTGAAAGAAAAAAAATGTAAAAATCTGTTTTAGTACTAAATGCATTGGATAAATACACAGACAGGGAATAGATAATTGAGTGAAAAGATGCAACTTTTTGACAGTCACTTTTCAGAATAAAGACACATTTTAAGAAAGACACAGGTGTGTTGGAATAAAGAATTTTCTTTTATATATGAAGGTGAGTCAAACTGTCTGGGGACTTCATTTGCTTAACTGACAGGCAGAAAATAGGATTCTGACTAGTACTGCAGCTCCTCTAGCTTCATATGGGAGTTGAAATTGAAAATAATAATGAACTGTAATGTTAATCACTCCTTTATTAGAGCAGGGACTGAGGATCAAGGGGCCTTAGTTCTTTCTTTGAGTCTTTCATTGAAGTCTTAGCTGATGTGAAAAATAGTAACTGAAATATCAGTTTGATGGTACCAGTCACAAAAGGGTACTACTTGGTCCTGTCCCACAGTGTTGGGGCCAGGCTAACAGCCCAGCACAGCCAGCAAAACAGGCACATATGCCCATACACAAACAGGACACCTCTTTACATTATTTCTCACATAAGCACATTGCCAAGACTTAAGGCTACCTACAGAAAGAGCAAAACACCATTTCAAAGCACCTGGTATCTGAGAAAAATGTTCAGTGCTCCATGCCAGTCCCAATATTTTTTTCATATGGCAGCATCTCTGTTTCCACAATAAATTTTTTCCAGATCTAGTAGGATATCCAGGACAAACTGCTACAGGGCCTACTGTGCCCACTACGCAGGACACATCTCCCACATTATGAAGAATGTTTAACCTTGTTAAAAATGGAAGGACTTTGTTGTCCTGGGATCCCATATCACCAGGGACAGTGGTGAGCACTACCTGACTGAGGGAAAATTTCTTTTTTCATCACTGTTGTTCCCTGAAGCTGCAGCAGCAGATGCTGCATATTGTGATTGCTTTCAGAACAAAGCTTTCAGCCAGGCTTGAGTCCTAGCATTATTCATCCCTCTCAAAACTCTTCCTGAGCACTGAGCTAAGTTGGATGTCCTGTGCCTCTGCACAAGTAGCAGTCAGTCTGTCCGGTGTGGCTGCTGTGAAGCTCAGTGTGGAGGTGTTACCCACTGCAAATGGCTCATGTATTTTTTCAGACCTGTGCAATGGTTAGGCTGATCCATGATTTTTTGTGCACTCAGCACTTACAAGCAATCCTTTTACTCATTCATGCCTACAAACTGGATGCTAAAATGCTTTCCAGGAATGATCTGAACTGAAGCATCAGAAAATGCTTATGTTTTGATCCTGTTTCAACTCTTGCTATCACGTCAACCACCTGCCTTCCTTGAGTCTCTATTGACTCAGCTGGACTCTTTTTGTTTTAGTAAACTTGAGGATTTCAATGAAAACCAGATGTGCTGTCTGATCCAAATTTTCTTGAGTAAATAAATGTTCACTCTGTTCCGTCCACTTAGTTATAATACACCAAACCATCTCTAATGGAAATGCTTTCACAGGCCATTTAGTAAAAATAAGGTCCCACTTCTAGAGAGACACTGATCCTCTGTGCTAATGCAGGAAATGGTGGCAAGAATCACTCTACCCTGGTCAGTGTTCTTGTGTGCTGTAGTGAGGTCTTCTTAGAGAAGAAAAGAGCTTAGCAGAGATCATGAAAACCAGGGAAAAGCCTTAAGTTGACTCTGCAGTGTAATGCAGTGTAAACATGAGGAATGTGGGAGAAGATTGTGCATGGAGATGTCGGGAAGAGAACACGTAGCAGTGTGGATCAATCATCCCCCATAGAACAGCGGGGCCACATCAGCAAACAATAACAATAGGAATATTTGAGACAAAATGTGCTGAAGAGCAGCATTTTCCTGCTTTCTCAGTAGTCCACCTTTTCCCCCACTCTCAGGCAGGGAAGCCAGATGTCCCTGAAAAACAGTTCATTAAATTGATGTAACAGAAGACAATTAATTCTCAGTGGCAACATTTGGTACTGCCGTCGGTTGTGTTCACGTCACAGACACCCTGCCCCATGGGGGGATTGCTGAGATCTCATAAACGACCAGTCAGGTGAAGCAGCAAATGCAGAGTCCTCTGTACACAGTTCACAAAACCACTCTGGCCTTTTACTCCTTCAACTCTCGTAGTCACCTCTAGCAAAAAGGTGACAGCGTGCTGCCTCTGGTTGGAATGCAGGAATCAGGAATCTAACAAAACAGTGCTGTGGTAACTGAGAGCTGTCTCTCTAGTCTTTGATTAATAGACAATGTTTGGGATGGCTTCATTCAGCACTTAACTAAAATTATTTGTATATGAATAAATAATGCTCATTATTTTAAAGACAGTGTGACAGTCCTTTGTTCAGGGAAGAAATAAGTATTCCAGCTCCTCTCTGCTAAAGAGAGACTGTGACTTTTATGGCCATCCATAAGATCAGTGCTCTTTAGCATGAGACAGAGCTGATCACGGCATTTTTTTAGCAGACCTGTGAAAATATTTTTATTCCCTTAGACTTCCAACATAAACAGATTCTGCTTAACCATGTTTATAACGCTTCATACGAAGCAGAACTGAGAATCTTAGAAGATGACAGCAGGCTCTTCCAGGCATTAAATTAAAATTACTTTATATAAAAAAATAAAGATGTATGCCTTTCACTATATTCCAACTGTAGATGGCTGTAGTCATTTGCTCTTGCTGGCAGCTTTTAATTTTCAATATATAAAAAGGTTATTAAGAAGTTTTGCAAACAAATGCAGCCCATTTCCAGGAGTGCCCAGAAGAGCTCCAACAGCAGGGAACTGGCTGAGCTCTGTGAGTGGTGGGCAGCAGGTTTACCTTTGAAAGCAGGGTGCTGCTGGCTGTGTGTGCCCTGTGTCTTGGTCGTGGAGAGGCAAAGGCTGCTTGGGCAGTTTTGCTGTGCTCAGAGCTCACAGGAGCTGGTGATGGAGCTACCTTTTGTGAGGCAGCATTTTTTATCCCATAGCTCTCACTGACTTATGGTATGAGTCAGGAAGAAATGTTGGCCTGGAGCCCTTTCTCCATGGTGGCAAAATACTCCCAGTCAGCTTCAGCAGGAAGGGGCTGATTGAACCTAAAGATACTCAGATGATCTCCTGTACTCTTTTGAGTAACTCTTCTCATCAGTCCCTTCCCAAATTTTTGTTTCAAGGCCCCAGATGAACCTGATATGTACCAGAGGCTGTGCTGGTTGGGATATGTTTTATCCGAGGAATGAAGAGTGGGATGGTGGTTACCTTGTCGTGCATGACTGTGAGTGATAGGCAACACCCAAACTGCCTGTGATGTGCTGCAGGAGAATTTTACAGAAAAACATTTTTTTTACAGAAAAACATTTTGGAACAAAGAGTGAGAGCAAGGGAAAAATAATCCATAATGTATGTAATCTCTCAGAGAATAAGTTTTGGAGGCCCTTAGAAGAGCTAGGAATGGAGAACAAAGCAGAAGACAGCTTTATACAGTTATAGCCATCCTTGGAGGGAGCTCTTACCCTCTAACCCCTAATTTCATCTTTGTCCCTTACCTTCAGTGAGACACAGTAAAGCTCAAGGACCAGCAGGGAGGGAGGGCACAGGCTCTGGGCACTGCAAACCCTGACAACCTTTCCTCATGGGCAATCTGAGCATCCATTCTCCTCCCCTGTCCTCACTCAGAGCAGCTCCATTAAAACGGGCATTTGCAAAATGCTGCCTGCTGAAAGCATGAGAATTGATCTCTGCATGATATGCCTTAAGGCCAGTAAAAATTAGTTTTCCCATTCTGCAAAGAAGGAAATGAAATGAAAATGGTGAAGTGATTTGCTCAAGATTGAAGAGGGAGCCTTTACTGGAGCTTGGAAGGAACAATGGAAATCATGCAATTCATTTCTTAGGATGGATCCTTTCTGAAAGAGCCACACATCTCATAAGACCCTCTCTTCTGCTCAGAGAAGGACAACCACAGCTTTAGTCAAAGAGGCAGAAGTGTTTGGTGACATTTCTTTAAGTCATGAGGTCTCAAACCTTTTCAGGCTCTCAGAAAAATATCTGGACTTGACTTAAAAACAAGAGGAGCTCTACTTCTCACACAACACAAAATCCTGCCCAGACATCCCCAGAGAGGCCATGAACTAAATGTGGTCAGGGGAAACTATGAAAGGTTTTCAATCTAAGGCTTTTCTTCTACCAGATCCCAAAATGCTAGTTTAAGGTTGATAGATTGAAGATTAGAACATATATAGAGTTTTCAACAAATTATTCAGTCATGGTGCATTGAAGGATTTTTTAAATGAGAATTAAATGCATTTTTAAAAAATATGTAATGTCTTAAAGGCACTCTGGAGCTGGAACAAAACATGTTTTCTTTATTTAAAATGTAATTTTTATGGATGCATGAGACTTGGAGCCAGAGAAAACATTTTTAACTGCTGAGGTTTTACAGCCACTCTAGGGTTAGGAAAGAAAGCTGAAAAAATATTCTGCCTGGCAGATTTTTTAACGCTTCATTTAAAAGTAAAATAGAAAATATTGTAACTTTTCCACCTGTATCGTAGTTCATCCAAGCGAAAGAGACACCTTTCACTTCATCCCTCTCTCCTGCAATGAGCCCAAATTCCAGATAACTTGTCTCGTGTAGAAAGAAGATGCTGTCTCCAGGCTGAGAACAGCAGCAAAGGCACTGGGGCCAGTCCTTGGTCCATAACAATGATTAGTCTCTTTGTTCAACTGCAAGCCTCAGTTTCTTGCGCATAAAATGCAGTGAAAATGTTCCTTGTATCTGAATCATTTAGGTATGTTTAGGGAAGCAATTTGGGCTGCCAATATAATGCTTTTTGCAGAGAAACTTTCAGAGATACCTGCCTTTTGATATAATTCAAGGCAGTTGATGCCAGTCTGAAAATCTATTTCTGAGGATTAAAATGTATTCATTTGCTTAATCAAATAAGTTAAAAGACAAAATATTTTTAGTTGTTAAAAACAGTTTCCCCTCTCTAAATGTTACTCCTGGAAGAGGACCTAAGGAAAGCAAACAGGATCTCCAAAGCTTCAGCATGTTAGGAAAGCCCAGGGCCTCCTCCATGCATTGCAAAGGGAAAGATACGCGCCAGACTTGTCTATAACTTAGAGTCTGGTGAGTCAGAGCTAGAAGAGGCTTTCTCTCCACATTCTAGGCACATTTTTTACATGTTGAAATTCTTGCACGTGGAACCTGAAGATCCATTGGTGAGAGCAAATCCTACAGATGAACATACCCTATATGAAAACCCAGAGGAGTAGACATGATTTTTGTTTATGTGCAGAAAGAGATTAATCTCTTCGGGTGAGTAATTTTGTGCTGTTCTCCTTTGCTCATGTGAGGACTTGTGCTGAAGTACTTTAATTTCACACATGATAAATCAGAAGTTGGGCATCTTCTCCTGCACTTTGCTCAGTTACAGGTTGGCTGAGATTTTATTTGTGCATAGAGCTTTTACATACCTTTCTTCTGAAACATTCAGGTTCTTGAAGTGGGTGGGTCTGTCTGTAGCCCATGGCAAAAGGCCATTCTCACTGTGTGATTGTGTAGCCCAGAGAAACAAAGAATAGTTCTGAAATGGAGCAGGAAAGGCCATGTTATTCACTCCCTTGCTTTGTGGGAAGATCAATGTTATCAAATTAACACCTCATCTGACTCTCTCTGAAAACAAAAATAAAATATCTGCATCTAAGGATAATAAATTTTTTTTCTCTTTCAACTGTGGAATTGACTTCTGAGAGGTAGTACAGTCCACCATACCTCAGGATCTGAAGTCCATAGCAAGATATCAGGTAAACCTTTCACCTTTTTGTGTTTCCATCTCACACTTTCCACACTGTGTACAGGCTTATCCTAGGTCATATGTAGATTACTCTTACAATCAGTAATGAAGGCTTCTTAAATTTTGTCTTCAGTTTTTACTTTGGAATTACAGAATGTGTGCTGAATTCATAATACAGCCTTTAAAGGAGATTTCTTGGTGTTATGAGGGGCCAGAGAATTTTGGGGTGCTTTGTGCCTCAGCAGACAACAAAACCTGCCAGACAGCTGCTCATTGGGAACCCTCAGAGTGCCCATAATTAAGGGTCAAGGAAAACCAAGAAAAGAAATGAAGCAGCTACACATATGGTTTGGGGAAGATGGGTAAAAGAGGCAAAAGAGAGGGAGGTGAAGGCAAGGTCCAGACGGATAACAGTCTTTAAACAAAAGAATGGAATAGAGGAAGTCAGGCCACTGGAAAGTTTTACTGGGAAACTGAAGATGACCAGAGGAAACAAAGGTGTATACTTTTCTGGGCAGAATTTTCAGAGAATGGTGAGAAGAGGATGAGTTTCATTGTGGAAGCACCATGGAAAATGTAAGACCCATGGATTTCACTTAAAACGTGACTGAAGGCTTGCTGCAAAAGCTGGACCTAGAGGAAATGGCAGCCTGCATCATGGAGAGGCTGTTGGACATCCTTAGGAAAAATAAAATGAAAATAAAGGGAAAAATATGGGAGAAAAGCAGTGAGACAGAAAAGCAGCAGCAGTGAAGGGACATGCCAGTTTACTTTTGGAGTTACATATGAATGCTGTCTCCTTTGCAGTAAGTGCCAGAACTGCTCAGCTTTTCTTCATGGTTCTCACACCTATTCTGCTCATGAGACAACATTTTAATATCACCAGATGTAACCCAGATGGTACATATTAATTTATATATGGATGCTGGAAAATACTTATATACTTTGCAATTGAAGTCTTTTAAGCATGATTTTTATATTCATTTGAAAATTGTTCATTTTTATTTGAGCCATAAGGCAGCTAAAATATAGCTCCCAGGTGAATGAAAATTTATCTAGTCCACCCTGAATGATTCCAGGTTTGTGTGAGACTACTTTCAGAGGTGTGTGATCACTTCATTTCAGAAATTATTCTCATTGGCTCAACAACAATGCATTACTGTCAAATGCCCATTATTATGCTGAATAGAAATGTTGGGGAGATAAATTTAGAACATCTTTCATCTCTTTTTCAATATTAACAACTGTCCCATATACTTGCTAGCAAAGACCCAATTGTGTGACAAAGTAGAATGCCTTAAACATTTAATTATTTTTCTGAGTCAAACTTGATTTAATAAGTAATGATAACTGGAGTCGGATGTGATCTTTAGATAATCAAGCAATGGAGCTCACTTATCTGAGAGAACAGGAAGAAGTGGTGGTGGCATTTGTCATAATAATCTATGCAACATCAGCACCAGTAATTCCCCAGTGTTTGGAATCACCGAGAAAAGGTGATGAAAAAAGAAGAAAATACACAACTAGAGGTAGACTATCAAAAAATCATGAAAGAACAAACTATGCTTCTTTATTGGTAGCTCCCAGTTCCTTCCAGCCCTCCACTCCATTTCTTATTCTCTGTTTCTATCAGAAAGTGAACACCATTTCTGCAATTGTATTTTCTAAGGTCAAAACTGGACTCCTAAGTGCTGTGTTTCTGCCACAGATGGACCTTTGGCTCCAGAGAGCAACAAGGAAAAAGCAAGCACTTAAAAATATCAATAAATAAATGTGTTTTTAAAGCACTAACCCACAGAGTAGTCTGCTATTATTTCTGTTGTATTAAAGTGGTCATGCAGAAATGAACATAAACCCAAAACATGAACTTTGTACCCTTAAGAAAAACTGGAAAAGGAATCTTCAGACCATTCTTTATAATCATTGCCACAAATATGCATTATTCCACTGACTAGCAAAAACCCTTTCCTGCAAAGACCACCTTTCCATCAACAAAACAGAGAGTGAGGCTGGTGCAAGGGTGGAAGGTAGGCTTTAGTGTGAGTATCTGAAATGCTGTATTGGTTTTGCATGGTCTTGTTCTTGATAGCAGAGGAGCCACAGAGGTGTCTTCTGTGAGAAGCTGCTGGAAACTTCCACCATGTCCACCAGAGCCAATCCCTGATGGCTCAGAAGATGGACATGCTGCTGGCCAAAACTGGGGCAAGGAGAGAGGTTGGTAACGCCCCTGTGATGGCACATTCAAGAAGAAAATCAAAACAAACACAGTATTTCATCCAGTCAGAGAAGAGGAGGAGGTGAGAACATGTGAGGCAAACAGCATGGAGACACCAAGGTCAGTGCAGGAGGAGGAGAGGAGCTGCTTCAGGTGCCGGAGGTGGGATTGGTCTGCAGGCTGTGGTGAGGACCAAGGTGAAGCAGCTGTGCCCCTGCAGCCCGTGGGGATCCATGAGGGATGCAGAGATCCACCCACAGCCTGTGGGTGTTGCAGCCTGAATTGCTGCTAGTAAAGTCCAGGGTAAGGAAGCAAAAAGGGCCTTTGCATAATATCCACAAATGTTTAATTCAGCTGTGCAGTGAGCTGTTCAGATCCCCACATGCCCGTGGAGGGTCCAGCTTTTTTCTCAGGGGCCCTGGGGGCTGACTCTGGTCCCGGGGCAGTACAAAGGTGAGGGCCAACCAGGGAAATGGGAGGGAGTGGCTCAGGAACACCTATGTTCAGACACAGGAACAGGGAAAGGAGCTAAAGGGATGTAACTTAGGAGATGCTCCCCTAGGGCTTCCCCATGTAGGGATCCATGAGGGATGCAGAGATCCACCCACAGCCCATGGGAATCCATGAGGGATACAGAGATCCACCCACAGCCCGTGGGGATCCACGGGGAATGCAGAGATCCACCCACAGCCCATGGGGATCCATGAGGGATACAGAGATCCACCCACAGCCCATGGGGATCCATGAGGGATACAGAGATCCACCCACAGCCCATGGGGAAGTGCCCAGGCTGGAGCGGGTGGATGCCTGGAGGAGGCTGTGATCCAATGGGGGAGCCAGTGGAAAGAGCAGGCCCCTGCTCCAGGCAGGAGCAGCCTGTCCTTGCAGTTCTGTCCCCGTGGAAGAGTGACCCACGCCACAGCAGTTTTGGGAGGCCTGTGTGCCTGTGGGAGGGACTCACGGTGCAGCAGGCGT
>JAYDZK010000113.1:127125405-127155914 GCA_034509185.1 Euphonia xanthogaster
TATTATTTCATTTATCTATCTATTAGCAAGAAAAAAATATTTAAAAGGTGTGTGCAGACACATTATTAGACCCATAATAATTCTTGTTGTTACAGCAAGTTGCTCAGTAAATAGGCTGTTGGCTGCAATGAAAGAGGAGCTTAGAATAAACTATTCCAAGAAATAGCATTGATATGTCCATATCAACCATGAATGAATCAGGAGGGACACATAAGGAGAGTCAAATCTTTTCTTGGAGCTAATATACAGTTGCTTTGAGCACAGACACGCACATGCACAGTTGTGCACAATTTTTGTTTATTGCATTCTCACCAAGGAGTACTTCTAAAATATTATGAGATACAGATCTAGAAATATATGATTTATCTGGAAGCAGAATGAATTTGATGTGTTAAGTAGTTTGGGTTTGAATGAGGATGTTCCTCTTTCCACACACCAAAGACTGGTATTGATTTGATGTATATACAGAATAGGTTTCTTCACAGCTGTTTAAACTGTGCCCTCTACAGACTTCCATGAATATTTAGATTTATGTTGCCTTTCTTATCACATCAGTGCTTTTAGGAGGGTTTGTGATGCTCAGGGAAGTGGTTTGGTTTTGCTGGGTCTGAATGAATTGTGAGACCTGCTTTGAGTGGGAACAATCTCATTCTAAAGTGTCATGTGTGATCTGAGCCTTAGGGAGATGCTGACATATTAACCACTTCGGTAATGCTTTTGTGATTAAACAGAAGGCAGCATTTTGGCCTTCTAGATTCTGAGGTTGCTTTTTAAGTTCTATTGATGCATCATAGTTTACTACTGGCTACACCATACACAGCATATGTCTCACATGGTTTGCAGAGAAGAATTTTAAGAAAGAATGAGGATTTCATCAAGCCTGTTGTGTAAAAAAGTGTACTTCATTACCTTCAAACTCAATACTAAAGGTGAGTTGACCATGCACAAGTAGCTGATTTTTCCAAAGCTTTTTACAACTCCTTGCTGGGAAAAAAAAAAAGCTGCCATTCCATTTGTTGAATTCTTTAGCTGTATTACTTCTTTATGCTCTTTTCACTAACAATTTTTCTTTACAGTTTTATTTTCAGTTTATCTAGAAGACCACTGGCAATGGGCAGCACAAGTAATTTAAGTTCCTTTCTATTTCTACCATGTCTGTTGTCAGCAGGAAAGAAGCTTTTGAGAAAAATGGTGAAAGTCAGTACCAGTGTTTTTTCCTCATAAGATGCCAGCCAACATGAGAAGCTCAGAGCACAGTAGCTTTGCTGCAAACTGCCTGACAGACTTTTTATAAAGATTTGTCCTTTGTTAATGTTTCTGGTCTGTGGGAAGTTGTGAAGAGGTCAGTGATCTCCCCTCCATCAGACAGCAAAGGGATCTCTTGGGCTCAGGATGAGCAGTTGGGTTTTCCTCCTCAAAAAGATGAGTGATGAGGAGAGAAAGTCAGATCTGGTCCTGCAGGTTAATCTGTCGAGCAGTCCCAGAGGCAAAAGCACGGAGGTGTCACAATCTCACAGCATTGCTCTTGGATCCATAGGAGCTCACTCTCTTCTGAGTGCACAGCCTGCTGATGTGCCTCAGTATCCTCTCTATTGCAGCACCATCACTCAGAGTATTTCAATTTGTATTTCTTCAGTGTGATCTGTTAGTAAAGTAATAATCTGTGCTTTCAAATGTTCACTCATAATCAGCTGAATACTCTGTCAGAGTCAGCATCCTTTGGTTGGGGGTAAATAATGTGACATTTGGGCATTCCCATGGGATGGTGACCAGGTTACCCTGTGCTTGGCACCACAGTGCAACAGGTGGCTTTTGGGTTGGTGAAGAAGTGCCTATGCTTAGTGACTTTTCCTACCCTTCTACATCTTTCTCTGCCGTGCTTTTTCTGCCCCTCTGCCAGGCATCATGCATATGCTGAAATAAGCAGGTGGGAAGAGGAAGATCCCTTTCCAGCAAGGTCCTGTTTGTGTACTGGGGAAAATCCACCTCCAGCATTAACCACTGATGAAGAGCATGGTCATTTCAGAATTACTCCTTATACATTGACTTCTGGTGGATTCAGCATCATAGTAATCCTCCATTCTGAGTCTCTGACCTTTGCTTCTCCTCTGCCTTTGGGCAGAGAAGGGTTTCTTTCTCTTGCTGGCTGGAGGAGGTGAGGTCAGAAGGAGAAAGAGCTTGGGTGGCCGAGTCACAGGTGGCAAGAGAGCTGGGGAGGTATTCCAGATGGCTGATGTAAGGGTTCATAAAGTGATGAGGACTCAACCTGCAATGTTCCTTTAAACCTAAATGTTTGTATGGGTTACCAAGCCAGCATGTAAAACTATATAAACATTTTCATATGTTGAACTACAGATTAACTGTGGTGCTTATGATGATAATTAAAACCACTAACACAACTTATTGTGAAAAATTCCACATGCACATTTAAGTTCCAGTCTTTCAGTTAGGGAAAGGCGTTACTGAGTTTCTCTTGAAAGAAGTTTCTCTTGTTCTTTGTATTCAGCAAATTTTAAGGGAAGCTGAAGGTCTTGCAGAATTGAGCGTCACTATTTGTCGAATTTGGAGAAGGCCCTTCATTATTTCTGGAAGTATTGTTTAGATCAGGGTTTTTTTTTAATACTTCTCAAAGTGAAAGAAACTGACATAGGAGTTTGGTGTGATCTGTATATGGTATTTCAGATCAAATGACAGGAAACTTTAATTCTTGAATATTTCAAGCCATTAAGAGGAATGTAAATCTGCAGGGTGGGACAAAAATGAGGTTTCAAAAGTATGTTTTATTTCAGGCTTTTAGCTATTTTTATTTAATGCATGCAACACCAAGGCGAATGTTTCTGAAAGTTGCTTTAACTGTCTTCCTTTGGGGATGGTTTGTCATGTTTGTTTCCTGTGCCACAAACTTTTCTGTGCAACACTGAGTCTGCAGCTGGCAGTCAGAACTCAGTGGGCCAGGACATTCACTAGGGGTGCGCTGTTCCTTGATGAAATGCCAATTACTCTGAAATGAAATACCCACATCAGCAGCTGAAGACAATAAAAGTGGACCGTGAATAATTACTTTTGTATGTGTATTTTTGATTTTTTAACTAGTCTCATAAATTTTTAAAAGTCTATGAATGTTGGTGGTAAGTGAGACTAGAAATGAGGCAAGCAGCAGTATCCTCTCCAAAGTACTCTAGGGGCCAAGACACAGAGGTCATGACTCCTACCAGCAGAATAGAGAGAGAAACTGCTTGATGTAGGTAGAAATATAGCCTGCAACTCAAAATTATTCATTTGATTTCTCCAGCCTCATTGAAATGCTTGTGTTCCAATGTGATCCTACACCGATCTATTTCACTGATATTTCTATTTCTAATTTTGAGCCTAATTCTCCACTAAAGTTGTTCCTGGGCAGTGCAAAGTGGCGCTGCAGGAGAAAGACTGAGAGGAGCTCAGAGCAAGTGGGAATATCTCCAGTGCACAGCACTACAATGTGCTGTCAAAATTGTCGACAGCATTGGGGATGCCATAATATTGGCACAGTATGGATGAGGCTATCCATCAGTCAGGGAAAGATCAGGGATCTTTCCACCAAGTGGTAGAGATGTACCTAAACTAAAGTAGTAGCAGCCCAAACAAGCAGAGGCAGAAGTTTAATGACACAGGGGAACTAGTAAAAATACCAAAGATGGTGGTTGTTTTTCAACAATCAGAAATTAGAATTGCCAAAATTAGAAATATTGAATAAATAGAAAGAATGACTTGAAGTGTCATAGGTCATGTTTAAGATTGAAGCAGATAGAGAACCTAGAGTATTTCAAGAGGCAAATGCTTAAATGTTTTTGTTTGTTTTAAAAAATGAGCCCTTCATCTGCTATAAAATATTTTGTCAAAATTGTAGATCCTATTTTTAAATTTTTATGCAGTGTTTTCTTCTCTGTTGAGTTTCTGAAAATTTTCAATTTTTTTTTCCATTTTGGGTTCTCCATAAAAAATCATCAAAAATGAGCAAAGCCATATTTCTTTCCATTAAAAGATGTTTTTTATGCAAGAAATTGACAGCAGTTTTTGTGAAATAATTACACTTCAGGGGAAAAAGGAACAACAATCCTTACACACAAAAAAAAGAAGTGATACTTCCATAAAAAAAGATGCGATGTTAAATTCTGAGCAGCTGCAATCCAAAACACCTTGCAGAGTGTTGAGAAATTATAGCTACAGAGTCAGCAAAACACAGGTGTAAACACTCCCTCTGTGGAGCACAACTAACTGTGATGTTTGCTGTGTATTTGCATTTATTGGGATGTTGTCTTGGGAAGTCTTGCTGGCAATTTTCTCTGGGAACCTGAATTCAGAGTGAGAGAAAGATCACACTGGGCTGTTCAGTTTGAACCTTGCACTAAGCCTGCCCTGGCACATACCATTATTATTACTATTGTTTTTAGGTCTGGGTTGTGAGGTTTTTTTGCTCTGCATTAATGCAACTAAGATGATAACAGCAGCATATGCACAACAAAGCTGCTAACCAAGGAAATATCAGGCTTACAGCACTTTTTGCACCACAGTTGCTTATCAATGAAGCATGTATATAGCCTAATTAACATAACTGGAATGACTATAATTATGCTATCATTTTGTTTACTTTAGCACATTCTGTTGAGGTATATGGGTAGCAATATTTGTTATTGAAATATTCCCCCTTGCTATATTCAGGCTGTTTAATTTTCCTGGTAGTCTATTTTATTTATGGTGTGATTTACTTGCTTAAAAGTGAGGAAAGTGTTAAAGTCCACAAACTCTTGGCCTGCAGAATTTCTCTACTTTGGATCTTGGACAAAATCTGATAAAGCTTTGAGTAGTTCTCAATCATGCCAGTAACATGGTCCTGTAATAATTAATGTCACTATTGTCATAAATAAGGCTTCGGAGGATAGAAGCCTAAAAATAACAATAATCAAGAACATGCACAGCTAAAAGCTATTCAGGCTCCCATTTGAGAAAGTGCAATGCAACTGAAGCTGTTAGTTTGGGATAGCATTGCCAGACAACAACAATGGAGAAAAATTGCATAAAAGATTTCTTTTGCCCTGGCTTAGACTGCCCTACTGAAATGAAGTTGTATCCACTTTTGATGAAAATATGATTTCACTCCCAGAAATGTTTCTGGTTCAGAAATGTTTCTGAAGATGGTTCCAAAGAAGGTTCCAAAGAAGGGTGATGCTTGCTTCAGCCTTTGTACAGTCCACATGGACATCTGCATCCTCATGGCTTCAGCAATGGATCTTTGCTGGGCTGTAGTGTGACTGCAGCTCAGGAGAAGCACCCACAGCACGTTCTTATCCCTCATGCCCTTGTCTTGGGCAAAAGGAGGAGGGAGGGGCACATAGGACATCAGTCTTTGCTGACAGGTATTTCTGGATGTCTGGGACTGTAAAAATCCTTGTGATGCTGTTGCCTTGAACTTTTCTCAACCTCATGTACCCACAGCACAGGCACACAAAGCCCTTCACTGGCTCTCACTGGCAGAGGTCAGTGCTGGTGCACAGCCAACTCACCCAGCAGGGACCTGGATCATCAGCTCTCTTGCATTTCACCAGGGCTAATGCCTCCCACTTTCTGATAGTGTGCAGAACATTAATAACATAAGTCATGTTTGTACAGATATATGATTTCCATAATTAGGAATGTCAAGAGGATAATTTAAGGTAAGGATGTATAAATTAGCACAGACATACTGAGTGTGTTGGCACTTTAAGACACCTTTGGGTGTAGTCCCAGGCTTTTCTTCACATTAAAGGAATAGCAAAGGTTCTCTCGGGTCTCTTGCTGAGTTTGCTGGTCAGCTGGAAATCTCCTTTTTTTTGTGCTTTTGATGGAGCCAAACTTCTTGGTAGTGCTTTTATTGGGAGAGTACCTCTTGTGTGCAAGCTGTCATACTTACAGTCACTTCTAATTGGGAACAACTTCTCAAGTTGACACATCCCACAGATGAAGTACCTTCAGCATATGGCAGGACAGAAGTGTCCAAATATTCCCAGGGATCTTCTGATGAAAACTGGATGATCTGAAATCTTTCCTCCCCTTTCTCTACCAGTGCACTTACTCAAAGACAGTATAGACATCTAATTTAAATGCACCAGGTATAAAAAAAATGGAGGGAATTGACTGTAATTTTTTTCCCTGATAATTGCAATCACATCACAGTCAAAAAAACCAGAAATAAATGAACAAGCAGCACATTTCAAGCCCACATTTCTGTTGAAGAAGTCTCACAGTGGCTTTGCTGTTCCTCCACGTTTCTTTACCATTCTTGATCAGGAACCATATATAAATGAATAATGCCTACATGCAAGATCTGTCTTAGAGTAATATCAGCTATTCCTAATAAAAGCTCAATATATGGAACTTAGTCATCTATCAGATGTTTTTATTTACTGGTTCTCATTTTTTATTTAAAATTGCTTGTCTGATTTAAATGAGTAGACAGAAATCCATCTCTGAAAATACATCATTAAAGTGACGCAGTTCTACGTAAGAGATGAATTTTATCCACACATCATATGTTTTTAACAATAAAAAAAATCTGTTACTGGAACACAAGCACATAAACACTTTCTCTAACCCCTGGTCATCACCATGAAACGAAGACTCGAGGACATAACCTTTGGAGACAAATATACACATGATTCTTTCCATTTCAGTGCCATCCCAAGGCACTCACAGCTGATTCTCTCTGCTGTTTTGCAGGCACAAAGGCAGAGAGAGGACTGAGGCTCAGAGACAAATATCTCAATGTCCAGTGCAAGTGAAGCTTGTGCCTTAAGAACAGCAAGTTTGAACTGCCTTGGCAAGTTGCAAGACTAGTCATGATTTTTATCCATCTTCTGCTCTCATCCTCTGATGTGCTTGTGACATTTTCTCTCCCATTGCAGCCCATTAGCTGGTAATAGAGCACACCAGAAGTGTTTTGTGGGCTGTAAAGAGAAGAGACCAAATGTTGTGACATGCTTGCCAGTGCCTATGGCTGGACTTGCTGATCCTTGTTTTCCACTTCTGTGCTCCTGTTTCAAACACTACATATGCAAATGTCTTTCTGCTGCTTGTTAAATTGCCCTTGAAGTCTAACCTTTTCTGTTCCCAGCTTGTCTTCTCTTACGTACACTGTCAATCACATTAGGCCTTTCTAGATGTTTGATGGTTTAGTGAGTTTTATACAAAACTACATTGGTTTGCTTTGCCAAAAACATATGCTTTAATTTTCCATTATGATTTCCTAAATTCAGAATGCAGAAGAGGAATCCTTCCAGTTTAAACAGCTTCCTAGTATTTTGCAATGGTGTTCTGGGAACACAACCTCACAGTGCCTGGATGTGAGGCCCTGCTGCCTCAGAGAGGTGATGTGAGATCCTTGCTTCTTGCATGAAGAGAGCCTTTCTGGTGGGGCTCCCAGCAATACCAGACTGTGAATCATTTTATCACTGCTTCTATCATCTGGGGAAGCAAACAGGATTTTACCCTTTATGTTAATGATCTTTGTACTTGCTTGAACTCTTGCCCTCTCTATCCCTTTTCCTACTATACACACTGCTTCTGCTCCACTTCTATTCCCTTGCAGTCCTCTTTGCCTTTGCCCTTTCTTCTCCTCTTGTACAGCTTGTGCTTGTACCTGGTTATCTCAGCAGTTTGTATTAAACTCCTGCATTAAGTGAAATGGCATTTGTGCAGCTGCACACCCCACTCAGCTTTACTCCACACCTTCTTTATTTACTCTGGATGCAAGTGACAGCAGTGCAGGCTGGAGTCACCATCTGGCACTGTCAGGAAGAGCAATACATGAAGTTTTGCTTCACCAAGCCTAAACTTCCATGGTCACCAGCACCTTGTTTGTGTGAACAGCCTTAACTTGGTGAGACCTAGTGCTGTATGCAACTGGGAAACAAGAAGCATCTTCCTTCAAAGAAGGGGATTTTTGAAAAGTACCAGGACAAGTGAGGGATGAAAACCATGTTAAAGGGAGCACAACCCATGTACAGCTGACCACGTGTGTGTTTTCATGAGGATCCCCAAGTCCTGTCCACTGCTGTGGTCACAGAGAAGTGCCTGCAACAGGCAAGGCAAGAACAGCCAGCAAGGAAAATAACTGCAGATAACCAAAATCATTACAAGAACAACCCCTGCCTGACATGCCTTACAGCACAGCACTGCGACTCTTGAATGAAGAGCCTCAAGATATCTGATGACCACAAGTGGCAGAGATATATGGTGTAGTTACATGCACCCTTCCCAAACATTGCTCTGCTAGTGTTGGCTGCTGCAGTGGTGGAAGTATTCCTTCAAGTGCAATGCCTGCCTTGAACCACTGCCTTTGCCAAGCTGCTCTGCCAAATGCTTCTTTTCTTACCTTAGTCATTTCCCAGCAGACAGGAAACTGATCCTTTTCTCAGACCAAAATGTCTCTTATAATCCCAAACTGAGACACATAATGAAAATACTGCATTTTTATTCAAACCAGCCATTGTTTAATTGTGTTGTCTTTATCAGCAAATTGCTTTCTTTTAAAAATTCCCACATGTGACAAGCCACGTTGTAGTGCATTACTTCAGGCTGTATCTTTCATGTTGCATTAGAGTAAGTCGAGCTTAACATGATTTGATGCTTGCAACCTGCTTCAAACGTGGCATGTGAAACATTTGAAAGAGATGTATCTTTCAGGGGAAACAAAGAGTTTATAGATTTCTTTTTTCTTTCATTTATATTTTCTCCCTTTTAAGTTTCAAATGGAAGTTAAATAGGGGGAATATTAAAGAAAGAATTAATCAATGCATCACTTTTTTCTACTTGTAAAATTTCTTTGAACTTTCAATTGTTTGATTTCTGCTTTATATTTCCCAAATTACTGAGAGAAACATCTATCTGGTGACTGTTAGGAAAAAGTCTTCTAGCAAAGCAGCAATTAGGTTGGAGAAAGAATGGTTATACATTTTCTGATGGGTGCTGATAACTGAAAAAACAATTCCACTTTTGAAAGATGAAGGTTTATATGGCTAAATCCCACCTGATCCCACCTGATCAGCCCTTGCATTTGAAGATATTTTTGATTCTCTAAATCAAAGGTGAACTTAACAACTCTATTGTATAAATGAACATACTTGCCTAACGACAACAGTGAGGAAAAACAAAATAAAAATAACCTGAGTTATTACAATAGCTTAAAATAATTTATCATGTTTAGCAATAAATTTACACTTAAACATGGCAAAAAATGCATGCTTTTCTTTAAAGAGTAGCAAAAGGAATATTGTAACATTTGAGGTTTTGGGGTTTTGTTCCTCCTAAAAAACTATTCAGTTGAGAAATGTTTTCATGAAGAAATTTCTGAGCACAAGGTGGTTTCTCCTGGTACAAGTAACCATATAAACATGTTGGTGCTTGGAGTCTGCCTGAAGAGTTTTCTGCTTTCTTTGCTGCTGGTGTTTTATTTTCCTTGAGACTATTCAGAGACTATATAGTCTGTAGCCTATATATATTTTTACTATACTCTATATGAATAATCTGTATAGTCTGTATATGTACATATTATACAGAGACTATGTATTAGACTATAGACTACAGAAACTATATGTTCAGATGCTATATGGTCTATAAGACTATAGTTAAGTATGAACACAAGCAGGTTCATGATTCACACTGGGCTAGACACTGGTGTTTTTATTCCTTCTGAACCATCCTTTTTTTTCCCTTTGAATCACGATAATTTCTGTTGGATGACATGGAGGAAGATCTCAGTTCCTTATACCCATAGGTAACACATTCTGGTTTTATGGACTTTTTCAGTGTGAGGATCTTTATTTTCATATTTCATCTTGTATAGACACTAATAGAACTTCAACCACCTACTTGTCCATCATTTCAGGTCTTAAAATTACAATTTTAGAAGGCATGCTCTGGACCAGCCAGAAAGCAGCAACCTAATGTGGGAAATGCAAATTAACATCATATAATTCCTGTGTACAAAATCAGAATTTTTGACCAAAATGGTCTTTACTGGTGTCAAAATCTATTAAACCCCGTCTATGCCCTTGAGGGCAGAGGCTCTGCAGGAAGACCTTAACAAATTAGAGAGATGGTCAATTACCAACTGTATGAAGATTAAGAAGGGCAAGTGCAGGGTTCTGCACCTGGGATGGGGCAATCCTGGATGTATGGACAGTCTGGAAAATGAGAGGCTGGAGAGCAGCACCATAGAAAGAGACCTGGGGGTCCTGGTCAGTGGAAAGTTGAATGTGAGTCAGCAATGCCCTGGAGCCAGGAGGGCCCACCCTGTCCTGGAGGGCATCAGGCACAGCATCACCAGCAGGGCAAGGGAGGGGATTGTCCTGCTCTGCTCTGAGCTGGGGCAGCCTCACCTCGGGTGCTGGGGCAGTTTTGGTCACCACAACATAAAAGAGATATTAAGCTACTAGAGAGAATCTAAAGAAGGGCCATGAGGATGGTGAAGGGTCTTGAGGGGAAGGTGTCTAAGGAAAAGCTGAGGTGACTTGGTTTGTTCAGCCTGGAGGAGACTGAGGGGAGACTTCATTGCAGTCCTCAACATCCTCATACGGGGAAGTGTAGGGATAGGTACTGATCTCTTCACTCTCGTGACCAAAGACAGGACTCGAAGAAACACCATGAAGCTGAGTCAGGGGAGGTTTAGGTTAAACATCAGGAAAAGTTCTATTTCTGGGACTTCGTCCATTTCTGGAGTTTCCTATAACACAGCTGTTGGAAAAAACAAAGAGAACAACCTCGATACAAGGTCAGCATCCAGTATTTCTTTGTAAACCAAAGGGTATATTTTGTTTAGACTCCTTGAAGATGCCCAAATGGCATGTCAAACCAAGAAGTGATGTTATGAGCAGAGGATGTGGTCTGTATCTCATGGGGTTGGTTGCAAATGATGGGGGATAATTTAGATGATACCAATAAAAGTATTTTTGTTTCCAAAATGGAAATTATTTTCACATTCTGTTTTCACAAAAGCTAAATACTTAGTGACTCTTTCAATTGCCTGAGAAGTGGAGGGGGTAGATGTAATGGTGTTTTCTATATCATTACAATTGATTCATGTGCATTTAAACAGAAAACAAAGATAAATGTAATATTTTTTGCATTACCATGGAGTTAGCCATTCTTGTTTCTAAATGGGGATTTCACAAACTGGCAGAATATTGAGTTTCATTGGCAGCTATTTGATTTAGTAATATAACTCAAGGAGTAGTGGCTAGCATAACCCATTGATGTGCAAGTAGATAGTATGTCAAGAAAATACCGCAATGGATGCTGCGTTGTTACCATGCACACTGGGTCAGACTGTCGTAACATCCAGTTCCTTGAGCAATAGTTAAAAGCTCTGTACAGCAAGCCAACCTAAATCTAGAAAGTCAGCCAGAACCTCGTACTGAATTTTTCCAGAGCATGTGTCAGCAGATATCTGTTGTGCTAAGCACCTCACTGAGTACCCTGATCTGTAGTTCTGCTAATTGCTGCCAGCTCTCTTCACACAGATAGTCACATGAGCAGCAGTGGGAATGCCTTACAAAATTGTTACAAAGCCTGGAGAGGGCCTCTGGGAGCTTCCCACTTACATGCTGCATGCTGATGGGTCCTCCTGGTTGTTGCTGGTCACCAAAAGTTGCTTCCTTTTACAACCCCTAAAACACCAACTCTTAAACAGTCTGTACATGTCTGCCAAGGCACAACAGAACAGGGTGGGGATACAGCTCATGTTAGTTCCCTACTTTTCTGAGTTGCTAATCTTTCAAAGAAAAATGCTTTTATGAAAGCCAGTTACCTTCAAACCACCCTTACTACAAGTCAGGTTAAGGTAAAAGCCAAATGAAAGTATAAATTCACAACATCCAAGGCTGACTGTAAGTACAAAGGTTTAGGCAAGTTATGGGCAGAAGAAAAGAAGAAAGCACACAATCTGTATACATGAAGTTGAAATTAAGGTTATTTCTTACTACAGCCAGCTGAGGTGCTAACAGTGCCTCAGTGCAGACCTCATCTTTGATTTTGGCCTCTACTGTGCCTACAATGTCATCTTGCAGCTATTGGAGAGAAGCATCCTGAGTGGAGCCATCAGCTCTAAATCACCTTTCCAGGGGTCCTCGGTATTGCCATTGATGTCAGGCTTCCCATGAAGGTTTTTCCTTGGAAGTTCAAACAGACTGCTCCCTTCCAGTCCTCTCATGAGAGGCATGATGGAATTTGACTCTCAGTGAGCCTTAACTAACATTTCATGTGATGTAGGCAAATTTTCCTTCCAAAAAACTGATTGGCAGTTCAAATCTTTTGAGAGACAATCACACAGTGTGCAAAAACCCGTGGTAAAATTTCTAAATAAATACAGCATGGAAAACAAATAAATCCTGGTGATGATAAAAGCCTAATCCAATGAACTAATCTGATCAAAAGATCAGTCTTGTAAAATCAATTACATTTGTCTTCAAACACAAAGGCGTAGGCAAGGTTTTTAGAAGAAATACATTCTCTGTAGGGATTAAACCACAAATTGCTTTATGAATGTACTCCCCTAAGAGAAACTAGAATATAATTCCTGAAGGATCTCTATCAAGAACCAACGGGAATTTAGTCTCTTTTGTACTAGTTCAGCAACTCACTTGAAAACATGTAAACAATATTTGGCATACAGCATGTGATTTATTGCATACACTGTTTTGTCTCAGTGCTTTCAAGGAGAACAATAGCAAGCTGTAAAACCTTCTGCTCCAGATCATTCCTTCAAAATAAATCCAGTTCAGATGCTCTGTGAGGACTGGCATTTCAAAGTGATAACTGGCAATTTATAAATCACCCACTTTCTTTTGCAATGAGACAGCACATCTGTAATCCATATTTATTTCCCATTAATAATTGTGATGGTGCTGTGGCATTGATTGTTTCATATCTTGTGCACTTCACCTTACCAAGTAATCTTGAAGAAGAGTAAAGAGGAGCAATTTTCCCCATTTTTTTTTCCACTCAGACAGTATTCTAAGATGAACTGTTTCAAATAAACTTAAGTTATTGAACTAGCAGTTGCTCAACATTTTCATGAGTTTATTAATGAAATTTATATTTGCAATATTTATGTTTCAGTCCCTTTCCAGACATCCATATCACATATGAAAACTGAGCAACACAAAGAGGAAATACTTTATTTCATTTTTAAAAACCGTCAAAATGTTGAGTCACTTCAGGTTGACATTGGTAACAGTGTGTCTTTGCATGCCTCCAGGATTTGTAAAATTGCCAAAACAGATTTCAGGAAGCTGGGAGTAGACTACCAGGA
Source organism: Euphonia xanthogaster (assembly GCA_034509185.1). Classification (NCBI taxonomy): domain Eukaryota; kingdom Metazoa; phylum Chordata; class Aves; order Passeriformes; family Fringillidae; genus Euphonia; species Euphonia xanthogaster. The sequence continues at coordinate 127,138,727 of JAYDZK010000113.1, forward strand.
GGGAGACTTAACAGCAAGAAGATTGATTACAATCAAGTCTGCTAAGGGAGGTCTGTAAAAGACCAAGGTGCATTCCCTGCCTGCCCTCAGGCTATGCTGTCTGCTGGAACTGGCAAAAAATTGTGTGACGTGGGCTGTTCCCCCTTGCTGTCCTCATCTCCCTACACTAGGAAATACTGCACAAATTGCAACAGCCCCACAGGAGGAAGTCAAAGAAAAGGCTCTGATCATTCCACCTATGGAAGTTTCTTCTCCTGCGTGTAGCCAAGGAGTTCATGACTATCTGTGGAGAAGACTCCATAAAAAGCATGATTCATTGAGCAGAGCACATCTTTTCCACCTTCCCCATGTTTTCTTTTCCTTTTGCCCAGTTTCATGTCTGTTGCCAAGGTTTCTGTGTTAAAAGGCACCCTGTTTTGACAACTTTGATATTAATGTCTATATTGAATCTTCGATTATTGAAGCATAATAATCTCCATTAATAAATCCTATATATGTAAGTTGAATAATTAACCTCCCAGCCAAAAGAGATGTTGAACTGCATGGACAACACTAGATGCACACATTGCCTACTTTGTGATGCATATCCTAATCACTGCTAAAGGCTTAAAACCCTCATACTTAAAATACCTTTACAATAGGGGTCTCTTTCCATTTCTGCCTAATATTGCTCTTAAATCAAATATACCAAAGATTAAATCATTGGCTTCATGTCACACTAAACATTCAAAACCATTATCCCGAAATTGTTTTGGGAGGCAAACAAGATGCCCTCAGTTCAGCTCCCTGTAGATTGTAGGTCAGTAGCACAAAGACATAGCATATAATTGGACTCAAGTGGTAGTCTGAGCTCATAAGAGGCCAAGAACAAATTAGTCTGAATCAGCTTCTACTTTAAAAAGAGACATTTAAATGTGGGCACAGTTCAGATTTGCAGCTGCCTGACCTATGGATAAGTACAAGGCTTTAATGCTTCCAGAAACAGAATAGTAAAGAATTTAAGTACCTGAATATGACAGGAAACATCAGCTTTTTTGATCCATGACATTCCTGGGAGCATTTTGGCTTTAGAATGAACCCTGAATTCTTGAATTTATATTGAAGTACAAAACATTTTAAAATTCTACATTATAAAGGGAAATGAAGAACAAAATAAAAGCAGCATGCAAGTACTAACTGTGAAATATTTCCAATGATTACCAAATATTGCTTTTTAATGTTATGTGACATTTTACAGATGGAGAAGACAATCAGATGTCTATTGTCAGCCAATTAGTACATTAAAACAAATGCAAGCGCAAAAATTACTGACCTGATATCCATTTTGATATCATGAAAGTGCTATGTTTTTATTTTACCAAGGAATTTTTTTAATTAATAAATGCTTATGCTGAATAATGGGAGAATAAATCAAGAAAGGATCAGTCTCTATGTTTTCCCTATATTCTCCAACTATCTGACAGCAGCTGCTGCTTACAGTGAAAAATCAGGGTTAAGATCCTTCCATCTAACTTGAAGTGGGAAATGTGTTCCTAAAATTTAGCAAACAAAGAAGTTGTCTAGGTTGGAACTTGAGTTTCCATTCACATCTGACTGTTAGTTAATATATGGTAACAATGAGCACATTTCTTGCTTTGGGTAGAACAAATAAATATTTGCTTCCTGAAAACATGTCTGTGATGCTCAGGCAGTAGCACGTATAATTCAGTCAGGCTGGAAGGAGAGCGAAGTGGCTGAGGTATGAGCCCAGAACAAAGAAGATTCAGTTTTGAGCTTCACCCCAGGCTTTCGTGGCAATGTTGGAGCAGTCATGTGGCCTCCTGTGTGCCTCAATTTCCCTTCTGTACTGCAAGGCTAATGGTATCACTCTCCATCTCAAAGGAAGACATTCCTGTAGGTCTGTGATTCAGCCTAGCCAGCCAAGCAGGAAGAAAAAACACATTGTGCTTCTCACTCTTTGGGGTTATTTTTGGACCTTTGCTTGGAGGTAACAGGGAGATGAAAGCACCATCTGAAATGTACTTTTTGCTGCTGGAACAAAAGTAATGGTGTCTATCAGATTTAATCAAGCTGTTTGTCTGCTTTTACTTTCCTGTACTTGAAAAACTGCAGCACTTTGTTTTCTTTGTAGTACTACATTTCTTCATTGGTTCCGTTTATGTTCAAAAAGATTTAGAATTGAACATAACTTTTAAAGTGGTACTTTTAGTGTTTGTCTAGAGGGCCTGACTCATGGAATCTGTCACATTCCCCCCACAGCATGGTAACAATTCAGGTGAAGCATTGCAGTCACCATTGTAAAGCACTGGCCATATTTTTATATATGTTGCTTTGTAATGAATAAATGGTTCCTGTTGAAAAGAGGCTGCTAGACTAGGAGGTGGCAGGTTCCAGTTTTGCTTTCAGAAAGCATCGCAGGTGCAGCTGGCTGGGGGCATGAGACAGCCAAAGCCTCCTTGGGCAGGCCTCTTTTCCCACAGCCACATGATTTAGGAGAGGGAACACTTATTTACCAGTGCAGCACAACATGAGGTTAAACAGCAGGATGCATATATGGTACACTAAAGCACTCAGCAAGGTCTTGTTGACTTCTGCTGCAGGCGAATTTCACCCTCAAAAATACAGCATTCACCTGTTAGTGGGAAGAGGAGATCCTGCAGGTGCCTGCTCTTCTGTGCTACCACCCCGTTGTTCATATGACAACTCTGAGTACTGCCTCTGGCTGTCTCCTGTACATGCCCACACTCACCAGGCTCACTCTGGTGAAAGGAATGGAGATGCACAGTGTTTGAAATTTTTTGAAACTGCTATTTCAGCTTATTTCCATCCTTCTCCATCTTTTCCATCTCCTTTTTTTTTTTGACTTTTCGCATTCTTTCTTCTCTCTCTAATATTTCCAAATATTAGAGATATTATACAAATATTAGAGATAGAGATACAAATATTTCCGGAATTCATTGAATTCATTGACCTTGAAAACAAAAACAAAACCAAAAAAATCCAAACAAACAAACAAAAAAACCTAGGAAAAAACAATTCACTTGCCAAGTGCAAATACTTTGACAGATACAGAGGTACAAACAAACTGTGAAGTCAATCAAACCTGTAACATCTCGCATTAGAAGCCCTCTGTCTCCCTCCCTCTGGGTTTCTACCCACTATTATTTTTCCTTGATTGCATCATTCCTATGTGAAGACTGAAAGTCTTGAGAGCATAACTACTCTAGTCTCTATAATAAATATATCACAGAAATGGTATGATTTATGGATTTTGGTAGTATTTTTAACAACCCTGTTATATGTCAGCAAGGATTTATGGCACGGATCGCTTGATCTTATAGAACCAGGCACAGCAACCAAAAGCCCAAGAAGCTCTAACCATTAGCAGTCTCTAGTGCTCTTTTGTCAATAGGGAGGATTAAGAAGACACACTGTATTAGTATGGGATTCACACTAAGGCTGCCCAGGACATGCCATGTCCCTCGAGGGCCGCAGTTTCACAGCTCCACACTGTGAGGACTTCTCTGTGAGCATTTAAGCCTAGACCTATATTTTAAAAATGCAAAATTGAACCTGGAAATGCTTGAACCTGTTGGTCAAGTGCCTTAGCACAGAGGTAGCAGATGTAGAGAAGTTCCTATCTGTAAGGAAGCCACTAGAGGGAGGGAGAGGTCCACAGTGCCCTTCCCCAGCCACCTTCTCCATCTCCTCCACCACCAAACACAGGCTAGACCCTGCCTTCTAACAGCTGGTGGGGGACTTGAGGTTGGACCCTAGCCATGGGGCAGATGAAGGTGGCAGCAGTTTCCCAAGGTCTTCAGTGTCTGACCCTCCAAGAGCGCCCTGTAGTTTTTCTTCAGCCCCGGCTGCCGCTGCCGCACGGATGTGATTCCTCAGTGCCGAGGCTGCAGGCCAGATGGATGCATCCCGTGGGCTCCATGCAGCCCAGGAGCCCTCAGCTACAGCACCATATGCAAGTGGTGTTTTACACACATATCAAATGTCAAGCCTTGGCTAAGTCACAGATGAAGTATAATGCTACTGCTGTAGCACAGTGCCCTTAATACCACCCCACAGTGTGGGAGAATCCTTCCTCCAAATCATTAGCTGCAGATGAGCTCTGTGCTTATTATAGGCCCCTGAGTACTTCCTAGCAAAAGCATCCCCAGAACAAAGTGTGTCTCCACTCCTCCTCAGCTGGGCTTTAACACAGAATTTAATAAAGATTTATAGGTTTTTCAGAGATTGTTTCGAGCTCAGCCAAAGTCTCTTTTAAATCACACTTTTCCATAGGGGGCAGGGGAGGAAGTGTTTCCAAGGCTATAGAAATTGAAGCAATATCTCAGGTATCTCCAGCCTCACTTAGTGTGCTACCAGCCCTTTAACTTAGGGGAAAACAGGATTTGCTTTACAGGTCTCATCCAGAAAAGCTTTGTGTGAGTAATAAAATGTTAGGCCTCATAAACTTATGTTAATGCTCATATCCCTGGATTTATTACATTTGGAAATCGAAAATTAATACCACAAAATTTCCAGAAATAAAAAGAAAATGTACTGAGGGCAAATAAGTGAAAGCTATTCTGTGTCATTATTTGTTAATTAAATTAGCTGAAGGCCATTTTGATGACTAGAGGTGGCAAATGCCAGAAGTTTCACTCCTGCAAGGGGCTTGAAATTTGCTAGGAAAGGGGATTGTGATGAACATAAATTTGTAAAGAAAATTTAAGTCTTTCCATCTGTTAATTTAATGTTCCAAGGATTCTGAAATGCTTTCCAGAGAAGATACCCAAGATTTCCCCTTAACCTGGATAAAGGCATTAAATTCAGGGAGGAATGTCTTGGAGTCAACATTTAAGCCAGAGTGTCCCCAGCTGTTAATTACGGGGAGTAAAATAGAGTTAGAAGAAGAACTGGTTCGGTGGACCTTGGGAATGTTGACTCCTCTTAAACACATCCCAGGTATGCTCATTTTTCTCACACAGGTTGTGCTCCCCCAGTTACTGAGAATTCAGGTTGATTTCCTGAAGGCTCTCTTTAGGTAGTCCATACCTTTCCTAAGATGCAGCATGAAGAACACAACACAATACTGAAGCTGAGTCATCAAAACTAGGAAGAATGATGCAAATTTACTTTACATGTGTAAAATACCTTTTTGTGTGTTTACATTTGCTCTGGTTGGGATTTACAATCTTTTTCTGTAGACCTGCAGTCCAGCTCACATTTTTGTGAGCACATATCTCATTATCCCTACATGTGTTTCACTCACCCTGTTAAACTGCATCCTGTTTATTCTAGGGCTTTTTTTTTTTTTTTGCATTTATCAAAGCCATTTAGAAGTTGCAGACTTTTGTATATGAACTCCTCATGTCACCATTTAATTCTTTACCAAAAATACTGGTTAACTGGGTGTCAGACTCAGACTACTTTTGAAAAATCCAGCTTACTAGATCAGTCCAGTTGCCAAATGTTAGGAATTTTGGATTCAGCATGAATCCAAATCTCTTTGAAGAGAGCATCAGGAGGTGGCTGTGCTGTTAAAAGCAGGGGTAGAATTTTCATACTCTACCAGAAAAGATAGTCCAATAGTCTCTTCCTAACCTCAGCTGGTTTCAAGGGAAGATTTAAGAAACTGCAGAATGGGCAGCTGTGGAACTAGGGAAGATTATGCCGTAACCAGAAAATTACAAGTGACAGTAGGATAGCACATACTGAACTACTGCCAGACATTATTATCTGGGATTCTGAACAAGGGAGAGTGAATGAATAAAGAGCTCTTAGGGAAGATAAATCTTCTACCCTGTGAGAGAGGATGGTTTTGTTTTTAAGCCCCGGCTTACTCAGCTTTACCGGGGATCTGACAACTGTTTCTATTACAGACTTTTCTTGTGGGCCCTGAGCACATCAGCTATCACTTTGAACATCAAATCTCTTTCTGATTCTGAGGGATACAGGTTGAGTTATTTGAGGGGCTCTTTGATACTTTAAGTGCCCCCCATGCAAAACAAAACCAAAACCAAAAACCCACATAACAAAAAAAATAATCTACCAACCAAAAAAACCAACAAAAAAACACCATACACAAAAAAAAAAAAAAATCAAACAAACAAAACCCACAGCTCTGGAGAGGAAAGGATGAAACCAGAAGAAATTAAAGATATGCCTTGACCAGAATTTAGCTTGTGTCTGGTGAGACATACATACAAGGTAAAAATATACATTGCACAGCTTAGATATGAGAAGTGAGGGAAGACAAGAACTACCTGTGATAAAAATAGACTCCTTGCCTGACTTTAATATTGAGGGGTGGGGAGAAAAATTATTTTATTGTTGTATTCAAAGCACTTGGATCCCATATAGAAAGTCTACACCAAATGAGAGTTACTAGAAATGAAAAGTCAAGCAAGAGACTACAACATGTGACTTACCTTAAGACCAAAATCAAAACAGACTTCTGATCTAGGTTAGGACACTGGCGCAATTCAGACAGCAAACTCTGGTGCTGAGTTCCTGAGAACTCATTGCACGTGACATTGGGGCTGTAAAAACCCCAGTGAAGCTGAAGATCTGCTCTGTGCTTAACCAGAGTGGCTCAGGAAGCAGCACAGCTCAGGACTTGGCTCCTGGTCTGCATGGAAGCAGACACAAACAGCTGAATCTTTTGTAATACCAAAGATATTGAGAAATCTGATTTTTACACTGAAGGGTTTAGCAAGATCCATTTTGGCTGGAAGGAAAGATCTCCTTGCTAACTTCTTGTTATACTGACAATCTGACCTGACATGAGGAGGCTCCATTTCCTGGAGTGCATGTGAACTTCCAAAATAAGTCCCAAAATAAGACTCTTCTGTGGTGACCCTCACAGACTCCACTCTGCAGAATGTCTGCCTGTGTCTCAGTACAAGTGCTGCAGGAGCAAGTGGGTGCAGGAGCAGCTGAAACATTTGTTGACCCTGGTAGGTGTAAGGGACAAGACAGCTCCCTGGGGATCATGGGGACATGGGTGCACCCTGGGGCCAACAAGTGCAAACTGGGGCTAATGCAGCCCATACAGCACAGCACAGAGTGGGCACTGGCATCACAGTTTTATGATATTACCAGAATCTAATAAATTTGAAGTGTTCTGTACTGTGAATCATGTTTCTACCATATGTTGATACCACCACTCTGCTTGAGGCTAAAAGTATCTGTTAGTAACAAATTCCTTATTAAAAATCTCTCTGAAGGACTGGATCCAGTAGGATTTCTCAGTGTCGCACATGTGCACATGCACACACACAAATGCACCTGTGTGCACAGGTCTAATTGGATTCTTCACAAAATAAAGTCATAGCTTCTGTTTTCTTTGGAGGTGAGTGAATGAGGACAGATTAATGGTTATGTCAGAGCCCAGAAAGTGGCTCTTTCACAGTGGGTATGGAAGTGTCATTTTCTTTCTTCAGGTTCAAGTTCTTTCTTTGCTTCAGAGAATCCAAGTTCAATCTCACTGTTTAATATGCAGCTTTCTGGTAGAGATTGGTTAGAGGAGAATCGAAGTGATGAGGTACACCTTATGGGCTTAAAAGGAATTTCCTTACTTCTCCAGAAGAAGGAGGGTCGACTCCCACTTTCCCAAGACCTATTTAGGAAGCTGAAGTCTCTATCTCAGCCTTGCAATACCTATGTTCCCTGCACGGCCCTGGATGTCTTTGTACAGGTCCAGGTGACTGATATTTCTGAACATGTTTTGTGCAAATGTGCAGAACTCCTTAATCTCTTATGTGCCAAATGACAGAGTTTATGAAGCCAGAAAGTAAAAGTAATTTATAAATCTCATTTCAGATCTCAGAGGAATAATGTAAGGCAAAATAGAGAGCTTATGTATCTCCTTTTCTTGTACATTTACTGGTTACCATGTAAACTAAGGGGAACTACTTTTAAGTAAAACTCAGCATTTGAAATAGTTTGTCTCTTTTGTATAAAAGAGCTTTTCAAAGAATACATTTGTCCTGTTTTTCTTCCTGTTCCTTTTCTTTCCTACTCCCCCTTGAACACCACAGGTCTTGTTTCTGGCTTACAAGGATGGTCATCTGCTCTTCTCATTCTCATTTGGTCTCCCTGGATAGCAGAGAAATGATGAACCTTGCATTCCTTCACTGTCTTGGTCCCAGGGGAAATAACTGTAGCCACAGATATAGAGCAAAAAAATGAGTGAGCTGGGCTTTTCCACCATTCTTTATTTACACTTTTCATGGTTTCTTTTCCCTCAATATTGGTTATGTGTTAATGTTCATCCAGCACCCCAGCAGGGATCAGTCTTCACTCTCACTAGTGGAATATCTTATCACAGCAAGAAAAAGTTATAACAGCCCAGGTCAAAGAACTAGATAGCCCCCAAAATTTTATAACTTGCAATACCATTTGGGACTGCTAAAATTATGACACAAAAGACTGTTTTTTGAGTGAATACAGAGTAATCCCACCAGTCTCAGAGCAACTCTAAACGTACAGGCTTTTGTTGTCCACTAGTAGCAAAACCCCCTTTATAAAGTAGCACACCCAAGTGAAGGTGGCTGTGATACAGTGCACTAGAGGCTTTGTACTTTGCAAAATAGAGCTATATAAAGGGGGTATTGCAGGGAAAAGACAGTGCGCAGCAATTTTATAGCATAAACTGTGATAAAATATTGGCAGAGATTAGTAACATTTGCCTGGTTTCAGGTTTCTTTACAAAATTCAGATACTACATGAGATTTAGCAGGATCTTTCTACACAAAGGCAAAGGACTTTTTTAAAATAACTCTTGTGAGCAAAAGAGAAAACAAATATCTTCCTGACTTTATTTGTCATTTATAATTCTTTCTGGTGGCCTGAGACAACACCATGCACCCAGAAACACTAATCTAGGAAGTTAGGGTGAGGTCAGAAGGAAAGGATAAAAGAGAGGAGTATGTTTATGCTGACTTCATGTTTTTTAGTGATTCACTAGCCAGCCCAGTGTGGCTATCATGAAACACAGTGCTAGTGTGCACCAGCTGAAAAAGGGAACAATCACAAGGTAACATTAATTAGGAATTAAGAAGGATAGAAAAATTACAACATGATTCTAGAAGCTTCTTTGAAAGATACTTCAAATTTACTAATAGAATTTTTCAAAATATGTTTTTGTTTTTGTTTTTGTTTTTTACCAAATATCTTAAACTGATGAGCCTAGCACTGGTTGAGGTGGAATAAAATTACACTGCACAGTTCTTCCAGGTAAATAGCTGCAGGAGAGGAAGAAGAGCCCATGAGCAGGGTAAGCACTATGTCTGCTCACAGAGCAGCCAGAGGATTCATCCCACTTCACACCTTTTACTCAAGACCCTGGGGTTTGCACTTTCACCTGGAACCAGGGAAAACCATTTTGAAATGATCTCTCTGATGGAGGGAGCCTGAACCCACATTATCTGCCTCCCCAATCTGTCCTTATGCTTCCACTTGCTCTCAGTTTGGATCCGCTCCAGAGATCACAAAGTCTGTTCTCAGATGAGCATTATAACCAGTATGCTCTTGGGTAAATAAATTAATCATCTCTTATTTCACTTTTCCATCCGAGAGCTTTCATGGGGTGGGATTTTACAACAAAGTATCAGTTTGTGGGTCCTGGTGTCATGGATTTTCACTCAATATTCAGTTATATGGTATCATTATTCCAGTTGGCGGCTTCTGCTTGCTTCAAGGAATGCATGAAACTGTACCCAAAAGAAACAGTAACTCCTCCATACACCATTCATTCACCAGTCTCAGTGAGTGAAGGTTGGATGCTTTGGTGAAGACTTTCACTGAGCCAAAGTCTTTGACGAGGCTGTCACCTTACCTCCCACAAAAACTCAGTAGACACTTTGTGACTCTACAGGAAAGAGGAGATTTCTCAGCAACCACTTGTGGGGGTACTTAGAGGAGTCTGCAGCCAGTTTCTTCAAGAGAATCTGATGAAGCTGTGGAAGCAAAACTGAGCACAGGTGTGATTCTGTGTTATCTTAAGTTGGTCCTGCAAGGAGATGAAAGGAAAAGTGATGAAGTAAATGCCAAGGCACTTCCTTAAATATAGTCAAGGCTTCATCTAGATTCTCTTTTTAATAAGAAACAAAAATATTAAAAGAGATACATAGAGCCCAAAAAATCAGAAGCATCATAAAGGACTTCAATGTCATGACAATAACTTCAATAACCTGACAGACTGCAGTAAAGATGTATGTTGTGGGGAAATACAGCATCTACAATTTATTATTTCCTGTAGATATAGCATGTAGTACCATGAGCCCCTGACGTATCTAATGGGGAATTTGCAGGAGACCTCCTTTAATTAACTTGACTCACCAGAGAATGCAAGTAAATAAATCAATGCAATCTTGGTCTTCTCAGAATTAAATGGGTAGAAGGTTCCTTCATTACCTCAGGAGTTTCTCTCATGATTTGTTTCTTAGTTATGCAGACTGATGTGGCTGTTCAGCATGGAGGTCCAAGTTTCCCTCCTCATGCCTGTGGGCAGAAGAAAGTAGGAGACAGACTTCCCTGGAGCTAGCACTGGGTTTCACTGAACTGACTGCTGCGAGTTCATTACACCTCCTGTTCCTTGAAGCCTGCTCCTTCCCTCCTCTCTCCTGGTTTGGTAGAAGCACCATAGGTAAGGTAGTACCAGGACCCCCATGAGCTTTGTTTTAGGGAGTCAGCAAAGTCTGCTAAGGAAGTGGAATGAGTGTCAGAACAATGCTCCTATTCCCAAGACAGGGTTTTTGTTATACTAATGCCATTATCTGACTATGGAAGGAGAGAGGAAAGGAGAGCAGAAGGAGCTGAGTGTATTTAGGCCTCTACTCACTATTATTTGTTTGGCTGAGCAGGTAAATCATATTTCACACTCTTTTTTGGAGTTTCCTGAGTGAGTCTGCTCCGAAGCCCACCCAAACGTTCAGGCAGAAGACTGCCTAGCTCTTTTCTGGTCCTTTTACAGTAAATTACTAAATTGGATTTGAAGCCATTTCCATACTGGACACAGTCTAAATAAATGCAATGACTGAGAAGTAATTCTATAGCTTTTTTTCCTTCAAATTCACATTCCTGGCTGAGATTCCTGACTAAAGACAAAAAAACATCTTTTATTACACATCAAGTGTTAGCATAGCTTTTAAAAGACAAACCAATTTCAAGTATCAGAAAACAGACTAAAGTTTAAACCATAGGAGTAGCAATTTCTTGCTCTGGAAATCAATACCATTGCACTGAGCAGAGCTGCAAAGTCTCTTCAGCTTCTATTGCCATAAGCTGAAGCTCTGATTCCCACTGTAAGCATTACTCAGTTTCAACAGACTTTGATCCTTACTGGGAGGAAACAAGAATCCGACCTCTGCCTGAACTTGGGTCCTGTGGAGAAAAAAATTCCCCAGTTAGAAAAAATAGAGGTTTCTGAGCTTCTTATACATCTGTTGGCTTCCCAACAGGCAGCGTGTGCATGTGCCTGCATAGTGTTCCTGAGTCATCTCCTCTAGTTAACTTCTCAGAGAAGGTTGCCAGCTAATTTGCTGACCAGCCCCAAACAACCAAAAAGAAAAAAAAAAAGAAAAAAAAAAAAAAAAAAAGAAAAGCCAGACTGTGATTTTGACCATGATTCTTGAATTAACTTCACCAGATAGAGTAAGAAAATATCTCCGGCTGCAGTGCAGTAACCTCATTCCTGCATCTGCTTCTGCTTCTAACACTCACCCTCACTGCTCCATCCTCACCCCCAAACTTTCTGACTAGGAAGTTTCCTGATGTGATTAAGTCATTATTGGTTTCCTTGGGTAGAAATAATGGAGATCTTCCAAGCACAAGGAGTTGTGAATATAGACCAAAATTAAATTCACCGAGCTCCTAAAACAACATATATAAACCAACAACCTGAATAGCTACTCTGTTGCATGGAAACTGTGGATATCAAAGGATGTTCTGGCTATTGCTGAGCAAGGTTGCATAGTCAAAGGACCTTTCTGCTTCTCGTGCTGCCCTACCAGTGAGGAGGCTGGGGGTGCACAAGGAGTTGGGACGGGACACAGCTGGGACAGCTGACCCCAACTGACCATTCCATGCCATATGGTATTTTGCTCAATGTTGAAATGGGGTGGGGAAGGAAGGTCGGCAAGGGCTGCCACTGCTCAGGGATTGACTGGGCATCTGTTATTTGGTGGTGAGCAATTGGTTTTCTTCTGCATCACTTGGTTTTAGACTTTTACCTCTCTGATTCTCTTGAGAGGGAGAGTGAACCAGTGGAACTATGGTGCACAGCTGCCTGCTGAGATTAAACCATGACAGACTTGAAACCCTTCCACAGATCTTCTGAAACCAATACTTGAAGCTGCACAAGTTTCTTGCATAAAGTGGTAAACCAGTATATACTGTCCCATCTGACAATTTTACTCCCTGATTCCTCCCACATCCTAAAAGCTTCCAAATGCCTCCACTATTTTCTAACTGGACTTGGGTTTACTTCTCTTTCTCCTCATGTTTTCTCCTGATGCCTTCTCATTTCCACTAGCCACAAACCAAACTTCAACCCCCTGTCTCCCACCCCTATCTCCATCTGCTTTCCTTGCTCTGCTTGCCTTTCTTCCTCCTTGCTGCTCCTGTGGGCAAGTCTCAACATTGATTCAAGGGCTGAAAGCACATCAGTTTGTCACTGCTCTCACCTTGCTGCAACCACACGGCTCCCTGCATGCTGCCCCAGTCACAGTATGACCAGCTGTGGCACAGCTGTGTGGGACACACTTGGAGGATGCCTCCTTCTCCCTAGCTCATCTGGCTGACCTTATGGTGAGGTTTGATTCTCCTTTTTCCCTATCCTGTTTTTTCCCCACTCTTCCTCACTCCTTGCTTCTTGCCACTTTTTTCTCTCATGCAAAGGAAAGGGGGTAAAATACCTAAAAATAAGTAAAGCCTGGCTGTTCTTCAGCTTTCTCTCTGTATAACGAGGCACAGAAGTGGGAGATTACCAGGGACATAAGACAGGCAAAGGTGTTGAAAAATTGAGGGACACTTGAGGTTTTTCTTTATGGGCTTGAATGCTGCTCCCGATTTGGCTTTGAGTGTGTTTGAGTTGATCAGTTCATGAAGACAATTACATGGCATGGCTTGCTTGTGATGAGTAGAGGATTTTTTCACTGGCTAGGATCTTTTAATCTCTCTGTTGCTCTAGTTTGCTCTCTTGTAGGAAAGGATAGGGTAAAGGCATAACAGTTGGTTTAGGAAAGTAGATTTTTGTTGTTTAACATAGCCCAGCATAATAACTTTCAAATTAGCTGTGGTTGAAACCAATATCTTGGACTGTAAATTGTAGTGCCTCACGATGCCTATGTACTCCCTTCAGGATGCCTACATCTTAAAGTGTGTCAGAAAGCTGGTAGGTTTGCTCAAAGTGTTTGCATCTGACCTGGACACTGCTGCATGAGTAAGAAAGAGCTAGTGGCTGTATAACAGTTAAAGTCATGGATGGTAACAGTAGGATATGATAAGAAAGCTGTCAGTCTGGGATGGGACCTCACCCACAGTGCTACAGAAGAGACTTCTGTCAATGACAGTGACTCCTCATCCTCACTATGGTTTGCTCTTGATTGAAGGAGTCAAGCTCCTGCCTTAACCAGCTCAGGACATTGTGCATTGTGCATTTCTCTTTTGGGGAGGGATACCTCAATCTTTCTACCATGCCCCATAACCTGGAATGTGAGGAAAAGATTTATGTAACCACTATTCCCCAGAAGTTATGAGCCTTTGAATAACTGGCACAGTGTTCAACACCTCAGAGCAAACACAGCAGCTCAGAAGCTGAGGAGTGGCTCTTTCTTGAACAGCTGGGTGTGGAGTACACACCGCAGAAAGCAACTCCCTTCTTCAGAACAGCAGGGTGTGATATAACGCTCCTGTCCCTAGAATGGCAATCTGGCAGGAATCCCTTAGCACACAAGAAGTTTTCACTGGGTTTGTTAGATCTGTGAACTAATTACTCTCAATCCAGTTGTGGGGACTGGTCCATCCTTCCCCAGTGATGACTATTAAAATTATAATCCTGCATCATCATAAGACAGAGAGTATTTCATAGCTTAATGACCTTCTGTCTTCCTAGAAAAAGTCAGGTTATGTTACAGGAGTTTGCTATCTATTCTGGTTACTTGCTTAGTGCTTCTAGACATAATCAAATTCATTTCTCTGCTTCTTACTTGAGGGCAGATTTTCTTTTGTGCCACCAAAGTACTGTTACAGTTATTTATAGATGTTCGTCAGATCATTTGCCTGTACAAATTACAGCCTGAGTATTATCTGTGAACTGTGTATTTCCATTATTCATCCCAGTCTCCACTCCTGATTGGATGCCTGAAACATTATGAATAGAGAAAAAAGTGAATGATGAATAGTGAATCATGAATAATAAACAGAAGATGAGTAGACTTTTTCAAACTCCTATTCCTCCATGAATATGTGTGCCCCTCTATATCAGTTGCCTTCACCAACATTCATATGCAGAGAAAATAGATTGAAACAAAACTAACAAAAAAGGGCAGGAATGCAGCTGAATCAAATCAGGAACTAGCATTTTTTTTGTGCATAGTTGTGAATGGCTACTCAGCAGTTATTCAACTCCAGTAAAATCCAACTGTTCTAGGGATGAACTTAGCTGCCCAAGCAAGAGCAGGATTTTTCTCCACCCTGCCTTCTCCTAGACCTTTCCAGGAAGCTGGATATGTCACAGTGCTTCTGCTTTCTTCTTCCTCAGCTGTAAAATAGAAATAATTATGCCCTTCATTCTCCTTGTAGCACCCTCAGACCTCTGAATAAATCATGCTAAGTGAGAAAGAAACATTTGTAAAGACTCATCAGTGACTAGCATAAATCATGTCAACCTTTAGATTCTTAGCCATTTAGGTAACTTACAGATATGTACAATGCAGATGTTGCTTAGAGATTATTCTTAATTTTTTTCCCCACAACAGATAATTGATAGCTTCTGTGTGCCTGACTTGCCAAATCATGTTTTACTTTAAAAAATAAAAATATAATTTTAAAAACCCTGGTTTTCTGTGCAATGTCCAAAACTTTATAATTATTGTTTTCTTAAACTGCAACTATTTGCCCTCCTAAACCTTTAAAAATCTTCTAATATAGACCTATTGAAACATCTTGGCAGTGAATGTAGGCAATTGCAGTCATTCTTCCTCTAATTTTTACAACTATAGAAATATATTTTTTCTTAGCTGTGGGCCCCAGCTGCCTAAATCTGCTGACCAAAATTGAAGATGTGAACATACATTTTTTAAAAAAAAAAGAAGATTTTGTTTAGATTGTGAGACTTGTGCTTCTCTTTCTCATGTTTTTACAGATGGATCAGAAGTAATTACATGTGCACTACTAACTTATTTCTATTTAGGGAATCTGCGTGACTCTTGAGCTTTGTATAAAGAGGCAACAGGATTTTCATCTTTAGAAGGTAAAATCCAAATCCCTAGGATCTCACCTGTAAATGAAAAAACAAATAAGCCTTCTATATGTGATCTAACAGTTTGTTGCTAGTTACTATCAAGCTGTTTTGAACATTCTGAAATTCAGAAAAGAAATGTTCCTAGCTTGAATAAAAACAGCCAAGGCTTTCAGGAACTGCTGGAGGGTACTCAGCCAAAAGCATCCATTAGTCACCCAGAATTACCCCTCTAAATCAGACAGAAGAGGGACTCAAATCTGCTTTTCTCATAGAATGAGTATCTCAACCTGCTTTCAAAGAGCCTTTTGCCAGCTGGGACCCAAGATGGTTATGCTGAAACCAGCACTCTTAAAATAGTTTTGGTTTTGACTTTGGCGTTCTTAGTGACAAAAGTCATTTGCATCCAAAAATTCACAGTATGCTATAACCACTCTAAACCAGTATTGCATTGAGTGAAATACCTACAGATATGCATTAAACAGACCTGTATAGCTCTCTCTTTAACACTTACTGAAGTGAAATGACAGAAATTTCTGTATTTGAGGAATACCAGGATTTGAAGATTTTTTTGGAAGAACTCTTCAAGCAAAAAATGTTTAAAAAAATATTTTATGCTATTAAAGTATGTAACAGTTTTTAAAAGTACTGGATACACTTTCTTCCATCACAGTGGTGCGTCTGTTTAGATGTTGCCCCTGACTCTCTAAAAAACTATAATCAGAAAGATCAAAGTACCAGTCTAGCCTAAAACTCAGTTAATGGAAGTTTTGTGACCATATTTTTGCCACTTTAGAAAAATAATAACACAGCTCTGCTGATATTTCTTTTAGTGCTCCAATGAACTGTAAATTAGGGTTACACTTTTAGTGTCCTTTTGAATTATTATATTATAAATGCATTTCATCTGTCTCAAGGCATCAATGCAAAAAATTACAAGATGACCTTTAAAAATGGCTTGTAAAGCACTGTTGCTTACTTTGTTCTAGATCTCATCTCAGACAATCTCTTGTCTTTATCACTTTCAGAGATAAATTGCTTTTTCCACTGTGCCTACACCTGTAATAGCAGCTGTCTTTTCACCACTTGTCACTCGCTTTTCTACCCTCTCTTCATTCCTGCTTTTATCTCTTTTAGCCTACACTACAGTTCTCCATTTCTCCCAAGGAAAAATTATATATTTAATATATAAATACAAAACACAATATACCCTGACCTTACCTTCCTTTTTCTTTCATAATGCAGGCAGCTCCTCTATGCCTTTTATTTCTACTCCCCAGCTGTTCCTGTATTCCCACCTTCTCCCATATCCTTCTCCTTAGCTTCTCAGTATACTCTGGCCCTTTTTCCATAACAATACAAGCAAGTTAAGTCTTGTCCAGCTCACACCAACCTGCCTCACCAGCCCCTGCCCATTTTTAATCTGTTCCTCTCTGAGCTCCAGCTGCAGTGTGGAATTTCACTTCTCCCTCATGACAGTCTGGTGCCTTGGACTTGAATAAAAATGAGCCCATACTTGTGAAAAACTTATCCTTATTTTAGCTTAGGTATGGCTTCTCTTTTTTTTTTTTTCTCTCTTTTTTTTTTATCATTTTCTTTCTGTCTACCTAACTTCTGGAAGATTTTCTTGCTCTCTGGGGAGCAATCATACTGGGGGAGAGCAGGGTCATGCTCACTAGGCCTTATTTTTTATAATACTTTTGAACTGATTCTTCTTACTTCCTGTTG
>JAYDZK010000113.1:127159716-127201651 GCA_034509185.1 Euphonia xanthogaster
TTCACTTTTCAGATACAAATTCCTTTTTGTCCTTCTGTAGGGGACCAAAAGGGATTTGTAGCTGAAAAGTGAAGATCTTTTTTTTTCTCTCTCTTTTTTTTTTTTTTTAATTTGGTTAGAAGTTCTTGCTATTACAACCACCCAGCCTGTGCCCACATGAGTGAACTGGCAGATGCAATACTGTATGATA
The DNA here is from genome assembly GCA_034509185.1 of Euphonia xanthogaster. Lineage (NCBI taxonomy): Eukaryota > Metazoa > Chordata > Aves > Passeriformes > Fringillidae > Euphonia > Euphonia xanthogaster. The sequence goes on from JAYDZK010000113.1 coordinate 127,159,907, forward strand.
GCTCACCAGTAACCCTTGCAAGAGCCCTATTTCTAAAGTGTCATGGAAGCACAAAAGTGGCATTGGCTTTTCTGACTGAAGAGAGCGCTTCATCATCTCCAAGAACATCCTTTGATGGTAGGCTAACATGTTCAGAATGTGATCTGAAGTTGTGAAACAATTGCTTTGATAGCCTTCTCCAGCTTGGTTACAAGAACTCTTGCTTGACAATTCATTTTGCACATCTGGTCTACTATTATTGAGCATCTATTTATAAAACTGTCCTTAACAAAATTCTTATAGAAGTGTCTGTCTTCAATCAGTCTGTGTGTGTCTTGTGGCAACAGAATATTTTACAGACATTAGTTCCTAATTGTCCAGGGTTTTCTTATACAAATCAGCATTCCTTTCTGAAGCTACTTTATTTATTATATGTTTTTTATTAACAGAGCTGTTTCTGTATACAACATAAATGAAAACAACCCTATTAGAGAAGCTGTGAGTCATTGTCATGATTTTATTAAACATATTATTTCAAGATCTCAACAAGGCACGAGGAGGCTTTAACAAACTGCTAGCAAAGGCTAAAAATACATACAAAACCCCTTTTTTTTTGCACTTGTATTAATTAATTTGAAAATCCTCTGGTTTTATCGAAGGTAGATAAGTAATTGTAAGCACATTTGGAGATGTTAAACGGTATCTAAGAGGAGGGAAGAAAGAGAAAGCATGATTCTCATTCAAGAAAAAAGATGGGGCAGTTTAATTACTACTGTTATTACATGAGGACATCATATATCAAGAGAAGGTGTATTGGGGAGAAATTAGAGTTCTGTGTCTGTCATGCTTTCCTCATCATAATTTCTTCATAGAATGGTTTGGGTTGGAAATGATCTTAAATAGCACCTGGTTCCAATGCCCTTCACAGGCAGGGCCATGTCCAGCTTTGCATCCACCAGCATCCCCAAGTCCTTCTTGGCAGCACTGCTCTCAATCTCTGCATCCCAAGCCTGTATGGATACTGGGGGTTGTCCTGACCCAGGTGCACCTGGCCTTGTTCAGCCTTATGAGATTGCCACAGGACCACTTCTTGAGCTTGTGCAGGTCCCTCTGGATGGCATCCTGACCCCCAGCTGGGTGTCATCTGCAAGTTTACTGAGGCTACACTCGATCCCTCTCTATATGTCATTGATGAGAATGCCAAACACAACCAGTCCCAGAAGAGATCCATGAGGAACACCACTCACTGGGCTCCATCTGGACATTGAGTCCTTGACCACTACCATCTTGATGTGACTGTCCAACCAGTTCTTCATCTGCTAAACAGTTCACACATCAAACACATATCCCTCCAGTTTAGAAGGAAGGATGTTGTGGAGGATCATGTCAAAAGCCTTGTAGAAGTCCACGTAGAGGACATCCATATTTCTTCCCTTTGCCAATGATGTAGTTAGTCCATCAACAAAGGCCACTATGTTGATCAGGCAATATAGCTTCATGAAATTTCTACCTACAATAATCACAGCAGATTAAAACATAAAAAATAAATCCTCTCTTTTGCCTTTTTGCCAGTTTCAGCATCAGTTACCAATAGTTGACTATTATACCCAAATAAATTCAAAACAGCTCAGGTAAACTTGTAGCCAGAACTTAGGCAAAAAAATACGCAAGATTTTCCTTGGCTTCAATGGTTCAAAAATCTCTAAGTCTCTTTCTAAATTCTTTCCTATTTAAACCCCCCTTTTTCTAGTTTGCATTCTCTAGATGGTACAAGGACAAAATGTATTGCATGGATTCAGTGAAATACAGATATCCAGCCTGGGTGATGGATATAATGAATGATGATGAGAGGACAAAGACTTTTGTTACATGTAGCAAAGCAAGGAAATATTCCTAAAGAGAGGCGTCTTTCTGACTTAACAGGATCAAACTTCAGTGGTCTCTGGAAAAATAATAAGAGGAACTGGCAAAAGTTTTGCCCAAAGAAATGGTAGATATCGCATCCCTGGAAATGTTCATATTGAGGTTGGATGGGGCTTTGAGCAATCTGATCTAGTTGAAGGCGTCCTTGCTTATTTCAAGGGGGGTTGTACTACATTAAAAGGTCCCTTTCAACCCAAACTATTCTATGATTCTGTGATAATATGTGACATCAAATTATATACACGTCTGTAATAATTGGAGAACCTTAGTTTTGGATGATCCCTAGAAGTGCCTTAATAAATTGAGACTGCTGAGTGATCCATAGAGATGCCTGCACCCAAGAAAATGTTTTGAGAAACCTTTTACACATGCTTTAACCCTTTTGAGCTAGGAATTACTTTTAGAGTACGAATTACTTCAATTTTCATTATCTTGTCACCTTTTACATATACATAGATATATTTGTGTACACATAAAGAAACAAAAAGAAAACTCAAAATATTGCTCCTAGAGGAGCAAAACACTGCTATTGGTATAATGTAGCTTTAAGATATTGTATTGACTGGAAAGAGTTTTGAGCAGAGTGTACTATTTCTGCATCAAATTCATTGTCTGCAAGTGGGCCTCTATAATTATGCTGCATATTGCTCTGTCCATCATTAGTCTCATAAGGAATAAGAAAGATAAAATGAGGAGAATATTTCAGTATTACACTTCCAGGTGTGTAACAGCTGGTCAAGGCTGAGGGACATCAGCACTAAAGGCTATAAATTCTACTGGAACTCGGGTCATTTTCCATCATTCTGGCTTTCTCACATTAATAATCACTGCAATAGAAACTGCAGGAGCTCCGACATGCACTGTCACTCTCCCTGCAATCATCCCTACACATTGACCTGCCCCGGAGTCTCACTGGGGCCTTGAGTGGTAGTGACAGGCAGAAAGCTGTGATTTATGCAGTGCTGTGCTAATTAAGGCAGTGCTGCCAGAGTTTGGGCCGTGTCTGTGTAGTGGGTTGACACTGGCTGGATTCCAGACACCCACCAAAGCCTCTCTATCACTCCTCTCAGCAGCTGGACTGGGGAGAAAAAAATATAACAAAAGGTTCATGAGCTGAGATAAGGACTGGAAGAGATCACTCACCAAATACCAGCACAGGCAAAACAGGCTGGAATTAGCAATATTAATTGAATTTATTACTAACAAAATCAGAGCAGGATAATGAGAAGTAAAATAAGACCTTAAAAACATCTTCCCCCCACCCCTCCCTTCCTCCCAGCCCTGTTTCCTCCCCCTCTGGCAATGCAGGGAGATAGGGAATGGGGTTATGGCCAGCTGACCACATGTTGTTTCTGTCAACGCTCAGGTAAAGGAGCCCATCTCCTGCTCTACCATGGAGTCTCTCCCACGGGAGACAGTTCTCCATGAAGTGCCCCAACATTAGTCCAGGCAATGGATCTCCAAAAATGGCTGCAACGTGCATCACTCTTCTATAGGGTGCAGTCCTTCAGGCACAGCCTGCTCCAGTGTGGGTCCCCTGTGCGGTCACAAGTCCTACCAGGAAATCTGCTCCAGCATGGGTTCCACTCTCTATGGGTCTGCAGGTCCCTGACAGGAGCCTGGTCCAATACAGGCCTCCCCAGGGTCACAGCCTCCTCTCAGGCATCCACCCGCTCTGGCATGGGTCTTCTTGGGCTTCAGATGGATCCCCATAGTCCTGCATAGGCTGCAGGGCACAGCTTCACCATGGTCTACACCACGTGCTGCAGGGGAATCCCAGCTCCAGTGCCTGGAGCATCTCCTCCCCCTCCTTCTTCACTGACCTTGGTGAGGTGTTCCTCTCACATGTTCTCACCCAGCTCTTCTCTGGCCTCAATTACAACTGTGCAATAACTTTTTTCCTTCTTCTTAAGCACAGAGGTGCTACCACCATTTGTGATTGGCCCAGCCTTGGTCAGTGGCATGTCAATCCTGGAGCCAGATGGCATTGACTCTGCTGGACATGGAAGAAGCTTCTGCCAGCATCTCCCAGAAGCCACCCTGTAGCCCCCCACTACCAAAACTGGGCCGTGCAAACCCAATACAATTTGTGTTTCCAGTAGAAATCTTTATGTTTAACAGTTTAAAAATGGGGCCTGAAATGCCACTTCAGGCTGCAAATTGTCGTACAAGTCATCAGTGCCAGGGGAAGTCTTACAATGAAATACAAAATGTGTTTGGTACTTTTGAAGTAACTTGAGTACATACTCATGTGCACACACACAAGCATCTGCCCATCAGAACAAGTTTGGAACAGGAAATGTGTAACCTAATTAATACACATTGTTCAACCAAAAGTTTCATAAAGGCATTTCTCTTCTCCTGACTGATCCTCACTTCAAAGATGACAACAAAACTCTTCTTTGCTTTGTAGCTCCCACATCAGTACCAGGAGAAATATCACCAGCTTTACCCTGCAAGAGCTGAAGTGGAGGTCCCTTCCATTTCTGATGCCCACCCAGCCTTCTTTAGGCTCACTTTGAGATCTGGTAGAGACCTCTCTGGTAGAGACATGTTGTGGGGTCAGGCTGAGGTGTTCTTGCACTCAGCTGACCAGGTCTCAAGAGCACTGGTCTCAACTGGCTCTTCCTGGTCCACACCCCATGTTTCTCCCATTCCTGGGCAAAAGCCATGCTCAACCCTATCCCCCAGTCCTTCTCCCTGGTCACATCTGAAACTGTGCAGGGCCTGAGGCTGCTGGAGGATCATCTGTCACAGAGTGGTTTGTTGGGGTGATGCCTTAAGTTTTAGCTTTCATACTTTCCAGATTCTGTACTGCATAAGTATATAACTCTGAACTTCATACAAAGTGTTAGCAAGTTCTCCTCACAGTTTAGTTAGACAATCCTTTTCCAGCCTGAGCACCAAGAGCACCGTTGCAGCTTCAGACTCAAAAAGTATAAGCAACAGCAAATTGAGGAGAGCAAACTGGGAGGATAGGACTTCATAACCTGAAGCTGTAATTGGACAATTAACCCCAACATGTAAATGGACCAAAACTTATAAAAGTGTGAAAACTCATGACCCAGTGTCCATCTTGGATCCGTCTTGGGTGTAGCCTTGACTGGAGTCTTGTACTCCCCGAGGTGGATCCTTTGAAGGCCTTTTAATAAATACCTACTTTATTCCTTTAGCACTGTCTAGCCTCTGTTCTAGGTACCCTCTCAAGGCATCAGGGACTAAGGACAAAGTACCTAATCTCCCTCTTTGCTCCGTGTAGTGATGAATGCATGCCTTCATCTCAGGGCTGCTGAAATCTTGGTGGTGAGTGCCGCACATGTGCCTGTAAATAACTGCATAGGTCTAAGAGCGTGCCCATGAATGAAAAAATTCACTGAGTATTTCAAGAAAGCAAACTGAAAGAATGAGGAAGGAATAACGAAATTCATGCTTTTGAATCATGCTAGTTTTTGGTAACATTTGCTGTGTTCCTAGTATACCATGTAACAAACCCACCTGAAAGTCACAAGCATGGAATAATAAATAAAGTATATGCAACTTTTGAGAATAATAACCTCCAGACTTTAAGCAGCTTGCATACTAATTACTTCTGGAAAACTTGCTTCCTTCTGTAAGCTTCCCTCCCTCCCTATGTGTGGGGAAATATCCAGTTGGTGTAGCTGTAAAGAAAGGAGTGCAGGAGCCAATAGATCACAAAATGTGAGGTATGAAGAAGTGCTCATTCAATCAAACTGTCAGCATGAGCATTCTTATTTATGACATGGTTATAAAAGGTTTATTGCCTGTTTTACAACTCTAGCTGCCCAAAGTTTGATTTAATCAGAAAACATGCCAGCAATGTGCATCGATGCCAGGCCTAGCTTTTCATGTCCTGGAAGTTGTGACAACTCAGCCCAGACTTTTCCCAAGCTATTTGCTAGTGGACATGAATCCATCAGGTATTTGGGAAAAAGTCTGCACTGTGACCTGTAAATCTCCCAGGAGCTGAGGACAAAATCTGCACCTTGAATATCTACTGGTGAATAGAAACACAACTCATGTTATTATTAACTGGATACGTCCCCTTTTTTTTAGTGCCTGATACTAAAAAGCAGAATCTTAACTGCTGGGTAGTTTCTAAGTCATCACTGGTGTGTTTTGCCATTAGAAGAAGTGAAGTCTCATCTGAATCAGTGTGGGACCTCAGTTGGCCTTACTGGCTGTGGGGAACCTTGTCTCCTTCGCAGGGAGAGACCACACTTTGCTGGAGGGTTTTCCTTTCTCTCTGCCTTACTTTGCCTCAAGCTTTGGGTAGAAATATTCCTAAAGAATGGAAGGAGGAAGAAAACAGATCTCTCTTTCTTTCAAAGTGGGGCTGAGGATGGAACTTGATTTCCTGGGCCTTTTTCATATTTTGTAATTGTCCTGGCACGGAGGGAGGTCAATGGATATTTGCTTCTGTATATTTCCGTGGCACAGTGGGATTTGCCAAGTGTTGCCTTCGATTTGCTGTGGCTCTCCTGCACCAATATGAGACATCTTGGCCCTCATTTGGGCCAGAGCGGGTGTGTGGGTGGGAGACTTCACTAAATGACTGGATGGTATTTCCCTGATCTGGATTTAGATGAGCAAAGGCCATTTTTATATTAGGAAACTAAAGATGATTTCTTTTAAAATTAGCTCCTTCTGACTTGGACAGTGGGCTGAAAGAAAACAGAAATAAGAAATGTAGCATTGCACCAACAGATTTAGAGACATCTCACCTGTCTCTGTTTTGTTTCCCCAAAGGGGACAGAGAAGAAGGCACGGCAGCAAGTTGTAGGCAGCCAGCTTTCTTTATTCACGGCAAGGCCATACAGCTGCTTGCCAAGTTCCTTCAAATGCACAGTTATGGGAAGGAGGAGGAAGCCTAGAGAGGCAGCTAATACTCTCAATTAATTAAATTTAACTAACTTTCTTCCACTGCTTAAAATTCCATGTAAGCTTTCAATATGCATTTGTGCTCTGATCAGCCTTCTGATTTTGGTCACGTGGCCACATACGCAGCAATTCAGTCCTGTCCTGCAGACCTCAAAACTTCATGCTGGTCTCAGAGGAGGACACAGGTGAAGTGATGCATCAGAGATGGAGCCCTCCCTGCACTTCATCTGCATAACCCCCGGATCAAAACTCATGCTGAGCCAGGGCAGCATGGGGATGCAGCAGCAACACAAGCACACAAACACGATCAAACAGCAGTCAGTGCAGAGGGCCTGGCCAGCAACTGGTTGTCCCAAGTTCCTGGAAAACTTACTAGGAGATTAACTAGTGCAGAAGCATCAGCACACGAAAGTGCCTTTTATATCCTAATTATTTTACAGCATACAAAGCAAAATCCTTTGCTATTGAGCTATTTGTTTACCAAGCATCAAAGGTTGCTGGCTGCAGAAAAGCCGTGCAAGCATATTGGGTATGGATTTTAAGCCAAGATGCCTTATGGCACTGAACTGCTAAATTATATGCTTTGTGCATTCAGTGGGGTTACATGAGAATAAAAGACCTCAAACTTTGCTCCTGTACCTTCTAATGGATGGGTTTGTGTTCCACGTCAAAGATAAAAAAAAATTAAAGTAATGAAAAAGTGTAATGCTGCTTATTTATTTCTGTGTTCTTTCCTTTGTTTTTCAAATCCATTGGGGAAAAAAAGAAAGTTGTGAAAAGAGGGACCCTAATCTTGAAAATAGAATAAGAATATGTTTAACTTCACCTGCTCGATAGATGAAGTTTTTATCACTTTGAAAATCTTTTGGACTGCTAGGAGGGAAGTGGTGAGAAAATATAAAGCCTTTTTGGAATAAACAAGGATGTAAATCATTCTGAGTTGAGACAGTGCTCGGCTCAAGAATGCATCAGTTTCAGGAAAGATTAATAAACCGATATTTCTTTCTTGTGCTCTTCTTTGGAGAAAACAGTTGGCTTTGATTAAGTAAATGAAGATCAAAAGAATGGAGATAGAAATGTATTGAATACCTGATCCAGGCTAGGTGTAGCTGTTAAAAGAGAAAGTTGAATGCTCCATGTCTTTAGTTGTGGGATGGATATTTTTATTAAGCATATAGCATTATTTATAGTGATTCCATGTGGTAGGGATCCAAAGCATGTTTAAATTATGTTTCCCCAATTGTAACAGACTTGATAACTGGTCTAGAAAGATCATCTGTGTGTAACAGAAATACACCTGTATAAGGTGATGAATGCTGTAAATTAATCTAAAGGCAGAGTACCAGTGGACACACTCAGCTATCCTGCCTGAGCTGTTGCATGCTGGATCAGCTTAGGGAACTGTAAAACCAGATAATGTCTTTTGTCTTGCCAATGTGTTTTAAACCTTGAGAGTGAAAAATAGGGTGGAGCTACAGGACAAGAAGTATAGCTTGCCATTTATGCTGTGGTCAATGAGGTTTGAAACACAAGAAGAGGCACAGTAGGTGAGAAGTATGACAGAAAGATTGACTTTAACAAGCCAGAAAAAAATTATGACAGAAACTATCTACCTCAAAAAAGCCAGGCTATTCCCATGTAGAATGTTTGGAAAGTTTATTTTTATTTAATACAGACATTCCTTTTAAGATGCAGTCTTACACAGTGATGAATGACTGCCTGTCCATCCTTACATCAACATTTTAGATTATTTTTCATGAACAGCTGATGACATTTTTTGTCTCAGTAACCCCACTCACTTGCAAGTGCTGTTGTTGGTGACTTCTCTTGTCCCCCTGATTTCAGATAATGAGCCTTCATAGGAGACATGCTGTTTTCCGGATGAGACAAAATGTTCTCACCATTTAACAGATATTTCCATTGTAAGCTTGGCTCACATGATCAGGGGTGAATAAGCTGCTGAAGAATATTATGCTATCTACTTGTGACTCACCTGCCTCATTTTATTTTTAAAATAATGTCAAATAAATTAGGGAACAAATGACACAAGACAGGAATCTCAGGTTTTGAGCTGCAGGGGGAGAAAAGGAAACCTGAAGTGCATCAGATTTTATCTTTGTTTTCATTTAATTCTCCATTTCCTAGGTCTAAAACGAATCCTGTAAACTTTTCTGTGCCTCTGCAATTCAGCTGCAGGGATAGTTGAAGTAAATTAAAAGAAAGTAATCATCATTTATTTTAAGCTCAAGATTAAATATTAATAAGGTGGAGGCCTCTGTAAGGCCCATCAAAAAAAGAATGATATTGCTACAAGAGGCATATGAGTTCAAAAATTTATTTTCTGGTAAGGAAAGACCTTCAATTTTTGAAGCAGTTTTTTGTTCTCTAACAGGAAATGTGGGAACTGTGCTTTACTTCAGAAAATATGGAAAATCTAATCTGTAGTGATGGAAGGGCTGTAATTAATAATAATATATTATTAATTTTTACCAGATTGAGACGTAGCCCCAAATCCAAAACTTTTTCAGAACTCAGTCACATCCACCAATACTTATAAAATCCACTACAAAAACCTTTCAGATCACACCCACTAGAAATCAGGGAAACTGTTTGACTCTAGACCTTATGCTGTAAATCTATCCCCAAAAACTTCACAATTACAAAAGTGGGTGGAGCCATGGGATCAGGAATACCTTTGAAAGGAAGGGCTGGACTCTCAGGGTGCCCTGTCTGCCAATGTGTGCCAGGCTGAGCTAATGCATGGGGATTGCAAAGTAAGAAATGGCTTTTTTCTAATTTGCATTGCTGAAGATTACAGAAGTCCTACTTATGATCCAATATCCCACTGAACTAGAAAATTTAGGAAAAAAATCTCGGGCTTTGGGACAACTTTTGAAAAGCTAGTGTTCTTCTCATGCATCACAGCAATAGTTGAGCTGATTCTAACCCGACTCCTCTAGAGAATGGGATCATCTTGCCTTTGGACCACCTGCACTCAGTCCCTGCCGGACCAGAGCATCACTGAAGCCACAGAAGGTCCCGTCATGGCTTGAGTTGTGCCTTAGTGCCAGCTAAGCCCCAGCTCTGAGGTAATGCTGACTATCTCACCTGACTGATGGGTACAAAAAATTATGCTCCGTTGATGCTTCGTTGCTGTGTATTTTGACGTAATTAATCCTAAATTTTTGATGTTGTTTTGTTTCATTATATTTTGGGAGGGGATTTGTTTGTTTTGATTTGTGGATGCAAATTCATTTGGATGTATATTTTTTCCATCCTATAAAGTCCTCTCTGAGGACACTGGGTGGGATGGATTCTTTATTCCTGTTCCTGAGTACTCTTTTGAAGGATTATTTAGGACTGTGTCTTGCCACCTTCAAACACCATGCACGTCTCCTGGAGATGTGCCAGAGAAGCTACAAAGAGTGCTGTGTCACAGGGATGTTAAAAACCAGAGAACTTGACAGCATGTAGATCCAGACATGGACACAGGGCCCAGACAGAGCAGCCTGGCAACTTTCCGGCAGTTCTCAGTGAGACACATGGGTCTATCACAAATCCAAAACACATTATGCTCACAAGAAATCTTTGATTTCATACAGTGGGTAAAAAATAAAACAGTGTGCTGCTGCACAGGATGGCTCAGACAGCACACACGAACGGTGCTCTCTGAAGGGTCTGTGATGGCTGGGGATCATGCAGGTTGAGACAAGATTAATAAAACAAGAGGAAAGGTAATAAAAATTATTTTCTTGAACTATTACAATCAGTCTTTGTGTGTACAAGTGCAAAGATTCATGTGGTCTCCTGTCCAAAAATGACAGCCTATTTATTAAATCTCATGCTTCAGATTTAGAACAATGTCCTCACAGCAAGGGGATATCCAGGAGCTCCTGTTTGAAACTCTGCAAACAGCACCTCTGAAAATCTCCCCCATTCACAAAAATGCTACAGTGACAGCAAAGATTGCCTGAAAGTCCTTCCCCAATCACAGATGCTGTATGCAGTTTTTCAAAACTGCATCTCCAGTCCTGGGTCATGAAATAACCTGAAGCTTCCGAATCCAGAAAAATGTCTATTGCCTCTCTGACAAATCTCTTCAATGAAAGTGACCAATTAGAAAGACTGTATTTTAGATACTTTCTGTTTAGTCACTGAAAAGAATAAAACTGAAATTACACTTATAAACAAGGTTTTAAAAAAATTATCCCTTGTTTTAATTTTTCCTAAGGCACGATGGACTTCAGTAATTCTGAGATTTTTACATGGTGATTTGGGTAACCACAGTATTTGGGAGAAGCATTCACCTGAATAATAAAGGAGGGAGTGGCAAGAATCCCTACAGAAACCTGGCATAGCAACAGAGCCAAATGAATGAGAAGACAGGACTGAGAAAAAAACTGTGCTAGGTCTGCTAAAATATTCTTTGGAGTTCAGCAGGTGCAACCCAGGTCAACTTTTCAAAAACCAAACAAGAAATTCAACTTCACTTTCTTTCAATGTGGATTTCTTCAGCAATATGCCAGAAACTTTTTCTGACACAGGTGTAAGACAGAAAGTTTCATGATTTCTTTAGAAACTTTACCTCTTCTAACACCCTTAATGGCCTTCCTTACTCTTCCCAATTGCATTTTGAGCCATATCAGATGGGAAAATTTTAAGCCAACAAAAGAGTGTCAACTACTGGGGGTTTTGTCTGTGTTCTTAACTGAAAATTTGTACAGTAACACTATAAAGATAAATGCACTATAAAAGTGAATACATGTGATAAATCTAGAGCAGTTGGGTAATCTTATTTTAAAATAGCTGATGAATTAGTTACAGTTGCAGGGTTTTTAATCTATGCTGAGTTATTCTAGTAATATCATTTATTAACCAAGTCCTATCATAAGCAAACATATGTCATTTTTGTTTGGAACTGACATCAAATTAAGAAAACATATTTGCTTCTATTTGCTTCTTTGTGTTCTCTCTTTTTCTTATAGCTTAGCAACTTTCTTCCATTGCTTGGGTCTTTCTTGTATTTCAAATATACTGAAAAACATGCTAAATGATTCAGATGATTCCTAGACTTACTCAGCTAAATGCTAGTATGCAAATGGATTGTGTTTGTCACTGTTGAAAAATCTACCTTTAATAACTGCTGTTTAGTAGTTTCTTTTTCTTTTTCTTCACATTTTTATTGGCACATCAGTCATTTTACTGTCAGCATATAATATGACTACTTCTTTTAGTAACTACAGGACGGAATTATGTCAATTGTGCTCCAATAGATTTTCCCTACTTCCAACAGCTTTTGTGCATTTTTTCCAATTCTAATGTATCTAAAATGCTGCTGTATCATCTTATCAACTGCTGCTGTATCTTATCAACTGACCCTAGACAACTGCTTCTATTCTTTTGTCTCCCTTATTCTTTTTTTCTTATCCACAACTTCTAGTTTACATTAATCACTATGAACATCCTCCTTTTTTCCTGAACTGTTTTATATTGTTCTTCAATTCATTTTGGGGTTTTTACATTCCCTCTAAGTCAAGTTGGCTGGTTTGGGGGTTTTTTCCCCATGTGGTTCTTTCCTAAAACTAAAAGATCGTGACCAGACAATATTTTAAAAGCAGTTTGCAATTTGCATTTGCAATTTTTGTGTTTAAATTATTTTATTTCATCGGATCTGATTCAACTCTTTTGAGATGCCAGTAACTGGGAAGCAAGTTTTGCCACACAGACCCTTTATCTTCCTCATTTGTCCATTTTGCCTAAATAGGTTAAAACCAATTTTTTAACATCCCTGTTATACAAATTTTCCTATAATAATACCACTGAAGTGGATTTTCCTCTTCTAAATAAGGAAGTTATGCTTTTAAAAAAGAGCAGATGCTCTCCTTCATTTCAGCTAACAAAAGGCTTGGGTCTACCATTTACAGCTGCCTATTCACTGCCAAAACCTGTTGCTGAATCAAAACTCCCTGGAAGCACAACCACAGCAAGCAACTGTGGCGACCTCCAGAGCCGCTCAGGTGGAAATTCTCAATCACCATATTGTTCCCTTTTCCTTTGATATGTGGAAACACAGGCCAATTTCTTAAACCTGGAGGGCAACTCAACTTAGTAAATACAAATTTACTAATTTTAGGAGCAAAGCAAACTCTAAATTAAATCTTGTGAATCATTAGAAATATTTGAATATGCTTCTGCCAATGTCAGAATTTCAGCTCTTATTCCTGCAAGTATAGAACTGCCTTCAACAGCCAGCTGTTAGCTACTGGTAGGTTTAAATGATCTTCATGAGGGTCTGCATACCTACTGGAAAATATTTAAGAACCTGAAAATGAAAAGCAGTTGAATATGATAACCATGATATTATGTGAGTGCTCCAAAGTATTAGGAAATAACTGTTTCTATCTATTCCTTTCTTGTGGCTATATAACATAAATAACTTGATTAGCTCTAGCTTGACTGTGTGAAGGGTATAGTTATTATTGAAAAGAGCTGCGTTTCAAGAAAGGAATTTTAACTTCAATTTTAAATGGTCATTATAGCTGTGCTGAATTCACCTGAGACTAGTGTTTGGGACCTATCCCACTTCAGCCATGGTAAGTGTTTTGAAAGGCACAAGCACAAGAGATTCGGGGTATTGATTGCTGAACAATGAGAATTTGTCATTGAAATGACAAAAATATCTGCTGTTCCTCAGTAGGGCCATTTATCTGAGCTGACAATAATCTCCACATAGCATCTCCCATCCTGGCTTCAGGGTCTGCTCTACTGCACCCTCTGCCTCCCATTCTCTCCTCCCTTGCACTTGACCCAAGCAAATGGTTCTTTCACTTTTCTTTATTTGGTCAGTAGTTGTTTTTTTCTTAGCCACTGAAATTTCTAACAAGCTTTGTATCACTTGCCAGAGAAAGTTTGCTGTTTCAATTTATTTTTCTTCATCTCATAAAGGAATAATGCAGTACTACTTTCCTTAAATTGGAAATGAAGGAAAGTAGTTTTGTTTAGCCTAATGTCCCCTCTGTATTTTGGACCTCTCATGCACAGAGTCTTTTTCTATTTTTGTGGGTTTCTGAGCATTTTTTTATTATGAAAATTTTCTAAAAATTTACTTCTGCTTTTAAAACGGAACTCATCGAGTGACATTTTGTCATGTAACTGTGCACTGATCATCAATGTTTAATTAAAACCTGTCATGGAGAGGTGATGTCCTTCCTTAGGAATGAATTTACTTTAGCAGTGAAAGTCTAGAGGGGCAGTTCTTTTGCTGTCACAGATCGACTTAAAAGACCAGAGAGACATGCAGGAAGACAACTAACAGTTCTGTGCATATTTATGGACTTGTTGTGCATGTGGTAAGTACTCTCCTGACAGCTAGTGTTAAATCCAATCAATCATCACTTAAATACATCACTGTGTATATTCACCTCACTCCTTCATTAGCATTCATTAGCAATTAATCAACACAGCAGTAGTCTCTGGAAAGATCAACAATCCATAAGGTACATTTACATTAAAGATGAGCAAGTGAACATTTGTTCCACTTCAGCTAAGTCTTGTGTATTGTCATTTCTTCAAGGAGTGAAAGACATTGATCAAGCAAATGGCTGATTGATTGATAGATAGAACATGCCATCTATTGCCTCTGAAGACCATTTTTCTTCAAACCAGAGGACAGTAGTTTTGTTCAGAAAAAAACTTTCAGTTTTCAGTTTCACAGTATGTTTTACCATACTGGTTGAAAATGTCTTCCTTCCTTAAATCAAACAGCTTTGGAGACAAACTCTGTTGCTGAATCTATTTCAGCTTCTAATATATAAGTCCACATTCTAGGGTACAGAGGTCCAGACATATTCTTTTAGCATCAGATGTGGAATTACATTTGTTTTTCTGATTTATTTCTTCAGCCAAAACAAAACAATTAGCAGCATTTATGAGGCAAAGTGGAAGAAAAAAAATTATATTCAGGCATATAAAAAATACAGCCCTAATTTTTTGTTCTATTACATTAATAATAAAACTTAGTACTTTGAGAGACCTTTACAACCCTGTGGAAAATTAAGTAAACTAAGATTAATTGGAATAGTTATTCAGCTCCACTTATTGCATAAATATATACTGATAATTATATCTTTAGTGTTTATCTTAAGTACTGTTCTGACTTTATAGCAGTGAAATTATACAACCAGGTTTTAATTTGATTGTTTTCTTTTGTGGTACAAAATATGTATTTCAAAATAAAGATTTTTCTAACCTTAGATGCCAAAATTAACTTAAAAGAGAACTTATCACCTTATATTCAATGAAATTGAAATATTTGCATTAATAAAATATTGAGTCATTGAGACTAATGTAAACATGTATTTCTTCTGTATGACTAAGTAAACGTGTATTTCTTCTGTAATTCATTTGCTTTCATGGAGATGCATTGAGCTTCTATCATTGTGTTGTTAATGTGATAAAATATCCAGTAGCTAATAAACATTCAGTTCTTTGTGAATATTGAAAACTTCTTTTTAATATGCCAATTATGGATTTGGATTGCTACTTTATCTGCTTCAATGTGTCTCATTACTTGTTTCATTATCTATTTTTAATTACCCTTACATACGAATGCTATCTCTTTTTTATCTATGACTTGATATACTTTTGAACAGATATAACTGGGCACATGACCTCGCTGTGTCACACCTCAGAATTACTGAGCCATTTCTCAGGACAGCTCACCTCTAACTCTCTCTCTGTTCCTTATACACATTTTTTGGTTTTTTCTTTGTTCATTCGTTTTGACATGGATCTTTGTTCTGTGTATGAATCTCCTCTCTTGTACCAATATTTCAGTGCAAAAATTTGTTAAGGTTAGGATAATCCCAAAGTGGAGTACTGTGAATGTGCTTAAATAGCAATTTGTGTCTTCCAGGTGAAGTGTGGTGGTGGGAAGAGGGGCTGTTTTCCATACTGCAGAAAGGAATAAGAGGATGTTGCATGGTCATTCCATTTAATTAAAGATTTTGACATCCTGTTTCACTAATCATAGTTCATGAGATGAACCCTTCCCTGTTTGAAAGTCTTCACCTCCTTGGTAGGACTGTTTAGACCTGTAGGCCCTGAGAGATCACATTAGGGAAAAAGGTGTTATGGGAAATCAGGTAGGTCATACCTGCTATCTGGATACCTGCACAACCCTGCCGGAAATAAAGGCTTCTCTGCAAAAGCACGTTGATATGGTCAAAATTCTACAGCATTTAGACACAATTTCGAAATATTGAGCAGAATTATTCCAAGGAATTTAAAGTACAACTAAGACTGCTCACCCCATCCTTCCTCCCTGTTTGATTAGCTGCTCAGAGATGCCTTGGCAGGATTCACAGAGGTCAGGGCACCAGCAACCTTGGCTAGAGAGATAGTAAACAAAACAATAGTGTGGGTTCCATTATGAGTTTATCTGCCCACCCCTGTGCTACCATCCTTATCAAAAAGATCTGACCTAGTGCAAAGATAAGCTTTGCTCCTCTCTTTCCCCAAGCAGCCTGTCCTCTGTGCAGGAAAGGCATCATTTTACCTTTAAATTCACAAAAGGGTTCTTTAGACTTCATTTTTTTGTAAGACTTTGATTTAAAGTTTTCTCCCATTTAAGAACAATCTCTGAAATGCAGATCTTATTTTACACATAAGCACAGAAATTTGTTACATTTAATCTTTATTTTGCAGAGGGAAACCCAACAGTGATTTTTACTTTTTAAACTCCTTTTCTATTTCTAGGAAACTTCAATGAAGCATTTTATGGCATGATGATAGTGTGATGGGAAGAACTTGTATTCAAGACGATTAGACAACCACTAACATAAGGCACTACTGAATTTCTCAACCCTACGGGCAACAGAAATGGCAGAGCAGATTTTAGGGAAATTTTACACATTAGTACATAAACAGTCTGTCAAGAAATCACACCCTTCAGATGTCTGCCTCTGACAGTCTTCAAGACATTAAAAAAATCATAAATGTGATTTGCAATGGAGACATTTACTAGCCTTAATATACAGAGAATGTCATCACTAGACAAATCCAGGAATGTCAAGTGAGGATTATTAGAGTCTGAAATACCCATACAGCAGAATGGCACGTGTGGATGTATGTTACCCAAGAAGTCGTGAACTTCTCTGCTCAATGACCTGTTTGATCTTTAGCCCACAATCCCTTCTAGTATGGCCCTACATGCTTTGACAATGTGTAGACATAACTGTAAAAACGAAAAGCAGGCGTCTGTGAAAAGGGTCAGTAAAACAAGAAAACTGGAGCTTTGTGGAATTTAACATGAAATATTAAAAGGAAAGAAGCATCGGCATGGAAAAGAAACCAAATTAAAAGGAGTGAGAGAAGGAGAGAAACATGACCATAATGAAAGATCTGAAGATTAATAAAGAATCTGAATCACATTTGGAAAGGAAAGACTTTATCTTCACTGCATTCTTTGACTGATATGTGATTCCACAGCATGTTTTATTTGGGTCAGTGTGTCCAGGAGGTAGATTCCAAAAAGTACGCAGAGGTTTGGTGAGCTGACAGTCTCAGTCCAAATGTCTGCAGACAGACATTTGAATTACAAGGGTTCCAGGGTAAAACAAGAAACACCCTGGAGATGGAGCCTAAATCACACTTCCAGATGTAGAGATGCTCTGTCTTTTGGCTATGCAGCTGCACTGTCTGCCTTGGAATCAGCATATCTGGGCCTGACTCTAGGGTCTCAGGAGCCAGTGTTATCAAACTGGTACCTTTCAGGTCATTACAGTCAATAATTCCTTTTCAAGTATCAAAAAGAAAAGAAAACAAAGTGAGATGATTAAAAAGGCAATTAGCAGATCAAAGTATGAGAAGCTAAGTCCTGGAGGGTGAAAAGAATGCATGTATGTTAATTTAGGCAGTAAGGAAGATAATTAGGGCAGGGTAGCAATAATGGGATAAACTGGGGATCAAAAACTGTTGAGTTGATTGGAAAAAAAGAGAAGAAAATTAAGGAAAATTTTAATGACTCTTAAAAAAATTAACCATATAAATATTAAAATGAAAGCTTGTCTGGAAACCACACTGACCCCATTGTAAGCAGGACAGTGATCCATAATTCTCAAAAAAGTATAATTTTAATTCTTCTCCCTGAGAAGTATTTCAGTGTCTCTGATGCAAATGTCTTCTGGGATAGTGAGCTGGGTATGGAAGACATAAGTGGAGCAGCCAATAGAAATTAGAGACATAAAGGCAGACTTCCCCATCTCATCCTTCCTCCTTATCTTTTTCATAATTTTAACTCCCTTTTTCAGCAAAGATGTCAGAGTTTTGGTGTCAAAGTCCCAATTCACTTTCTAAACTTTGTTTCACTTGACTTCCTTCCAGATTCTTTTTTTGTCCACAGTTCTCACAGCTTTAGCTTTCTGATGAGGTTTGTTCTTGGCCAAACTTTCTGTCAGCCTTTTCTCCCCATGTTGTGAGCACACATTCGCCCTCCTCGGCCCCATGCCTTCCTGAACTCCTGATCTTATCCCTGCTGTTGTCCATTTGATCAAAACATGCTACTCAGGAACTTACTGCAGACGGGGCAAAGAATGAGGAGAAAGAGAAAACCTTCTTTTTTGGTGAGGTTTCCAAAGACCACCCTTGAGCTTTGGCTCCAAATGCCTCACAGCATTGTGAGTCCACAGATTCCTGTGTTCTCCTTCACAAAGTCCTGTGAGTCTTTAAACAGAAAGGCCCCTAACAGTTTGCACCCCATGGTTCTGTCAAAGCAACAACATGCTTACATAAATATTGTTTGGCTCTAACCCTTTCCATGTGGCTTATACCACAGGAAGTTCACTTTCTTCTGAAGAGCCTGAACATGAGTGGGGGTAAGGATGAGTTTCAGTCTGTGAAGTATGAATTAGACTTTTAGAGACAGCTGGGACTCAAGAGCGAATTAAGGGTTTGCAACTTAACAAGTAAGAACAGGAAGGAACAGAGCTGTGAAGAAAAAGAAATAAATCAGAAGCATAAGTAGAAAAATAAACATCTCCTTTATATAACCTAAGGAGCTTCTGAAGTAATTTCAGCAAAGGAATATTACAGTCACAGAAGAAAGATTATGGTCATTAATGCCAGCACTGTATCTGTCAACAGCAGGGAAAAAGAAAGAATCTTCTCTGAAGACTAACTGGTAAGGATTAAAAAACATTCAACGGGAGATTCCCCCGAGTGAATAATGTCAAACAGTACGTCTCTTGAATGTTCACCTGCTGCTTTGGTGATAAACAGAGATAAAAGATGAAGATGCTATATCTCTGTGACCTGAGGAAGCTCTGGGTAGCAACTCCCTATTTCCTTGCAAGAGCACGAAGAAAAGGAACTACAAGGTTCCTTTTTTTAAATACTTGCAATTTATTCAGAGTATCTAGTTCTCTGATTAGTAACTCACTTCAGGGAATGGAAAGATGCAGTTGGACCAGAAGGTGACAAATAGCTAGCTTCAGGTCAAATTCTTCCTGCCTTCTCAAACCACAGTAGCTGTATTTGAGAAGACTGCATCACTGACACATATCTTTCTTTTCTCTCTGGAAGCAGCTCTCTTGTCAGCTTTTCTCCTTGTGGAGAGGAGAAGAAACATATTTCTAATAGCAAGGCAGAAAAGAAAAGAAGGAAATGATTGTGTGTACTCTTCTTCACAACCTTCCCATTTACTCCAGGTTAAAACCCACTGTACTGCTCTTAAATAGTGATTAATGATAATTCAGAGTCAGTCTATTGCCATGATGAGTCTGGAAAATAGCATTAAGAGAACTAGCAAGTACTAGAGGTGAGAGCTTTGGAGGTGAGAAGAAGGAAGGAGCATATGCCTCAGGATTTTGTGTTGCTCTATTAAGTATTTCTGCAAAAGATGTGTGGTTGCAGACCTTGGACTTCATTCTTTTACATTCCAACAAATGTGAGACATTCTGCCATTACATGGCACCATGTGCCCCATAACAAATTTGCTTAACATATATTAGGGTTGCTTATAAGACTTAACATTATTTTTGTTCTTTTTCAATTAGTCTGGATATATCTCAGTCTTAGCTATCTTTAGCATCTAGTCTAACACACTTATCTAGGCCCTTGTTATAATGAGAGAAAAGAGAAAAGCATGTCCAAGGGTGATTCATCCTGCCTGTCTTAGATATCTCTCTTGCCAGAAATAGTTGTATGGAAAATCATGTACTTGGTACTTGTACACTATAGCAGTGAGGTTTTTGGGGAATGGAAGAAAGTATGGAAACAACATGACAGTTTTCTACTTCACAAAAATGACTTCTTGCCAGGGTTTCTCTTGGGCAATTTACATGTGAAACATCAACACTTGATCTTTAGCCTTTTCTTTGGACTGTATTTTTCACAAGTGACCAAATCTCAGAATTATTCTCTGTGATATTTATATTTTTGGTCTTTGCTTTTTCCTCTTTATCTTCAGCTCTATTTTCTCTTTATCTAAAGTTCTGTTTTATATTAGCATGGATTTCTATTGTATTCTGGAAACTCAGTTATAGTTAGTACTCTGTAAGTTTCCCACCCTTTAAAAAGATTTTCTTTCCTGAAATAATTACCATCTTTGTTTCACCTTTACATTGATTAAGGTGCATTTCCCCTCTTCCTTCACTTGGGCATGTGGAAAACTACAACAGAGTTTTGCCCCTGCGAGATCGATGTGACCAGAATTTGTCTAGCTTTCTCAATATGGTCCATGAAGAAAAAATTTGGATCTTCCTCTCACAGCTGCAAATAATCAAATAGAACTTCCTTTTGGCAATTTGCAATGCTAACTTTCTTGCTTAAAATTTTCTTTTGAAAAATCCTGAAACCCACTAATAATGCATAAAAACTACCAGATATTTTCCAGAAAGTTCTGGTGGTTTGACTCATCCCCTCCATAAGATTATATTTCCTTCATGCAGATTCTGCAGTCCTGAGTCATTCCCTCTCAAAACTCTCAGAGAGGAGGAGTTGTGGTGGCTTTTGACCCTCCCCCACTCTTGTTTGTCTAACACAGCAGTTTGCATGCATTCATTGGAAAGCAGAGAACTCCAGCACTCAGAAAAAAGGAGATAGAGAGTTAAGCTGAAAGCCTAACTTCAAGATTTTTTCCTGCTGTGAAAGGGCTTTATTTCATTACATTGTTTGTTTGTGCATTTATTTTTGGAGAATGATGAGCTCTCCATTGTTGTATGAAAACTGAACAATTGTGAGGAGCCCTGGAGTGTGGGATGGGCTCTTATTTGGTTTCCTAAAAGAAAACAAAATTAATTAAACTATAACTCTTTCTCCTTGGTTTATGGCTTTAAAAGATAGTGCCTTTTATTGTTATGCATTCTCTTGTAATTATTACCTCTTGTAGTATACTGCAGACTATGACTTTAATCGAGTAGAGATGTTCAGCTCACATTCCTCAGTTATATCTTTCTGTTGTAGCAAGTCTGTGATCTAAATGCCCCTAGCATAATTGACAAACACATCACAAAGAATGCCTTAGAAGTGGAAGAGCACAATTCAGCTTTGCTTAACAGCAGCAGGACACACACAACCACTTTGCTTCATTTTGCAGCCCCAGATGCATTGGGCTGTGTTAAAATCCACATTGTCCAGATGAACCCAGCTCACCAGCTGCCCTGGGCCAGCCTGTACATCTGATTACTGAATTGGAAGATCCTGTGGAAACTGTGTTAGGGGCTGAGCAAAAGCATTAAATTTTCTTTATTGGGCATGATGGCATAGGAAATGATGATTTTTCTGGGACCTTTAGGGCTGGGATACTTGAAATCAGAGCTGCCAGGGCTGGACCTGGCTCTGCCCACCAGTATGGTTCAGTCAAATGCACTTTGTTTTCTGAAGGGCTTAATATTAACCTGGCTTAGATTTTCATCTAAATTTCAGCTAATACTGTTTTTCTGTGCACTTATTCTTACTTCTTAAGTCTTGTAGAGAAACATACTGAGAACAACTCCTTATGCAAAGTCCTTAAGTTCATACTTGAGAATCTGATTGAGCAGATTTAGCATCAAAAGACAAAACCTGCCTGCACTTAGAATTGCATGAGTTTAAATTTAATCTCAAAAGTAAGGAATTGCCAAATGGGCTTTGAAAATCTTGAAGCTATGTATTTGTTCAGATCATCCTTGGACTCAGGAGAATGATGATACAATATAGAATGGGCTTCTCAAGTGTGAAGTTATACAGATTCTCTTTATTCTGTCCACTGCCAGCAGGACAGAAAGAAAAAAAAAAAAAAAACAAAAGAAAAAAGGCTTTGGGTCAAAGAACAGCTGGAAGAAAAAGATACTGCCTTTCAGAAATAAATTTTTTGTAGCTTCAGAATATAAGTACATAAATAATTAGGCAGATAATTAGGCAAATAATTTGCAATTATAAAGTTACGACTACATGTGTATTTGAAGGCAATTGCAGATGAAAGTCAAATAGTCTTCTTCAATGCAGCCAACCCCAAGACAGATACAAAACTTTAAAATTTATGATTCAGGCCCTGTGCTCACTGTGAAATGACTAAAATTTATATGATATCAAATTCATTGCTTCTATATCTAATATTACTCCTGTGAGCTGTAATATAGAAAGGCATGCAACTGTTTAGATACTGAAACACATGCTACTTTTTTTGCAAAATCTGTTCTTAGGAAAGATTTATTTCATTCATTCATTCATTCATTTATTCATTCATTAGTTAAAAATTTTAAATAACACAAGAATGTACAATTTTACTATTATTAAAATGTCTTTGTATTGGGAAAAAATTTTGAAGAATTGCTGTTACATTACTAAATTTTTATTATTAAACTCCTAGTTTATTATTGCATTTTTGTTTTTTTTTACTAGAATATCAATATCTGCTGTTTTTCTTTCGTTTTCTTGAGTATATTGCTTTTCTCTTTATAGAATAAAAAAATATTCTAATTTCAGATATGAAATAGATGTTTAAGATGTCGTGTTAAGATTTGCTTACACTTTTCAAATTACTCTTCAAAGGTCTAATAATTGTGGGATAACATGAGAAGCATGTTTTTATTATTTTGGGTAAGTGTGTTAAAAATTCTTATTTCAGACACATCTTTATAAAATGGATCTTTCAGAAAAAAAAATCTTAGTAGACTCATTCTAGCACATCTAACAGAGCTACATAAATGATTTAATTGTTTTGGTGAAGATAGCAGACAATGAGTTACTGGCAAGTCCACAAATACAAATTTAAAATGCAAAACTCCATCTAAAGATGGACAGAACTTCTCTTTTCTCCAAACAGAGAGCATGGACACCACCCATGACTGAGCAGATGGGGTTTCATAATAATTTTTTTTAACTTTGCTTTTTGATGGGAAAGAATGATATGTCCTTAATTCTGGGCTGTCACTGAAGAATGTCCATGGGTGTTCTGTGAAAGCCTTTCCTAATGTGTTTTGAGGGGGGCAGTCTTTAGTGGTTTGGGTGTCTGAAGCTATTTCTTAATGCTTCAGTTAATAAATTCTGCTAAATTCATGGGAGCTGCACTGGATCCCTCAAAAGCTCCAGCAACTTTTTATCAGGGTTGTGCATGACATTATACTTAGAATGCTCTATATTTTGCTGAAATAATCTGTTAAAATGAAAGTGGCAAGTTTGTTTCATAAAGATGTTAAATTTGCAGAAGTCTTAAACACCCTCTTCTTTTTTTTTTTTTAACCTGGAAAGAGGGATTCTGAAATGTCTGGTATCTATTTACATTTTTTAATGTTATGCCATACCTTTCTGTGCTCATATAGCTGACCTTTGTATTTCTGAGAAATATTTTAGAAATGTTTTGTTTTACTCTATAGCCTTTTTACAGGTTATGGCAACCTAATTGCTAAAAAACAGATCTAAATTAAGCCTGATTTATGCCATTTAGTCTTCCAGTCTTCTGATATTTTTACTTTATTATCAAAACATTACCTGTTTCATCTAGTCTCATTCCAATGACCTTTGCATATTTTCTCAGGTAAAGACAAAGTTAAGTCCCCTCCTTGCATTGAAATGTATCTGCATTTAGAACTCACTTTAAAGACCTTCCTGCTAATTTTATTACTTGCTTATTTAAGAAGATAATTGAGATGTTATTATTGATGTTTTCATTTTTTTTCCTCTGAAAAATTGATTTTAATGTGGAGTCCCTACTTAAAAATCAATGACACAACCTGACTCAGGGTTTGACACTTAAAATCTATACTATTCTCAGTGGACTTGAGTTTCATAAGCCTAGAATCTGAAGACATATAATACAAAAGGCAAAAATTCTCCCCTGAGGTAAAATGTCAAATGAGATACCATGCATCTTAACAAAGCATTCTAATTGCCCATATTCCAATACAGAAGGAGCTTATATCCAGGTAAAAATGCCTGTCTGTGTGTGGTGTGTGTGTGTGTGTGCATGTGTTTGGAAATAATATCTATCAAATCCCCCTAAAGTTAGGTTATGGGTGACTTCTGTACTTGTTTACACTTTGGAATCAGTTTATCTGTGACATATCACCCCCTATCATACTCTCGTGGTGATACTGGAAATATTTGGAGGTTCACGAAAGAAGACAGATAAGCTATGATTAATTAAAAATAGGATTTAATTAAGAATATAGAGAAGATTGAATAGGTGGCCTGATATGAAAATTTCAAGGACAGGTTTTCAGTTCCCTGAGATCCTGGGATTAGCTGGGGTAGGGAAGAAGGAGAAAAAGGAAAACAACCTAACAAGGTTTATTATGAACTTTGATCATTTTATGGAAAATATCATGTGTTTTACATTTTTTCATTTTACATTTCCGTATCTCCCCCCTGAGTTCTCCACAAGACCAATGAAATTTAAAGGTATCTCAGTGATATTTAAAGGTATGAAATTCAAAATCAATACAAGCTAATATTTTTCTGTCTTATGCATATTTGGCTTAAGGAACTGTTGCCAGAGTTTTGCCAAAAGGAAGTTTTATGCTAAAAATATAATTGCTCTGGAACAGAAGTTGGCTGTTGGGATTCATTGCAAAATTTTTCTTACATCTTGGAGCAGATACTACACCTTGCTTGTCAGACTTAATCTCAGTATTTTGGTTTTTATAGTTTCTTTGAGGTATCTTTATTTTGAGGATAGCCTTGATGGTTAAGGCCATTCCCAAAATAAAGTCTTTGACTGTAATGGTTTTGGGTCTTACTCACAGTGGTCAGGCCTTCTTAGCTAAGAAAAAGTTGTTCACAGTCATAAAGTCTTGTTGGAAAGCGTTACAGGTCTGTCAGTAGTACTGGTCTCCTCTTAAATTACCAATTCAAAGTACAATTCAAAGTTAATACTAAGGAAATTGATTTATGAGTGTGAAGAATTGAATATACTGATGCAGACAGAGTCTAGGAGTCAGGAGTTAGAACAGATAGCTGCCATCTAGGTGCCATAGATCACCCAGAAAACAGATACTTTTCCATCGTTAGCAAACTTGAATTGGTCCCCTGTGATAAAAAACAGCTTCTGCAATGGATCTTTGGTGTTCTGTGTGGTTTTGGGAGAGCTTTCAAAGACAAGACCATAACCAGATTAGGACGGTCCAGCACCTCCTGGCTCCCATGGTTTATTGTGAACACGTACAACTGTATTCCAAGGAGGCAACATTAATGAACATAAAGAGCAACAGCAGCTACTACTGTTTGTCTGCAGTGCAGGGAATGGGGAGTCCAGGTTTGTGCGTCCTTTCCCTGCACACAGTTGCTGGCTAGGTCACTTCAGTGTGACTTTTACAATTTGCTCTTCTTGTAAAATAGGGATATTTTTACTTTCTTCCTTCAAGAAGCATTTTGAGATTGAATCAAATTGTGCTTTTGAAGTGATTTTTTAATATTCAAGTGAAAGTTATAACATCATGATACAGTATATATTAAAGCAAGAGATGATAAATAGACATCAAGTCAAAAATAGCACCTGCTAATATTTTTTTTTTTTTATCAGGGTTTTGAAAGTGTTTTTTAAAATATTTATGGGATACAAGAAATGTCATTCTCTGGGGAAAAAAAAAAAAAGAAGACAATGAAAAGGTGGTACAAATGGCAGAACCATGATGACAAATGAGGAAAAATACAAGCAGTTACAGAAAAACATCATTTATGAGTTAACAGAAGACTGAATCACTATAGCGCATATAAATATGGTGCAACAATGATTTTGGGGACTCTTTATCACAGCTCTGGGAAACAAAGTATGAAATAAAATAAAAAAGGACATGGGACCAAAGATAAACCAGTCTACATTATGCTATTAATGAAGAATAAGGAACAGCATGGAAATTGATAAATCTTGCAGGATAGGAAAATGACAACTTTGGGCTCATCTATAATAACCTGAAGGATTTATCACTCTCTTTCTCTGCTGAAGACGTAGGCAATTTTTCTGTTGTCTCTCTGGTACCTCAAGTTATTTTACAAAGAAAAGGCATCATATATGCAGCAAAAATGGAACCAAGGAGGAGAATGAAGATGAAATATCCCAGAGGCAACCCCTGTGACCATGTTAGTTCTATGATGCCAGTACTGATACCTGGGGCATTCCTTTAATCAAAGCCTGCTTGGACTTAACTAAAATAGACACTTGGATTTTTCAAACATTCATAATAGGTATGTTCCCTCAAGAAAAACTCATTCTCAAGAGAGTCTGGTAACACATTTTTCTGGTGAATAATGGACAGTGCAGTCCTTGTTATTGTACAAGCAGTACCCATTTTCATGAGTTTTAGTAGTGATTTGGATGATATGTGGGACTAAGGCTGGATGTGCAAACACAAATCACTGGAGCATTTCTCCAAAGTGTGTCTATTGGAGTGTCTTTCTTTTAATTTCTCTTGTGATTTTTTTTTAAACTTCTTTGTGATGATGACCTGAAGGGGATCAGTAGTTAGCTGCCATGAAGGACAAAATTTACTCCAAGTGGCAATATTCTTTTTCCTAATCTCTTCTGCTATTTCAACTGATATAGGCTTGGCAGTTCTCCACTACCAGTCTCAGCACAGCTTTTGACTCTATCTATCCATCAGAAAAAAAATATAAGATTTTTTTCTCTCAAATTTCTGTTTCCTCAGTTAAATCTACCACCCTTCTAAACTTTTTTGTTTTGTATCCAAGGGTTCAAAATTCTTATGGAGGCTTTTAGACAGACATCTCCAGGTCCCGAATAGGATTCTCGATTGCACCTTTCAGATCACCTTCCTTAACTGTGAACTTCA
Source organism: Euphonia xanthogaster (assembly GCA_034509185.1). Classification (NCBI taxonomy): domain Eukaryota; kingdom Metazoa; phylum Chordata; class Aves; order Passeriformes; family Fringillidae; genus Euphonia; species Euphonia xanthogaster. Next base: position 127,186,972 of record JAYDZK010000113.1, read on the forward strand.
TAGAGGTGTGTGCCTGCCTATGGACACCACGCTCACAGTTCCAAACATCTTCTCTCATGGATCGTTCCTTTTCACTTTGAAGTTGGTTCTGCCGTCTATGTCAACATATTAGTGCACATAGAGTGTCCACAGATGTCCAGACACAGATCAGGTGCTCAAAATTAGTCTTCAGACTCCAGTCTACAATTTCTGAGGCACATTCCCAGATAGAATACAAAGAAAAAGCTAGAACATATAGAATGCTGTATTACCATGACTCCACAGTAATCTTCACACATTACTTCAAATTTGGAAGGCCTATAAAATAAAAGGGTCCTAAATCCCTGACCCAGCCATCCAGATGTTTAGCCATCATAATACTGAATAAATGGGATGACTTGATCAGAAGATCATCAATAGTTTCTAGCACTTGGTATAAACATCTGTTGAAACAAAACCTTTTGAACTCCTGGATGAATTGGTGTGTCTCAATCCAGGTAGGAGATCCTCATGTCCACAGGACAGTATGGAACTTATGCTCCATTTACCACCTCTGAATTGGGAAATTGCTCAGTTAGGGTTAGAGAGAAGACAGGGCTAGAGAGATGGTGAATATGGACTGGCTGCCCAGGAAGTCTGTGAAATCCCTGTTACTGGAGAAGTTAAACTATAACTGAGCAAGGCCCTGGGCAATCAGATGCAGCCATGATGCCAGCACTACTGTGAGCAGGAAGCAGGACATGGAAACCCGCTCAGGTGGCCACAGATTTTCTGCTCTTTTGAATACTGGTAAACAGCTGCTCCCACTGCTGCCTCTGTGATCAGGTGTGACCATCCTACAAATGCTGGGGCACTGCTATGTGTCACATTGCCAGGGCCCCACCCTGTCTTCTTGCAGAGATCAGTCACTGACCCATCCACACAACCCAAGAAGCATGAAGTTGTGCAGAAATCCAGTGCCAGAACAGAAAACAGCACTGAATCACTGTTTTTGTCTCCCACTGGAAGCAAATCTGAGCTGTTCTAATGAATTTGCTCATGATGGGAACTCAGACTGAGCTGGAATGATTTGGGGCCCAGCTAAACATCTGGTTTCAGTCCCTGTCTGCAGAGCTGAAGAGACCTAAAGACTTCCAGATCAGGTAGAGATTAAAGGTTATTAGATGTCTCCTTTCTGGTATGCTTCCTCAGTAATCCATGCATGGATGAAGAGAGGTTTGTGGGGGTCACTACAAGAATAACTTTTCTCACTTAAAAAAACCTTTGATAACTTTTGACAACTTTTCTCACTTAAAAAAACCCCTTCATGCTATGTTGTGAAGATCTTCCTTTGCACAGCTTACCTACTGCAATTTGTGTTTCCACAGATGGCATAAAGGTGCTCGTATTCAATGTATCCCTCCATTCTCATCCACCCCTTCCCTTGCTCTGAGGCTCCCTTTTTTAAAACTGCTGGTAGAATCATTTCTTTTATTCTAAGATAAAATTATTTATAATCAATTAATAAGCATTGCTGAGGCTTTTGTTTGCCTGAAGCATCATTTCCTATTCAGTTTTTGCATCTGAACTATTCAGCATTGCCTTTTGGTTCACTCTGAAAATACTCTTGAGAAGCCAGGCTTATCAGCCAAGAAGCATCCAACAGTGAAGCATGTGCATTTATAAAAAGACTATCACTTTTGTGCTAACTTTGATTGCCAGTTTCTACACTTAAAATGAAAATGAAGCTGGTGGTAAAGCCACATATCTGAATTCATTATACTGAATTATATGTATTTCCTTTCTTTCCTTCAATTCCCTCAAGTGGCATAGATTAATTTATAGAGTGTATGTGTTTTTAACATCTGCAAAATTCTCATGTGGATTGATGTACTGAGAATAAAACTTAAAGCAGCCATTTTGAGGGTAATACAAACATTATTCCTCTTAAAGATTTTTGCAGACCTATTTTTGAACGTCATTTTGGGAAGTGGGAGTGGTATAAGGGTAATTAAAGAAGTCACTTTACTGACACAGTAGGAGACATATAATTGCACAGGCCACAAAGCATAAAAAGTCACATTGAATGTGAGGACTCATTTTCCAAAGAGATTTGTGGAGAGACATTTTGAATCCACAAAATTTGTCCTCCACAATAAATGACTCAAAATACTTCTTCCTCTGAGCACCTGATTTACATTAGCAACTGGTTACTTAGAGGCACAAGCACTGTGATTTGTGTCCAAAAGCTGGTTTTGTACACAGATTTTCCTCATTAAAGTGGGAATTACTTGTTTTGAAATTTTTGTCCTGAAATGCCTATAACCAAAATCCAGTATTTTTGAAAACAAATTTAATACATCCCAGTCTGGTCTCTCCACCTTTCCTTTGTATCTTTAAACAAAGTGGGAGCAAGGTAATAGTTTGTTCTTTTCCTTCTTTGATCACCTGTCAAAATGACAGCAACACCAACCTGTCTAATGATTTCTGGCTATCACCGACTTAACCAGAAGCAAGCACCATACTCTGTAGATCACATTGTGATTTAACTTCACATTCTTCAAATTCCCCAGTCTATTTTTCAGATGGTTAAAATTAGAGAGAAAAAGCTTGTTCTCCATAGAAGATATTTCTGTAGACTTCAAAGAGTAGCATTTAAAAAAATGGTAGTGAATCAAAGTTCAATTCAGACTGGAAGAGACCTCTGAAGGTCACTTTGTCCCATCTCCTCAAAGCAGGGCTGACATCAAAGTTGGGTCAGGTTGCTTGGGATACTTCCCAGTCAATTTGAAAATCTTCAAGGACATCTCCACCACCTCTCTAGACAGCCTGTTACTTTGCTTAACCACCATTATAATGGAAAACTTTTTTTTTTTTAAATGTAATTTCTTTGCCAAAAAATGCATCTGTTGCTTCCTGTCTTTCACTGTGCACCTCTGAGAAAAGTCGGACTTTATCTTCTCTGTAAACACCCATTAGGTGGTGGAAGATGATAATTAGATCCATCCTTCTCCTTGTCTTCCCTAGACCAAACAAATCCTCATTGTCTCCTCATACACTGTGTGCTCCAGCCCCTGGACATCTTAGTGACACTCTGCTTGACTCACTTCAGCTTACTGCTCATTCTGGCACTAGGAAGTTCAAAACTGGTGCAGTGCTTATTGCAAGCATTGAGCAGAGGAGAATGATCCTCCCTCTGGCACCAGAAAGGACTACTGATGCAGCCCTGGCTGCCCCTGTCTCAAGGCCTCATTGCTGGCTTAATACTCAATCTGCTGCCCCACAAGACCAGCAGATCTGTCTCTGCAGAGCTGATGCCTAACCTTGCATCAGCCAAAGTGGAGTGCTGCGTGGGGCTACTCCATCCTAGGAGGACGGCTTTGCCTTTGGCTTTGTTGAAGCTGGATTCCCCATCACCCACAGCCTCTGTGTATTTTTAACTCTTGTCCACTTTGAGGCCATCCACAAACTTGACTGATATCTTACAAAGCACTGGAAAAGATGTTGAAACAATTTTAGCTCCTGTATCAAATTCCACTGCAAATGTTTGCATGTCAGGCTCTGAAAAAAAAATGGCAAAAGAATTCTTGACTGACTTTTTCACATATCTCCCCCTCAATCTTTGTCCCTTGAAGAGAGTCTGTTGGAAAGACAAGGTAAAATCTTGCTGTGACACCAGTAGTGCAGCCAGGTGCTGATCCTTAAGTTCCTTTCATTCCTGCCCAAGTATTTCCCTTTCACTAACATGACTGTTCCTTGTTCCTGCTCCCTTCTCTTTTCTACAGATCTGTGGTCAAAAAGAGTGTTTCCCTTGACAGTTCTGAATACCTTAGATCCTATAATTTTGATTTCACTGAAAAATCAGACACTTGAGCTTGTATCAGATTTTATCAATGACAGGAAAACACACATAACCTGTAATGCTTATCCCACTAACAACAGTATTTTTAGCACACAGAAGGTTTCTTAAGAGAAACCAGTTAGTGTAATATTTGCTGTGCAGCTCAATAAGGTGCAAAATGTATATTGTTTTATTAAGGCCCAGGTGTCTTTTCCTTTACTTCTGACTACTCTGTCTTTTACCCATAGTTCAATAATATCAGGAGTAACTTGAATGAGTTATTTGATAAAAGAACATTTCATTAGAATTATAAAATGAAGCAAATTTCTTTTCACAATCAGAAGTCTCATGTGGAAAATAAATCACTGGGTTGTCAGGTGGGCTCCTTTGTTTAAGCCCAGAGATGCCCTGATTGCTCTGCTGGGCTAAGGAGCACACCCAAAGGACCAGCCCTGCCCTAAGAGAAGAAATGGACCTTTGCTGATAACATGCATTTCTCTTTGTTGCTGTGGGATATGCTATGGATAAAGTAGATCCCTCAGATATACTCCACCTGTAAATTCACAAAGTCACAAAACAGGCATTTAGTTTTGGGAAAAACACTTTGCATATCACTAAATTTGCCAAGTGCCACAAAATTTGCCTATAGCTCTGCTCTTTCTGAAAGAATAGAGAGCAAACTCTAGCAGCGAAGTTTGCTGAGACTCATCTGGGCAGTGGTGGTTCAGGAAAGAGCCTTCTCAAATGTCCCCATCCTTTCTGCAGCCCCAGAGGCACAGGGACCTTGTGCTGCATGTGGTGGTTGGATGTCCCAAGGTGTGACTCCTCGCCCCAGGGAGCTGAAGGCTGAGGCTGGGCTGGAGGGGTGACCCCGCTCCGAAATGCCGCCTGCTGTGCCGTGCTGCGGGAGGGTGCTCGGTGTCTCTGCCTTCCTTCCTGCTCAGGGATTTTCACAGGGAAAATTGCTTTTCCTGAAATGCAATGGACATTCTGTGGGGAAATGCTCTATTTTCAATCAGACTTGGTCCTTCCTTACCAGCTCATTAGAGGGACCGCCAGCTACCTGCACCTGTACCAAGGCAGATTAAAAGAATACGATTTTAATCTAATAGCACTTTTTCAATTACTTTCTGTAGCTGTAAATGACAGTGAGACTACAGCATGTTCCTCTCAAGGGATCTGACTTAAATTACATTCATATATCATATATCATCTCTTCAGTTTAGCTAGAGATTCAGAAAATACATCAGTAATCATGTCATTTAACCAAATCAAATTATCTTCCCTTGATTTGGAGCAAGAGACAGTTTTAAAGTCAGGCAAAATGAAAAACAAAGCAAGAAAATATTGGGCTTCAAATTTGGCTTTGGGTGGTTAAAATAAATTTCCTATGCAATTTCAATAAATATGTAACTAAGCTTTTATACTCTGAATGAGTATGTATATGTATATGTATAATGTATATGATGTATACTCAGGAACTCAATTTATCTCATCATTCAGAATCTAGGCCCTCTTAGTGAGTCTTTAGAGACTGTTCTCTTACAAATATTTTTTGCTCTTTCAAAGTCATCTGGCCTTCATTTTTTTCTGTTTTATCTCTATTCAATATACCATAATAATTCTGCTCTCAGTCTTTCAAGTATCAATATGTACCAAATAACTTTCTGAGAGACTTCATGCTGCCTTTAAAAGTACTCGTCCTTCCCATCTGTTACTAAGTGCTTTAATCACATTTTCCCCTGTTGTGGCTATTGCAATCCTTGCCAGTGTGTTTCATGGTACATGGATATGGTTGGGCATGGGGTAATTCTGATGATGAGTTGGGATTGATATGATTACTCCTGTTACTTCTTTTACAAGTACAAGCAATGAAACAATAGAAAACTTGTATATACATATGTATCTCCTGTGTGAGGAGATATCTAGGCTGAGGTAGGTTGCTGTGGTACCATAAGGGATCTTGCCACAAGGCAGTGAACAGGGAATAACTGGAACTCAACAGGACCAAATATATCTCATTTAAGTCTATTTAGGGCCTTTTTCATGTTGTACTGGTATGCAAGTGCCCTTGAACCATGCGAAAATTGGAGTGACAAAAGCTTAGCATTGTTGCTTTTTCTTGGCCCTCACGGAGATTCTACTTCCAAAACCCCTCTACTTAAAAAGCTGTAGTAAAACTGTAAAAATATGTATATGTGGCAATTGGATCCTGTTAGAAGGGGTGGGTCCCCAGGGTTGGTCTATACCTTCAGAGAGCAGAATGAAGACAGCTCAGTAGTGCAGTCCATCACATTATCTAACCACTACCTCTCGCTTCAGCAGAAATTGCTGTAGGACAGACAGAAGAGTTTCAAACAGGCTATGCTACCTTAGGGGAAGCCAGGTATCATTACTGAGTGTAGAAAAATAATAGAGGACAAAGGACTAAAAAGCTGAAACACTAGTTTTTGGCACAGTGAGTGAAACCCGGGTTTCTCTGTCCTTTTTCCTTTCATGGGAGTGCCTATCCAGCAGGCCCAAAAATATCCCACCTCTTCCTTTTGCTTTTTTTGCCAGGCCACTGAACTTTCCTGTACTTCCTGAAAAGCAGGAGAGGTGGTGTGTGTTGCCATCCACCACTGAATATCATCAGTGATGCTCTTGTTGAGGCTGAAGTTTCTCCTCTGTGCTCTCAGCTGAAGCCTTAAACAAATGGGAAGAAAAGGGATAGCCTTTCCACCAAGGTGGTTGAGAGTCATATTTGCTGAGCACCCCTTGAGGATGACCCATTTCTACTTCCAGTGGAAGCAGAACAGGGAGGAAGGTGTGTGAGGTGTGTGGCTGCTCACTACCATTGAGGGTCAAGAGCTCCAACTTCTCTTGGGACAAGTTCAGACAAATTCAATGATAAACCACAGAGTTCATAGAGGCTTTATTCTTCCCAAGAATGAGAAGAAGCTGGACAAAGAATTTGAGGACCACATTTTTACCCTATTTAGTGGTTTAAATATGATGTGGTACTGTGACCTTCATGGATCTAACTCCAGGTCTTTCTAGATGGGGTCTGAACCAACAGTAAACCCATGCAGTAAAATAAATTAATTTTTGAAAAGGAAAACTATCCTGTGTGTTCCTACAGTTGAAAGGACTCCCGATACTCTGTTTTGGCTTTTCTGTCATAATAAAAGCTTTCATTATGCCATAATAATGTGGAACAGTTTCAGTGTGAGGAATTGAGAGCTCATGTATCACAGGATGGTGCTGAAATAATCTAGACCAGTGCTCTTAGATAGCTGCACTTGAGTAGAAGCTCTTAAGCCTGTTTTATTCATAGAGACGACTGACATGAAGAACAGATAGTAAAAAGCAGTGATTCATTCAAGCTAGAGCAGGGATGTACATCTTTAGTGTTTCCTCATCTACACTGCTTTATGAGCTATACATTTTCTGGCTTTCTCTTTCCACATTTGGTCTCCCACCACTTACATGCCACTGTAGGCAATGTGCCAGATTGCCACTTAAAACATGGAAAATCAGAAAAGAGGAAAGAGAGGGACAAATAAAAGGTAGGCCTGCAGCACTCACAGCTCTGTGTCCTTTCCTGACAAGCAGCACTTCCATTTGTGTTGGGGTGCCGGTTTTATCAAACTTCTGACTTGTATCAATTTTTAGCAGCATGGATAATTTATTGCATCTACAATGATAGAAAACCAGCTTTATACATCATTCAGCTTGCAAAAGATGTGTAGCTTCAGTTCCTTAATGGTGTCATTTTGGCTGAATGCTATTAACAGATTACCCCTGCCTAGGGCAGTGGAGCATGTGCAGCAGAAAGATAACCTTGTGTTCGTAATTTAATATTAACTGTTTTCTCCATAGTACCTCTTTCCAGTACATTAACAACAAACCAATATGGCCTTGTCCCCTGCGGTCGTTTTCTTCAGCAAAAAAATGGATTACATGATAGCAAGTTCCTGAAGATTTCCAATGAAATATTACAAATCACTCAACGTCTGTTCTGCAGAAATAAAAAATAAACAGGCTTAGATTCAATCAAATTTAATTCCTCCAATTTAGCTTTACCGCACTTCAAAGGGTGCTCTTATTAATGTCTTGGTGAAAAAATGTAACAGTAATTTTTCCCTCTTCTTATACTGAAAGCCTCCAGTTGTGTTCAACATACAGTAAGATCAAGAAAATATGTGGTTTTTTTTTTTTTTTTGTGAATACTCTGACACAGTTTGATATAAAAGTGTAAGCCATTTACAGAAAACTCTTTATGGAATTTTTATCCTATTCCATTCCCGGGAGCTAAATTTATATCCTGCATTAGCTATCATAGCACTAGAGTATTAGTCTTCTTGCAAGCAGTTCAGGGCAGTCTGAGGGCCCTATCACTCTCTACCACTCACATACACTGGCATTATGGGTTTATCTCATCTTCTGCAGCAAGTACTAGGCCCAATTCATTCCTTTAGGCTACTTTACTAATAACTTATTCCTTATCAGGGCCTCTCCACCTCAGCTTGTGATCAAAGACCCAATTAATGGAATGGAGAAAGGTGAAGCATTCAAATAATGGAGACAGCTGTTTTTCTCTGTTAGAGAAAATCCATTTGTATTGTTATCACAAGCTCCAAGTTCTGCAGCTTCTGTTTAATTCAGTCTCCCTCTATTTCTGCTGATGATAAAAAGTCACAATGAACTCAGAAGAGAATGGCAGAAATATCACTGTGTTTCAACTCAGCCTGGGTGTTATCAACTTGAAAGTGAAAATACAAGCAGATAAGGAGAGGAAATGTCCAACAAAGACCATATCAAATTTTCAAAAATTGTACTTTCATGCAGCATTCTTCAGTCAGCTTTCTGAATGTTTTTGAGATCCCGATATATGCTCCCTATGTTGGCTGCTTGAATCAGAGGAGAAGAGAGTGATAATATCATAGGTCCCACCTCAACTGAAAACTAATTAAAGGGGAAGAGAAATCATAATTGGATGGCATGAACATTGTCAGTGACCTGCAGTTTGTTCTGAGCCTTGGTGTCCAGGACCCCACAGATGAGCTGGGTGTTTGTATCACCATCACTGGTGAAAGAGGTTAGTTTTTTTATCTGATAGTAAAGGGCTGTGCTGTGGCATGCTCAGGCCTGGTGCTAAACCTTCTCCTTAGCAGTCTCCTAGGTGCAAACCTGCCCAGACTATCACAGATGAACCTACACACTCTATGTCACAGCAGTTCATTCCATAGCCATGTAGAGGCCGCATTACCATTCCCTTCCTCGCCCCTTTGTAATCATGCTGCCGCACTGTCGCGTACGGGGACCCATGGGCAGAGCACTGTGATTGCTCTCAACTGAATGACAGAAAACTTGCAAGTTTAAAGTACAAAGGTGAATACCAATTATGCATCCTTAAAAATGACACTATGCAAAAGGAAGCTGGAGGATGCACCTACTCAATACGCTCTTGCTCCATTTCACAGTAGCTGTTACTGCTTTTCTTATGGGCAAACCAAATGTTATTTAGAGATTGCTAGGCTATTCACATGCTGGGAGGGAGGGGGGGGTGGTCTGAAGTTTTTTGGATTACCAAAGGGAAACCTTTGGATTTGATGCATCAGAAATGAGGACTCAAGAATGCTATGTTTCAGCTCTCCTCTGAGTGTGGACAGTGAGCACAATAAGCAGCACAAAGCTGCAGTGCATGCGATGAGTTCAGGCAGCAAAGCCTTTCCCAGGCTGATTGCTCACAGGGGATCGCAGAATCTGTGTTCGGCTGAATAAGGAAAAATGCATTATGCATTTGCATGTATGATGAACATTTAAAAAAGGACTGTGTGGAAACAAAGAATGATTCATAATAAACATGGAATGGTGAGTGTTTCATACCCAGCTGTAGTTTTTGAATCTACATAGACACCAAACCTTACCATTTTAACATGGAAGTTTCACATTTGATAACCAGTAGGCCAGCTGAATAACATTATTTGTTTGCACATCAGGAGTTTCCTTATCCTCTTACCCTGTTATTAAACCCATATCCAACAAATAAAAAAAATAAAAATCTGCATTTAAAACAATATAATGAATAAAATCCACACCTATCCATAATTTCCAATTGGAATAGTAAAATGTATGGAAACAAATATACTTTTATGTATGTCTGTGAAATGGAAAACACGAAGAATGATGAAAACTGACATTAGGGTCTTTCATCAGGAATAAATTTGTAATTTTGCTCCATCTCTAGATGTCACTGTTATAAGATACCAAAGGGGAGTGCAGCTATGAAGTCTCTTTTTCCCCCCCCCCATACTTCAGCAGCCTCTGTACAATGAAACCAGTCCTGAGGAATTATTCAAGAGTCTGAGAAAAATTGTAATGAAAGTATATTTCTCATAAAGGCAAACCAAAATCACATGTATTGGGCAGCCTTAGGGTGGTCTTGTAAGATGTGAAGTAACTCAAGGGTGGTCTCCTGCATTGGTCTCCCTAGATAATAAAATGCTAATGACAGCCCATGGCACTGAATGGAACAATTGTAAATGAAAATTATGCAACCTGCTTCTAGGTCCCACCCCAGCTCCTGAAACTAAGCAAGCAATAAGCCTGCTAAAGGAGCAGTCCTAGCAAGAAGGGTTCCTAGCAAGGGGAAACCAAAGACCTGAAAAATTTTCCAATAGCTCACTATACCAGATTCTGAGGGGGATGAGAGGGATGATCTTATCCTAATCAAAGTTTAGAAGAAAAGCAAGCAAACACTCCTCCAGTCTCTCAGATATAGTACTGCACCTGTTGGCTTCTGAAAGAATTTTTCTCATGATTAGTAGAGTAGATGAGCTTCCATGGTGACATTTTCTCTCTACATTGAATATCTACAAATATTTATGTATTCTTAATGCAGTTTTTCTGGTTCAGTCAAAAGTTATACTATCTAGCTAATTTCTTTAGAGACACTTTAAGAGAGAAGAATAATTACATTTTCTGCTAGCTAGTGAATCTTCATGTACCCATTTTTATCCTGTGAAACGTTCTTTTTTTTTGGTCTGCATTGCTTCAGCATATCTTGGCAGTGAACTGTGGCTCAGGCAGAGGGATGGTTTGCCCTGCTTAGGGGGAGGTCCAGTCTCCTCCTCCAGCATTGCTCAGTCAGGCTGACCTGAAGGATTGCTATTCTCAGATAAAACAGATAAACACAGATTTCTCTCTCCTCTGGAAATAGTGCAGTCAAGTTAATGGAGTTACACTAAGATACAGCTAATAGCAAGAAAATACATAGGCCTGGGGTTATACACTCAGATTGGGCAGCCGATCAGCCAAAGCAAAGCCTCCACGAAAACTTCTAATGGGAATTTATTTTCCAAATGCCCGCTTGCAATTTTATAGCAACAAGTTTGGCTGGCTTCTGCACTCATTTCCATTCCTGCGGCTGCAGCAGCCTCTGTGTATTTAGAGCAGAGAGCACAACGTGACCTTTGTCATTTCAAGAATTTGGCCAAGAAGACTGTGCAGCTGCACACAGACCCAGGTGCTGAGGCTGACAGCCAAGAGTGGCTCAGACATCGGTGGAAGTGGCAGCCTTCACACCTGCTCACCTGAGCTCTCAGGCAGAGCAAACACACATTTTCCCCCCCTGCCCCCTCCTCCCACCTCTGTGCTCAGCACTCTCAAGGTATGTTTTCTTCTAGAATTGGCCTTCTCTTTCATTTTGTGTATTACCTTCATGATTTCTATGTGGAGAGTTAAAACATTAAGAGCTAGATTAGAGCACTTGTTGAAGAACATTCTCCAGTAGCTTTGATGTTTTAAGCTCCTGTTGTTCTCAAATCCAACTTTAATGTACTATTAGGAGAATCCTAGTCTGTAAATTGTGAAACACAGTAGCTGCCACAATAAAATCCCAACATTTGATAAACAATGTAATTTATGATTGGCTAGCTGGTACCACTATATTTGTTCTTCTGCAAGCAGCAAATTATTCAAGTGTATGATACTTGGATAATGTTCTGAAGTTTTGAGCCTCCTTGTAATTCAACAAATGAAATTAAGTCCCAAAATCCATCTCTGAAAAAATAGCATATCCATAATATATGAACTTCCCTGTGAACTTATGAACCATGCTGAGCTTTTTCTTTGGAGTTCAAGAAGATGTAACCAAAAAGCCAAGACTGAGCACAAAGGTCTGTTATTGGAAAGTTATAGGTGTATTGAGACTTTTTAATAGAAATGTTGGGACTACCATAAGAATTATAGGCATGGGCCTGATAAATGAAGAATTTTCAGGGGTTTACAGCTGGATTTTTTCATCTTTCTTTGCACTGCTGCTTACACCTAGTCCATGAGGAATAAAAGTAAGGCAGATTAAGAAAATAAATATCAAGTCTTGAAATAATATTTAGTTCTGCTCTAGCTCTTCACAGACTAATTTCATACTTCAAAAATGCTAAAAGTCTTTGTGGTCGGATGTACAACTGTGAAAATTCAGGTATTTGGGAATTTTTTTTTTTTTGCTAAGTTTAATAGTAAAATATCATCTGTTCTTCTTAACTTCACATAAAGACTCACTCCTGAAAGACAGAAATCAGCCTGGGGGAAGCAAATGACCTTAGCTCAGATTTAAGTATCCACAGTGCAGGGCTGGATAGTCTCACACCCTTCTCCACTAAGGCCTTTGCCAAAGTCTCTAGAGACCCCATACTTTTTCCAATGCCACCGTCCTCCTGTAATCACAGTCTAAGAGCTGGCTTGTCCCTTAAGAACCCAGTATTATGGGTTTTCAAATCACCAGAAGGCTTAAGGGATTTTTACTTCCTGTCCACAAATTACAGAAAAATGTGGTTAAAAAGGAGCAAGACTCTGTCAGTCCAAGTTCTACTTTCATATTCTTTCTACCCCACAAGGGATTGAAAAGATGGAGTCCAAGGATGGGAATGGACTGTACCTGAGACAAGGGTTATACAGTGGGAATTCTGTAGCCGTTGTAAAACACCTGGCATGCAAAATTGATAATGTTTCAGTCTGGCGCTTAAATCCATCCCTATGCCTGTCTTCATTCATCAGCACCTCCTCATCAAGAAGTTTTATGAAATATTCCATTTTTTCCTTCTTTGGGTAATCTTTTTGACTTGTGCTTTTAATATTTAATAATTACCCACACATGATTTAACCCTGCTACAAATGAGATTTCAAGTCAGCATCTGCTCCAACTTCATGTTACTCAGAGACTTCAAGTTACTGATGACATACATATGTGACTTGTTTTGCCAAGTCTGCATACTCCAACAGCACAGCTTCAGAAGTAACTTCCACTGCCTCCCTCCTCTCTCCTTCTCACATGTGTTTGTTCATAACATATTCAATCCTCTCCCTAATCTTTTTCTTGTTCAGGCACCAAAAATAGCTTTTATAGCTTGATAACAAATTTTATATCCAGGCCAGCAGTTTTGAGATAAATGATGCTTTTCATTTTTTATTATTATTACTGTTGTCTTAAGACCTGAAGATAAGATGGATGTTACATTCACGGAAAATACTGGATAAAATTCTGCTCCCATTGAAATCACTGGAGTTTTTCAGCACTGACTCCAGTTAGGACAGGCTTTCCTCACCATCTTTGTCACAGGCTGGACAATATTGAACCCTGGTTTTCTGAAACTAACTTTTATTTCCTTGTTTTCTCTTAATCAAAGCAGAGTATTAAAACAATTCACCAGGGAGCCTCCAGTCACAGGGACAATGAAAGGTGAATCTATCTTATGTGGTAAGAGGAATTTCCCTGATGTTGCCCATTAGCTACACACAAAGGACAAGCCTTAGGTGAATCAGCCCTTCCTGTACTTTGACCAGTAATACAGGCCATAAAATCAATGAACTGAGATAATTTGATGAGAAAATCCTCTTTCCTATCTTCTTCCACAGAAAGGGAAAGCAGACTTGAGACTAAAAATTGGTATTTCTCTCCAGTCTTCCAAAAATATCTCCCAAAACACAAGATGTGTCAAGTGGTTAATACCTTTTGAACTTTCCTTTGAGCTTTCCTCTGTGGTTAGGGCCCTCTGAGCCTGCAACATAGCAGCTGACAGTGATTAAGTTTCTGTATGCACACACAGTTCAAACTGCACTTAGAAAAGCCACATTTGGTCATTGTTTACTTAAGTTTGCAGCAACAAATACAGATGTGTGGATTTGAATGTACACCTGGCATTAATCAGCTGCTGCTATTTCACAGCTGCCTCCAAGCAAGGCAAAATGCTGGAGTGGAAATACAGTTTCAGAATAACAAGAAATCTTTAAGGGACTCACATGGAGAAGGGAGAGCCTCCCTTACAACATTGCTTCCAGCTTGTTTCAGTCTTCACAGCTGGCGTTTTTTTCTGAGTTAAATCCCTCCTTATATAAAGAGATCTACAGTTTTTCAGCTGAAGAGTGTGTATATATATGTATGTGCATATACATGCTTCAAGAATCTGCACAGATCCTGTCTAAAACTGAAGAGGGCCCATACCTGCTATAATCAGGGGCCAAGGAGATCTGAAAAGGCAAAGAGCAGCAATACTGAGGTGGTGCCCACCTTTTCTAACACATTTTGGGAGATTTCCAGCGCTGAAGGTGTAATACTACCTTCATCACTCAACCCTGGCCATAACAGATCAGAGAGGGTCAAAAAAATGTTCTAGTTCCTATCACTCTGTAATTTGAATTCAATCTCATTTCTTGCTGTTGTTGATGAGGAAGGACAGCTGATTCTGAGGACAGGAGGACAGGGTTGCTGGGACAGCAAGTGCAAGCTGCTGCAGGGAGAGGAACAGGTGTCCTAGCAGCCTAGGTGAGGGCATCCATCCATCCATCCATCCATCCATCCATCCATCCATCCATCCATCCATCCATCCATCCATCCAT
>JAYDZK010000113.1:127202960-127230460 GCA_034509185.1 Euphonia xanthogaster
ACCACGGTGGGTCATCTGGTCCGACCCCTCTGCTCAGCCTCACAGGGCACAGGGCACAGAATTGCATGCAGACAGTTCTTGAGTATCTCCAGAGATAGAGACTACACAACCTCTCTGGGCAGCCTGCTCCTCTGCTCCATCACTTGCCGAGAAAGGAAGTTCTTCACGTTCAGGTGGAACTTCCTGTGCATCAGTGTCTCTCCTTTCCTCTTGTCCTCTTGTTGGCACCACTGGGAGAGGCCTGGCTCCATCCTCTTGATGTCCTCTCTTCAAATGCTGATAGACATTGATGGGATCCTCTCTCAGTCATCTCTTCTCAAGGCTGAACAGGGCCAGATCCCTCAGCCTGTCCCTGTAGGAGAGATGCTCCAATCCCTTAAACATCTTTGTTACCCTCCTCTGAGCCCATTCCAGGAGCTCCACCCATTTAACACAGAATACCTTGTATGTTTTTAGGTAGCAGATGACTGCACCATTTCTCTGCCATTTTCCAGTTACCAACATGAAGAGAAAGATATATAAACATATTTAATCTCTTTATGCTGGACTTGGAGATAATGAGCATAGACTATGAGAGAACTATTGGTATGAGGAGAACCCAGCCCCATGTGGGACACTGCTTGTCTTATGACCTATATTTTAGAAAAATAAATATGCAACAGATATGTGGCTATTTATCTTCACAAATACCTCTTTTCTGCAAGGTCTTTTCTGTATCAGTGGATATGGGATTTTGCATTGCCTGAGAAAACCCCATCTTTCTATCTAAACTTAAGACATTTAAATTCTGTTAGTAACATATGAAACTCTATTAATTATTAGTATTTGTGACATTGGAATTTACAGACAAAACCAGATAAATAACTCCACAGTCCTTTACAAGTACAAAGGGAAACTCAGTATTCATCTTAGTGAATACTTATTGATCTAGGCATCACTATTTTATTCAGATGGGATATTTGTCTCAATATTCAGAAGTTTTACAATAATGGAAACAGAGTTGCAGAAAATAGATAACTTTAAGCATGAGCTTAGAGTTTATTAGTTATCATAAATCATTGAACAAGTTATAGTCTCGTGGAAAAAGAAAATTGATCATATCTGTTAACTTCTGGATATCTGGAACACAGGTACCTCCATCTGAACCAGTCACTACAAAAGGCCTTTATAGCTAATAGAGGGAAGGTTGGCCTTTTGAATTTAGCAGTTGCTCTGATTTTCTTCAGGTATTTACTAATGTGTCTTAGAAATGTATCTTTCTTTTCTGCAGACCATAAAAGTCTAGACAATCAGCTCAAATGTTGGCATTTCCACTGCAAATGTCTCCTTTTGGCCAGAGAAGTATTGCCCTTGGAGTTTACACTGGTAGTTAGGGATCTAAAATGGTTCAGAGTGTAATGGATAAGAAAGCATCTCTCTGGTCCCTGACCATTTAGCTCTCTGTGCAGAAGCAAACTAGTAACAACAGCTTTATTGCTGTTGATGTTTTTGTGAGTCACCTTTCCTGGTATAACTGTTAACATGCATTTGGAGTACATTATACCTTTGCCATCACTTTGAACTTTTTCCTCAATGCTTGATGTTTATGCTTCATCTAAAGAGTTCCAGGCTTGTAAGAGGGTCAGGTTCTCAGCTAGGGTCAGCGAATGCAGTGTGTTTTTAAACGCACGGACTCCGATCAGTGTACTTAAGAGCTCCAGTACATCGCTCTGCAATCACGTATCTCAGAAATAATTTATACAATCAATTAAAGAGCATTATCAAGGGATGATTTGACAACTGTTGCCATGCCAACCAATGAAGCAGAAAGATACTCAGCGTTTAAAGGCTGCACCTGGTGATAGATATAGCAGATTTTGAGGACTCAGACAGAATCGCAGATGTCCAAAGGTGTGGAGGGAACATGATTTAAAGCTTGATGTTTTTCCATTTTTACTGGCGAAAGGGTGTTGATGGCATGTTGTTCACTTTCTCATTAAAATTCTGTCATTTTTCACAAAGTGTTCTGCATTCAGGGCTGAAAATTGAAGTGAGAATGCACTTTACAGACTGATAAAATATGATAGCAAAATGGATGATGTTCATTTGCAGGCTGAATTAATTAAAAAAAAAAAAGTTTGTGTCAGTGCATTTATGAAAAGCCCGTTAATCAAACACAACTTTACCAGCCTTAATGGACACATCTTAAACACTCCTGCATTAATATTTAAAATTCCAGTTAGTAAATGGCTCCTAGTGCATTGAGCTAAAAACTAATTAGAATAGGTCATTACAAGAATAAAACAGTACAAGCTGAAAGTACGTCTTCCTCGGCAACAACAGGTTAGTCATTGGCTGCTGAGTGCCGACATTTGTGCTTACATCTTTACCTATACAGTAGCTCCACTCTTAATCAGAAAATGAATTCTGCAAAAGGAAAATTTCCTCACGTCCTCCTATGCCATTTACATATTCTCACAGCTGCAGGAATTATGGTTAAAACTTCCGGTCCGTGTAAGTTTGGAGGCTGGAGCAGCCTCATTTTCATACATTGTTATGGTTATATCTCAGAATAGCAGTTTTGGGAGTGCAGTAGGATATTGCATATCAGGTTACCATAAATTCTCTGAGACAATATCTTATGATGAACTTGTTGTGGTCTTGAAACACTGGGGCACTTACCTTGATTGAGGTCCTTTGAAATGCAAAGTAAATCATGTGTGTGCAGAGACATCAAGGAATAGTTTCTCATGAGAATGGAAAACTTGCATCATACCAAATTCTCATTATAATTTTTTTTACATAGAGAGTCCAGAAGCATCCCTGTAAACTATTTCTGGGATGTTCCTCTTGACTCTAATCTAATGAAAACTGTTAGAGAATGTTTTTGTGTCATAGGTAAACCTATTTCTTTGAATAGTTTTGCTATATAAACTGCTAAATATTGCTTTAAAATCTGTTACACTCAACTGACTTGCTAAAAGAAATAATTAAATTATTGGTCTTTTTCTACTTTTCTCTCACTGACAAAATCCTATATTGTCTCTATTTCTCCATTCTGTAAAGACATCAGTTTTGCAAAGTTAGCATCCTGCTTGCAAACCCAAACATGTAAAAAATGAGATGAAGAAAAATATTCACCTAAATATACAAATACAAACACGTGTGTGAAATAGAGCTCCCAGGTCCCAAGTTGTCGGCTGCTGCCACAGGTATGTGCATCACCTGCCCCATTTCATAGAGCTGTGGCAGCCAAGCTTTCAGGCTATTTGAGAACCAAACTCCCTTTTTGACTTTAAACAACTCTTAATTTCCCATGTTAATTTATTCACAGGTCTATTGTGAGATAGGCATTTTCATGCATTTTCATGGTCCAACTCCTGCCATCATTGAACCACACCCCTCAAATTCTTTGATCTTAAAAATTGACCATGAAAACATATTATCTGGGGAATACACCTGCAGGATATTCAGTTGGAAACAACATCAGGGACCCCAACCCTTATGACACTAAAAAGTATCCCTTTCTTCTTGGTCTTCTGGTTTTGTTTGCATTTTTATTTGCTTGTTTTGATTTGTTTGGGGTTTTTGTTTATTTTCCTTCTAATAGGTACAAGTCAGTGCCTATTTTGTGTGTAAAGCTAATGCAAAGGCATTTCACATAGAAAATCAGACTATCAAGAAGCAAACTGAGTGTTTCTTTATCTCAGAGTAGAAGAAATTGTGAGGCCGTGGCTCTTATGCAAGCCTGTGTACTGACAATATCTCAGTTCTTCTAACAGCCAAATGACCTGAGGACTTGGATAGGTAAGTAAGGACATTTAGGTTGATTTAAGAATGGTAACTTCAGTTTAAAACAATCTAATTCTGGTTCTGTTGTGTCTCTTTTCATGCTCTACCAGAACAAATCCTGGCATTTCAGAAACCAAACAAAAAACTTTTTGTTCACGTTACAATGCATTTGTTGAGGTCTCAGATCCTTACCTGCCTTCAACAAGGATGGATGGCCCACAGTGCTATAAACAGATATGGCATCTTGCTGCAGGTTGAAGATGCAAGTTCAAGAGACACTTCAAAGGTCTGGCCCAGCTGTAAGCAGGTACTCAGTAATTTGGGATGCGGATGCAGGACTAGGTATGTCCTTCCTCTCAGTGGGATTAAATACAGCTGCTTGTTTGTCTTACTCCAGTGGACCATGCATAAACAGAAGGGTGGAGGTATAAAGGCAAATTTGAGGGGGATTTGGCCAGGAATAATCTTACAATTCTCTCCCATCTGCAAGGTCTCAAATCTGCCCCTTAGGTTTAAGCTTAAGTCCCAGGCTTTCCTTAGAGTTACTCTAACGACAGTGGAAACTGCAAAGAGCAAGGTTCCACATGGCCTTTGGGCAGCAGAGCCTCATTTTCCCTTTCTCTTTTTTTGGGAGGGAAAAAAAACCACCCAACATCTCACCAAGAATTCAGCTGCTGTGAGATCCTGTTGGATATTCATGATGTCTGACTTCATATGAGGATTTGAACCTTAAAAGCAGGATCCCAGTTCCCCCAGCCCATGCAGGTCTGCACAGGGAGGCTGGATGCCCTCCTCCCAGTTCAAGTGTCAGGATCCCCCATGCCCTTTGCAGCCTGCTGAGCCCCCAGAAGTTCAGAGACAACCTTACCAGCACCAGACTGTGGCTTATCTGACTGCCTGTTGTGTGCAAGAAGTAAAGCAGCTTGAGTGTTTTAGCCTGATTAACTTTGCTAGAAATTATTTCCAGTCTTCAGAGTTTGGGCTTTGGAGATGTTACAGGCTCTGTATGAGCCTTTTTCCTGTGTTAGGCAGAGGAGTTGTCTCAGACAGCTTCCTGGGGTGTAGTGAGTGGCCCTCTGAATGTTGGAAGTGAATGTAGGCATCTATACATCCACTTTTCACCTACATAATCTCTTTGAATGGTGTTTACTGGCTTTGTTTCACGGCTTATACATTTTTTTATATATACTTTTATTTGTTCTTGTTTTAAATTCTGTTTCTGAACATCAAATTAGCATTCATATAAAAATATCACACCACTCCTGCCTCAGGAGAGGAGTCTGAACAATGGGCTGCAATCTCCCCTTTTGTGTTTTCCTAATCCAGAGAAAGATGGTTTTTCTGCTGCATGGTGACATGGCTTGAACATCGGTTGGAAAAAATTCCTCTTCAGCATCCTATGGCTTAAAGTTTGTGTTCTCCTCTCCAAGAGACAATGTTAAGTTTGTTCTCATAGAGGCATAAGAGAAAAATTAAAATCTGCACTGTCACAAATGACTGTTCTACCTTCTTGGCTGCTCTAGAAAGTCAAAGGGCTGGAAAGCCAGGGCACCATGGTCTTTAAAGTATAGTCACAACGTCTCCTCTGCTTTTTATGGCATGAATTTGTTTCTGAATATGAGGCATACTATAAGAACTTCATTTTCTACTTGTCTTTTCCTTGGTGCCTTGCTCCTGATGGCCTTGATGGGTCAAGGAAACAGCTGACAGCTCTGACCTAAAATTTAGGAAATTGCCTGTATGCAGGTGCCAAGCCCTTATGGACTTAGTGTGCCTATAGGGTCAGCTAACAGGCCAGCACAGCTTCTGGGTCCTAACTTGAAATTTTGGGCTTTCAAGTCCTTCGTTTGTCCTGCATCACCAACTTACATCCCTACTGGCCTGAACCATGAGTGCCACTTGCTGGCAGAAACAGGCCTGGAGTCGTCTGCAAACATTTTCATGTTGTTTGATTTCAAGAGAACTGGGCAAACTAAACATAACATTCTTATTGTAAATCAGCACTTGAGTTTAAAAGATGCATTGACTTCCAGTTTCCTGAAGATCTTTCAGCTCATCTGTCTTGTTTTTGCATTATGGTATAGGAAATGCATCCACGTGCTCACATCTCAAATCAGAGATGCTAACAGCTTACACCATTCCCGGTCTGTCACCATATCTAGCCATATACCAGCATATTCCTTCTTCTTTTTATAAGCTGCACTCCCACAAACCAAATTTTTGTGTAGTCCTCAGTTTCAAAAGAGCAGCATTGCGTTTACCCAGAATAATTGTTCAAGACACACAAAAAACTTTGGAAAAAATAATCTGACAAACAGCGCTGTCTTGAAATGTATATGCAGAGTCTACTGTTATTTATATTATGTGACAAATTAAGCAAAGTAAAATAATATTAAATAATCAAACACCTTCATTTGTGCAACCTAGCACAATATGCATAGCATCACATCTTAAGAAAGCTCCCATCTTGGGCTGGGTTTGTATTTAAAAGCAGCATATGTGAAAGGTTTCAATTAATGTTCTTATATCTCATCAGTTTCTGATAATTAATATGAGCTGTAAGAGCTTTATGGATTGCTGGTTTGATAATTCAGTAGCAGCTAAAGTAATAGAGGATATGATGGAAAGACAGCCTCATAGCTGCCTTGTGGAGTGCACTGAATGATTGAACCCGAAGAATAATAGGGATGGAAATTGCTGTGTTCATTCACGGATAATATATGGCAGGAGTAAGGCAAGCAGTAAGTTAGCAGATGACTCAGCCAAGCATCTATGACTGAACAAAGTGTGATTCTAACCTTCTGTCATTGAAAATATGTTTAATGGAAACATTATCATTCTGATATATTGCTTGCTAAGATAAGACATGTTTATAGTACAGTTGCCCTGTGATGTTACTATAGGACTAGATTTTGGCACACTTGATCTTGCTGAAATGTACTTCGTCCCAAAATAAATCTACTCCTCGTGGAACAAGAGACTATTCAAAAAGAGCAAGTGAGCCAAAAGCTGGTCCAAAGTTGGCTGGAGCTAAACATCACCAGGCAAATATAAAGAATCCTATTCATTCTTAATATGCAGAGAGGAAGGTCTCTATAAACACTGAGAGCCACATGCAAGGGTCTTCTTTTGTAATAACTCTTTCAACCTATAAGTAGAAAACTGGACAACATAATTTATTTTTTTAATAAATATGAATGGCCACATGCCTCAGATGCAGATCAAAGAAACAGGATGCTGAAGGGATGGATTAAAGTTAGCTGCCTTTTCCCTGTGCCTGGGAGAGCTCAGTTTGTAACATTTTTTTGATACAAGCACTCAGGTGTTCAAGCAGCAGAATAGAGCACGAAGTCTAGAGTGTTGGATTAAAGAAAAACTTGCTGAAGGTAGGGGGAGGAGGATAAAAATGAAGCATGATAATCTCTAGAGCACATTATACATGTATGCTGGTCAGGGATGGCTTGCAGCAACTCTGCAGTACTGTGCAGCAGTGCCCTGCCAACAGAATTCATGCTGAAAACATATGTTCTTCTGCTCAAACCAGCTTTCACTACATCTGGAAGCCAAGAGTTAGAGGGGGAGGGAAAAAATAAGGCAGCAGCATATGTAATTCTCTTCCAAGAGAAACCATTCATTTGTTCATGAAAGAAATCTTTCCGCTTTTATCACCAGCAGAAATTCTCACAAAGTTCTTGAATGAGTGTTTTAAAGCTTGGTGGGAAAACAAACCAAAAAAAAAAAAAAAGGTAGTGTGAGGGAATGTAGGTAATGGCAGACATTTATGACTTTTTTTCCTGAAGTAAAGCCACGTCTTGATATCAAGAGCAATCTTATTAACAAAAAGTGGAAAACTTGGCAAAAGCATTGTTTAAAATGACTGCAAGACTTGCAAAACCCCCAGAATAACTCTGTTTTGCTGTCAGAAGCCTGGGAAACACAAAACAGATGTTCTGCCCAGCCTCTGTTACTCAGCCAGATCGCTCTTTGCTATGCAGGCAGCTGTACCACATGTCTTTTCTGAGAAAGAAACAGTGCTTTCCTTTGGCACTTGTGCATCTTTCTCACTGACCAGGCAGTCACTGTCGTCAGACGAAGACAGCTTCTGTCATCCTTCCTGCTACCTAACTCTGCAGAATCTCCCTGAGAATGAGCAGCTCTGTGCTTTGAAAAATAGAAGCACTAGGTACAAATTTTGGCAAGCCTTGGCTCCTCAGGCAATTGCTGGGGCTGCTGGAAGTCAGAAGGCACTACTCACTCTAATGGGTGGTGGCAGCAGAGCTCTCTGTTTGCACCCTGAACAATGCACACATTATTACAGCTAACGGCGGCTACATGTACACGTAATAATATAGCCTTGAGACTGCAGCCTGGGAATTCCACAAGAGCAGATTTGGGGTTTTTTGTTCGTGGGAGAAAGTATGGTGAGTAAGAGGAAAATCGCTTGAGCAGAGGCTGAGCTCTCCCTGCTGGGTTGCTTAAGAAGGGAGGGGTGAGGTCAGGGACTTCTGTTTCCAAGTGACATTTGGGTGAATTTTAAGACATTATGTTGCACTCTGGATCCTCCTTTTCAGAAAATCACAGATTTTTGGGGGTTGGAAGGGGGCCGTGAAGATCAGCTAGTTTCACCCCTCTGCTGTGGGCAGGGACACCTTCAGCTAGATCAAGTTGCTCTGAGTCCCATCCAACCTGGCCTTGGACACCTCCAGGAATGTGGCACTCACAACTTCCCTGAGCAACCTGTTCCAGTGCCTCACCACCCTCACAGTAAAGAATTATTTCCTAATATCAAATTTGAACCTAGTCTCTTTCAATTTGAATCCTTTCCCCCTTGTCCTGTCACTAAATGCTCTTGTAAATAGTCTCTCTTCACCTTTCCTGTAAAGTACTGGAAGGCCAAAATTGGATCCCTATGAAAGCTTGTCTTTCCAGGCTGCACAATCCCAATTCTCTCAGCCTTTCCTCATAGGAGAGGTGCTCCTTCTCTCCAGACACCTTGGTGGCTCCCTCTGTACCTGCACTAACAGGTCCATGTCCTTCCTGTGCTGGCACCCCAGAGCTGATGCAGCCCTGCAGGTGGGGTCTCATCAGAGCAGGGCAGAGGGGCAGAATCCCCTCCCTGGCTCTGCTGCCCACACAGCTTTGGGTGCAGCCCAGGACACAATTGCCATTCTGGGCTGCCAGTGCCCATGGCTGGGTCATGTCCAGCCTCTCACCCACCAGCACCCCCAAGTCCTTCTGGGCAGGGCTGCTCTGGATCTGTTCATCCCCAGCCTGTGCTGATACTGGACGTTGTCCCAACCCAGGTGCAGCTCTGTGCACTTGGTCTTGTTAAAGCACATGAGGTGTTCAGCTGCTGCCTCACCCTGAAGGCACGTGACACCCCCTGCTCAATATTTCAGGATGTTCAGCTCTCTCAGGCTGGGTGATGGGGTCACAAATCTGCATAGGCAGAAATTAATGCTTCACCCAGGATTCACCACCTCCTTTCCTCAGTCCTCTAACAAATGGCTGGTGGTGGTTGGACTCCTCATCCCTACCTTCCATGTGAAAGGTCTTGCTTAAGCATCTTGCTCTCGGCAAGTTGCATCTGTGAATCCCCAGTGCTCTTCAGCATCTGGGATTTAGCATCCACTCTCTCTGGGGACACTTCCTTGGAAAAACACATGGTTATTTCATGTAGGCAGATTGCTGCCTCGCATCTGGATATCTGTGAGTACCCTTCCCAGCCATAAACCTTGGTCAGAGGAGGGAAGTCTCAGAGTCTGACACTAAAATCTACAAAGAATTGTCTGGTTCTCTAAAATTATCTGAATATTAATATCATTTATAAATCATTCTGAAAAGACAGGGATGGGGAAGAGAGGAGCTGTTGCTTTACATAGCCTCAGCTCCTAAATTCACTAGGAGGTGGAGGGATTTAGACCTCTGGCAGTTTTTTAAAATGATAAAGGAAGAAAAGGGGGCTCACTTTGTAGTGGAAGGGGAGCCTTCTAGAGCAGATCACATTAACAAGACACTCTTACAGGGTCTTATTAGCAGAATCATATTAAAATAGAATTGGGAGTAGTGGGTACTTTGACTATAAGAAAGGGAAATAATATAGCAAAAGGAAGATATTCTGTCACTCCTTGAAAGGTACTTTTTGAAAAGCAAGAGAAAATAGTAAAATCTTTTTCTGTTTAGATCCTTGTGGAAAGATGGCTGGGGGTAAAATCAGAGGAAACTAGGAAGTTACATTCACATCCTAACAGGAGTTATAACAGTACAGAAATCATAGGGTAAAATATGGTTGCTGCACCATGGATGGCATGTGGATGGAATCATGCTCCACAATGATTCCCCACACACAATCTGCAACCAGAAGCACCTGCTAAGGGGTGGTAATGGAGGGTGGGGCAACTGGAGATTCCACAGCCAGGCTCTGCAGAAATCTTTGCAGGGAGGAGAACTCAGTGGTAGTTTGCCCCAAGAGTGGTAGTTTGAGGGGTAGTAAGCAGTGAGGAACTGCTTAGCACCTGTCAGCCAAGGGAGATAGGAGAAGGTGCTTTACTGCTGTGCCAACAACTATGCTGAAATCCCTCTCCTTGGATAAACTTGGTTCATTGTAACCTAACTGTAATCTTAACTCACACCTCCATCCCAAAGTTACCTGTGTCCAAGGTACAACCACTCCTCACTGGGCCTGTGCTCTATATTTTATTCACTATATCTTTAAGGGTGAAGTGAGAGGCATAAATCAGTAACAAAGGTATTTACACCTAAAGCCACTCAAGCTCCACCTAAACATAGAGAAATAATATCAAAGATAGTAAGTCAAGAGTGGGAAAAAATTTAGGGAAAACTCCATCATAACTGCTGGGAAGTCAACAGACTGAACCTTTAAGAACCCTGCTCTGTGTGTGCTGAATGATTTTACTGGGCTTTGTCTGTGTATTGCTCTGAATGCATTTTTGGTCAGATACTGTCACCAGAAATCCTCAAACCTTAACCTGTCACAATTTGATATTAATAAATAGCTTTATTCCATAAGCTGTTGGCGTGAGTCCTTCACAGATGCTGGCAGCTGCTGGCAGCAGGGAGCACACTCAAAGTGGAAAATCCACTGAGGGGTCATAGAGCGGGAAAACCCGCTGAGGGGTGTCCCTTGTGCTGTTGGTGTATTTTTCTGAATAAGCCAGGGGAACTGTCCTCTCCAGCAGGACTGTTCATTGAAGGGTCCCCATAACAGACTGCTCAGGTATGAGGGTTTCAATTTTCCTGGGGTCTGCTGGCAGACAAATCAAACACTGAGGCTTGAGGAAATCTCCCCACATTAAGAGTCAAGGAAATCTCCCCTATTCATGTGAATAGAGAAGGAGGTGTTGAGAATATAAAGGTAAAACACAATTTGTATGACAGTGAACACAAAATGTCAAAATTTAAGATCTTCATAAAGAAAATTTTAAAAATGGAATGCAAGAAAATGCAAAGTTCAGTAACTGCAAAAACTTGATAGGCAAAGTCTTGTGGAAGGAAAAGATGAAATGAGCTGGCAACTTCTCAAAGAATCAGAAGGAGAAATCAGCTATAGAAAGATGTAAATTCAGCAAAATCATGAGCTCTTCACTGATCTCACTAAAGATCAGGTATAAAAAAAGAAGAGTGTAAGAACAGAGGCATCAAGGGCAAGAGGAAATCACTATACTTTCCTAGTAAGGAAAAGACCAGTGGAGTGGCAAACGTAGAGATGAAGGTCATAGTGTTTAATGACTTTTTTTTCATCTATCATCCCTATAGCAGTGATCAGGTGGTTAATGTCATTAATTCCAAGGACAAAAGGAAAGAGCAAACCAGAGAGATATTAGGTAGGCTCACCTTTACAACTGGCTGATCTTTCTTGTCTGACACAAGAATATCTCTGACTTGTCAGCAGTTATCACTGAGGCCTTGCAAGAAGAAACTGGGTTACCAAGAGTCTGGAAAACATCAGGGGAAAGGAAGGGACAATGAAAATACAGAGAAAGCAGAGTCAGAGGATCATAGAGATGTCAGCTTAAACGCAGTCTCTGAAAAATATTTCACAAATAAGCAGACAAACTTCTTGGGAGGAACTGAAAGGTGAAAAGGTTAATGTCCAGCTTGGATCTACCGAGCACAAATCATTTGAAAGAAGGGGAGAAGCAGTGGATAGCAGCTATCTTTGATTTAATTAGGTTTTGACAGTTTTACATCTCAAGTTTCACAAGAAAGCAGTCTAGTCTATATGCTGTTTGCAAGCTGTTCTGGTACCCGTACCTGCAGGGTCAGTTGGAAAAGTTTGCTCTCCAAGTGAATGGATGCCTTGGACTGGATGATGTGGGATGCTAGAGCCAGTTTTGCCCAGTGCTGTCACTATCTGGATGACAGAAAAGGAGCCTTGCTAGATAACTCAGCAGATGATGCTGCTGGGAGGAGCTGCAAGTACATTGCAGGAGTGCTTTAGAATTCAAAGTGCCCTTGGGAAACCAGTGAAATGGCCTGGAAAACACACAAGATGAATTTCCACGGTGAAAATGCAAGGTGCTGCACTTTGACAGGATTAATCACAAATCTGAGGTTGGTGAGAACAAAATTAAGCAAAGCTGTGTCATGAAAAAAGGCAAACATTGTGTGGGGTATATAAAAGCTAGAGCTGAAGAAAGATACTTGGAGAAATGCTGTGTATTTTTTCCTCGGCAATGGCTGTAATTTGAGATGTATGTGGACAAATTTGAGGATGTCCAAAGAAAAGCAACAAGAGGTCTGAAAAAGCATGACCTTGGAGGAAATAGTGAAGGAATTAGCTTGGTGTGGTCTCAAGAAAAACAGTCGGGGGAGGGGATGGTAACAGCTTTTTAGAACATAGAGGCTGCTGTGAGGAGGAAAGGCGTAACCTGCCCTCTGCATCTGCAGGGGATAGGTCAAGAAGCACCAGAGTTCAGCTGCTGCAAAGGAAGTGTATAAAAATTTTCTGAGGCATTAGGGAAAACTTTCTAATGGTACAATTAGGGAAGTACTAGAATAGATTGCCTGGGGAAGAAGTGGAGTCTCCAACACTGGCCGTCTCAACAATTTAGGCTAACATCTGTCAGGAACAACACACATATAACCAAACTGGCTGGGGGCCAGGGAAGTGACTACATGACCTCCTGAAGTCTCTTCCAGACCTGTTTTTCTCTGGTTCTAATAATTCAGGAGCCTCCCTCTCTGGCAATGCTCTGTACTTTTGGAATGAACCATTTGACATGCTGCTTGATTACTACCCTAGTTTCTTTGCATTCCTCTATCCTCAGACTGTGGGCTTGTGGGCAATTCCTAGCTTATCTGAAAGAGAAGTAGTGCTTCACTTCAAGTTCCTCCAGCAAATGTTAGGGATGCCTCTTCAGTCACATTGTGTATCCATGTTTTCAAAAGTTTGAGTTTAGGCACTCCTCAGGACAGCCCCAGGTACTAAAACCAGGGGTGTGAGAGAGGAAAGCTGGAGCCACAGCCTGGTGAGCTGCTGTGCACCACGCAGGGAGTGAGGCAGGCTGAGCTCTTATGGCCTTCCTCCCCCTTCCCTGATGGACAGAAATCTGTGATTTCTCACTCACAAGAGGGAATTGAAGGATCAAGACACAGACCTGCCTTGTCTCCTTAGCCCACCCAGAGATGCCAGATACTCAGAAATGCCACTCAGAGCAGGCAATGGTTACCTGGCAATACCTGAGCACAGCCTGTGTCACTGAAACCTTCATGGTTGGATCTGCACCCTGCTTGGTTCCCCAGACCTAGAGAAATACCAGCAGGAGAATCTGCTGAACAAAAACCAAAGCGTAGGAGTAGAGAAAGGGTAAAGAATTTTTATATCGACCCTGTGTTTTGTATCATCCCAAATCTGGTTTACCAGACTTTCCAGTATCCTCATAAGACATACCAAACAGCAACAATATTCTCAGAAATAATAATCTTTTAAAGTACTTAGAAAATACCTGACCTAAGAGAAAAGAGTGCTGCTAAGTGGACCAGTTACTTTGATGTGATATTTTTAGCTGAGATGGAAATACTCCGTGGAGGTGGACAGGGTCAGAAGCTGGTCTCCTTCACCACTCCTCTCCTGTGACACAGAAGAAGCAGGGCCATTCTGATCTCTTTCCCAGAAACCTCAGCCCTGAGTTTTTGTTCTTCATCTCCGGTTGGCTGTAGCACACAAACACCTGCAGACAGAGGCAGCAGAGAGGACTTCAGTGTTCAAATCTTGCATCTAAAGGGAGGAAGGAGTGATGTTCACAAATATATGAAGGAAGCATAACTCAGACATCTTCAGAGAGCCTCAGTGAAGCCCATAAATCCAGAGGAAAGAGATGGGTGGCTGACAATGACCTCCCCCAAATGTTGTCAGACTGATCACCTCTCTTAAGATTTTACTTTTCCACCCTGTGTCTGTCCTCCTTTCATGTCAGCTGACACAGTTTGCCCTCAGTCTGCTCTTGTGGGAGCTCCAAAATCCTTATTCTTTATTCCTTATTCATCTTACCCCTCATAGCCTCTGTTTGCAGGAAGCATTCACAGCTGCCAGATGACTGAAGGAAAAACTTGAGCTTTCTGAATTTCTTAGTGGCCTCAGAACATAAAACACCAAAATAATATCGTCTGACTCCTCAGGCAAACACTTCAGTTGAGAGAGACTGTGATAAATCACATTTAAATGCAAGAAGAAATTGCCATTCATGGCTGGCTCTGAACTGGCTTGGAGGTCAGTGGCATATGACTCCTGCTCCAGTAGAGCTTTAATTTGTTAAAGAGATGAGCAAATAAGTCAGAACACAGTCCTGGGCAACTAGCTCTAGGTGGATCTGCTTGAGCACGGGGGTTGGACCAGCGAGCTCCAGATCAGCCTCAGCCATAGTGTGATTCTGTGATTCTATGCCTCCTTTAATTCCCAAGCCTGCATCTCCTGGAATAGTCTGTTTCTTTCTTAACTGGTCTTTCAAGTGCTGCTCTCCAACCCTGCACATTAGACAGGTCAAATAACAATTGCCTTCAAATTCCAGTAAAATCTTGTGTCCTGTGATAAACAGCTGAGGGAACTGGGGTTGTTTAGCCTGGGTAAAACAGGAGGCTCAGGGAGACCCTATTGCTCTGTACAACCTGAATGGAGGTGTGGCAAGGCGGGGATCAGTCTCTTCTCCCAGATGACTGCTGACAGGACAAGAGGACGTGGCCTCAGCCTCCCCCAAGGGATATCAGGAAGAATTTCTTCATGGAAAGGGCTCTTAAGCATTGGAATGAGTTGCCCAGGTAGGTGGTGGAGTCACCACCCCTGGAGGTGCTCAAGAAACAACTGGATGTGTCACTTAGTGCTACAGTTTAGTTGACAACGTGGTGCTTGGTCAAAGGTTGGCCATTTAAAACCCAATGATGGATACTGTGATTCTGTGAAAATTGTGCAGCCCCTATAACCAAGGTGAGCTTGGTTTGCCTCCTGAGGTTGCTACATGCAGCTGCTCAGTAAAATCTCCCAAAAGGCTGAACACTAGCCCTGCCCCACACCCATGTAAGGCACACCAATTTCTCAATAAGAAAATGCATTTTGGGAAATGTAGAGCATTCAGAAGAGTAGACCTTTCAACTGCAGTGTTTTCAGACTTGGTGACAGCAGAGCTGCTAGTCTTGCTGCCATCCCACACACGCAGCTATGCGTTACAAAGATGAGAAGCAGTCACACAGAAAATGGTGTCTGTGCCTTACTCCAAACCTGCTGTTCTCCTGGTGGCATCGATGCTTTATTTAGGTCACTTTATAAAAAGGACAAATTAAGCCTCAGGGCAGAATTGTATCCTTTGACTCTGTAGGCAGAATCTGTTCTCATGCTGGAGTAAATGGTGATAGCTTTAGTTTGTTGAAGATAACAGAGATCTTGTTATAATACACTTGAGTGTACTCCAGTGGAAAGCAGGACTTGATCTTTTAATAGAAACAAATAATCAAAAATCTTCACACTGTTTCCTCAAGTTTCACTAGCTGAAAACAAAACAAAATAAAACAAAACATGAGCAGGAATAGTATGTTGTTTTTCCTCATTTCACTTGTGTGCCCTCAAGGATCACTACTAGGTTACATTGACTCCTCAATAAAGAAAGACTTTCATTTGCACCAAGGCCTTTTTTAGAAGGATCTGCTGCAGAATTATGCCTAATAGCACAAAATGCTTTCAGTAGCAAAAATTCCTTAGGGCGAAGAATTTTGTTAGAAACTTGATCAGCCAATATATGGCTGAAGTTATGCCTAATTCTATACAATACCAGTTAATTAAAGTACACAAATATATACAATACCAGTTAATTAAAGTACACAAATACAGCCATCCCTTTTCCCCCCTTATTTTGTTGTTTCGTTCATCTTTGCAGTTTAATCACAGTTCTAGGGAATTTTATGTTCTCTTTTTCCTTTGCACATTCAAATATATAGCTTTGCTTGCCAGAATAAACGATATATCACACCCCATGCAGCTGAAATACCTGTCCTGCTCCCATTATAGAAAGTCTGTGCAACTTTTTGTTCTTCAAAATACTGTCAGGAAATTTTGTAAAAAACATCATCCACATGAGGAGGTTTTCAAACTATATATTTTGAAGGTGAATTTCTTAAAGAGCACCTGCATGAGTTTAAGGCAAATCCTAATGCTGTTGTCAAAAAACACACTACTAAACAAGCCTGACTTGGTGAGCTATTTAGACACATGTTTAGCATGAGAACTTGCTGTGAGAGCAACCCATGTCCATGGACTGACCATATCCTCCATCCCCTTGCACAGTGCCTACCTGATGCCTCTTCCCTTTCTCCTCTCATGTCATCAGTGGTACCAGCTGCCTTCTCACCTGCAAATGTGAACAATAGGAACAACTTCTTTTGTAGCTTAAAGCTTCAAAACTGCTTAAAGCATGGCTTGTTTTGCCAGAAAGCAAGAAAGTGCCTTTTGCCTCAGGTGTTGCTGTTATCTCTCCAGAAAGAAAGCTTCCAGGCAAGATTTTGTGTCTATTCTCCCTTGCCCAAGAGCAGCAGGAGATTTTGGAACTATCTGTCTTCTTCTTGGGTGATATTTGCCGGCATGTCCTTGCATCCACAGGGCAGTAAAGATTATTTCTTACAATAGATAAGTTATTGGCCCTACCTAAGATAGAGCTACAGTGAACTGTCCAGCAAACATTTGTGTAAATGTAAATTTATTTCTGTGATTTTTCAATAGTGAACAGTAGATCACTAAACCTTAAATCTACCTGTAGGACAAAGCTGGTTTTCTTCTGAGTCTCATTTGAACAATGGCTTTAAGCTACAGGAACAGTAAGTGACTGCATCACATTTTTCCAAAACAACATGGGTTGTCATTTTCAGATGACTGCAATTTCAAAAGTGCAACTGATTTATACTCTTAAAAGAGTTTAAAAATATAAATATCTAAACCAGAACCAAAACATTCTGAAGTTATTAATTTTATTTTTTTAATGAGGATGGACAGAAATTTGGTTTGGCCAATTGTTTTGCAGTAAGTGTGTGATATTTTAAAATATTTTTGGCTTCAGTTCAAATGAGACAAAAAAACTTATGGATGACATATGAAGATGAAAGAGAAAATTAACATGGAGACGTTGGTATGTGCATACAATCATGTGTGCTTGTTTCAGTATTTGCTGCTCAGTGTGAATTGAGAAGAAAGGAATAACTTATCCTTAGAGGCATGTATAAGAGAAAGATGAAAACCCTATTGATTTTTATTGTGTATTGTGTCTGTCATTCACACAGCCCTCCCTTCTTTAGAAGGACATTTTTAATGCTAGAGCTTCCTTTAGTGAACTCCAGTTAGATATTTCCTCCTAACCACTCTAAGTTATTTGCAGGGGGATTTTTTCTTAACCTTGAAATGAAAGAATTCACTTGTCTTTGAGAAACATATCCTGGATTTTTCACAGTAACACCCTTTTTCTTCACTCAGTCTGGATCTGTTTCCTATGAGTGGGCTCTAGCAAGCCTGAGAGTAGATAGCTGCTTTTCTGACATGTCAGCAGCATATGTACATGTCAATCCATGGTACACAGGAAATAAGATATCATCATCATTTTACTGAGGAGTTCCTGTAATTTTCAGTTTCCATATTAACAGGAAAAATAAGATTCCTTGGGAAGTTTATGGCCTGAAGAGTGACAAATACTTGCAGTGCACAAAGACATGGTTCCCAGACAGTATTTACTGCAGAACAGCTCTCCAGCCCACATGGCTTGCATCAGGAAAAGCAGGCTGTGGGCTAGCACTTGGTACAAGGAGGGAAAAAATGACCGGAAAAAAAAAGGATGAAAGCCTTCCCAAACAGTCTGCTGAGTGAAAACCTCTGCCTTCTACTGAGGAAGAATTTCCAAGTGGATGTCATCCAAGAATGATTTGATTCCCCGGAAAGGCCTGGACCCTGGTTTCAGGGCATGAGCATCATCCATGCCTGCTAACAGCTGTCCCTTTGCCTGGCTCCATCTGTGAGCTCTCTGCAGCCCACTCCTGTGCTCCTGCCACACTTGGCAGCTCCTCCTTGGCTTCAGTATGGCACAGTGGACAGCAGCAGCATCTCATCCCACCTACTCCCAGGCTCATCTAAAAATCTGCATGGCTTCATCTTGAGACCAGTTTGCCGTGCAGAAGCTTGTTCACTGCCTTAAGCCTCAAGAAGTTTCTTTAGTCTCAAGAAGAGATGATTGAGAGGGGACATCACCAACATCTATCAGTCTCTGAAGGGATGGTGTCAAGAGGATGGACCAGGCTCTTCTCAGCAGTGCCAAGCAATAGAACAAGAGGCACTAGGCAGAAACTTCCTGATGCTCAGGAAGTTCCACCTGAACATGAGGAAAACCTTTTTTACTGTGCAGGTGCACTGAAACAGACAAGCAAGGACCCATTCCTCTGAACACTTTTGTGCTCTTCCTGTCAAAACAAAAGTTTCTTCCAAAACTAACTAGCCAGTGACATTTTGTCTTGAATGCCTGAAAATTGGAAGTCAACAGCTACAAAGAAACCCTGTTGCCTTCCACAGTACCCATGGCCAAAATGAAGACAGGTCAGTGTAACCAGAGGTAGCCACCTGACAACTCATCTTACCTGAGGCTGTCCAGGGTATGATGCAAGGCTGAAATATACTTTGAGGGACATATATGGGGTTTCAGCTCATATATTGGGTTTCAGCAGCATTGGTTTAACTATTCATAGAGAGGGGAGAGCTGCAAGGGGCTGCATTTGTGTCAAACTACACTTGATGTTTTCACATCTCTGTTTTCTGCGCAGCTCTGAGGCATCTCAGGAGGACTTTGCCAGAGGTCTAACATCATAAGAAATTATCACAAGTCTAGTTCATGTAGAGGAGGATTCTCCCGAAAGACACTGTGATTCTTTTCCTTGATGTTCCCTGGGTCTCATTGGCTGCTCACAGAATGGAGGTGAGAACTGAGTGACTGAGAGCATCCTAGATATT
Source organism: Euphonia xanthogaster (assembly GCA_034509185.1). NCBI lineage: Eukaryota > Metazoa > Chordata > Aves > Passeriformes > Fringillidae > Euphonia > Euphonia xanthogaster. Next base: position 127,222,219 of record JAYDZK010000113.1, read on the forward strand.
CGCTGTCTTATATTAAAGCACATATGTCTTGTCAGTTTATATTTATGTATTTCATAACATGAGTGCATGTGTTTCATTACAGTGCAGAGTGTAATTTAAGGTATTAAGGGAAGTACACCCAGCACAAGTCACAGCCCTGCAGACGTGCCACGACAGTGTAGGACTTCATCTCCTGAGCCTGGGAGACCTGAGCAGGAGTTAGGGGACAGGTGTTCCATCAGGAGAGAGGCACCATCACTCTCTGGACCCGCCAGGAGAAACAGTATTGAGGCCTCCAGAGTCATGCAAGAGTCCTCACTTAGTGTCCATTTCCTGCAATTCAAAGAGTAATATTATATTTACAAAACAACAGCTTTTTCTTTCTCTCCGTTTTTCTTCAATTCTCCTTAGCTGTGCTCTCTTTCTGGCTCATGTTTTAGATGTGCCTTGGCAGCAAGATCCTCAGCTTCTTTAATTTATTACCTCTGTTTATGGAATATGGATATTGGGCCAACTTTATTTCTTACATTAAGTGAATCAGTGCAAATGCAATCACTTTTGGATATCCACTGTATAAAATAAGCATATTTAGATGATCAAATAAGTGTTCCCATATGCATGTTGGCTGGTATTTTGTGCTGGTAGAGCACTTTTATTTTTCTTATGTGGTGTCCTTTGTCTTCTTTCCTTCCCTTTTTGACTGCATTTGGTCAGTTATTCAGGAAAAAAAAATTAGTTGTACCTTAAAAGAAATACTGTCTATTCAGCATATGGCATTTATAGATCTTCGGAAATTCTTTAGGGAGGCGTGCTTCAGATTAGTGGTCTCTCTCCTTCGGGGATGGTTTTAATTTGTTAGCACTTTAGATCTGTAGTCTTGAGGTAGCTCCATTTTCAGTCAATAAAATGGTTAGTGAAATGAGGGTAAAATATTATAATTGTGTTCTTCAAATCAGATTTTTATGTGGGTTTTTTTCCTCCTGGTATGTAAATCTGTCATTTGGAGAGGAATTTTTCCTGGTTTTTTTTTTTTAATCTTTGTGTATGTGCCAAGAATGATGATTTTAAACACGAATTACTACAGTGACTCAAAGTCAAGCTGCTGGTAGGCCATTACCCGGGTTTGGGAGGGGAGCCAAAAGCAGCCCGGCTTTGACTCCAGCATTTCCAACTGGAGCCTGAGCCCTGCCTAGGGCCCTCACCTCTGCTCACAGCACGTCTCCTCCTTGGGACCCCAGGTGCAAAGAGCCAAACACTCCTAAGGAAAGCCAGCCACGCTGGTAAAGGCAAAGACGTAGCTGGACCACGAGGGCTGCTGGCTGCTGGCTTCCTGCAAGGCAGCAGCCGTGTCAGAGCCAAGCTGGCCTGTCCACTGAGCCACCTTTGCCCACCAGCGGTGTCCAGCCAAAGCCTGCAGCTGTGATGTCTTGTGAGAGGAATGAAGGGATGTACAAATGCCACACAAACCCAGGCCAACAGCAGCCAGCTGTGACAACACCCCCGTGGAAGCAGCTGAAGAAGGAGTCAGCAAAAGGTCTCTCATCTGCCACAGTTACAAACTAAAGTCTCTCCAGCAGACACTTTTGAAAATGGCATTGCCTGTGTGGAGCAAATGAGAAGGGCAATGCTGGATAATGCTGACAGTTTGCTGCAGTAATCAGGGAAACAGGTGCCCCTCAGGACTTTGGGACTCACCCAGTCCATCCTAGTCCCAAGGCAGACTCCATACCTAGTCAGTCAGGCAGACTTTTGTATAGCCTGACCATAATAACTCTCTTGTCACTGGGATTTCAAACCCTCTCAGGCAGTCCTTACTGGGGGCTCCAACATCCTTTCCAGGAATAAGTTTTTCCCAGTGTGCAACTTAAAGCATGGCTACAACCTCAGCTCATTGTTTCCTTTGCCTCTGCTCATGGACACAGAGAGCAGATTATTCTCTTTGTTCTGCAGCACTACAACCTTGTTTTCCCATTGGTTTTTCCCCGCCTCACACAGAAATATGTGGGCATTGCCAGCAGTCGCCTTCCTTACTTCCTTGCTATGGACTTGGCCTCTGCGTGAAGGGCAGCCTGCACAACAGAGACATTACAGAGCTTGTGGGGCAAACCATGGTGCAAAGACAGGGATGACCAAAGAGGCCACTGAAAGGCAATCTAAGAAGCTGTGGGTGTGCAACAGGCCAGAACTGTTTCTGTCATAGTCTTTGTGTCTGTGCCTGGATGGTGTGGGCCTGGGTTTTTTTGTTATACAAGTGGTGAATTAATTTCTGTCACACTTTTAGATTTTCAAATAGATATGCACTTGTTTCTCAACTGTAAAGTATTGATGTAAATAAAACTGAGAATCATATTTTGCATCAGGAAGTAGATTCAGTGGTGAATTGCTTTGCAACTTGGCTGTTGTGACTTAGAAATAAACAAACCCTCTCAAAGTGCCCAGGCCCCACTGGGAATGGTTGGCAGAAAACCAGCCTCAGAGGACACACAGAAGAAGATGCTGGTCTCTGTTGGCACCTCCCCACAGGTAGTCAGGGATGCATCCCAGAGCTGGAGCTTGTGATTCTGTTCTGAGCCTTATGCAAGAGAATGAATTGCAAAATATCTGATGTTTCACACGAGCAAAGTCAAAAGCATCATGCTGAGTAAATCATAAACATGCTTAAAAACACAACAGTGAGCAAAAGCAAAAACACAAACTCAAACAGTTTCCTCTCTTGAAAACCTATAGCGATCATGAGCTCCTTATGAAAGTGAAGCTATGATTTTGTCTGAGAAAAAAGGCTTCTGTTTGAAGTTAAAACAATTATTTAGGGGAAAAAAGTATTATATTATTATTTAGGGAAAAAATCAAAACCAAATCCAAAACTGGAGAGACATGGAGCTGAATATCATTTCATAACATATAGGAAGTTTCCCCATTACACTTGACAGGAACAGAATACGCTGGAAGCAAAGGGGTATGTTAACAACTCAGCATATCTACCCCTTTGGAACTAGTATTAGTCTGTCATATCACCGAAAAATAATAAATCTTTGTAAAAGGCAGCAGTTGCTTTCATACTTTGGCAGCAAAACCCATCTGGCACCATTGGAAAAGTAAAAAAGGCAACATATCTAAATTACATTGTTTAAACACCTACAGCCTAGTTCATTTTCATATGCTATCCATATGTAAGCCCTGAGCAATAGAGAGCCACTTAAAACCTCCCTTGTTCTCTCTGTGTGTGTGTGTGTGTGTGTGTCTGTGTGTCTGTGTGTCTGTGTGTCTGTGTGTCTGTGTGTGTCTGTGTGTGTGTGTGATGAGGCGGGGAAGAGAGGAGAGAGAGAGAGAGACAAGGTGAACATGGAGACCTCTGGTTTTATTCTGATGTTTTGAAGCGGAAAATATTGCAAACCCTAACTGGCACAAAAACAATTGCACTGGATAAATAAATGAATAAATATAATAGCAGGTTTTCACATATAAAAATTCCTGAAAAGTTTTTTAGCTTTATCAACCCCCTTCCACACCCACCAGAGCATATGGCCCACTGTTTGTGCAAATCAGCCGTCTTTGCTTAAAGTGGATGTTTCTATTAACACTGTGACTAATTACTGAAAACAAACATGTGTAAGTATGATCTCTGCTAACTGCCTCTGTCAACCCATCTTTTTCTTCTTGCTATTCAGTCGAAGGGATTAAGATTGCTTGCAAAAGTACGGTAGACCTCCACTTAGCCTGTTAACTGGCATGAATAAACAAAGCCCATCAACCACAACTGACGTCAGGCTTCAAGAAATGTTTTTTACATTAGTTTAAAAAAAAAGGCCCCAAAAAAATTTAAAGTGAAAAAATTTCAGAGAACCTTTAAACACCGAATGTAAAGAGCTTGGCCATGGGACCGAAGGGGCTGCTTTGGGAGGGGTATTGAGAGCACAGCAGTGCAAACCACAGTGCACGAACTCACATGGGTGGCAGACGTTTTGTGCTGAGGGCAACCCGCGCTGCCTCAGAGCACAAGGCTGGACATACGTGCACACAAAAGGAGCCTCCAGAGAAACTTTAATGTCAGCCTTTCTTGTGGTTTTCTCCCATCCAGAAATAAAACCAACAAAAACAACAACAGCAAAAAGACTTAAAGCATCCATTTGGTCTTTGTAAGATACAAAGAAGAAAAGATGCGAGCAGAGTTTTCTTCCAAGTGCTCTACAAAAGCTGCCACAACAGCATCACAGAGTGGGGGACAGGAAGCTGCATGGCTTCTTGTCTTGTTGCCTGCTTGGGAGTGGAGGAGAGTGGAGAGACCCAGGCTGCTTCAGAGCACATCTTCCTTATTACAGTAGAAATACAGGGGGCAGAAACATCTTTATGGTGCAGTGTGAATGTGTGTGCTCTTCCCAGCCCCTGTGTCTGGGCTGGCTGTGGCCCTGTAGAAGCTGTTGGGCTCTGAGCAGCCACGGCCAGTGGTAAAATCAGGTCTCAGGGTCTCAGCACACTTTGTTCTCACACACACTGACTGCCCCTGAGAGGAGCCAGCTTTACATGATGGAGAGAGAACGAGAAACCATCTTTACAGAGCCATGCTGCCTAACATGAGCTGTGGGACAGGGTCTCGGTGTATTTTACCTCAAGTTGTACATAATGTAAAAACAAATTACATGCTAGAAAATTGCACAAGTCTACATCTGCTGCTTTTTCCAAGCTCATAGTATGGTTTGGAGCCAATTCCCTGTCATTTCTCATCTCTTGCACTTTACACGGGGTGTTTCCTTTATAAAACAACTTGCCTTTGGGTTTAATGATTTCTAAGGAAACATAACTCTGTCAGTGTGCTCCGGTGCTTAATTCCTCCTTTGCTGTTAGTGTCTGCCTGGTGCAGCCCAGGGACACCAGTGTGCTCACTGAACTGTGCATGCACTTTGTGTGCTCTTGGGCTTGTGCCCATGCCTAGAAGCTGGTGTTTGATCTAGACTGAACAAGATGGTCCTAGCCTTCAAAGGCAGCATGTTTACATTCCTCTGCTCTATCTTGCCTCTTTTTTTCAAGTACCCTCAAGATAGGTGTCCTGCTGTTAGAATAAATACTTACCTTGTGCACTGCCCTTTTCTCTGGTGGCCTCAATATGCTTTTGCAGAGGTGGAAGCACTGTTAACTCCTTTTTATCATGAAAAAATGGCAACACAGTGTTCAGACCTACAGGAAAAAGCAAGGGCAGAAACAGCAAGGAAAAAAATCCACAGATGTCGTCTCATGCAGCCCAACGTGGCCCAGCCTGGTTCAGAGCCACGTAGTGAGCCTTAGCACCTTGGCTTTCCTTCCAGCCACCCTCACCTCAGCAGCTCCTTCTCTCCCTCCCAAACCAAGCCTCCTGGTGCAGTGGGCTGGAGGAGGCAGAAAATAGAGACAGCAGAGCAAGAGATGTGCAGAAATAAAATCCTTAGCTATTCAGCCCTTAACTCTTCACTGCAGTGCTACGTGGGTTGCAGCAACCAGAGCAGATGTGCTGATCTGGAGGTGACTGGGTCAGACAGAGAGGTCCTGTGAACCAGACTGGTGAACAGAAGACATGGGAAGGAGTGGGGGGAAAGCCTTCTGAGAGCAGGAAGTGAACAGGATCAGTGCTCAGCTGGCTCTGTCTTCCATCACAGGGCATTTCTTTGACTGTAGGAGGGGAACAGCAAAATTCACTGCCATTGGTGACCCATTCAGAAATGGCCTCTCTCTGCCTCCGACGGCGGCTGCTCCTCAGGGACAAGGGCTCTGGCTTGGGGCAATGAGAAGGGTGTCCCTGGTTCTTCTCAAGCTCAGTAGTGGTACTGACCTTGCATGCTAAGACTAAGGACTTGTAAGGGAAAACCCAGGGATTCGGGGGTTACTGCTTGTTCTTACTGCTGTGCCCGATACACATGAGGAAATTCAGCTCCAAACATGGCACATACACCACATGAATCAACGGTCTGAGAGCTGGAATAACTGGTGGAGAAACAAGGGAACTATGGGAAAGCAGCTGCAGCAAGGTGTACAAACTCAAACCCTGAGTTTACTGCTCAGCTCTTCAGTCAGCTTGTCAGTGTGACCTAATCCTCCTCAGCACACCTCAGAGAGGGCAGTGGAAATAGAAACATGTTACTTCCTCTCTTGAATCTGATCAGGTTTCCTTTCCTTCTGATATTTTAAATTTGCCACCACTTCTCTGAAGATCCCAAAATATGAAGCAAACCACCCTAATTTTAGCTGATGTCTCACACTAAGGCAGAGAAAAGCAGATTTATCAGAGTTGACACCAGCTCTTGAGAGTGCTCTGTTAACACTGGATCAGGTACTTACAGCCTATGGACTGGGCGGGGGGATGAGTCAAAATGGTAAATAGTCTACATTTTACCTGTACCTCAGCTTACAAAGTCAGACACTGCAGTTTAACACACAGAAAAAAATCAATCTGAGGGCAGAACCTCTCACTCTTCATAGTTAGCATTCCCCAGTGCATAGTATAGGCTGACAATTATTTTCCGCTCTCTGAAGCCTGTGGTTTGAATACTGACAAGTCTGTGTTCAAATTCCCTTTCCACTCTAAATGCCATTTAATGGCAGTGTAACTGGAAGGGTCAAAAATCAACTCTCACTTGGCAGTGGCCCCTTCCAGAGCCAAAGCCTCAGTTCTCTGCTGAGGCACAGGAGAGCTTCGGATTTCCAGGTGGTCATTCACAAACACTTGGCTTGCTCAAGAACAGCTTTAACAGAAACTCTAAACACCAAAATGCTTTCAAGAATACAGATTGTACTGATGATAAGAGAACTTAATCAAATTACTAGAAACCTAGCAAGAACCTTAAAAGAGGGTTTAGTTCAGTGCTGGTGTTCTGACATGAAAAAAATAAAAATGCATTTCACATGTGCTCATGATGCATTTTTTTATGCTGCTGCATGTCCTCTTTACCTTACACCAACTTGCAAAATTAACAAAAAAATACCTCCTCTCTGCTTAACAAGGTGAAGAGCTGATGCTCCATATCAAGAGTCTTAGGGACATTTGGATATATCTATGATTCTGGTAAAAACACAAACTGAAAAAAGAGTTCTAAAAAGTATTGATCGACTAAATAGCTTTGCAATGCTCACACTTTCTCTTCTATGTGGGAGGGAGGTGGGGAATGATGCTATCAAATCCCAATTGAAATATCTTTGTGGTCAAGGTAATTATTTAATGTCTTAAGAAATGCTATGTGCCTGCAACAAGAAGCAAGAGAATTACAGGGGTCCATGGAGGATGGTTTACACTGGCAAAGCACCAGTGTTTGAACACAATCAGCTACGTCTGTGTACTGACAGGAAGTACCTGGGAGCAGACCATGGTACAGAGCTAGGACCAAATACTGGATATAAATGGAAATCACGTTGAAGATGTTCTCCTCCTGCTAGGGCAGTCTTAATTTCTGTAACAATCACACTAGAGATGAATTTACTTCTGGAGACAGCATGGTTAATTAAGCCCCACATGTACCAGAGTACCCTTGGGAACTGCACTGGACAAGGGCTGTAAAAGTTACTGCTCAGTCTACACCTCTGGGAAGGTGCTTCCCTTTCTTAATGAGCATTCCCATTAAGTTTAAAATAGAAATAGAGGTCTGTGCAAAAGCTCAAGTGCAGAGGAACCATTAAAAATAGATATGCTTTATGACAGCAATTAATCTAGGCATTAGTTTGACTTTGAAGACAAAGCACATCTCTGATGCAAGTGATCAGGCATTTTGGGGGTTTTCTTATAAGGTCTCTCCTTGCCACAAACAAGGAACAGATCTGAGTTAGCTGGACACAGCCATAACCTGAAAGTCAGAGGAGATTCCCTGAAGAGCCAGACACCAAGGCTGTCCTTTTCATACAGAAACTGGAAAAAAAAGACATTACATGACCCCGTGACCCATGGCAGCACTTCAAGTGACATTTTCCTGCTCTGGGGCGAGTGGTTCATAAAGCACCATTCACAAAAGGAACATTGGGAATGAAGTTCCACAGAGAAGGTAGGAATACAGATTTTTTAACATTTTTATTACACAGTAAAGAATACAACAATACCTGAATCATACTTTAAAAGATTCACAGGTTGACAGACCATACATTACAGTCCAACTAAAGAAAAAAAGGATAAACAAGAAACCACAGTTCAGACATAGTAGACTTAAAAGCTCAAGAGTATGCTGACAAAAGCACAATGCCTAGACCCCACCCCCCCTCAGTGTTAGTCTACCATTAACTTGTGGTACATGTCTGAAATTCAGTATTGCAC
>JAYDZK010000113.1:127234945-127252510 GCA_034509185.1 Euphonia xanthogaster
GCTAGAGTCTAAATCTTTGGCCGGATGGAGAAGCCACTGCAGAATATGTGTGCTATTCACTTTAACACACTCTATAGCTCTGCCAGCTGGATGCTGGAACTCAGCCAATCCTTAAGTGATATTCCTCGACTACTTTAAAAAAATATCGCAATCCCAGAATGAAACAAAGACCTAAATCCAAAACAGTATTTTACAGAAATTAGACTTTTAATCAGTATCAAGTGCCTTTAGAAAACATTCCTGCGTTAGTTCATGTTCCCTCTTTTTGCTGGTTTTCATTGTTTTGGAGGGTTGGTTGCTTGGTTTTTGGGTTTTTTTGCATAGGTATATACTGGCAAATGTGGCAAGAGTGACTGTCCTCAAATGTGCCCAATTGTTCTTTTAGATTGAAATCAAAGGTACACAGCATTCTCAATTCAAACTGATTAAACACACAGACTAAACCAGGTAATTACAGATACATGTGTTGGGGATTTTTTTTTTTAATTCATAAAATTGTTCCCATCTTTAAAAACACTTTAAAAAAAAAGGTGGAATTACCAACACACAGAAACAGATGTTTCTGGTAGTTAAATGTCAGGAATTCAGACTCCTTGTCTGAACCAGGCATCACCTGGTTTTGATTCAGTAGTCATTGTTTCAGGTTCATTTGCTCACACTCTGTCCAGTGCCAGAGAGGTACATTCACCTTTGGAAAAGAATATCTATGCTATTTGCAAACACCTTTTCTTTAAACAGCTTTTTATCTCCACAATGAAAAATAACTGTCAGTAATTTAGACCACCGTACATGGACATGTACACACATAGACATGTTTATGCATACACCAAAATAATATTTTTGCATTAGCATTTTGTATTAGCATTTCATTCTGCTAACGAGAAAGATAACTAAATGTGACGTACCTGGATTCTCCTTCTTTTGCTATACTAATATTTCCTTATTATAAAATTTATTTATTATATATGATATTCATATATTTATATTGTTGTATTTTATATGTATCTATATTTTATTTATTTTATATTCTTTAGTATATATTCTATTTCTATATTACAATATTTCTTTATTTCATTCATATTAATTAAAGATTTATTTTGACAGCTTCACGCTTGCTTGTATTGTGATCAATAAACATGGTGTAATTCTGCTCCAGTTGTACTTGCACAGTTTCTACATATTGCCATGCCTGCTGACCTCCCAGCTACTTGCTTCCAACTAAATTGCCAGCCATGGGTTTGGTCCATATTTCCCTTTATTTCTTTATCTGAAAACAAATGCACGTGTCCAAACATCCCCACGTAGACTTTTCCAAAAAGACACCTTCCTCCCACATGGAATAATGCTGAAGTCAGCCAGAAAATGCCCAGGTGCAGGAATTCCTGCCTTGTGCAGATGTGTTTGCAGCATTGAAGTTCATGCTTTAATTGCATGGGAATTACCATGAGGGTGTCAAAAAGCATCCATTTAGTTAATATAGGCCAGCATCTGAAGAACCTTCACCTTGCTTCCCTTTTTGAGGAGCACACAGAAATCTGACTCCAGATGTGACCAGAGCCACCACAGAATATTTCAGTACCTTACCACATGACCTATATTGATGTCAGTAGTTTAATTCTGACAGTATTGGTTCCACTTTCTTATTAAAATAGACATCAGCTAACTATCAGACTGTACAGAACATGAAAAGTGATACATAGATGTGAGATTTTAATGAAGTGGTGAAGTACTAAACTGGCTCCTTACATGACTACTTAATGTGTCCTACATTGTTTGGTATGTGATTTTGTTCATTGGACATATTATTTCTAATTTTACAGGTCATTACAGCTTTAGTGTAATTGTGGGAATAAAATCACATAAAATACAAGAATTTCAAAATAAATTTTACATCTCACATTTATGCAGCAACTTATTGCGTTTAAAAATTACTACAGTGCAAATTAACATAAACACACACACATCACAGGGAGCTTGTACTGAGACAGCAGCTGGATTTGGTGTGCAGAACTCCCTGTCCCACACAGCCCTCACCATTGTGACCATTCATTGCTCCTTCCCATGTGCAAGTAGTGAAAAAGAGCAGCAAAGATCAGGCTCGGGCACCACAAGCTTTGGAAACAAATTCTTTCTGCTGACAGTGCTGGCTGATAGCCCCAAATTCTAGCAAAGAAAAGCCAGGCTCGAGATACCAGCTAATAGCCTGGGCTGTGCTTTGTATGCCCCTGCTGCTTGTGTCTTTCCAGCAGATCCAGCTATCACAGACAAAGCTTGACCTCACTGTGGGATTGAACACACTCAGGGTATCTTCCTTCCCGGGATGCTCTAGCAAGTACCAGCAAAATGCAGCACCCTCGCTGAGGTGTGTACACAGCATCTTGGACAACAGATGGCCACAGTGTCATGTTGGTGAGGAGATGGCAATCTTCATACAAGGGCATATGGCCACAAATACCGACTGCCTTACACCTGATTTAAGACTATCTCCTGTCACTGGCATGATCCAGCTGGGAGGCCTATCAAGGTTGAGATGATGCACTTTAAATACAGAAAATCAAGCAAGACAAACAGGACTTTGAAAGAACCTGAAGAAAGGCAGCAAGATTAATCAGAAGTCAGACAAACATAAGCTGTGAGAAGAAATTGAATGAACTCAGACTCTTAAATATGAGACAGTAGCCTAAAAGGGGCAGTAGCACCCGAACATCACTGGAGTGAATGTCTACATCCATCTCTACAAGGATTAGCAGAAGCAACAAGATCAAAATTCTGTTAAGAACAGGAGCAAAGTGCCTAGAGATGTTGGAGAATCCCCATCATTAAAGCACAGGAAAAGCAGGGGGAATGGTGCAGCTAGAGTTGATCATGGATTGGGAAAGGGAGAAGCCAATCTCTCAAAGCCTCTGCTGGTCTATATATTCCGTCTTTAGGTAGTGACCTACTACACTGCACTTCCAGCTCGTCCTCTATATAGTTCCACACTTAGCTAAAACTACAAAAAGGACTGGACTGCAGTTTAACTGCAGTCAAATCAACTCTGTGCTGATTTCCCTGTTAAACAGTGAGGTTATACAAAAAGCTAGATTCTCAGACTACGTAATTCAATTTAACTTCACTACCTTGAAAATGGATTAATTCAATGAAATTGAGCTAAATTACACCAGATGGGAATCTCACTCCGAATTTATGCCACCGATCATATTTCATCCTCCTCTTTCAACTGACAAGGAGCATCAGTCTTAGGTCAGAACCTTATCTTAGGTCAAACTCAATTCTCGTGCACTTAAGCTTCCATCTTCAAACACTCCTGTTTGCCCTCATCAAAATTCATAAAAACAAAAGGTCTCCATTTCTGTGTTCTCCAGTACCAAAACATAAACTTGTCAGTAATTTTGCCCACCCTGTTGCTTTCATCTCTGAAATATTCAACCAGAATTGAGTATTTGCTTTCCTCTGACACTCCAACTGAGACTTTGTATACAGCTTGCTTAAATAAATAAAAAAACCCCCTTTGTTCTCTCATCTTTGAGAAATTCTGGATTTCCCCAGTTTACCATGAAAGGAAGCATGGCTGGTATGAAGAACCCAGATTTTTCCCAGTTCTGCAATGCCCATGACATTCAAAACTCTACCACTGCTAACCACAAGAGAAGGAACATCTAGAAAGCACTGAAACCACAGGGGCGTAAATGAGAACTGTATGAGCTGCTGAATAGCAGTGTAAAAATCCAGCAAAGTTGTTTATGAGAATTTTATACAAGAGTCATTAGAAAGGGAAATACATTGGTACTTTGGAAATTCCCACAGTGTCAAAATGACATTCAAACTTTTAGATGTTTCTAGTAAAGTTACACCTATCACGGAACACTCCAGGCTTGCTTTCATTCAAGTCAGTAAGAGTAGCTAAATCCTGCAAACAGAAGTGTGGAGCAGCCCACAGAAGAGCCGTGCAAGCTGGTGAGCCAGGCTTAGCTTAGCAGTCTGGGGCAGTGCCAATGCTCACATCACATCTGGACTGATCCTGTGCAGAACACATGGCTCTGGTGCCTCTCTACTACCCACCACTGCAGGGAATGATGTGCTGCTTTCCAAGAGATGCTCTGCCAAAAAATTAAGCATTAGCTGACATAGGTATTAAACTTAATACCAGCCTGAAAACTAGGCTTGCCTGAACCACATCATCTGATGCTCAGAGTCAGGTTTGCTGGCATGGTCCTGGTCTCAATGGATCGGTCAGCAGATTGAACCCAGCTGTCTTTACAATGTCAGGTGTGATATTCACATACAACATGAACTGCTGCAATATAAACAAGCCCTAACATTACACATCTCCTAAAAGCAGTGTTGGACCAGTTGCATACTTGTTTTATCTGAGCAGATGTCAGCATCTGCTTTAAGTAGAGAGAACTGAAACATTTGTGTTCCTTCCTTGTCCCCAGCCCCCACCCTACTCAAAACTGAGGGATAACACTTAGTGTCAGATTTTTCAGTGGCATTTTGTACCAAACCAGAAAGACAGATGTTTTGATGATCCCACCCCCACCTTACAATCTGGGCAGTCTCTTTGCTAAACCCTCACTATTGAAATTGATTTGCAAAGCAGCACATTGCAGCCAAAGCAAGCACAGCAGTCATTACAGAGTAGGCTGCTCACACATGTTTCTGTACTTAGCCAAGCCAACTACTGATGAATGGGTCATTTTTTGTCAAGCAACTGTAAGGAACTGGTAAAGAAATAATTTGTGGCTCAGAACAGCCATGCTGACAGGTAGGCTTTGTCCTGGTCCTTTTGCTTTCCAGCAGCAGTCTGCTCAGTCAGCTCGTCCTCAAAAAATTTCAATAACAGAAAAGCAAGCACATTAGCTGGTCAGTTACAAGGTCTTATGTTAAGAAACTATGAAAATGTTTAGAAAGTAAATGCATGGGCACTGAAGCAGTGGGAGTGCTAGTTAAACCATGCTGAACAGCTCTAAGGTAAGTAAAGAACAATAGTTGAACAAAGGAGTTCAACTCAGAGTCACAAATTCTACCTATGCTATGTAATGTGGTCATTCTCAAAATTCTTGCAGACCCCTCCTTAAAAGTCAAGATGCTTCTGAATATTACACCTCCCCTGTTAGTCTTCTTACTGTCTTATGCTCCCTTAATTTTGGAATTTTGATCTCATCATCTTAATACGCGCAACTTCACTTTTTTCCTTGAAGACAATCTTGCACTCAGGGATCCTGCTTTTTCTGGGTTAAAGACAAAGCAAAACAGAATACCAAAGAAACCAAGCAAAACCAGGGAAAAAACCCAACCCAACACAGAAATCAGCAACACCAACAAAAATTATCAAAAATCCAATCTACTTTTATTTGTGAGTTCTCTGAAAGGTCTTGGATTAGGAGACTGTGTTATAATAATCACAAAAATCCCGAGTCTTGGTACTAGTTATCACTTTGAGAACTGCAGTAGACTGCAATAAAAATCATACCACAAAATTCTCAGACCAGAACAGCTTCAAGAAGCCTCAGCTAGGTCCAGGCTGCATTTTACTAAATAACAAATCAAGGGAGAAACCTTGCCAATAGACAGGGAGTGGCCATATTAGTCAAAAATTGTATCTGATACAGTAAAAATCTGGCATCAAATTCTCATCTCCATTCATAGTTACAACAGCCAAAAGAAATAATAACACCCATGAGAGAAATATTGTCTGTCAGGAACTGCATGGAGGTTATATAGCAGCCTATAGTGAGCTTTCTTGCATGCCTTGGAGCAATGTCCCAGCAAGGATAAGGAATGAGGAGAGGAGCTCAGCATTCCCCCTGGACCTGCAAGACTTCAGAGGCTGCACAGCCTCAGATTTGAAACTGGAAATATTCTAGCTCTAGAAATTTTACTCTAGTGTCTTAAGTGCACAGGAACCTGTGCTGCTCCAAGTGTTCTGCTGAAAGCTGTAAACAGAGAACTTATGTAGACTCAAAACCTAGACAAATGAGGAGCAATATCCACAGAGAGATCCAAGAGATAATTAATACCAAAACAAATGAGGAGTTTTATTCCTCAAACCTGGAAAACACAGTCTCATCTCTGAAGAAACACTTTTCAAACACTGCCAAACTGATCTCCTGTCCCCAAAGATGAAGGAAAAGTACAGTCCATTCTTGCAGAGGTCACCCTCAAAGGAATCCAAAACAGCCTGAGTTAACAGGTATCTATGAGAAGCATTGCCCTAAGTGTTTGGAGTTTGTCAAAATTAGAAGCTGAAGAGGAACTTCTTCTAAATATAACTCAAATAAGCATTGCCATCATCTCCCTTCACAGATAATCAATCACCTGTAAACACAAACTGTCAAACTTGATTTCTCTCTGATGGCTTACTAAAACTTGTGGCTCAAAACAGCCACCCTGATGACCACAGGGATGAAAGTTGCAGGATCAGGACACTAGACCTCATTTCTAGGTCCAGGAGGCTGTGTGAGGACACACAGCCCTGAGAACATCTATAACCTTATCAGCCACATTTAATTAGAATGCAATTAAAAGAACTCTTTACCCAAAGTCCTGTTCCCAAGAAGTGAAAAACCTTATAATCAGTTCTGCTGCAGAAGAAATAAAGATGTTGTCACATGGCTCTTTCCAGAGCTTTAACTGCTCAGAAGTTATTCACAGCACACAAACTCTCTCCACATTCCTTTGGATACACATTTGCTTGTGGAAAAATGGGCTGTATGTACCAGCACGTAAGTACTTCCTCTGTCCTGCTCACACTATATCAGTTCACTAAATAGATTTAATTTGCTGTTTCCTCCAAAGGTATTTGCCTTTGGAATTTTGGTTTTAACAATAGGAGTCTCTTGTATATATACACATACAAAATGAAAGCTCTTTAATGATGCTATGTTAGAAAAATGCCCTATGAACAGTGCAGGAAAATGTCCTTGACTATCTTAGATACAAAAGTCCAATAAATTGAATTTATGTCTCATTTAATCTACAATGGAACAGCTAGTACTTAAAGGGTACATATACTTCCCCTAGTCCCTTTCTTCCTGAGAAACTTTCAGATGCTGAAAATCAATTCCTTTTGTCTCCTTGTTATTCATCTGCTACACATTAAGGATAAACTCTGGGCATTCAGTGATCCCACAATGGTCTTTCATCTCCAGAGAAGCCTGGTATGAATTAAAAACTTACACTCCCTCAAATTACAGATGCATACTGCAGCATGCCACTGACTTATGTGCTGGTGATTTCTGCCAGTGTTCTCAGCATGCTGAAGGTAGCTCATCTGCATCTCTCAACTTGAGTGACTCTTCTACAACACTGCCCATCCAGCCCATGCAAAGTGTTTCGACACGAGCATACACAAATATAGGTCCCCATGTAACTGGGACTGTCACCGACTCTTTTCCCCAACTCCCTGATGTTTAGAAGTTATTTTTAAAAGTGTGCTACAGTCAAGATGTCAATATACAAACAATAAATACTTCATGAAGGTAATGCTCCTTCATTTCAGTGGTCTTGAGGAATGGAGATTGTATACAAGTAACTTCTAATTGACAAAATTTCCTTGTCATGTCTGTTTTTAAGGGCAGTTTTAACTTGGGACTCTTTTTTTTTTTTAACAAGCATAAAATTTAACTGCTATCTAGACTGACGCAGGACTGGTCAAACACACACTCTCTTTCACTCCCAGCTTCCACACAGTCACGGTGTCAGATGTCCTGTATCATAACAATTCAAGGTGTCTGCTCTCAGGTCTGAAAGTACATCAAGGCTTAACGTACTTATTCTTGTTTTACTCTTTGATCTCTCAGCCTGTTTTTTCTTCTACCAAATGCTCTTTGCCCATTACTCAACTCTGAAATATTCCCTGCAGCCAAAGCAATACATTCAAAATAAAGAAACACTTGCAAATTTACATTCACATTCTGTCCTACAGGAACCATCATCTTTTGCTAATCGCTCCTACATCCAACACTTTTCCCAGACAAGTTTTTAGCCACGTTGCTCTACAATCTCTATCATGAATAATTTCTTTGTTTAAATTAGATTTCAGTGTCAAATGTTTTCCACTGAGCATCTTTTTATCTATTCAGTATGGTAGTTTGAAGGGCTTTAAAATGAAGCTACTGAAAAATCAAATTAGAACATTATATGTAACCCTGGGCAGCAGTTAAAAGGCAAGAACAGAGCTCGAGTTCACTAGCTATTTTGGGCTCAGATTACAACGCAGCCAAGAGAATTTGGAATTCGGTGTATGCCTGACATACACATCCAGAACAGCTGTGCAAAGAGTTAATAGCAGGTTCTGATGCCTTGTGCCGCACAGATTAAAGCCAGCTCAGACACACCTATGGTTTGCAGGCACAGCTGATGCCTGCCCAGCAAGGCCCTTACCTCACTTGAATCCTCCTGCTGGTTGATGACAGCCAGGGCATCCTCTGCCGCCTGGCGCTTGGCTTCGGCAACAGTGCGCTCCATCTTGGCCCTCTCCGAAGTGATCATGTCGTGAGCCTTCCGCTCGGCCTCCGACACCGCCTTCTGCAGCTCGGCCATCGCCTGGCGCTTCACTTCATTGACAGCTTCCTCTGCAAAGCAGGGAGAAACCCGCGTCAGCATGGCACATCTGGACACGAAACACATGTCAGCACACCACATCTGGCCACGCCTTCCTGGGACTGACGTGGGAAATGCACTGCTGGTGTTATCATTACGTTGAGATTACTTTCAATTATAACCACAGTCATCATTCTGAGTAGGACACAGAGGAACCTGGCTCCTCAAGAATCCTCAAGAAGCGCTGAGGTGCTTCTCTTTTCCCCCATCATCCAAGTCTCTACCACTAGTCATGATTCTTGATATTTTGATTCTCAGGCAGTACTTCTTTAGGTACCATAATTTCAGACCCATGGTCCATTTTATTTGCAATCTTTTTGAACACTGAAAATTAGTTTAGCAGCACAGCAGATATATGCATATACTTGACAATTATTATCGAAGACATATTATAGACTTTCTAAAAATTATATTTTTAAGCTTGGGGAAATTAAGACAGGATTTATGGTCTTTAAAAACTTTTTCCCCTGTATTTTAAAAAATAAATACATGAAGTTAAAAAAACCCAAGAGTTTACCTAAAAATTTTAAATTACTGGTCCAGTATCTTCTCTTGGACATACTGTTTTATGAGAAAAAAAAATTGTTTATTAACATTCATTTGACCTCCTGATCTGTCCTTCAAATCCATGTTTATACTTGAAGACTTGACTTCCTGGCTCTTCTGAGCTCTTGAGCACACCCTGCCCAGCAAGACTTTGGAGCACAATTAACAATTAACACTGAGCATGGGCACCCTGCTTCATTAAACTCAAACCTCCATGCTTCGTGTAAAACAACTATGGTAGTATGAGTCCTTTCTCTGGTACATACTAGTGTCATATCTTTTATTCCAGAAAACATGGATTGTCGCAAATTAGTTATTTGGCTTTTGATGCAGGAAGAGTGCAAAGATTTACTAATGAACAGTCTTTTAATTGACAACTAAAACAAGTAATTTCTTTTTTTTTTTAATTAACTGCTCTAATTAACAAGGAAACCATCCTCCCCCTGAATTAGTTTATCTAATTTTCATCTTTATTCAAAGCAAAATGACAATGATTAATTGAAAATTTAATAAGCGGTAATTATTAACTTGGCAAACCTAGTACCAGTTAACACTCTATTAAAACTAATTATGACATGTTTCATTCAAGTGTTTGCACTTAATTGTTTCATGCACTTAAAACCCACCTTAATTAAATGTTCTGTTTAATTAAAGCCACATATTTCTATTTAAAATGTTTTACTGTAGATTAAAATCTAAGTATTAGAAACGGTGTTATGTGTTTGAGTTTTAGTATTTAGCCCATGTACTTGTGTGCATGAACATGCAGACATAACTCTGATGTACAGATACTCAGTCACTCTCCTGAGTTACATCTGATAGCCCTGCACATGTTATTTAAAAAATAATGTCTACGTGAAGCCTCCATTTTCAGTTATTAAGCAAATTACAATAAAGTCTTAACTTTAAGCCATGTAGTGACTAAAACTGAACTGAAATGAAAGAAGAGCTCTCTTGAGGAGCCTGTGTGCATGTTACATGTGTGCATATCTGCAAGAGATGTTTCAACTGAAGTTTTCAAGGGGGTGGGGAGGGATTTAGAGATAAAACTTATGCCTTTATTTTTATGAGGCTGAAAATATGCCCTTATATTACCCTACCATAAATGTTGTTTAGGGAAAGCCTCAGGAGAGGAAAAAATCATACCCTTCAACCATACAACCAAGGCTTAATTTCCTTTGAATATTCAAGGTGAATTAAAATTCTATCTAAGTGGCAATACAGGACAATAATTTTTGCTTACGATCAAAGCTACAGCTAGTCTAATTGTATATGCAAATAAGGCAATTTATATTTAAATTATGCATTCCTATTCTAGTCCCACAGGCACACGGAGATCAGCAAAGGGAATTGGTAGGACATTTGCAAGGTGCTTGAATATTTATTACCAACTGTAACCATTCACTGATCATGAGAAAAGAAATATACACAGGCAAACATACAGATGCAATTTTATTACCATTTTCAGAAAAATGAGGCAACTTAAATACAGGCGTTTCATGTCTATGAACTGCAGTTACTGACAAAGTGGATTTCTTCAAGAAAATCTGTGTTCTTGCTATTTGCTACTAATAGAAATGATCTTTGAATGACATGATGCACTTTTGCTACATCATATAAATTTAGTTTTACAGTTAGGCCTTTACAGTGGTTAGAAACGCCAGTTTCTTATAATAAACAGAAGCAAAATGCTCCAACACTTTTACATGGACTTCTAATTGCAGTTTTTCATCCCAGACAATCTACTTCTTTTCAGTCCAAATACAGAAATTGAAAATTATATCATATCTTCTATATTGCATAAGTTTTTTGCAACACTTCTTGCATGCTCTTGCATGAAGATGCCTGAAAGTGCTTAGGAGGGCATCTGCCTGACTGATATTTTTGACTGGCTTAAACTATGGATTGGACTTTAATATTTCCATTAACTTTGATAATAGAATTTGTATTATGCTATACTAAATGTGAAAATAAATAAGTTAAAATATGTCTGGTCACAATGCACCATCATTATTTCAATATATTACAAACTCATGAAGACGTAAATAACCAGACAAAATTTTGTATCATTGATCTTCTTCACAGCTTCTCGAACTAAATACCACTGATATTTTATGGGCATGGACTATTTATAGGCATAGATATTTTACAGGCAAGCTTCATAGTTTAAGATATGTTTGTGATATGGGTCACTGTGAAGGAGATTATTTGCCTTGACAATGCTGAGCTACGAAGACCAAGAAAGACCAGCATTGTTCCTTTCCCTGTGCTTCCAGAGAAATGAAGAGTGATTAGATTCTAGTATCAGAGAGCAGAAATCTGCAAGTTTTTAAAACCTAGTACCTAAGATGCGTGTACCTGCATCCTCTGCCTTCCCAGCAATGCTAAGCATTCTAGGCACAAATTCACTGTCATTTTAGGAATGCAGCTGAAATCTTCCTTCCCTTTGAGCAGCATCAACACACAAGAGAAGCTCCAGGAAGCAAACAGCTTGTGTGGAATAGGCATTACTCAGCATGGTCTGAAGTCCTTGGAGCAGACTTAAGAGAGGTACTTATCTTTCACCCAAAATGATGATTCACCAGCCAGCTCCTGGTCACCTCCCTCACCTCATTGACAGATTTGTCCACAGGATGAGACAAGAAAGGTGGTGGGCGGATGTACACTCCTGTGCCACCCCAACATTTTGCATCATCTCACTCTCAGGCTGACCATGGCAAGGGCAGCTATCGCCGGCTGGGGGCTGTGTACAAATCACAAATGGGACGGGACTGCTAGGAACGTGCCTTGAGCTGTTGTATTTTCCAGCATCAGTCTCATTACATGGTTATGACAATGGGAAGATGTCATTAGCTCACATCCCAGGCAGCAGACCAAGAACTTAATGTTACAACTTACTTTATAAGTTTTTTGACCAATCACATGAAGCAAAAGCATTTTGATAGTAGTTCCATCCAATCACTATAAGCACATGTACCTTTGGTTAAAACAATGTTTGCTTATTTCGAATACAATACCTGCTTGTAAGCCTTAAAACACAATGTACAGAGCTCCATTATTAAGCTTAAAACTTCCTATTATCTTGCTAGATATGCTTTTCTGCAGCCTTGGGAGTTATTCTAGACAAGCGTTAATACACAAACCATTGTTTTATTTGTCCTTACTTTTCTACTTCTTAAATAATTTTTCTGCTGACCTATCTCATGGCTACTGCTTAGCTCTGATCACAGTTCTGCTGTCTTTGAGGCCTGCCTCTTGCAGCTTTCCCAAAACCCTCTAATTTTATGGATTCCCACAATTCCCCTTCTCGGTTCACCTAAAAAGAAACCTTCGCAACCGTGTCGTTTATTAATTGCTTTGTGTTTTGTAGCTTTACTATAGTATTTCTGTTTATTACTTACTTAAAGCATATTTTTGCTCACACTAAGCATTGCTATATTAAAACACAGCAATTTTAATGCTGTGAAAGTCCAGTCAGTTCAAAGGGCATAAGTCATGCCTGATAATAATTAGAAGTCATGGTTCAGAAAAGTCTCGCCGGTTTCAAGGCCTTAATTTAAAACCTTCCTCCAAGTCTATACCTTCATCCACTCTGTGAAATTTCGAGAACCTTCTGTGAATTCATTTCTTACCTTTCTCTTTTGTATCATAAAAACTTCTTTGATAGTTTTGTCTATCATTTGTCGCACACACAGCTTTCCCCAAACCCTCTAATTTTATAGATTCCCACAGGCGGCCACTGGCAGTTGGTGACAAAGAGTTATCTCAGCATTATATCCCAAAATACATCATCTGTCTGAGGACTACCTCTGTACAATGTGCAGGACCCTTTTTGCCTGGGTAGAGACAAAGGACGATCATTTCATTCCTTTTCTGTAACTCCAGAGCTTTCAGCTGGACTGCCACGGGCATTGGGCCTGGCTAAGTGACAGGGATGGCAGGAAGGCAGGTTCTACATGACACAGAAGAAGCTACTGCAGCAGCCCACAATGGGCTGCAACCCTCTCTGTATTTAATAAAGGGAAGTTTGTACTTCCAGAGAGCAAATCATCCAACATGTGATCTGACTGATCCTCATTACCTGCTTCCCTCCCTCTTGACTACTGAGGAACACCAAGAACTTGTCTTGGACACTTCACCCATAAATGTCCATAATTCAGTGAGGTGGATCAGGGCACTGATGACCACTCTCTACTGGTGTATAAAACTGAAGTGGGCTTACATGGCTTTAACTCATGAGGTACTGCATAATATGTCCTTGCTCCAGCAGCCACAAAAGCACATGCTTAACTTGGTATATTTTCAAGAATTACACTGGTTTAAAGTGACTCCCTTTTTACCACATGCTTTGGAGTTTGCTTATTAACTGTTTTTATGCCACATTCTTTCGTGTAATGTAGTCCTCATTCCAAACAGAATTTCATACTTTATTAAGCCCTCTGCACATTGGTCTTACACACAGTTGACACAAGAAGAGATCCACACTGAACCAAAAGAAATAACCTGTGACGGATTTGTAGTCTCCTAGACTGGGAGTTGCTGCTCAGCCAGGAAACTATGGAGCATCTCAAATGGCATCAGAGGCCTATTCTCAGAGAGCTGAATTGCACCTTTACTGCCTTCACCATGAAACTATGGACACCTCCAGTTTGAGACCACCCTCCTAAAAATGCAGAACCATGGTTTATGAAAGCAGTATGCTTTCTAATGTTTGACTAGACTTAGTAGCAGATACAGGTGTGCATCCTCCAGAGTCACACTTTTATTCTCCAACTCACAGGCACAATCACTTGATTTAAACCCACATTAGCCTGAAAACAAGAGACTGGAAATGGGACCAAAGGAAAAGCTTTGTTTCAAAGGAACTGATGACATAGATGTTCACAAGATGACATCATAGGTCTTGTACACTCCCATTCATGAATACGTGCAGTGTGAATGCACATCCAACTTCCTAACTCAAGCCAAAAGCTTCAACTAACTTGTGTTAATTATGAAGAAACCTTTTTCTTCTATTGTATTGAATCCATGAGTCACAAATAATCTGATGCCAAATGACATCAAACCCTAGATTTTGCAAGAGGACTGAAGTTTTTGAAATTTAACAGAATAATGCTCCTCATAGTGAGATTTCCTGGGATTGCATATTTTTTTTGTATTTTTCATTTAAAATGTTAACATAAATATGACAATATGAAAATATTCTTGGGCACTGAGTTACAAAGGCTACACTTTCCTTGGACAAAACCAAGAACATGTACACAGTTTTGCTATTTTTCACAGAAAATGCAATAATTCTAAAAATATTAACATTTTGAAAAATTTAGACTTTACATAGTAAACCCACATTCCACACAAAACACAACCTCTTGTCTGATGCAATGAGATAACAGCATAACATTTTTACCTGTATGCTGTGTATCTAGTTTAAAATATGTTGGAAAGCAGTGAGAATTTACAGGAGATTTGATCAGAAAGCATCAACACTGCTGCATATTTGCCATTTAATCATTGACTGCTGCTCAGACAGCTGCTGCAGACTTCATGGTTATACAGGTGCTCAAAAGCAGGGGGGCGTTTGGGTGTATAAATAGCTCCTCAAGTATCTCGAAGGAGTTCAAGAGCTGCTTCCTGGCCCCTCTGAAAACAAGGAAGCTCTGATGTCAGTGTCAGAAGAGCAAAGGTTTAGCTCCAGCACCAGAGTGGGATCCTTGCCAGGAAACTCCTGTGCTCAGACAGAGTTTCAGTCTTAAGAAAACTTTGCACAACCACAACGTCTGCCCAGGGTGCTTTCCAGGCACAGGCAGATGCTGTCAATGCCCTGCAAACAGCCAGAGCAGCTGCAGAGATGCGAACTTGCTGACTTCATTGCACACTCTGCAGGTTTATGAGCACAAGCTTCACTGGGGGCTGACAGGCACAAAATCTTTTTTAAATTAAGAATGGTTACTTTGCATAGTTGAAGTCTTTTTTTTAACAGGTGTACTTGGGTTTTTTTCCCCTCCTTTGGGAATTCTTACTTTAACTAGGTAAGAACCCTGAAGCTTAAAAAAACCCACCCACACTAACCTCTTTTTTTTTTAAATGGCTAACAGAGAAACTTTTAACATATCAGGTTTCAGCCTGAAACCATTAGAAGCCCTGAAAATAAGGGTCCACATTGGAAGTACTGATATTCCCCTAACTATAGCAGCAGATGCTTCTATTATAAAATTATTTAATGTCCCGATCAGTTCCAGTTTAAGATTATTAAACACAATTTCTTCTTGTTACTAGTAAGCCCTTCCCCCGCCTCCCAATTCCTCACATCAGTGCATTAACAACTGCACACAGCTGCCAGACGACTAAGCTGGTGTTTTTAAACAGTTCTTACCAGCTTTCTTCCAGATCTCCTCTGGCACGTATCCAGACGCAGGCCTGTGAAGGAATTCCCGATGAGATTCTGCAGGAGGAGGGGGTGAACAGGGAAAAAGAAAGAGCATCATAAGCAATGCTGGCTTGTTGAGAACAAGGCTTAGACAAAAATACCTTTTCTCTTTAATTATAGCTCAGACAAAGAAATCAAGTGCAGCTTTTCTCTCCTCAAAACAAAGCAGATGCCATGACCGTAGCTCATGAATGTCACATAGATCAGATCAGTTCTTACAATTTGAATGTCTCATCTTAAGCCAAGTTAAGATGTTCATTTTATTTTTATTTTACAATGTTTTGAGTCAACTCTGTATGACAGTATCCACACTTTTAAGGGAGGCTTTGCAAGACAGACTGAAGGAGCGACATGCTTTGTCCTTTCTCATTGTATTTATGAAAAGGAAAAAGAAAGAGCAACAGTGCAGGTCCGGCACTTCTGCTCTGTGCAAAATAATGAGTACTTATGAGTGCAGATGTAAGTCAAGATGTCATTCCAGTGATCAAATAAGTAGTCCACAGAAAAGCAAAGGGGTGTTTCTCTAAGTTCAGAGCAATGCTTTCCTATATCTGAGCCCATGTTGGCAACTGTAGCTGCAAGAGTTTGAAAAACAGAACCTTTAACTTAAGGTTAAGGCCCTAAATACATGCTGTCAAACAACCTCACTGGAGGTGAAGCTCGTAATTCACCCATATATTTCAATCACATTTTGACAGCTCTTTCCCCTTCTCCTCTTTTTTTTAAAAGGTTTAACCTTTAGGCCTGGGCCTAAGAGTTTTGAAATCAGCAAGATCCCTTCCATTGGGACTTCAAAGACCTAAGATCAGATGATACAAAAAGAAAATTCACTTTGGCCTGAAATTTAGCATACAGATCCTCAGCAGATTAAATTGAAATTGCTCCTTTCAAATGCAATTTAAAAATTGATTTACTATTATTCAAAGTAATAGAGGACAAAATGAAAAAAACACCACCACCAACAACACATAAAACTAAGTTCACTGCCATGATTACTACTGCCAGTGTGTCAGAATTCAATTGCCTAAAGAAAATAACTTGATTTGTTACATTACAGACAGGTCTGAATGTTTTTGGAGATGCTGCTAAATCAAATACCTGTTTGATGTCTGAGCTTGAAATATAACAAGAGTATACCTGCCATTTTTTGAATACTAATTTTGACTAAATGTATTCATTTTTGTATCTTAGGAACTTTTATTCACTAACTTGGTCAAAAAGCAGTATTTTTAAGAAAAAGTGAAACATCAGGTTTTGCAAATAATTTCTTACACCACTACATGTATCCATACAGTACTGTTTACATACAGTTGCACACATAAACTTAAATGCTTTTAAAAGATGACAATATTGCAGGCAGCTAATAAAGGTGGAAATGACAGGAGCTTTTTCAACAGAGAGTAGGGAATCCCTCTGCACTGTTTCACAGATGTAGTTTCTAGCATGGAAATCTGCAGACAGTGACTGGGAGTACATCTTCCCATCTGACAGGCAGCTGAGTGGATTTACCCAGCTCTTCTGTTTGTCACTGAAGTATGGGACAACAATTTAAAATAGATTTTTGTTGGCAGACTTTTACACATCTCAAGCATAAAATAATAAGACTCTGTGTGAGTGTATGAGTGTGTGTGTGTGTGTGTGAGTGTGAGTGTGTGTATGAGTATGAGTGAGTGTGTGAGTGTGTGTGTGTGTGTGTGTGTGTGTGTGTGTGTGTGTGTGTGTGTGTGTGTATTTTGCAAAACAGCTATTTAAATTGGTTCAATTAACTTGATAGAGGATTTCACACCGGATACCAAAAATGGCAAAATTCTCAGTATGCCCAGGCTTGCATGATTCTGGAGATGACAAATAGCCTTGTGTACAGTTTTCACCCCTTAAAAGCTTTTAGACTTACAGGCACAGTGCCAGTTCTGTTAGGGGGACAGAGGCAACAGCAGAAAATATTGTTCGAAGGCTCAAGAAAAATAAAGACAAAAAATTAAACC
>JAYDZK010000113.1:127262040-127272040 GCA_034509185.1 Euphonia xanthogaster
TTTGAAAAAACCCAAAAAAAAAAAAAAAAAAAAAAAAAAAAAAAAAAAACAAGAAAAGAGAAAAATATAAGAAAAAATATCAGAAAAACAAAGAAAAAACAAAACCAACCAACCAAACAAACCCCTACAGTTACTTTAACAGGTTCACAACCCTTTTGGGGAAATTTCATTTAACTGAAATGTTTGGGGTTTGGGTTTTTTTTAACCACATGAATAAAGAAAACCTGCAAAATATTAGTTTTGATCAGAAAGTTTCTTAGATATAAATATTGCAAACTGAGGTTTCATTCCTCCCTCCAAAAACCTTTATTAAACTGCTCTTATATTCCAGCTTTTTTATAAAGTAACTTTATCCTCTGGAAGAAAGGGATGGCATAATGTATCATTCCTAGTAATAACACAATTTTTTGACACTGACAGAAAGGTAAATTTGAGCAAATTTTCTTATTTGCCTATTGCCAAAACCAACTGCTCTACAACAAACCTTCCCCCAGAAACCAATCAACCACCCTCGAGGGACTGCCTGTGGGGAAACAGTGTATTGCCACCCCTCAACAGGTTCCCATTTAAGGCCAATGAGAGGAAGAGTGAAACCAAATCATTGCCAATATCCTCTGAGAGAGAGAATCAAACTAAGATCTTGTAACTAGCAGCAGGAAATTAAAAGATGGGTTGAATTATTTTCAGAAGGAGTGAAGCAATTTCTCAGAGACCACACCAAAATTACTAATGCCAGAGAAGCTGCAGGTATATATATATTTTACTAAACTGTAATTTGGCAAAAAGGGAAGAATCTTTCACCAGCACAGCAGGATATCTATTCTCATTTTGGGCAGATATAAAAGACATACTTTGCTAAAGTGGAGCATGTACCTTGTTCCAAAAGAAATGCAGCATGGCTGTGAAAACTCCTAACAAAGAAAACCTGAGGTCCATCATATATTTTTTATTACTTTTGGCACCATGTACCTGCTTGCAATAACTCCCAATGGGTGGTGATGTTTCTGACAGCTCTTCAAGACAAGTTTGCATTTAGTGGCTGGTGTGTGTTTTCTTTGCACATATTTACTCAAACTCAGTGTGCCAATCTTCCAGTTGTCAAAATACTACGCAAGCAAAAGAAGTGGACTTTTCTGTCTGTACAAGGCAAACTAATAATTCACCTAAGTCCTTTAGTACTACAGTTAGAATGTTATCTAACTTAGATGGGTAAAAGTCAGAAACAGCAAACAATTAAATAACTCATTGACTCGATCACTGAGATAAAACTGGGACAAGTGGGAATCCAGTTTTTCTTCTCTGCACTACAGCTTGATGTTAAAATCATATATTTTCATACAAATGTATATATTTGCACCTAACGTACAGGTATTTCTGTGTTTTTTAAGAATGCTTTGTACTTAATTACCTTAACTGGAATGCAATGCTTTAGCTTGGAAAACGTACCAGCATATCCACTGAACTCTAACTAACATAGAAACTAACATGACTGTTGAAAACATATTTACTGAAATGATGTTTTTTCTATTATTTTGGGTAACGGCTGTCATGTCTTTTCTGGGTGTAAAAATATAATTCTACAATTCATTGCTATATTTTCTGCACTGACCAAATAAACAGCTTACCAGAATACCAGAATGAGACTGTACATAAACTCATTTTATGTTTCTGACCACATAAAAATATATAAAAAGGTAACAACTTAGAAAACCTCATCATCAGAACAGGAATCGCTGCCAAATTTACTATAGCTGAATAGACTGAACATAGTGATAAAAGATAAGGCACTGATGAGTGCCATAATTCAGATGCTCTGAATTTGACCTACTAGTCTGCTTCTGATCTCAGTCCTACTCATTCTTTTAGGTCTCATCCCCTTGAGGCAACAGCATTTTCCCAGGGGCCTGAGGAAGGACTCCCGTTTCCCAGTAACTGGCACACCCATGTGAATAGTAATTCCAAATATAACGCCATCACAAATTAAATCTGCTTTCACCTGATTTTGCAAAGTAACCAGAAGCTGTAGAGAGGAAATAACAGTGAATGTGTAGGAAACATAACTGATGCTTTTTTCCTTACTGCTCTTGGCCACATTTTCCTCGATGTGCCTATAAATCAACACTGTTGCTTGGAAAATTGGCAACATGACAAAGATGGAGTCCTTCAGCTATAAACACACAAGGGGTCATTTTACTTGAAGCCATGATTTACTTAGATTAAAGACAGCAGAATAGACACTACTTTTTACCCTACATGCATTAAATAGAATTTATGTTGTTTTTAGGTTGTGATTTCAGTTTTAAATTATTGCAATTTATGGATAATTTCCTGGATAGAAACTCTGACCATGCAAAACTGCCTTGGCTAGAAAATTATGTTTCACCTGATCAAGAGTATTACATGAATTTCAAAGAACAATAAAGTCAGCTTACAAGAATGAGACAAAGTTGTTCATCTACTATTTGTGCAAGATGCTTTGATTTAAACTGACTTCCACCAATAAAGGTTTGATGAATCAAATAAATTATAATGCTTTGCTGGAATAAAGTAGCTGTTTATAATACTGTGTTACAGAAAAAATTACTTTTCTGCCTTGCTAACAGTTCATTTTACAAAAATTCTTTCAAAATTCCTCATAATTACACATGGCATACAAGGAGCACAGATGTAGGAGCTGTGAGCATCCTTCACCTTTCTGAGATACTGAGAAGCCTCTTCAAATAAGATTTACACCTAACAGTATTATCAAAGTTTTTCTCTGTGCCCAAGTACGTTTGACATCTATTTAATGTCATTGGTTCCAAGTGTACTGCAACCACAGCAGCACTTTCTAAAGTCACAACACAATCATGGCCACTTTTGTTTCTTCTCACTCAAAAGAATGCTATTCTAACAGGATTTTTTGTTATCCTATATCCACTTTGTAGAGAACTGTCATAAATGTAGAGTCACTATATGACATGCTCACATGCCATCAGCCCTTTCCAGCAAGCTCAAAGGATGAGTAATTGGCACAAAGTTTTTTGTTGTTAATGTATTTAAAATCATATGATATATAATTAAGCATTCATTCACCAAAATAAAGACTCACTGTGGTCCAAGTTCCTTTGCTTTATTACAGTAGAATGTAAACTCCAAAACTTGTAAACAAAACACAGTGAACACTTTGTTCATGACATGTCATGAACAAATTACCAAAATGTGTTGTCTCCTCAGGTGTCAGTTTTCCTCTCTTGCAGTGACTGATGGTTCCCAGTGTTATTACAGAAACAGATTGATCTTTTTAATGAGCTAGTTTAATAGACTCCAAAATCTCACCGTGGCTGCTCATCCGTGTCAGACCATATGCACCAAGAAAACATTCAGTAAAACACAAAGCTCGGCTGTCAGATTGCTCTATAAAGCCTCGCATACAGTAGACTTGGATATGCAGATAAATAACAAGAATTGGAAAATGGATATGCAAAAAAGGTTCTGAAATTATAAGCAGAAAAAAATACTATATGTGGATTTTCTTCAACGAAAAATCATGAGGCAGCTGTGGTTACATGTAACACTTGTTTCACCTTCTTTGCCTAATTCTCTACGGTACTCTTCCTCTAGTGAAATTAATGGTATGCAGTTACCCATGCCCAAATAAAAAATATAAATGTGTATGTGTATATATATTACATATATATTATATACAATGCATGCCTGTGTATAACTATATATCTATATCATATACCTTGGGAAGTGAAAAAGATACCACAGTTTACTTCAGTAAGACACACATCTTCAATCAAAATTACTCCAGCTGCACTTGGATCTCCTGGAAAGATGTGGCCTTTGAGCAATTTTTTTTCATTTACTAGCCATGGAGTCACAGTAAACCCTCCCCTTAAAGTATGTCTGCTATGTTCTGCTGAATTTTTATTAGTATATTTGAAAATTACTTATATTTCTAAACAAAAGGTATATATATTTCCAGATGTTTCCTCATGCTCCTCTGTAAACAATTAAAATAATTAATAGTGTAATAAGTATAAAGCCAGACAAGTATTTGGTTTCAATACTCACTCAGTCTAGGCATGTTCTGCCTCTGAGGACAGTTTTTTGTGGTTGATTTACTTACATTATCCAAATTAAAAGGTATGCAGACTCCAATTCAGTAAACTTAAGAATCTTTCCAAAAGCATCTTGTTCTTTTTACTAAATCTGTTGCACAAATGTTCTTGAGTGCACAAGACAACTCCACTGGACTTGGCTCAGCCAACACTACCACATATTTTTTTTCTGTATAGCTTTTATTATAGTCATAGGCAATGGAGAAGTAGATGTGACTAACCAGTGACAACGTTGCTTGACACTGAACAAAACCAACTTATTTTTTAAGCTCAAGGTACCATTCCAACGAGCACACTGGGCAGTCTCTTTTCATGAGAGCCTTTTTCACTACAGCAAACAGCTGCATGGTCAAAAAGAAACAATGGGTTTTTCTGAAACACCACTTCCCCAGAGCTAAGGAGCTGAATTTCAGGCTGCAACTGACAGAAGCTTCTGCACCTTGGAGTCTGCAGGCCAATGGGACATCCCATGCTACACTCTCCCTGGACCCTGGGAAGTCAAACACAGGCTCTTACCCAGAACAATGGAAGATAAACTGTCTACCCATTACCCCAAAAACTGCATTACTCCCCAGGTTGTTCACAGCCTAAGAGAGACTTCAGTTATGAAGCCAAAGGCACTTGACTTTGCAAGCAGAGACTCAGAAATTTTAAGAGCACCTACATATTTTAACTAAAAGGAAATGCTGAGAAGAAAATTCATAAACCATACCCAAATATCTCTAGGTCTGGGCCTCAGTTTTAACTAAAAAATGAAGGCTGACTTTAAAATCCAATATTCTTCTGATCTGCTGGTCCCTTTATGTGCTAATCTTATGTCCTTTTTGTTATAAAACCAATACAGGGTTTTTTCATTACGAAGTTCTTGTCCTAGTCCCTACCTGAGTCACCCATCTTCTCCTTCACAAACAGGACTGAAGATAACACAGGTGAGACAGTACTTACTACAAAATAACCAAAATTCAACACTGTCAAACAGGGTCTCGAAGAGAGGGAGCATATTCCAAATGCAAAGGATGGAAAGCAAAGGAAGGACTTCACTTTTTTTTTGCATTTTTCCTTTGTGGCTTTATGGGATATATGAGTAACACTCCTCTCTACTAACAGGAAAAAAAACAGTGAGTTTGGGCTGTCGGGAAAGCACATCCCTCTTCTTGTCTGTATTCTGTCAAGCAATACCTCACTGGCTTATGAGATAATTTCATGTGCGACTATCTCCTTGTAGGAAAAATGTTGTGTCTGCTACTGACATGGGAGTACGGCATGCTGGGATTTAAGTCATTCACAAGATATTAAGAGACCTTTTTAACAGATGTTTTGCTATACTACTCTGCAAAGACTGAGAATATACAGAACCACCCCAAGGTGCTAAATTTTGGCCTTAGAAAAATTAATTCATTGCACATAGTAAGAGAATACACCTAA
Source organism: Euphonia xanthogaster (assembly GCA_034509185.1). Lineage (NCBI taxonomy): Eukaryota > Metazoa > Chordata > Aves > Passeriformes > Fringillidae > Euphonia > Euphonia xanthogaster. The sequence goes on from JAYDZK010000113.1 coordinate 127,267,572, forward strand.
AATGTCCAAAAAGTAGTCCTCTTTCTGAGGTGCAGAAACATGCTTGTATTAACCCCAATAGCTCCTTCAGTTTGGTCTAGTTGTCTGGAAAAACTGGTGGAAACAAGGTAGCTATATATAAAAGGAGCTTTTCTGCTTATATGCCAATTTTCTTGCTGGTTCATTGTGATTGTTCTGAAACACAATCTCAGAAAAACTAATTTCAAATACTTTCACATCTTTTTCTATCTAATAGCTATGCAACTTTAAATTTTACTGTTCACTTCTGGCTATGAGAAGTCTAAAGTTTTACTGTGAGCTTTCAGAACTTTGTTTTCTCTTTATTTTTCTGCCATTCAAGCCTGTTCCAACACAAAAATGTCACCTGTACAAAGTTACGAGGCTTCTTGACTTCGCAAATTATCTTTTTCATTTAAAAAATAACTAGGATACTTGCATACCTCAGGCATACAGGTAGTGGTATTTGGCAGAAAAGCATGATAGAAGTTTTTTACACTATAAAATCCATGGCAAACAAATCAATGAAAAATACAATACCTGAGTTTCCCAAAGGTAAAACGTACATGCCAGTTGAATTTCTAACATTAGCATAGGAAGGCAGTTAAAAGTAAATAACCACAAGAGTAATTTCCTTGTAACACTAAACAAAGAACTTTATTCCAAAAAATAAAAACTGTTCCCTACCCCTAAAGCCACTGTACTTCACACACATGCATTCTCTTGTCCCATTTCTGCATGGACTCTCCTCAACAACAAAACAGATTGCAGTGAACATTTCTATTCTTTGAAAGAAATACCATTATGCATATTCCATGTATGGATATGGAAATATGGCACAACAGAAGGAGTCAAAGCCCTGAGTGTGCTCTGGGGTTTGTCTTGTACTTCTCAATATAAATGCCTAGCGACTCTCCTCACATTTATTGTTGAGTTCAACAAAACATCAGATGCAAAGGACTTGCTTATGGAGCTGGCATGATCTGCTGCTTGGGATTTCATGACAGAACTACTGTGCACAAAGTACTACAGTACTGGCTAACCATTACTTCTGTGTGGATATGACCACAGTGTGTCCTGACTGAATCAGTGTGTGCATGTATTATATTTACATACTAAGGAATATATACGTATCTGTAGTTCTCTCTATATATACACATGTAAGTATGTGTATGCAGACATGCATAAGCAGGACCTGTTATGAAAGCGCATGGGGAATTTCAAGCTAATAAGAGTAGATTCAGACTAGGAAGAAATTTTTAATATGGAAGGTGGTGAAACCCTGGTTTCCCAGAGAGATGGTGGATGCACCATCTCTGGAAGCATTCATGGTCAGGTTGGATCTAAAGGACAAGCACCCAGGGAACACCACCTGAATATCCCCCCAGCACCCACCCACACGCTGCCCCTGTGCTGGAGGAGCTCAGCACCTTGGGCCCACAGACACTCTGGGCAGGGCAGGAAAGGTGCTCACCTGTCTGGAGTTCGCCTCTTCCCGTTTTCGTTCACATCGAGAAGCAGCTCTGAGGAGTCAACAGGTGAGGTGGTGCTGGCATCCAGAAGCAGCTGTTCGTGCTGGGCGAGGTACTGGGCTGGGTTCTGCTTGGCTAGCCTTGCACAGTGCAGCAGCTCCCGCTGCAGCAGGGGCAGATTGGCCTGCAAGAGTGCAGCACGTGTTAAGAGGGAAGCTTGCAAGCAGTTTCAACAGAGATGAAGAAGAAAAATAATAAATCAGAGGGAAGCCTGCTTTGAGTTGGAACTGTTGCCATCATTCCCAGCTAGGTTTGTGGTTAGCTGCCTGAAAGCAGGCAGCCTCCAAAAGTGGCTATAGCTGTACTAAATATGCATGGAAGGATGGGAGCCTACCAAAAATGTAACAGAAAACAGTAAATGCTGTGAGAAAACCAGGTATAAGTGCCACATCTTTAAAGAGGGAAACAGCATTGTTTTGGCTGACTTCTGCTTTCTCTCTAAAACCTGATCTCCTATGGAGCAGCTGTTTTCAACAAGTGACAATCCTTTGTTTCCCATTCAGACTGCAGTTAGTACTTGGAAAATGTCTGAAACCAGGGGATCCGCAACTCTATGAGCTGCCTCAGTCACCATCCTTTGAGGCCCTTGGGGAGAACAGGATTGAGAATAGGATTGCCCTCAGCCTTCACATTACACTTGCAGTTGCACATTAAGATAAAGATTACAACAAAATCTCACGTTCCAGAGCTTCAATTAATCACCCGGAGGGCTACAATCCTATTCCTAGCCAGATGTAGCTTGAAGGATTTCTAACTGTTCTTTCATGGCCCCACTGGGACTTGGGTCATGGCCTGGAGATTAGCAGGACTCAGACAAAGAGAACTGAAAATGCTGGTTGATCCCTGGGCAGCACATTTTGCTCATCTACTGGGGTCACAATTAGTCATACGTTTTGCCAGAACAGGTGGAACCGTATGTCCCTTCCCACTGCAGAGATAGTTACACATCTTGGGAAACATCTTCCTTTGCAGCACATGCCAACATCGATACTAAGAAAGGCCACTCATTTTGACATAATTATTTTTTGTACCATAAAGGGATGTGTCCTGGCCTCTCTTGTTCCATCACTATTGCACGATGGTTTTTCACCTCAGAATTTTCAAGTATTGGATTAAATTTCATAACTTTTAGTAACTAAAGACAAAGAATTTCGGTAGCTTCCTTTGTTTTTGAAATAACTCTCACTTTAAAAAACCTTAAACAAACAAAACCAAAAAAACTCTTCTTTTTTTAAGCAGGAAAATACTTCTGAAGTCAAAAAAGGTCTTAAAGTAATGTGCATGGAACCAAACAAAAAAGAAATGTTCTGAAAAGTTTTGAGCCTAGGATCTTGGTAAATTACTTTGTTAGCATTATAACAATGGCAACTGCTCCAGCACCTGTTGTTACCATAAAAGCAGAACCATTGTGTCACAAAAAATGCCAGATTAGTCAGTACACATGAAACTTTTAACAGTGGTAAAAAAACTAGAAATTGCTATCAGTTATTCATAGGATGAAAAGACAGTCGGTTGTGGAATATGGAGGTCTTTTCAGACCTACACAGAACAGAAATATTCTCTGAAAGAACCAAATATCTATTTTCTTTTGGTTATCAGAGAGATAGACTGTCTGACTGTGTTGTGAGCAGAGTTTTTCATCTGTTTTAATTTCACTGTTTCTTTAAAAAGCTCACAGAGAATATAAGTCACGACAGCCAACTACTAATTTCTGCATGGTAGAAAATAGTTGGAAAAGTTCACATATATTTACAAATAAATATCTGGAAGAAATAAAAGAATCAGGTCTAGTATTTGACTAGTGGTGCATACTTAAAAGATGTATCATCACATCTCAGCAGGCCTGTGAGGTAGAAATGTGAAGGCCCTACGTAGGAGGTGAGTAATGAATGAAGAAACAACATATTTGTGTTCCTTATCCACCATCACAAACAAAAAAGGGCCTTTTTAATGCATAGATACTCCTAGAGAAAACCAAATTTTGAACTGTTCAGCAAAAACTGTGATTTATTTTACTTGTTTACCTTCTCCTAAAGAAATGTTCATTCTTGCCCTTTAACCATAAATGTGAACATTTCCAGATAAATTTATCTAAATAGATTGAACAGATTTTCTTTGCACAGAACAAGCATGTACAACTTTTAATAAGTTTATTAAAAGCAGATACATTCAGTTGCTTAATTTTTTAGAAGTTAGTAAAGAAAACTATGATTGACATGTCTTATAATTTGGGCTTGTAATAGCACAAAGTAATATTTGGACAAATACTTAACTTGAAGTCAAGAAAAGCAGTATTTTTAATTTTAGAGTTCAGCTCAAGTATTTTCAACCTGCTCAAAACATCATTCTAAACAATCTTTATCAAACCATATATTAATAAATAATTTGTTTGTTGGGAGAAGATTAATGAGGACCTCTCTATAGGTAGGTCAAGTGTGCAGACTGCTTCTGGTCACCATGGCCCTGATACACAAGAATTAGTTTTTGGGAAGATAACGAGAACTAATTGTGAATGCAGAATGAAACATCGATATTCTCCCTATTGCAACTTGAGTATACTCATAGAGACTCTGAATCCAACGTGGTCTTGGACACAGAGGAGTGTGCAGAGGTTCTGCTCTGATAGCAAAGGCAGATCTCTACACTTGCAGCAGCACATTGCTGCTGATGTCTGTAGACAGACTTCTGTACCTCTGCATGTGAGAGATACAAACCTGTCCTCAACCAGAAAAACTCTGACTGCAAACAAACATGACTTACTAGCTTACACCACCTTAAATTGTCACACTTCAGTGTCTGAAACATGCTCCACTTTTGTTTTGGATTGGGCCTTATATCCTGCAAGATTTAGGCAGTATCTTAGCCTCCTCCATCAGCAACAGAAATATTTCAGTCTTATAATTTAAATTGAAAAAGCTTCATTAGAACATAGTATAATAT
>JAYDZK010000113.1:127275003-127302010 GCA_034509185.1 Euphonia xanthogaster
CGACGCTCTTCCGATCTAATAATGAACCTCTCATTCTAAATATTTCATTTTGATGTTTTATTAATAAAACTATTTAAGATTTGTTTTTAAACTTTTTAATTAAACATGATTTTGAATGTTGAAGAAGCACTACTGATGAGTCATTTCTGAGAGATAAAAAAATTACTGATGTAGGCATATTATTAAATGAGGTTTTTGAACAGTATGTTTTTTCCTAAAGAATTTGTCCTTGTTTGAAAATTTCTACTTAGGACTCAGTAAACTGGGTCACACAAATTCCACTTCCCCCATCCCCCACGCATTAAGATTGGCTTGTAAGTAATTTTAACTGTTTTAACTGAAATCAAAGGAATCTTGGACAGCTGGCTACAGCTATTGGCATCAAAAATACCATTAGCTCCCCTTGCTCTTCCTCTACACACAATTGCCCATTTATTCCATCCTCTCTCATCGAGCCTGCATGTGTGCACAGTAGAGGACAACACTTTCCTCCTCTTTGTATTTTTTAACTTTTCAGCTCCCTTTAAGTTAGTAAGTTCTAGTCTGAAATATCTCTAGTTCCCAAATAGTTATGGAAAATACTACCACTTTTGCAGAAAACTATACACTGCCCCTACAAAATGTCAACTCTAATTAAATTCTTAGAAGGATTTCAGTGCTAGGCAAAGTTTTAAGTGGGGTGGTTTCCACATTTAGAGCATCCTCCAGACAAACAATCAAGTCAAAACACTATGCTATACTCTCACTGTGTATACTCAAATAGGCTGAAAGAAAAAAGAAAACAAACAGTCCAAATAATGACTTGATATGCAACTCTCCCCTTCCCATGTCAGATTTATGGGATTCATATTTAGAAGGGTGAGATGTGAGTCCGTAGCACGCAGTGCTCCCCTGGTCAGAGGGCTTGCAAGCTGACTGATAAACTCTTTTGTGCCAGATTCTAACAAGCTCCTAGCACCAAAGTCAATTAATTCTGAAGTGGCTTTTAAAAGGAAAACAAACTAGATGCCATGAAAATAAACCAGAATGATTTAAGCAGGAATATCAGAGTTGATACAACTGCGAGTGGAAGAGCATATTCAATTCGAAAAGGAAAGCATCTGGCAGCATACCAAGGTAACAGCTATGCTATCTGCATAGAACCCATATGACACAGCCAGCCAAGGAGGGGGAAACATGAAAGCAAACCCACTGAGGATACCAGTGCTTCAGGACAACAGAATAGCCAGGAACACTTAAACACACAGACTAAAATAATGAAAAATGTCCACCCACATGTTGACAATGGAAAAAAACATATGGGAACAATAAATACCTTATCTCTGGGAAAATTCATCTCCACAGCAAAACCAAAACAGAATACAACATGATCTGAGAAGGCAACAATGACTGCTCACAGATCACAGCAATTCAGAGGAGGCAGTTACAGGCAGGTGAGAGGCAGAATAACTTCCTGACTTCAAAGAAGATTTTGCTTCCCTGCTTTTTATTTTGCACATCACATGCATATTTTATTAATTAGCTCTTGGATGAGATTTTATCTTTAATTTCTAATAAAAAGTGAACAAGCATAAATCAGTGGACATAGTCACCAGTATTCTTAAGACACTGCGTTTACACTAGTGGCTCGAATCAGAAGAAATGTCTTTTCCTTGGATGGCAGTGTCACAATCTCATGGTGCACTAATGAGTAGCAGCACTTTAGAAAGGGGCCGGTAGCTGGAACTCCCGACATCCCCTCACTCTGAATCACACAGTTTGCAAAACTCCAGCTTGTTGCAAGCACAAGATTTTATTATATTTATAACCAAGTTTCAAGACTTTGTTTGTAAAAGCTTTTATATCTACAAATGAAAAATATAAAACAAAGAACAGGGATTATAGAATTAGGGAACCAACAGTTCCTGTGAGCAGCCAGAAATGATCCTGGACCATACAGTCAGATGCAGTTACATGCACTAAGCTATGGAAAGTAGCCCTTACATGTTATTCATTTCTCTGACTCTCTTAGAAAGAAAAACTGTAACACACATCTGTGACCTAGCAACAAAATGGTTTGAAATACTTTCCAGATCACTGAACTGTGCAATACCTTTAAAAATGGGATGACAAAAGGTCGCAGTGGGAAGTTAGTAGCTTCTTGCAGTTTGGAATGAAATTCTTCAATTGTCAAAGTAGAATTCTGTTGAGAAAAAAAATTCTGTCTTGGTGACAAAATAATGAAAACACTTAGCAAGAGAAACGGAAACTGAAGAACCCTGAAATTGCTTAACAACTTGATCTTGGTGAGAGAATTAAGAAAAGCAGGCTGCATATTAAATGATTACCTTATTAAAATACACAAAGGAAAGCACAAGCATCTCAAACATTCAGCGCCTGTTGCTTAGAGTATGGTTTAAGCTCCCAAGTGTAAAGCATGCAAAGGTTTTTACATTTCAAAATCAGTTAAAGCTGCTTTTATAACATTTTGTTTATTTCACATTTTTCTACTGTTTTCTTTTGAAAGAGGACTGTTTACTATGTTCTAGGCTATGTAAGAAAGTCTTAGAGGTGAAGTCATAATCATGAACTCCACAATCTGGCAGGTTTGACCAAGGGAATAGCATATGTGGATTTTCCCAAGGAAAAAATCCTAATCTGCTCCTAAGACCTCAAATGAAGTTAGAAGTCAACTGTAAATAACAGTGGGAAAGCAGTTTTTATCTGAAAGTCAGTGGAATGTGGATGTTCCCAAAGCCACCTCCAGCTTGTTTACTAGTTCCCCCTTCCAAAGAGAACCATGTGACAAGCAAAACCCCATTAAACACTTTGAATATGGAAACAAATGGAGAGCAAGAGTTACTAATGTTATACTGCCTACGTTAAACTTCCCTTTGACACAGACCCAAGTGAAGGGCAGCCACTGCTGTCAGGTAGGGGCTTGTGAAGATACAAGCAGATTGTGAAGTCACCCCTCAGCCTTAGCACTAAACAGTGCTGTCAGTCTTTGCTCCAAATGAAATCAATGGCAACTGCAGCTGCTCAGAACAGATGTAAATTAGAGCACCACAATAGCATCTTCCCCACTACATCCAATTATTGCTGAAGGAAATACATGGGAGACAACAAATGTCTGGCAGAGAGAGGACTTTACTGGGAGTAAAAAGAACCCTGGGCCAGATTTCAGAGTTTGCATGTGAAAGGGCAGCCCAAGTTGACAGATGTAGGTAAGAAAGAGCTGAATTTTTCATTAAGCCATACCATCAAATAGAGATAACCTTATCAATAAAGTGACTTAAGTAGTAGCAGTGCCTTGTTGGGTTCATATTGTTTGGTTCAATGACACTGAGAAAGGGCTTTGCACTGCATAACTGCAGTCCAAACACACTCAGCTCACCCTTTTAACCATTGACACTATATATGCAGGCCTCTCTCTTTTCCCCATCCAACTAAACTAGGCAAGTCAAACCATATTTTACTACATTACAGGATTCAAGGTATGTCTACATTGGGATACTGCCAGTAGAGGATGAAAACCATCTCATATCATTACACCATAACAATATACTGGCAAAAATAGTCAAGGCTATACCTAGTAGGCAGTAGCTGCCACTTGTGGAAAGCTGGTCAGGCTACACATGTGAGCTCTGTCAGCAAGAGCTGGAGCTTCATTCTTGCACGTTTGGTGTCCCTAAAGTACAATGAATGCAGTGCACGTGACCCATTCATTTATAAACTAAACACATCAAGCAAGGAAGAGGGAAAAGAACAGAAAAAATACTTGCTTACCACAAGTCCTAGCACAAGGGTACGCACTCTCTCCCCAATCTCTGGTGAAATGTCATTGCCAAACTGCTGTAAGGTTGTAAGAAATCTCTTCAGTTTGCTGAGCTGCCTAGCTCCACAAGCTGGCGGTAACTGCTGGTTAGCCAGAGAAGAGGAAGAGGAAGAGGATGGCCCATTGCTAAAGCCATTAGGAGGAGATGGAGCTCCATTTAACGCTGTTGGTGAATGGCTAGTGCCATTGGTTACTGAAAGAAAAAGAGACAGAGGATAAAATAAAGATTGGGGTTGGGGAAGAGATAGAGAGAAAAAGGAGACAGAGGGGGAAATCCATCAGCTTATGTTTTCTGCACTTGACCTCAGAATTAATTAAATTGCACAATCAAAGATAATTAGCCTTTAGACACAGTGACAGTCTGCAGTTTATATCTATTTCCCAGTAGCTGGTGCTGAATGCTGTAAGGATTGGAAATAACAGCAGCTGCCTCTCACACAGCCCCTTCAAAATGCTCCTGGACCTGAAAAGCACCATTTGAATACCAGCCTTTTGTCAGAGGATTTTAAAAAGAGAGAGAGGGAAATGGAGAGAGAAAAAGCATGAGTGCATGTATGATTGAAGACCAAAAAAAATTGCTCTTTGGGGTAGAAAAAAATGTGTGGACATATTTCATGAAGCCTCAGTTTATCTCTGAATATTTTTACTTGTGTTTTGTACACACAACTGACAGCTGTGTTTATAAAACAGGACTTTCACGTTTTAACCTTACACCACCCAATGAGAAGGTTATTTTTTCCAATACAGATTCCCTAGCTGCTAACATATGGAGCACACAAAGTTGTCTGTGCAGGTACGAATGCTGCCAATGCTCTGTGTCATGAAGCCTTGCAGCAAGGGCAGCAAGCTAGACTTCAGAAGACTTCTCAGAGATCATGAGCAAATCTCTCTGTTTTCATGTGCCAGCACCTTATCTCTGAAAAGGATAAGAAAGCATTTCCCTCCTGTTGCAAGGTTGCTTTGAGAATAACTATCTGAAGTACTAAGCATTCAAAATTTATGGCAACGAGATGCATGTAGACATACTGAAGAAACAGAGAGTTTTTGGCAGAGATTTCAGTTTGATTCTTATCCACACTCTAGAAGAGAGCAGAGAATCAAACTGAGGACATCCTCTTCCACTCAGGTTACTTGGAACAGCAACACTGAAAACACACGCTGTTGAGGTTGAGTCTGATTGGATAAAATGACAGCAAGAGTAAGGATGGCTCCCCTAAAAATACAAGTGTACCAGTGCACTGGCAGGTGTGGGCACACAGCATGTGACTGTACCCAGCAGCAGCTGCACTCAATGGGCCACAGCCCTGGAGAAATGTTCTGATTTTTTTGGGGGGGGGGGAATCACTCAGAACTCAATCAAAAAACATCAAAAATCAGGAACTTTTCTACAATCAAAAATGCATAGGAGTATCAGTTTAACTTGTTTCCTATTTAAAAACACAACCAGAGCAAGCTAGCAACTTTAAATACTTTCAATGTTTCTTAATGACCAGCCTCTCTGAAGCCAAACATCCCATTCTCATCTCATTTTCTTCATGGATTGTCCTTTATCTTTAAAAGGAAGTCGTTTTTTCAGGGTGGACACCTACTACTAGATATAAATCCCTACCTATTACTATATTTAAATCACTGCCACAAAGCTTCAATGGATTTTTTGTTGCCGTAGTCACTGTCTTCCAGAGGAATTACAGAAAAAGCTATGTGAATTGTTATCTAGCCTCTGCTTGTGTTTTCTCCTAGTTTTTGATTGCCTATTCTGGCTGCATGGGCTAATGAGAACAAGGATTGGAAAATGCAGAAATAGGAAGAAGCTGGCCTCAGCAAGTTCAGCTCCCCGTGAGGCTCCAGGCCACGCTCTGAGTGCTGCACTGGGGTGAGGTATCTGAGTAAACAAATATGTGATTGCAAGGAACTCACATAGCCAAAAGTCATCCTACCAGGAATTTAGAAAATGAGGACTTGGGAGAGTAGCAACATGTCCTGCTGATTTACCCTGACACCACCCAACAACTCTGTCACCCACAAGGAGCTGCTCTAGGCAGAGGGTGCTGGGGCTGATCAAGAAAGCAGAGAAGTGTGGAGTTCATCACCTAGGATAGATACGGGGAGAAGAAAGGCTGGTAAAGATTCCTCCCATAACAAAAGAAATAATGAAACAGTCCCATGATTTCAGTGCTTTCCTCATAATATCTGAATTTGACAATTGGCAAAGTTGTGCATAATTTCTAAAACAAAACCATGTTGCTAAGCCAAAAGAATTTAGCATTTAAAATTTCAAACTACAACACGTCAAGAATTTTTAATCATCTAAACCAAAGAAAACAAAGATATTCTAGACCAGAAAACAAGTCAGATCTTTCTGGCCTACAGGCATTCCCGCTGTAGTGATAATAAATGTAACAGACACTCTGATAAAAGTGACTGTTTATTGTACAAGCTGGAACAGCTAAGGCCAACCTCCAAAATCTGACAGGGTAAAAAGCAATTAAAGTCAGAGTTTTTTAGACTTTTAGTCTTCAAATAGAGAACCCCAAAAATCAACCTGTGGTTCACACACCTTCTGAAGTGCTGAACTCAATCCAATAAACAAACAACCAGAAGCCTTGTGAGGACTGTGTGGTTAAAGAACACTGTCATATGCCTTTTATGATTGCCAAAGATCATCCTGAACTGTTGGCAGGGCATCACATCGGAAAGCTTAATGTGCAAGAACCTGATCCTGCAAAAACCTAGAAACAATTTAACTTCAGACTGAAGCAGCTCCAGTATGAAGCTCCATCCAGGATGATTCAGGTGCTGGAGTTAAGCAAACCAGACAAATCTTTGCAGGATCAGGGTCACTGGGTTAAATGTGAGCTTATGTGAATTGCTGGCACAAACCCTCCTCACTGTTTAAGTTCAACATAAATTGTCAGGACAGGGTTCCCTGGGATAAGTAGTACAAAGGCCTCCAGCTGGCCTTCTGCATAGAGGTGAATTTTAAATAAGGCATTTAACAGAGAGAAAGGGACTAAAACAGACTTAGGCAAGACAAATAGAAGATGCAGCCTCCATTCTGTTTAGGCATATGTATTCTACTGTTCTAAAAATGTTTTATTTAAAACGTGAAATGTAAACACATTCTCATGTTTATACTATTACAAGGCAGTATAAAAGAGACCAAAAAATTTGCAGCTAAATCTTACTATGAGAAATGTGGATCATTTCACGGCTGTGAAAAGAATAGTCCAGACAACGTGCCAGATTCAAATCTCAGTTACACTGATATGAATGCAGCATACATCAAGACTAGTAGATTTTGCTATATGTTTACATCAATAAGCTGAGACAAAGATGCAGCCTAAAGTGATTTAGAGAAGTGGTAACAGACTAGAAACCTCTAGATAAAATTTATGACAGGACTTTAATTTTGGTTTTATATCAATATTAACTAGACATTACATAGCACTGAAATCAGAATTCTTCACTGAAACATAAGCAGATGGAAGATTAGTATTTTTTCATTATTAATTATCTCCACTTTAAAAACAAAAAAAACCAACAAACAAACTCCCTGAAGTTTCTATACTAAAGGGAATGGGATCGTTTAAACAACATAATGGCATGTGAGAGAAGAAGGTTTTCTGTCCTTCTCACAAGAGGGCTAACCTAACTATTAAGTACATGGGAAGCCAATGCTCACTGTTCTTTGACACTGTGACCAAGTGTTGAATGACACAACAACACAACTCTGAGCTGAATGTCTTAATACCTTAAAGATGCATTAATCTGTTGTGAACTTTGTTTTGCTCAATTACTTTATCCCAATACAATCAAATGTTGCTCCTGCCACTTCAAGCACATTTCCCTTCACCTATTTTGGTTTCTGACATACAGAATAGAAATAAGATGGAAGAAAAGGAAGAAAATAAGACTAATTACACGTTGTGGGCGTAAATGAACTGGTTCTTGGAGCTCCTTGGGTAGTGGGAGGAGGTGGCATGGTTGGAGGCGTCAGCCTGGATTGTGTCTTCACATCCACAGGTGAGTCTGGCATTGTGGAATGCTTCTCAGTGCGATCTGCAACACACACCACAGGAACACACCGGTTTATTTCCCCAAGCACACCCCCTCTGACAAAAACTTAAAAGCTAATGCAAGAAGTGAGCCATTTCAGCATCTGCTGTGAAAGATCACACCTGATTATCGACTCCAATGTGCTCTTCCCAAATTGCATCATCTAAACCTTACTTAAGGAGGTGCAACACAGATGGTAAGACCTCATTTGTAGCAGTGCTGCATTATCTTTTGTTTTTATTTCTAGCATGTGCAGATGCTACCTCCCAAGCACTCCTAGAGCTGCAATAACACCACCTCCCTTCAAGGTTCTCATGCTAGCCAGGAGGAAAAAACAGATGAAGGAACAGGAAGATAATAAATCCCCCTATGACATCTCTTCCAGAACTAAAAACTGAAGCTCTTTAGTACATGTGAGATATTGGGTGGAATATTGGTTGAAACAAGCTCCCTTCATGTCTCTTCTATGTACCACCTGCTGCCCTCTCCACTGCTTCTCTTTGTAATCTTATGTTAAATTTATGCTAAATACACACACCGCCTGGATCACCTCACCACAGCGCCCCTGGTTGTTCTCATATTCACCAGAAAAACAAACACAACATGCCAAAATGGTATGCCAATCATCTCATATACATACGATTATTTTCAAATAAGCATGGAAGTTTGCACCATCACATATTAAGAGCAACTTTCAATGCTCAAAACCTGCAAGATAAGCAGGAACATACCTCCCCAAGAAAACAAAACAAACATAAGGCAAAACCAGGAAAAAACTTAACACCTCCCTTGCAACTGAAGATCTAAATATACAACACACATGATGTAAAAGCTACAGAAGTGCACTCTTTTTCCCAACATCTTTTTGAATGACATTACCTTGAATTGTTTTTTTTTTTAAACCATCCAAGCCCATATGTTTCATTTATTAAGAATGGGCAAAACACAGCAAAATTTACCAGCTGAAGGCAAAATTAAGGCTTTCTCACTCATGCCAGGAGTTTAGCAAGCCATCTTGAAAAAAGATGAGTACAATAATATTTAGCTCCTTGTGGGAATAAGTCAAATTCTTCAGTCCCTCCTTTGGGGAGTCAGGGTTATTTACTTATAAACAGCCCAACAGAAGCCTTCCTGAGCTCCACAAAACTATTCTGTAAAGCAAGAAGTGTCACTGCTAATGGGCAAGCACATAAGTCTGTGGTTTTAATTCAAAACATGTCACATTCTATAAATTCTGTCACTTCACTTTGCGACACAATTCCTTGTTCTTACTAACAACATACAAACTTCAATGAAATAATCGTATCTGAAATTTGCTCTGAGAGACAATAACAGAAATTCAATGCAATGCACACATTTAACAAAGAACAGGTATATTTAAAAGGGCCTCAAAACACTTAATTATCAGAAAACAAATATGAGGAAGTTTAAAAAAAAAAACCAAGGGGGAGGGAAAGGGAAAAAATCAAAACAGCCCCCAAACCCCCCCCCCCAAAAAAAATTAACAACACATAACAGATACCAATCTTCCTCTGTCTGAAATTGAAGAAACTGAGGAAGTAAGTAGTAAGTCCCATAGGTGCAGCATGTCAGGTAGTGCAATTATAAAAGCCATCTTCAACCTTTGTTGAAACGCCTACAGGCAATGTTTCAGCTCTCGGGGAAAGGGAGTAATTTCATATAGAATTTAGAGACAAGTTTGGGGAAGATGAGCAGCGAAACACCCCCAGAACAGGATGAGGGGAATAGAGATACAATTTTATAGGATCTGTAGTGTTGCTCTAAGGTTAGTAAACCTCAACTGTGGAGGGAAGAGTAACCACAATGATTACCTTAAATATTAAGACTTTTACACAGGTAAGTGAGATATGATTTGCAAATCAAGCAACAGTAAATTATTACATGCTGGAAAAAGCAAAAACAGGTTTCTAAGCAAATTCTATATGTATTTCCTTTCCATAGCAGTATACTAAAGCAGTTAAACCTCTATCTTCAATAAGCCATTAATTTATGATAAAGAACTATGAAAACTCATCTTGAAATGTTAATTGCTTCCTTAATAGCCGAATTCATCTTGCACTCACCTCAACCAACCTCAGCAACAAGGGAATAAATAGCTTTCAGCTCATGTTGCAACAGAGGGAAAGAGGCACAGCAGTGAGCCCAAGCCCTCCTAAATAAAGGCAAATATTTCTCCCATGCCAAGAAAGGAGAGAGAAAGGGAGGCTTGCCAGAGCTGGTGGGGAGATAACAGTGGGAACTGCTGGTCCATCTGGTTTTCATTCTGCTAACACTCACATTGAACTGTTAAGGAAGGCAGTCCAGGTACACAGATTTGAAGCATGTGGGAGCGCAGACACAGGCACAGAGGAGATGGAGGTGGGTGGAAGAAGGAGTGAGAGAAATCGAGCTCCTCTAACAGACTGCTGCTCGCTGCAAGCAGGCACAGCCTGTATCCTCCAATTCAGCTGGTGATAACTAAAGCGATCCTGAGCTGTAACCAACCACACAGCTCCTGCTCCCTCCCTTCCTTTCACTGCATTTCAAAGTTCAGGTTTGATCAGAAATGCGCTCAGATTAGAGGGGGGAGACTTTCCCACAAAGCTGGCAATGTTTTGCTACTTAAATTGAACGTGGTAGTGGGAAATAGTGTGTTGGTTTTGCCCTTGAATTTCAGGTTGCCACTCTGTCATGATCCAAATGGTTTTTACTACCTCCAACAGTTTGCCACTCAGTCTGCAGACTGCTGAACTTGTCCACAGACCTCTGTACTTCTCATCTAAATTCTAATAACATTAGGTTTGATTTTCCCAATTACCTTTCTTTGGACCTCTTAGACATAAACACAAACACGCTTTACATACCACTTACCTTTTCGTTACCTCTCTCTCTCCCTTGCAAAGCCTTAAACCCTACCCTCCTACTGTATGATCACAGGCAGGTAGATTTCCCTCTGACTGTTGGTATGTTCCCTAGTCCTGACTTCTTTAAGGAGATATTAAGGCTCTTTTCAAGCACACCCCAAAACGTCTCTTGCCAGAGTACAAGATTATTTTGTCAGAACAGAGATTCTCTGTGGGGGCAGGGAAAAAGGACTTTTGAAGAAATACAATGCAAAATACAAAGCTTTTCCACATGCTTGGAAGACACCATCACACCACCCAGGAGGACAGCCTTTACAACTCTCTATGCCACCCACTTTAACAACAAAACCCCTGGTGGGAGCCATTCTGCTCTTACTGCTACTGTTTTACCTGTTCCTTACCTTTTCATAGAGCTCCCTGAACTCTGAGGGAGTGATGGGACTGGGAGCACCTGTCTACAGCACCCACCACTGCCCCACCACCCACAGCACCAGAGAACCTCAGCAGCTCTAAGACAGATCACTCAAGGGATGAATTGGTGATGAAGAGCCACAAATCAGAGCCACCCCTGATAAAAGTGTTAACAGTTCTTGTGATCTGTTCTTCCTAGAGCTTTTGGTGTCTGACACTTAGCCTATAACTCCAGCTTCTACAAATCCTTATTTATTTTTTAATTAATAAAAACAATAAGCCTAACAACCAACACTTTTTATAATGGTTGACAAACAGCCTGATGATATGAAAGCTAAAGACATAATGGTTTTAAGTCATATTCACAAGCCAATTTCCTTCAATACACGATATTTCACAAGGCTTTTAATGCATGGGCATTCTTCATACAAACTCTCAGTAGATATTCTGATATTCATACATTCGGGGGTAATGAGGATTTGGTAAAGGAAGAAAGAATTCCTCAAGAGGAAAAACTCAGATATTAACATATCAAAACCTGCCTGGGTAAGATTTCATGTACATGTGCTCCAGTTTTACAATACAGAGGCATATACATTGAATTTCACTTGAAATTCTGAAGAACTTTCACCATGTCTTAAAATAGCTAAATTTCTTTAATACAAAAACATGTTTATGCTCTTGAGTCAAACCAAACTCCCCACTTGCAAAACTAGTTCTGGCTATCTTTTTCTTCAGATGGACCTTGACATTTCAAACAATAATCCTGAATTAAGAAGGACACACCAGAAAGTTTCATACAGGCAGCATCCCACAGCATCCAATTTAAAGCACAGCATATATATACAGAGAGAGTAAATTCTTTCAGGTGCAACAATTTCTTCCACTGAATCCCTTTAAACAATGACAGACCTGTGCTCCTTAGCCAGTTCAGATCAAATGGGACTGAAACCAGAAGTCCTCCAAACTGGAAGGAAAAGGAGACATCTGCAACTCATTCTGTAGTGTTCACTGCAATCAGTTCAGGATGGTGAAAGATGGTGAAATAATGGTCTAGTCCTAATCCATACACACAACCCTCTGGAGCAGCAAGAGACTTAGAATAAATTCAGAAAACATGTTTCAAGTATGCAGAGATCTATTGCATTTGCTTTGGATTATATTTTTTATTTAAAAACAAACCCAAGCAAAACATTTTGAAATACACATTCTTGAATCTCCTTTACAGCACAGAGTGAAGAACTGTGATTTAACCACAGAAGTATTTTGCTTCATTTAAAATTAAAGAATGTTCTAAAACCAACTTTAAATTATGATATTTCTTCTGTGGATTTCTTGGTTCATGGAACTATACTGTTCTTCTTGTTCATCCAGTTTTTATGGTAGAGGTTTTTTTATCACTATATTTAGCTGTTAGGTGAACACTGATATTTACTGGAAGCACAGTCAGCTTCTGAAGCCAGCAAGGAAGAGACAAAGCATGCAGCAGCTAAGGCAAAGAGAGATGTGCCTGCATTCAAACTGATTTACTTCCTGTACCCTAAAAGATTTAGTCCATTTTTAAAACAAGGCGGTCTTTCATAAATGGCAACATTTCAGCTCACATGGCACACTTCCAAGTCTAACGCATCAAGGAAAGCTGATGTATGGAACAAAATATGGAATATATAAATACCTTACTGATACCATTTCAATAGCCAATTCAATGTCAAGCATTTCTAGGAGTGGTGTGTTTTCAATTTCCTTTTTTAAATGAAAAAAAATTGTGGTATAATATGCTGTGGCATTTATTTTACTTTTAGTTAGTGCAAACAGTTCCAGATGTACACTCAGGCATGAAAGATTCTTAAAAGATGCTTTATATTGATTGTACAGTACTTTCTACTTTGGTGCCAACATTTAAAAAATAAAAATAAAACTTGCTAAATTAAAAGAGTCCATTGCCTTGTTTCCTTTAAACTCACAAAAAGAGCAAGCCCCACATATGACACAAGGGATTAGAACCTGCCTCCACCACCCAAGTTACAGGAATCGAGACCTAAATCTGAAGGATTTAATACTGATGGTTTCTTAGACACATTGGACTAATTTTCATTATTTTGAGAGGGGTGGCAGGGAATTTGCAAGCAGGTAACCACAGACTGTGAGTCACAGTGGTGATGAACCTGAAGTCAGACAACCGCACGTCCAGCCTAGGAGGACAAATTCCATAGTTCCTCCATCCACAATGCTATCATGTTGCAGCCAGTAAGAACTCCTTCAGATGTGGCCAAGCCACACAGCACCATTAGAAATAGGCAGGTTTGTGGAGACCCACAACTCCTGAGCCTCAAACCTGCTGCTACACTGAGCAGGACAATATTACAAGGTTGCCTTGGTTGAAAAGAACTCATTTGAGAATGCATGGTATAAGCCTGACATATCTGGTAAATCCCACTCACTCCATGCACCAAACCCTACTGAGGAAGCCTGCAAGTCACACAAAGCAGCCACAAAACATGATATGTGGACATGACGCTGCAGAACCTCTCCCTGCCAAGCATGCCTGGGATTTGTTTGACACTGGTACAGTCTTCATTCCATTCACCTCTCAGCCCTTTTGACTTCTTCTTGATAAATAAATAAGGACCTAAACACAATGGATGTTTTTGTGCTATACACAATGATCTCAAACAGGCATAATACAGACATAACTTTCTCTCAGCACCAGATGCAGTCATGTTATTGTCCTAGAAAGGCAACATCACTGGATTTCCAGTTCCCCAGTAGAGAACTTTTACTTCCAGGTGATTTGCAGGAATGCAGTATCAGAGATCAGCTCAGACTCTGTCCTTTGTCACAGAACATTACCTCTGCAAGATTTATCCACCAGGAATCAGAATCTACCTGAAGTGACTGATGGATATGAACAGCAAAGCTTTCAGATGACATGACATTTCAATGCTTCTTTAGCATGCTGGGTATGAAGCTCACATATTGAAGATGACCCTTTTGCAAGAGCAATATCGCAATTTTGCTGCAGTCTTATCTTCATTCTTCTCTGTTCAGATAGTTGAACAATTCATATCACCAGCTATTCTTCAGAATAAATGAAAGCACATTCAATTTACCCATTTATGCTCATTTAATATGCAATAGCTAGAAGAAATTCTGTATCCTGGGAGTTCACTGAAGTTATCTGAGGCCAAGTTATAAGAGTTTTCTTCAGCTGTGCTAAAATAAGCTTTGAGCATAATACAATCTCCTCTGTCTCCCAAAAGCTGAAAGGGATTTTTGTGCTACTCTCTCCCAGTTTTGGTAGAGCTTGTGGATGACATAAAGCAGGTAAATAGTGAAAATGCTATATGTCATGTTCTTTGTCCACAATGGTACCTTGACTGGTCCTAACAATGAACCACAAATGCAGAATCATTCTCTTTGATTTCAGTTCTCTATGGTGAGAGGTTCTGACTGGCAAAATCTTGGTCCCACACTCATGTCTTAGCAGCTGAAGGCCAGATAATTACACATATTATAAAATAAGTAATGTATGAGTTTAATCTCAGAATTAAGACAAAAATGTCATGCCTTGCTTTGCTCGGACATATTATTTTTTCCTGAAAGAAATAAACTTGTCTTACCATATAATTTCCTTTTTAAAGGGGGGGGGGAATAGAAAAATAAATACTTTTCCCTCTCACTTAACAATCTGACATGTTTTGACAGTTGCAAAACTATCATAAATTCACTTTCAGTTATTTAATAAAAACTGGCTCATGTCAGAATTGCACGTTTTTTAAATGCCTCTTTTCTCCTTCACCCTTTCTGGCTTTGCAAATTTTACCATGAATAATTGCTTGGATGCAGGAATGCAGGGAAGAAGAACCCATTCTAAATCTAGATCTGCTACCACTATAACGGTTTATGAAATACTTAGCAAGAACAGACAAGCAAAATAAGGGCCAAACTGTGGCAGTCGCCCTGAGTTTCCATAAACCCCAGGAAAACAAAGTCTACAAGTTCCTTTTCATGGATGAATACACAGCACTTGGCCTGTAATGAAGCTGAAGACAATGTGGATTTCTTCTAAATATCCTACCAAACATCATGAAAATTCCTCTATATATGAACTAATGCAGTTAAAAAGCAACAGTCCCATAATCAGTATTGAAATACTATTTTCCCGTTTACATTGTTTCGTAGATCTTTTCTTTTTGTTGACAAGCTATCCAACTAAGAACTGCATGTTTTGAGTGGTTCTCTTGTGTTTCACGTCAGGAGAACTATTACTGCTATTCCAAACCCAGCTCACTGAACACTGAGGCTCAAGTGAAGTGGCAAAGTGCCACTCTCTGCCTCTGGCATGAAGAACTGAAGAACAACCAGAGCAAGCACTGGCCAAACTCACACCCCAGCCTCCCTGACAAGCTACAGAGGTGACCACCTCTCTACATTACCAATCAATCCCTTTACTTGTATAGAGGAAATCTTCAGCATGCTTTCAGTACTTTCAGTACTGAAAGTATTTTCAGGGGTACTTTCCCAAAGGCTCCCTGACCACTAACTCATTTCCTTTCTGCATCATCATCCCTGGAAGGCCTACCCTTGTCAGGATTACACACTATTTGACAAACTACAGATGAAAGCAGACTGATATCTAAGAAATACAAATGCCATCAGAATCTAATTGGTATTGCTTGCATGCTCTTATATACTCAACCACACACAGCACAGATCCTTCCCACCAGAAGTAAGAAGATTTTTCTCTCACAACTGAAATTTCATAACTTGGTCTCCAGAAGTATATTTATGTTTTTAATCCAAAGTTTCTCCTGTCTTAAATTAACAGTAAATAACAGAATCATGGGAAGACTTGGGTTGGAAGAAGACCTTCAAAATCATCCCCTTCCAGACCTCCTTGCCTCAACAGGGACACCTTTCACTAAACCAGGTTGCTCAGAGCCTCATCCAACCTGGCCTTGAACACTTCCAGGGATAAGGCACCCACAGATTCTCTAGGCAACCTGTTCCAGTGCCCTATCATCCTTATAGTAAAGAACTTTTCCCTAACAACCAGTCTAAAAATACTCTCAGTTCGAAACCACAATTTGCTACACAATGCTAAAAGTCTGAAGCAAAATAATTATAAACTTCTTTATTTTTAATGCACTTATACAAAGTGTAAAGGATGACTGTACTCATTTTAGAAAAGTCCCAAGAGAATACTGATACTGTATTTCATTAGATTTAGATGGAACTGAAGCCTCCAATATAGACTACACAAAGTAATCCAAAGCAACTTATTTAAATTCAGGAAAGTTCAGGCAATAAACTCCTCTGCCAAAAAGCAAAAGAAGTTACTATAGCTGTATTTGTAAAAGGCATTGCTTATATTTGTATAACATGCCAAAAGTCCTTTAGGATCAAAAAGAATCAAATATGGGTGTAGGAGGCGATGTTTTCCATGGTTATACATCTGAAAAGATGACACAGGGACTACCAAGAAGATTAATGGATATACTTCTGGCTTTGCTTGATTTTAAAATGAGGAATTTGTCATGGGCAAGTCTACACCTGTAAGTGGTGGTGGCCAGCCTGGGACAGTCTACTCCCCTCCTTGTGGATCAAGGTCCCAAATCCCTGCTCTACCAGACTGCACCATTTTACCCACCCCAAACCCCTCTTCCTCCAAGTGATATTTCAAACAGTGAAAAGCCTGTTCCATTAGACCCGAAGTGCAGGTCTGGGGAGCAAGACCATACCCATAATAGTGAAAGCAGAGGCAGCCAAGCTCCCTCTCTACCAAGTATCAGAACAGTCTGAGGAAGTCTGCTTATTCCTGCCATCTAACACAGACAGCTAAATTAGCAGACTAAATGTCCCATATAATCACTAAAGAGTTAGAGTCTCTAATTTTTTAATCTCTATGGCTGCTAAATTGGGCATAAATATTCCCATACAGATCGAGAACCAGAAGCATTCAGACTGCTCTCACAGTGTGGCTGCTGTACGCAGAAATTGGTGGTCCTCAGTGACCAGGCTTAATAACTCCTTGGCTTCTATTCAGCCACTTAAGACAGGGATTAATCCACCAATGAAAATATATAATGAAGCATATTTCCCCCAGAAACCCTTGCTCAGGGGCTGGCACTGTAAGTTACTTACTGCCACTACCAGTAAGACAAAAGTGGAACTACAGCCTTCCCCCATCTCAGTGTTATACACTTACAACCTTCAATAGTGCAATTTATTATACTCATCAGTACTTCAGCATTTGTAGAAATACACACTTTGGAAGACTATCATTTCATATCATCAGGTGATGCCATTAAAGATATCCTTTATTTACATGACTCACTGTCTAGACAGAGTGTGAGAAAATACCCACTATCAGCTACAAGTCAGCTCCTCCTCAGTGCTACATGTCACACCAAATGTCTTTTATTTGGGCACTGGATTACACCTTAATAAAGCAGTGGAGAGGTGAGAAGGGGGAAAGAGATACTCAAAAACTTCACAAGAAATGAAGACTCAAATATCTTCTTAGATGAGACAATAGTACATATTGACAAATAAGCTCCCAAGCAAAGCAAATACTACCATTAGCAAATCAAAAACTGTGTTTTGAAATCATCTGGCCTAACACATCACATGCAGGCTTAGAAGTGAATGAGAAATAGCATAAGCATATAAAGGAAGAAGGAAAGGAAGGAATTTGTGTATGTCATTTAAGACTAACAAGTATAAAACCAGATTAAGCCTCTTTCTGAAGCCAGCAAATTCACACAAAATCATATTGGCACAGAAATCTCTGGTGATCTCACCCAGAAAGAGAGATGCTGAGTTAGCCTTGCAGGCAGACTCCAGCTCCAGAAACACTCAGGAATATGTGTTTAACTATAGACACTGAAAACAGCTGTAGGTAAACTAATGAGACCACTCACAGGGTATACGATTACACGCAACGTTTCTAGACCTTAAAGCATCTCAGCAGTCTTAGTCTTGCACAATAAAGCTTAAAACTTCCTTCTTTTGAAGCATCTTCCCTATGTTTTGAATTTTAAATAGCAGACCCCAGCTGAAGCGTGAATTGAAAGAAAAATCAGCAATTATTACAGAATCCACAGAAAATATACATAAATTTTTAAAACAATTTCAGGTAGCATAGCATTGCCATGATTGATGATGGTTGTACAATAAATACTTCATTTCAAGTCCAGCAGATTCAGATTAAATGTTTAGTTTTTTTCTTTTTTTTTCCCCTCAACAAATACATTAAAAAGGTTTTTATACTTATAGAACAACATTTTCATCAAGCCACCTAAACCTATTACTCCAACATGGCAATATTGATCTTTGTGCATCAGTGCTGCTTCTACAGCTTTCTTCTGTACTTGTAGATATGTGCATGCCCACGTGTGTATGTGCACACACACTTGTACACATATAGGACCAAGTTTTATTTACTTGGTTTTGTGTAGAAAAACACTTACTTTGATTATTTTTCTTTTTTTTTTTTTTAATTTTTTTTAACATTCAAATTTAGAAAACTGTAAGAGGGAAAGAGCCTTCAATTGCACTGAAGGGAGTGTTAAATGGAGGGGAAACTTCAGGGCAAGAAGTCAGACAAGAAGAAGCCGCTCAATGATACAAATGCAAGGGAAATATTGACAAAGTAAGGAAGTCTGATGCATTTGAACTCTGAACGTTCAATGTGGATGCACTTAACCCTTTCTGATACGGTTACATTCTCTTGTATATAAAAAAATATCTTACCAAATGTAGCTTAACTCTCTCTGTGCTATGGAAACACCCTACATTGGGCCTATTTGGGCATATACATTTTGTGTCCCTGAGCGGTGGGTTAACCAGAAGAGAGGCCATTTTTATGAGAAAAAGCAGACTATTCCCCAGCAGGATGGAAACCCTGCGGCGGGGCAGAGAGGAGCTGCGGGAGCATCGGGAAGAGCCCGGGCGCCGCCGGGAACGGCCACGGGCGAGTGCGACCACTAGAGGGAGCCGGCATTGTGCCGCGGCACTGGGAAAAGCCCCTGCCCGCACCCAATACTCAAAATAAATGGCAAGCTGCTCAGAAAGCCAAAGGGACACGCTCTAAGAACAGTTCTTCCCAATATCTTCAGCCACGTGATGTAAAGGAGAGCCTATGATACTCTGTGTGTGTGTGTGTGTGTGTACACATCAGTATGTACTATTCTGTGCCCACAGTACCAACAGAATATTAAGTAATTGTCCCTAAAATTCAGCCATATTAATTTCATTCTCAAAAGAGCAACTAGACAGCCCTGGCTGCAACAAAACATCTTTTTCAGTGCCTCCTATTGTCACCTCTCACTCCAGCGAAACAAGTTAGATGTTACCTTGCCCCCAGCTACAGCTCCCCCCGAAATGTTCCCCTGCTTGGCTGATAGCTTTCTATGTGAAACATTCCAAAAGTGGAATTGCAGAAGCAAGACAATAGGCAGTGTCAAGCCTACAGCTCACACTGAATCTAGTCATAAAACCTGGATTGTGCACACACAACTACAGCCACGTGATGATGGCATGAAATTGAACATACCCCAACAAAATTGAACACCATTTCTCTTCTGCACCAAAACACAGAGAACCAAACAAAACTTGGTATTTCCCTTACACCTATAATCAGACAGAGAGACCAGAAGGCAAGTAGGGAAGAGGTAAAGGCTCACATAGATCTTTATAAACATCCTTTCAGCACCACATACATGCTAAGAAAGCTAAATCCCAAGGGCAGATACAATT
Source organism: Euphonia xanthogaster (assembly GCA_034509185.1). NCBI lineage: Eukaryota > Metazoa > Chordata > Aves > Passeriformes > Fringillidae > Euphonia > Euphonia xanthogaster. The sequence goes on from JAYDZK010000113.1 coordinate 127,294,912, forward strand.
CAAAAGTACAGAGAGACAGGAACTGCACTGGCATCTCCTGTGAAAACATATTTCTTTATTCTTGTAATATAAGGTGTAAAGCACATCAGTACTTTTCTGGTGAGCTCTAAACTGTTGGGATATGAAGAAATGAAGAACTGCTGAACTGCAACAACTATCCATGGCAAACTCTAAAATTATGAAAGGAAAATTAAAAAGTGGGGAAATAGGTGTACCTGGCTGAAATACTAAACAGTTAACAAGAATAACTGTCCCCAAATGAGTTCCTAGCCATTATCTTTTCCATAATTATTGCAAGTAGCTTCAGTAACTGAGCATACAAATGACCCATTAGAAACTTAACAGGTCATTTCCAAAGGTGATTACGAGCCCTGACTTACAAAGCTACTTGGGTTTTCACACAATTCTGTTCAGTGCCAACAATCTGCACAAAATTAAGATAAAATGTGTCTCCAAAACACCAAGTGGAAATAAACTTTCAGAAACTAAAAGAAGGTAGGAGGTGGTGAACACCAATTAATCAAATGCATCTTCATGAACGAAAAATTTAAAAATTTCCTTTTGTCAGGAGAATGGAAAGAAGGCAGCAATCATACGTTAGAGCCCTTACAACGCCCCATACTACAATAAATAATGAGTTAACTGTGAAAAGTCTAATGCTAGGCAGGAGAGATAAAAATCATAGCAGGCTATCAGAGTGGACATATGCTGTAGAACACAGTATGGAAAGCAGAAACGGGGCAGTAGATAAAGATGAACCCAAATGAACTTCTTAAAACAACAACAGGATGCTCTTCACCTCAATGGTCCTTCTTGGCCCTGTTTCTTAATGGGTAGCTGTGCTATTGCAACACATGAATAAGCAAGAGGTCTGGTTTAGAAAATATTAGAAAACTATTCAGAAGCACCATTTAAGGAGAGTAATAAAGAACAGGAGTATAGATGTGCAGCTTCCTCAGTTGCTGAGGTTGTTAAAGAAACAGCAGGAGACACAAAAACAGATCCTGGCACTCCCACTGTGAATGGCTTGGGCAGGTTGTAAAGAAATTAACTGAGCAAAACCAGAATAGATTTACTTAAAATGTGCAGGGGGGAAAAGGTAAGAGGAAGCATCCCAAGCTATATTAACCATAAGAAACAAATGACATGATCAGTTTTCATTCGTATCAAATAAATAAGAAAACAAAACTATAAAAACCTATGATCTTCACTGAAACTGAACAAAGATATTGACAACTAACAAATATTGACCTAGCTTATGTTTAAATTTGTCTCAACAACAGAGGAAAAAATGGGCAAGGAGCATACCAAACTTGGACAAAAAATCCCCTTGCTTCTGGAATCATATATGTGATTTTTTTTAAAGGAAGTATTGCAATAGAAAATGGGACTCTGATACTGCTTGTTCTTCTCTCACTTTCTCTTCTAATACAAAGAGAGAAGAGGCAAAACAAACACATTGAGATACTATTACATTGTTCAGCCAGGCCTGGGCTCTCGGGATTCTCTCAACAGACCTTTCCTTTTCTCCAGAAATCCCAAACCCTTGCAAGAGTGGGTACAAGAAGCTGCCTGGCCTCATTGGTTCTGCAGGGAATCGGCAGCTTTCTGTCTATTGCTCCCCCCTAATAGTTAAGACAATCTATCTTTGTCTTTTCCTTTTTCTAAACCATCTCAAATGTAGGCTTTAAACACATGCTTTACATCATGTTATGTATGTCATATTGGAACAAACAGCTCATCGAAAGGTTGAACTTCGATTTGTGATTATTTATCTAAAAGCTGTGTTTTCTTTTAAACTGTATATATTTTATTGGACTGCATCTACTGCCAGCTAAATTCCCAAGCCTTCAACCTGCCATCTCAAAGAAGCAGATTCAAAAGAGTCCAAGTAGAGTTTACTGGCAGTCTGTAATGAGAGTAAAATTATAAATCTCTGTACCAAAAGCCAGCTGCTTCATTCTTAACTCTGATCCCCCCTTTTCTTTTGCATTCTAGCTAGCATACAGCTGCAATGTGGCTCTTCTCACAAGCCATGCAGATGTTAACTGTTCTGTAGGACATCAAGAAACATTTCAAGAATCTTGTAAGTGCTGACTTAACTTGCTTGAATAACCCACACTATCTCCTCCACATTCCTATTCAGTAACATTAGTCTTCCTGAATATATTAAGGAAAAAAAAATACATTTAAGCCAAGGCTTTAATGTCTAAGTCTAAATACACTATCAGTAAATAAGGAATGTTCTTATGCCATCAGACAACAGATATTCAGGTAGTAAAGCAAAGGGAGTTAATTTATTCTTTGCCACAATGAGTATTGCATTTTTTGTTTCTTATCTAGGCAAGAGTAGTAAAATGAATGTCTAAAAATATGTATTTATAAAAGTCATGGCTGTATCTATTTGAAAGAATGGATCAGAACTAAAGCAAGATCTTGTAGTCAAATGGATTAATACTAAATTAGAGCGAAGGAGTTCAAAGTGCTACCTAGTACATTTTTATTAAAGTTACATTAGCATGACAGTCATATGCATTAAAGATTAAGCTAAAGCCTCAAACCACAGTCAGCAGCAGCAAGAGTCCAGCTGTGCAGGTAGAGGACTAGATACAAAATGCATTAATTAAGTGGGTTTACACTAGAGATGCTGCTTTAATATTCCTTCTCTCTTCAAGCAGTATGCTGGGGAAAAGCTAATTTTCTTCTTAGCAGCTAATGTAAGGCTGTGTTTTGGATTTGTGCTGGAAATAGTGTTGGTAACACAGGAATGTTTTAGCTATGGCTGAGTGGGGCTTACACAGAGTCAGGGCTTTTCTGCTTCTCACCCCTCCCAGCAACAAGCAGGCTGGGGGTGCACAAAGAGTTGTGAAGGGGACACAGCTGGGACAGCTGACCCCAGATGACCCAGGAGACATCCCACACCATGTGATGTCATGCTTAGCAATAAAACTGTGAGGAAGGTTGGCTGGGAGGCTGCTGCTTAGGGACTGGCTGGGTATCAGTCAGTTGGTGGTGAGCAACTGTACAGTTGACTTTCTTGGGTTTTTCTCTTTATTTGCTATTTTACCTACTATTATTATTATTATTATTATTATTATTATTATTATTATTATTATTATTATTATTATTATTATTATTAAAATTAAAATTAAAATTAAAATTAAAATTAAAATTAAATTGTTCTTATCTCAACGCATGACTATTCTCCCTTTTAACCTTTCAATTCTCTTCTCCTTGTCCTGCTGGTGGGGAGTAAGCAAGCACCACTGTGGGACTTGGTTGCCAGTTGGGGTTAAACTACAACAAGCAGCCAGTTTAGTCCTCTTTTTGGGGTACGACTTTCAAAATACATGAAGCTCAGTCATCAACAAAGCCAATAAGACTCACACTCATGTATTACTCCAGACACTTGAAAATCCCACATCAAATACCCTATCCTGTCTGTAAACTTCACACTTTGAAAACCCACTGGAAGGAGGGCTGCAGAGCAATTCACAGCACTGAGCCATAAAGAGATCACAATCTTTGACAAGTTCAGAAACAAAATGTGCAGTCAAGAGTGTCTATGGTGGAGTTTTGAGATTGTCTCCAGTCAAGTGTCAATCTCAGCAGAGTTTCAAAGAGGACAGGGTAGGGAGAAATAAAACGAACATATCAGTACATTTCCTGCAGGAATCGATAAAAAGACCTCACTCCGACAAAGGCTTACATACCTGCTCAACTTCAGATACTTATCCTATTATGTAGCACACTTGAAGTGAAAATCAAGTCTTTGAAGACAGGGGGCACAAATAATTTACCATGAAATGTGGAATTCGGGTATTGTTTGTTCTTTGATTTAGTAATACAGGAAATCTGAATATAAAGCAGAATTGCAATGTGCTATATTCTAAATGCTTCATGACACTGCTTTTAGAGTAATTTCATCAAAATGTCATAAAAAGACATTTAAGCAAAATGATCATTTGAGATAAGCAAAAAGACAATAGACTACAACCTTAAAAAGAAGGCAAGGTAATATTAACAGAAGCTCTGTAATTAGCTAGTCCAAAAACCTCAAACCATCTTCAGGCTTCCCCAAACAAAACAAATCAGAAGGAGAGAGCAGGAAGAAAAGAACTAAAAAAAAAAAAAAAGAGAGAAAAAATAACGAAAGAGGAAAGAAAAGCCACATGAGCTAGAATCCCTCACTGCTGTTATTTCTCCACAAGCGGAAATGCTCCGTTCAGTCATGGCTTAGGAGGCATAAACATCATTGAAATTCAAAAGCAGCTCTGAGAAAGAGGACGCCTCAATTGGTATGCAAGTGGTGTTTTCTCGCCCTGAATACATTATGAACTTGCAGCATGCTAATATGCCATGCTATCATAAGCACCAGATGGAACAGTAGGCAGTGTATGTCCCATCAAACCTCAGGAAGATGTATTAATGTTCCTGCTCTTTTTTTTTCTTCCCCTCCCCTCCCCCTTCCCTACTACAACCCCTCAGCTGTGTCCCCAGACTGGCACATTTCGTAGCATCAGTCACCTGCTCCTGAAGCACAGTTCTCCAGGGTTGCCTCATCTTCACCAGGTGGTGCCAAGCATCTTTTCAATCTTTTTTATCGCAGAAGGTAAAGGCCACAAGATGTGTCAGGCTGTGCTTACTGAAGGGTACCGAGTACAAAAGATAACATCATGAGATAAATGATAGATGAGAAAGACTTTGGGTTTAAAGCTAGCACAATAGTTTTAAATTATGTATAAACGGCACAGCACAAATTTTCCCCTCAGTACTATTGGTGAATGAAGAATTGGGGAACAGCAGCAAAGGGAAAGGTTTTCAAGTAATCAAATAAAACAGAGGAAACTGGATTAAAGATCTCTGAACTGAATTCCTTTTTTCACCACACTGGAAACCTTTTCACAGAAGATGTACACAGTTCTACAGCCATTTATAGGGTAGGGATAGGCTTTAATTTTAAATCAGAGTAAGAAAATGGCACACAGGCAAATTAGCTTACAGGATTTTGATTTTTAAAAATATATATTATTCTAATGATATTCCTTGGCTTTTGTGACTAACAAATTGCTTAAAGCTGTATGTCTGATTCGAAAGACATGGGAGAATTTTAATACTGCTTCGCATAATTTATTAATTCAGTCTCAAGAAGGTTTTATATTACTAAAGAGAAATGCGATCTTGTATTCTGTATGAAAGTATGTGCATAGGCATACAAAATGAAAGCACATATTTTCTGGTATCACCTGAACTTCTCTTATCTATTCATAGAAGTAAACTTCCTATTGAAATATATGGTTTGCAAGAAAATTATTTTCTTTTTGTTTTCCTGTTACTGTGCTATTCAGAATGCAAAATACGGTCCTCAAGACTAAAAATTAAGAGCCTGTGAATTCAAAACACAAGTAAGAAAGACCAGAGATGGCTGAAGAAAAGCAAATCAGCTTTAAGCATTTGAAGTTTGAATGTTCAAGTATTTTTAAACAGGTTTGTTTTTCAGAGAGAAATCACATCAGTAAACATTTTGTCATTTTCTGATATTTTAGAAACCACCTGCTGATTTGCAACAGCTCTCACTATACATGTAAATTTATTATTTTCCTAACAACATTAGCTTTCTCATAAATACAGCCTAATTCTACAAAATGCTGAGTATTCACAACTCAGATGAACTTTTCTGGGGATTAACATTGCTCAAAACCTTGTAAGACCTACATACAGAAGTTATCTGTTGCATGTATTAGAAGTATTTTTCCAGCTATTAAAGGTCTGGTTGACAGGGACTTCTGACCACATATCCAATCCTAACTAAAACAAAAAAATTATTACCTTTTTCATTCAAACGAAGCATGACAGGACTGTTATTCAAAAAGAACAGGTATTATTCTAGCATCTATTAAGCCCAGAAAGGCTTTAATGCAAAGATGTCTTAAGGACTGAGTCAGAAATCAGATCAATTTTTTTCTTCTTTCTTTTCCTACTGAATATTGGGGGACTTGTTTTGTTTTTTAATATATAGCCTTTAAGTGTCATTTGCTAAACTATGATTTGCAATGTGCAAATAAGTCTATTTAAGTCCATTATCCTATGTTATAAAGTAATTTCTGACACCTTAACAGCACTCAATTTAATTACAACACACTGAAACAGTAGAGCTGACTCCCAGAGGAACCAGTTTGGATCAGAAGATGATGATGTATGCTAGCTGCTGATCAGCTTTCAGCATCAGATCCACCATCAGCTGTTTTCAAGAATAATATCAGAACATCTGCATCATCATAGTATTTTGTGTTGAAAAGCCCTCCAAAAGCTAGCAATTGCATGCAACAACTGTACACACCCACACCTGTAAGGAGACATACTTAAAACCCAGCAGCTTTACTGTAATGGCTAAAGGAGACCAAACAAACAAATAAACAAAACCTGCAGACACACACAACAACAACAAAAAACCCAAAAAACCCAACCAAAACAAAAAAAACAGTCCCCCTCACCAAAAAAAAAAAAAAAAACAAAAAAAAAAAACCCAAAAAAACCAAACCAAAACCCCCAAAACAAATGAAAAAAAAAACACAAAGAAACCCTTTTGATTCTGATTCAGTAAGCATCAATTTCTGCCCCAGAATCCCCAATGGGTAATTCATCAAGGCATCTATTCTGTATCTTGTGTGGCAAGACAGCGAAAACACTTACAGCATCCAAAAAGAAAAACACTTGTGACAAAGCTATTAAGCATTCCTGGTGATTAAGCAATGGACACTCATTATTTCAAGACTGTCTTGAACCAATGCCCCAGACAAAACCACGCGATCATATCTGCTGCTGTCAGGATGAAATCAAGGCATGATGATTTTCTGTATTCCTTCACAAAAATGCAAGGTACTCAGCAGCTTCCACAAAGCTCTTCCTGAGAGAATATAGAAGTTAACTAAGGAAAGAGTATATAATTTCTCTTGTGGCTCTACAGAGAGATGCAGGTCGATACCTTAAATTTAGGTAGTATTTTTACCTTTGGAGCTTTTACAGACTCAAAAGCAGTTTGAAGCAAAACCTTTAAGGCAGCATAAATGAAAGGATTCTGTTTCGGCTGGTGTCTGAA
>JAYDZK010000113.1:127302040-127317858 GCA_034509185.1 Euphonia xanthogaster
AAATTACTACTCTACCGATTGACATGTCACAGGAAGAAAACTAGCTGCTGAGCTGGCAAGCAACCACGCAAATCAAACCCAAAATGTGGTTCTGTCTATGTAGAGGAGTCTGAAGAGGGCAAAGAAAGGCTGCAACGCTGGCTTTCCAGGCAGAGAAGTTGCTATACATGCTCTGTAGACTCTGCTTTCATACCAATCTCTCAAAGTTTCATGCAGATTCATCCTGTGCAGCAGACTCAGTAAATGTAGAAAACCCAAATACATGTTTGATTTTACAACCAAAGAATAACGTAAAGAGAGATGCAAGCAAATTAACAAAACAAGATAAGCATTCTTCAAAATACTTGAAAAATTTAATATGAGAAACACAGATAGTATTCTCAAAGAAGCCACCATCTCACGTCTCCATTTTCAAGGGGACAATGGAGTGTTCACATTGGCTAATAGGAATTCAGAAAAGAAAGATATAGGCTGCTTACTGCACAGATCCCCTTTCAAAATTGCAAAGGACTTCGCTTTTATTTCTGAAGATGCAATGCAGTCAAATGCTGAGCTCAGTGTAAAATAATCAAATATCAATTTTAATGAAGTGACTTACATTACTTCTAAGTTCTAATATGGATGAAATTGACAGAAGCTCTTTCTCTTTTAGGACCCTAAAGTTACGAGATCCTACAGTGCCATGGAAGGATGAACTCAACCAGTGTGGACCCCTTGAATTCTAGAAACATAGTTGTCCTCCTCCCATCAGTGGAAAAATGAAAATTAAAAACGCCAATCCCAAGAGGCAGTAAACTCTGTTCCAAACAAGTTTCCAAGAAGAAAACTGATGACTTTCAAAGCTATTAAATGACAGTGCCATCTGACCTTGATGGATATCTAATTACACCCGTTCTTTTACAAACATAACCACAATTGCTTTAATGAGCATCTTTCCACTTTCTTTACTGTGTTACAAGGTCCCTGTGTTTCACTCAGGATTTCCCTTCCAAAACTGACAGAAATACTAATACTTCCTAAAATAGAATAAGATTATTGCACATACCTCTTTTTAAAAGACCATTTTTGTACACTGCAGTGTTTATAGTCTAAAATGTCCAAAACAGTGTACCTAGTACACTGGTTCCAGGCAAAAAAAAAAGTTTTAACAGTAACACTGTCACAGAAAATGACCTCTTCTAAATTCCAGTTAGAAAAACTTTCTCCTAAAGAGAATACAAATAAGTGTGTGCAAATCTAGCAGACATAATTACACAATCAACAATTATGTGGTGAAATGGACTGGAAAAATAAAATTAAAACAATAAATTTTAATTTGTATTTGCTAACCATGGAAGATGTGGCTGGTGCCCTGCAAGGCGCAAAAACCCTTAAAAAAAAGAGAGGCTCTTAAAAATTCAAGGAATGATATGAGGAAGTTGCATATAGGAAAGTCTATCTAGATGGCATTCATCTGGATTATAAAACAACTACAATGAAAATTCAAGGCTGTGTACACATGCTTATTGCTCTGGCTTAAAAGGGCCACCAGAATATATTTGGAATGCACAGTTTGGAAGCAAGAATCAAATTATGGCTGCATTTTCCTAGGATGCAAGTGCACACATTTTCCAAACTGCAATCTTGTGGCAGGAAGAGCATTTGAGTCATGTGTGCTTGCATGACTCACAAAATACATATTAAGGAGAGATCTGAAAGAAGGAAGGAGAAAGGCCCTGTATCCCTAACTGGGAGATTACTCCTTTAGCAGGATGTGGTTTCAAACAGGAGGACAGTAAGACATTGAACCTAGCATCGCTAGAAGAATCAGAGAGAAAGGGGGAACTACAAGAATCTGCACTGGACATATACAGGAAAGCTCCCAAGGCTTGGAGAAGAGGATTATAAGCATATAAAGAAAACTCCAGTAAAGCATTAGAACTGACAGAGTACCAAGTACATATGCTTTCCAAATTACTTACTTTAGACAGAGTAGTGCCTTAAACCCCAGAAAAGATGTATTGATAAGCTAGAAAGGGCAATGGACTTTGAAAGGTAAAACATATTCCTGCTTCTTGAATAATTTCAAACTTCACTGCAGTTAATTAAGCACATGCAAATGCCACTTACTCAAATCTCAGTTCAATATAGCAACCCCCATTTTTAAACAAAGAATGGATATTGGCCTGACCCTATAGCAGATCTGCCCAAATTTGCAGTACGCTTGAAGGGTTACCAAAATACATTTTTCTTCCTTAATCCTCAGCTTCTCCTCCAGGAGGTGATCAATATCAATTCCTTTCACTCTTCTATTTCCACATTTCTTTAGGTCTTTGTCAGCTCAGTATTGTCAACATGCAAAAATAACAGCAGAGCTTGTTACACTCTGCTTCTAAAGGGATGTCCATAAGGAATGAGAACAATGTGAGCAGTATTCTTAATGACTGTGTCCTCTGCTGATGGTATTTCCTTTTGAACTTCAGAAAGATTTCCCATCACCTTTGACTTACACTTTGTGCCTGTTTAAAAGTACAGTTATGTTGCAGGCATGGCTCCAGAATATTTATCCACACTAATACCTAAATATCTGGCTGGATAATTTTAATAAATTCAGATGTGTGGGTCCTACCAGGTAATTTTTCCTCAAGAAAATTCCTCAAGATTACCAGGTCCCAAGAGCAAGAAGAAGAAGAAGAAATAAATCTACAACTCATTACATGACATCATGAAAAATCTCAAGTAAGGCTCTAGCTTCGTGCCATAAGAATTTGAGGAGACTTAGAATTTAGATGGGTTCAGTGTCTCTTCTTTAAATCAGCTCCAGGAAAATCACTAACAGGTGGTGTGCTGCAGCACCGGGACAAAACTAAGAGGTCTGTGAACCTTCAGTTGAAGAGTCTCCTCTCAAAACCCAAGATCTCCAGCAACTTGTTGTCTCAAGCTGTTCTGCAGTTAAAGCTCACAATGAGGCTCTTTCTCTGCACTCTGCCCACAACTTGCAGTAAAGAAGAAATTACTAGTAGAGAAAAAATAAAAATAAAACAATAAAAAAGCTCAGAGAAATAAATTCAGCTCTGGTATATGGAAGCACAGTTCCATGAGCTGCCAGAGGAAGGAGGTGCAGCCCTTTCAACCAGCATTGAGCCTGACAATTCCGCTCTTCTACCAGCACACAAAGTCCATTCACAAAGCTACAGATCAAACAATAGTTTCAGAGCAGATTCAATTAATCCCTTTAGGTGTTTGAAGCCCAACATTGCTGGAATTTCCCCTGAAACACAACACAGAAGCCAGTACCAGGGGCTGTTCTGCTCTCCTCTACAGAGTACCAGTCTGAAGCACCTCAGACTGGGTGTCCAGAACAGTTAACAGATCCAGCAGAACAAAGAATCATTATGCAAGCTGAAGTGACCTTAGGAAATTAAAATATGCCCTTCTGTCTTAAAGCATGTGAAGCTCAGATCAAGTTGCCACAGGTTCATCCAATACATGATCTTCAATAAGGAAAATATCACTACCTCTCTGAAAAAACACTTTTAATGTCTGACCATCATTATGGTGAAGAATTTTTTTTCCTGGTATCTACTTGGGTTTTATCATGGTCTATTACTCATGCCTTTTACCTCTCATCTTTACCACTATGCACCTCGAGAAACATTTGGCTTCATCCATCTTCTCTACACCCTCCCATTAGGCAGCTGTAGACAGCTCATGACAAAAAGATTATATAAAGTTAATTATATTTAACTAGCAACTGTCTACAGCTCACCAACAGGAAAATTCCTGCCTTTCAAGGACCTCAATAACTTGGAGACATGGAATCCACAGCATTACTCTCTCCTCCAGAAAAGTTGTCCATATCCTCACCTTCAGAAGATTGGCAAGTAGACATGGTTGTATAAGACACAGCTAGACAAGATGCAAGAGTGAGCTTTGAAAATTTTTTGCAAGATTTTGGAGTGGAAGCCTCACTCTGGAAGTGAAACACACAAATTCAAATCCTCCTTCTGCTTGCTCATGCTCAGGTCTGGAACATATTCCTTCGGCAGTGGGGAAAGCTACTGCCCATTAACAGTTTATGAGAGTAATCTCCAATGCTCTTGTCCTACCCAAGAAGTGAACAAGAAACATATTAAGAGGGAACATGGCTCAAGATCAACAGCAGCAAGGGGAAAGCAGCTCCTGCACTGGTCCTGCTCTTCATCTGGTGACTCTCATGTACATGAGGCAGAAAGAACAAATGTACATCACAAAAACAACTTGGTGAAGAGACAGCTGAGCCAGTGAATATAGATAGAATGGTACAACGTGGCAAGGACTTCACCAGCTTCACAGAGGAACTGCATGAACAGGGAGTTAGCATAGCAGGATATCGAAAGAAATAAGCCTTGCCAAGTGGGCCAATATGGCTAGACTGTGTCTGTGTGTAAGTGAAAATCCAAGCACTGCTGTGCCCTATGTTTTTCCCAATTTAATCTCTACTTGCCTTAGCATTGCTGGCTCCATGCTCCATTTTACACCACACACATTTCTGGGAACAAAAAGTAAGCCTACACTTGTGAAGAAATCAACATGTCTAAATATGCACTGGGCTTCCTCTGAGATTACCTACCAGATCCAACTGTGTGAACAACTCAAGACACAGAAATGCTTCAACTCCAAAAAGATATTGGTGTGATCTCAGCACTGGGCTGCTTAACCCTATCAATACTGAGGGAGACTCTGTCATGCAGAGATGCAGCTTGACATGATCAGGAAACTTTAAAGCTGTAACAGTGATGCAACTGGGAATGGGGAGAATTAGAGGCACAGCACTTTGGATTTGGAAGGCAGCTACTGCTTCAAGTGTACAAGTTGTTTTGTGACCTGGAAGTGAAATACCAGGCTTCAACTGATTTTTGTGGCGTTATCCTTGATGTACACACTTGAAAGAAACAAGGATGAAGCAAACAAACCAGAAAACTGGTAGAGGTATGTGTGCGTGTCCTGAAAAGGACCAGGTATCATGTCTTCTACTCTTACATGTATCAATTTCTCTGTATAGACTTTAAACCAGTGTTCTACATTGTTTCATTTTATGCAAAATTCAAGTTGTCTTTTCAAATCATATGTACACAGATCACATTGATTTGCAACCTATGATGATCATGCCTTATATATGTGAGTATGGAGTCCAAAATTTTCAAATAAAGATGTGATTGGTGCTAAACACCAAGGAAGTACTTGTCCTGAGAAACTAACTCGGCTGTTCTTCTCTAGCTAAGGGCCTCAGCTATAAAGCTTTCAGTCTTCTCAGGAAAAGAGTGTTTGGGACCCTGATAAAACATATATGTGTGTGTATATATATTCCTGCAGCATGGTCTGCATTCCATGATGTGTTAGTTACTTTCCATGCACGTGTAGCATGAGGCAGTTCACAGCCCCATGGGTTGAAAATAAGAGCAATAATGTTATGCAGACTTTGGAATTTATTACTACCATAAAAGACCAAGAAACTTTAATACTGTGAAAAGCAAGTCATCACATGTCGCCTCCCAACTCTATCATACATATCTGAAGAACCCAGTGGCCCACGGTCCTCTCAGGGAAAGAGCTTTTCACTCGTAGCTGAATCCTGAAGATAAAGCCATTATGTAGGATGACTGGAATAATGATGCAAAGTTAACACTGAGACTTAAGTATTTCCAGACACATTTTCCCTATTTGGCAGGAAACTTGTTTTGTAATACACAGAGTCCTCCTAATATAACAGCATAGGAACTGCAACTTAGAACAGAACAAGTCGGTTAATGGACTGTTAGGACACTTTTGCTGTGTAACACCATTTAGACGCATGTATTTAAAAAACAGGTGGATAATCCAAATGTTCAGTTACTAGGACACTAACAGTTATGTCCATGGCAATTTTGTTTCTGTTCTTTAAACAAATCATCACTTGCAAGCACTAATGTTAAAACCAGAAAGCCACTCTAGTACACAGTGGCTATAAATGCCAAATCAATTTTCAGCAGATAATAAAGTCCATGTTTTACAATCAGCAATACACTGTTTTACTACCCAAAATGTAAGCTAATAATATATAGCTCTGCTAAATGGAAAATGCAGATATGCTGTTAAGAAATGGGCTGGCTGTGAGATGATGGATCATTTCTGCCGGGACCTTCTTAAAGCTATGTGCAAATGTTTTGAAAATATCACATGATGTGGCCATGTGTTAAAAATTACAGCCAGTTAAGTTCTCTGCTAAGAAAAATATGTGGGCAATTTATGAAATGCACTCCAGGATGGAGATATCTTAAGTAAAACCAGATTTTGAAAACAAACCCATTTTTTTTGAAACATGAACTTAAAAAAAAAATAGTTGCAGCCACATCTGGAGAGCAGAAGTAAAGAAAGGGTGGTCTGACCTAATACCAGGCCATCTTCTGAAAGAGCAGCATTATTTCTGGGCTACAATGACTGTGATCACTGATTGTCCTTTTAAGGAAACCATGCTGAATACTGCCATGGGCAATAATAAAGCATTTTGTAGGCCAACATCTGTTCTTTGAAAGTACTATAAAATGACTGATAGATTTGTAATGTTTCATAAATAAACAGTACCAAAGAAAAAAAAAAAAAAGAAGAAACCAACAACCACATTCACAGTAATCAGAGAAACTGGTGTACGGTATTAGATTTGAACACTGTTCCCGCAGGAACAATTACTTAGAGATAAACGCTTCCTAGAGTTCACTACACAGAATGACAAAATGGTTAACTTGGTTACAGCAAGCTGCATGTTAACGGGATTATCTTTCTAGAGACTTTTCTCAGAGTTGCAGCAGTGCCTTCACAGAAGTCTGAATGGCTTTTACAGCGCTTCATTAGCCAGCCCCACTGCTGTTGCTTTGCCCTGACGGGAGAGTGAGGAGGTGAGCGCCCAGTCACAATTATAACAGTACGAGCAATCAGTCTTTGAAGGGCAATTTTAGTTTGTGTAATTGTTATCACCACACATAAACCAGAACCCGTCTTTATTACTTCCTGTTCTTTCCCCAAAAGAAGGACCTCAGATGTCAGAATCAATAAAGGGATGGTTCTAAAATCAAGACTTCACACATACACAAAAGGCACTGACATAATATCAGATTACATAAAAATACACATCCTTTTAATCTCCTGTACATAATGTGCTTACTTTTAAAATACAAAATCTGCCCCAGATGGCTAATAATGCCCATTTGAAAAAACACAACACCACAATATTAAAGGGCTAAAATATGCTGTGAACAGATTGAGAAGCAGTTCATCCTAGAGGAGAGTAAAAAAGTGCAGATGGGTGTCAAAAATAGCCAAGTGTCAGATCTGTTCAAGTATCTCCATTCTGGCACATGCTCCCAGTCACAGCTGTCAGTGTATTCTCTGTATCCAAGTGCAAGGTTTTCTAACACTCAGAGCTGACATTAAAACACACTTCTTGCTTGCTACTGCTTCAAGAGAATGCTGCAAATAAACGATTTATTTAATGGTAAAGCTTAGCGAGTATTGATAAGGGCATACATACTTGAGTGTGGCACATGCCATTTTGATTAAAGATGCATGAAATTTTAACCAGCAGGTAGATTAAGTAATTTAAATGCCAAAGGCTTAATAGGTTTTCAAAAACGTCCACTCTAGGCATTCCAACAGTTTGCCAATAACACCGAATAATGCACACAAGGATCAAAACTGATAAGATTTTGTCATTTTAGTACACCTAAATATCTTGATAAAACACAGAAAGAGTAAACCGCAGGAGAAGACGGGTTTCATACAAACATAAGGGAAACATCAGTGAATGAAAATTATGCACAATGCAGTTTTCCTAATTAATGAATTACCATGGTATTTCTAATGAAGACCACATTCCCAGGAATGCAATGCATGCAAATCAAATTTGATGTTTAAAGGGTTAAATTGACCTTTCATAGTCCTCAGTTGTTATCTATGCAAATTAATTTGCCCATATTTCAACCATATAAATCCTCTTAACCTTGTGCTTTGAGCAAACAGAGCCCAGTTTCTTGTTACAATCACAGGATCAGCAAACATACCAGCAGTAGGGTATGACCGTATACAAAAATCCTGAAAGGAAAACATTCTTCCAACAACTGGCAATACCTACATGCAACTGTGGCTGCAGTAAACTGGCAGATACTGTTTCAAAACACCATCTGCGAGGTGTACAGACTCTCTGTGATCAAGCATAGCCTCTTCTGCCTGTCCTACCCAAATAATCCACAAGAACCAGCCAGCTGTAGGATCTCTAGCCCCGTCTTTTTTTTTTTATCCAGAACACAAGCTGTTATAATCAGGCACATGGCTTTCTCCAGTCCTTACCAAAGGGGGAAAAAAAACACAAACAAAACACACCAAATTCAATCTACTCAGTCGTGGTCAAGCATCTCATAAAAACCCCTCAGACAAATCACCCTGCACAGAAGCATTTTTATTGGCAATAACACTTATCAATAAGACAAGTGATCGTAAGATCCAAGGGTAATATTTTCCTGGGGAAACCGACCTATTATAACTCCCAGCTCCGCAGCAATTCCTCTCATTCAGCAGATTTTTTTATTGTTTTATTTTGAATCAACATATTTTGGTGATTTGCCTGGTGACAGTGGAGGACCACGATTTAGGACAGGGCTGGAATAATCTGTTTTATAAATCTCCCTCACTTCTCCTACATAAACAGCTTTTCACAGAGATAATTTCAGCTGATGGGTAAATGCTGTGAATGATCTCCGACGATCAAATGTTTGCAGATTCAAGGTGCAGCTGACAGTCATGAAAGCCAGCCCGAAGCTGTATTTCCCTTTGCTAAAAATTATCCCCCGTGCAAAGACCTGCACCCACAAAGCTGGTGACTTTCTGCTATTTCTATCCCTTTTCACTGAAACATCCAGTCCTGCTGTAAGTATCATCTCTAGCAGTTCACTTGCACAAATTCCCCTCCCCCAAACACACACACAACAGAATTAGCATCCGCGATCGCTCCGTACCCGTATCAGCTTGCAAATCACCCTCTATATTAAAAGAGAAAAGAAAAAAAGAGAGAGGGAAAATGTACTATCAAAAAAACGATTAGCGTTTCCTCATTTAGAACCGAAAGAGCTGCAATAATTTCGACTCACCAGGCATCCTTGGATAAAATATACCACACTGTAAATGGCTCTCTCCTAAAAGCAAGCTTATTTAGGGCTCAGTGCCTCCTGTTCTGGAATGAACAGAGAGAAGCGAGGAGGGCCATCAGAACTGGCTGTGGCAGCGTAGCTGGAGGCAGGATGCTGGGCGCGTGCGTTTGCCAGGCAAAGACAGATGGAGAGCTGACACTCTGTATTGCACTTGGAGCAGAAATGTGAATGATGACAGGAGCACATGTGGCCTTGAACCCAGCCCTGTCTCTTCAGGCAGAACAATGACAGGGATGTGTGTGCAAATTATCACAACCCCGGCTCCCCTCAGCTGACTCCTTTTACTCTACCTTTCACACCAAGTTCCAGATGACCAAAGAATAGAAACTAAAATGCAGAGTGATAAGCTAAACACTGAATTATTCATTTTTTCCTTAAAAGTTAACCCTTTCCTCTGCTGACAACAATTAAAGAAAAAGCATCACTTTGAATCAGCTCTCCTCCAAATGGGGAAAAAAAAGAATTCTTTATTTTAACAGCCATAATTTTGCACTTTGTAAGACTATGTCTGTTTATTTAGCTGGAAATTCAAAATGTGCAAAATAAGATACAAGAAAATATTCTCCCTTTCCCCCCCCCCCCCCAACACACTTCTGTCATTATTATTCTTCTTTACTATAGGGAATGGAGTATCAAAATCACTCCCTCTCTCAGATCCACAGTAGTATGTGTAAAATAGACCACACTTAGAAAGCAGACCACTTACATTTTACTATGGTGCTTTTAACCCCCTGGGATTCTTCCATTGATATGTTCCAAACATTTGCAGCTTACTGTCCTTTACCTTGCATAGTGATCCATGGGGGATGAAAACAAAATCTTCCCTGTAAAGCTTTTTCAAAAGCTAAACAATCATGTCCTCCCAATTTCTGATTTTGTGAACCCCTTAAATGTTTATCCTTCACATGAATAACGTATGCCTGGCTAGGTTCAATTCACTCTTCCCTATTAAGCTTTAATGGACACCATGATACATAAAACTACAAGTCTTTGTTATAGTGCTTTATCTAAAGCTGGCTATTTTCTTCTCAGCAGTCCCTCTTTAGTCCTTTGTAAAACATCTTTGCCTCTTAGAAGAAGCATAGGCTTGACTCGCATGCCTTCTGTAGCACACAGCTTTGCACAAAATTCTAGGCACAAGAAAAAATACTCTCCTCCCATTCAGTACTTGCAAAGTGCTTTGGTAACGAGCCATTTCTCCAGCAACTAGCATGTAGGTCCTGGTTCTGACTTTGCCTTTGCATTATACATTCAAACCTTTAGGGAAAGGCAACAATTCTCAGTCAGATCTTCTCAGTGTAAGGTCTGTCCTTGTCTACTTATTTATGCAGCGCCCCCCCCGATTTTGCATTATGCCATCTTCTGCCTTTATTATGAAGAAACAGCTCTGCTTTTAGGCCTTCCTCTTCCTTCCTCTAGCTACCACAGAGCCTGATAAAGATCTGTTTAGGAAAAGGACACACATGCAAAATTAAGCAGAAAATAACAGTCCCTCCTAATGTCCAGACTGAACTCATGAATATTTCTCACTTAAAGAAAATGAATCATTTAATTTACTGATATTTCTACGATATCTTTTTTAACACAATCTAAGTGGCACCATTAGGTTTCAGTTAAATAGGAGAGAAATTCCAAACACAGAACTGGCAAATCCAAGACTATCAAGAAGAAAAGGAGCTCCACTGTCCCAATAACAATTCCCTGGACTGTTAGCCCAACACTGACAACCTAATGTGTCTACTACTTGAGGCAGGTCTTTTCATCATCTTTGTCAGACATCTATCATAATGAAGTTCTCTATAATAGATTTTTGAACATCAGAGAGCCCAAGAGAAACATGAAAACCAAAACATGAAAAATATTTTCCTGACCACTTTCATGAAAGGGGGAAAAGCAGAGGGGCAAAGGGAGAGAAGCAAGGGAAATGGAGACAAGTGAAGTCTACACCAACAAGGCCTTTAAAAACTTTACTGTCCTTTTGGTTTTATTATTTGATGCAATATCTAAAACCAGTCAGTATTGTATTTGCTACGTTGTTTTTCTTTTGTAATGCTGTACTCTACATAAAAGGAAAAACATTTTCACAGTTGGAAATGCAACCTTTCATCAACATAGATGCAGCCTGAATCAGCTTCAGAGCAAAAAGTAATGTGTCAACGCTATGACGCGTTTTAATAAAATAAACCAAACAATATTCACTCTTTAAAAGAAGGTCTTAATATCAGTACATTGTAAATCCACAGACCATGGCTCACCAAATTGAACTTCCATATGCTGCGTGATTATGCATCTTTTTTCTGTGTGTAAAAAGCCTTTTTAAGCTGTTATCTGACTACAGTAATTGCCACTTAAATTGATCCACGTCAACAAAACCTGGATCCCTGGAGATTCTCACCTAGAAGCCTGCTCATGGAAGGGGCTAACAGAATGCCTGTGCATCTGAGACTACTTCAGCATTTTCTCAAGCAGCCAGCTGCATGAATAGTTTTCCCCTCTCATTATTTAATACACTGAGGCAGGCTGCAACCCATTTGGCAGTCCTCCCTGAAGAAGTATCTGTCGAAATTTATTTGCTTTCCCCACCCCCATTTCTAATGCAGTCACCTAAAGCTTGCCCTAGAAGTTTTTGCACCATGTCTAAAATTTTAGCAGGCCAAGCAAAAGTGGACAGCCCATTCTGTAAAATGGTTTTATTCTCTACCAAGAAAGGAAAGACACTGGTTTTACCACAGAACAGTTCTGCTGCATCACAAGAGTCACGGTACTGCCAAAATGAACGGGATACAAAGAGAATGAAATACCCACAAGACAATCTAGGGCCAGTTTCTTTATGGTGCACATTACATTACACCATCCTGGGTGTAAGCTCCTTATTTGACCATCACTCAAAATGCCTTACAAAATAATTTTAAATCTTTCCCTAGGAGAAAATGGGTAGAGGAGGCAAACCAGTCTCCATAGTCTTGTATTTGAAGGGGAAGTAAAAAAATTTTTATGCAGCGGATGATATAAGGTAGCCAAGACATGGATCTGATGGAAAAGGGAAATTCCTAATGACCATCATGTAAAAGTACAGATTCCCTTTTGTGCAAACCCAGCTTAATAACAGGGACTGGAAGTCCACTGAAACACATCTGTAGTTAATGAAAGCTCTTTATTAACAGTGAAGGAAGAATTTAACTCAAAGCTTTTCTGTAGGACTTCTCAACTTCCCGCTCTACTTATAGCAGACTGTTGTGATACATTGTGACTTCACACAGTGGGTATTAAGTGAGTTAATTCAAAGGAGCTGAAACCTCATTGATCCTAATTGAAAGCAATACACCCAACCAAATAGTTTTCTACCCCATCTGCTCTGGCCTGCCACCAGCTATTCAATACAAGAGAATTAATAGTTTCAGATATTCTAACAGACCCAATAAAAGCACTCATTTAAGCAGGACTGCATTAACAAAGTGAAAAACCAAGGGCAAAATGGGTTCAAATGGAGCATTTTACTCCTAGTTGGCTTTAACAAAGCTGAATAATGCTTATTCTGACTTTTTATGTGCAAGACTTGATAAACTGAATGAGAAGGCACTCAATGATCAGTCAACGAGCATTGATGAATGGTCATGAGGACCCCCCCAATCTCAGGGAAGGCCATTCCACAAAGTGGCACACCAGCTTGAAAGGGCGGACTCACTAATGTCCAGATTTCCCCGCTTGCTTGTTCCACTTTCACTTTCAGACCACTGGCCACCAAATGAGGCTGACATATTGGAAAATAATCTTTTATGGGCGAGTGGTAAATAAAAATGGAGGCATTAGCTGGGCTTTCAAATTCAAATCTACTAGTTTTGTCAGCCCCAAAACGTTTTGATTTTCCACCCAGCTGGAAGCTATTAGTGTTTTCTTAAGGCATCCCACTGACAGGGCAAACCCACCTAATGTGTGAGCTGTGGAGCTGATGCAGGGGACAGGGGACAACCACTTCTGGATGCTTTCTTAACTTTGTTCAGTTGACTGTCCAACCACAGTACAGTAAAGGCAACACCTTCAGGAGAAGCTCAGGAATTTCTTGCTGCCCAAGTATCTCTGATTGCCTGGTGCGATGGCAGCCCACCTAAGCCTGTAATGGGACCCTCAGTGCAACTTTTTCCATTGCATTGTACCTAGCCTCCCTCGGTTTTATTGCACTACTACAAAAGCCTAAATCTACCCAAGAAAGGCACTTCTCTATAAACTTCCAATTCTTTCCTTGGAAATGGAATTTAAATATTCCAATAAGATATGTGCTTATCTGTTAACAGCAGCTCTTTATGCACGCTACACAAAACATTTGCCAGATAACACTAAACATTTCCCTAAGCATTTCCTTATTGGCAAGGCTTTCTGGACTTCTGAAAAAAAGACAAATGAGACATTTAAAACATACACTGCTCTGTGAAACATAGACTAATTGAGATTACCTACACAAATCAAACACTGAGCAGTTGAAAGGTAGTCACCAAGGTGGCAAGAAAATATTCTTAATTTTCTAAGACAAACTGTTCATGATGTTACCACGAGTACTGGATTAAACTCATTAGAATTGAGAAAGCATTCATGTCTTTTCAGTTAAGAAAACTTCTAAGTTATATCTATATTTCAACAATACTCCAAAGAGTATTTTAAATCATCTGTTAGGAAAAGGCAGCCTTGACAGTGCATTAGTCTTAACAACCTAGACTGTCTATTGCTTTTTGATCAAAAAATCCCCCCACAATTAATTTTTGTTGAACACACAGAAATTCCAGTGACATTTTGAGTGCATTTCAGGTTTTAAAACAATGAAAATATACATTTTGACCTAACATGAAAGAATAGTTCCATAAAAAATTAACTGACTCACAATGGGAGGGACAACATTCAGGCCTTAAAGAACGCATGCTCTTTTGCTTTCTATGTATGTTTTGGTAAAAACACTCACATGGACAAATGCACACATAAGTGTACCTTTCTTGGGGTCTATTTCCTTCACTAGATCTAGGCTAAACAAGTTTTGCCTCACATTTTTATTAAATTCTGTTTTTTCAAATATGGGCAAAGTAAATTAGAATTGACTGCTAATTTCTATCATCATTTGACTTCAAAGAAAATTACCACACCATCTGTGCATAGACACCACTCATGCACTTTAGAAAATTTGATATTGATTTGAAAATATTTCTGAAAGAAAATACCAATGATACTGTCTCACTAACAGAGAAAAAACACATTCAGTGTGACCTGGAGAAGCCTGGAAGAGACTATCTGCTCCTGCTGAACTACAGCCATATTTTAAGATGCAAAAAGAAGGGGAAAGGTGAAGGGAAGGGGGGATGCAGGAAGGGGGGCAGTGAAGGAAAAAAGTGTTTCAAGCTATCAGTTGCTTTTTGACTTGAAGCTCAGGGTGTTTGCTCATTTAACATGGGTAGGGAAACTCCTCCTGCTGTAGTATATTAACCCAAGTTTTGACCTCTAATCGATGTCTTTTCAATGTATAGGATCTTCATAATAAAGATAATGTAGAGCATATTTGTGAAAGCGTACCTACCACTAGCCATAAATTTGAGCCTTGCATTTTTCTCTGTAACATGTCAATATTTGTGACACTAACTAAACATACTTTATTCATTTGACAAGGATTGTTACATTATATTGAAAACTTTTGTTTCAATGTCACCACCTCCCAGTTTTGACTGATAGCGAGTTAGTTTTGTTAAAATGCACAGGGTGATAGCGTATGCTCCAGTGAACTTTCCCTCCTCTCAGCACCAGAGACAAAAACCTGCAGCTCTGCTCTGTGCTGGCAGCCATCTGGCCAGCTTTCTCTCAATGCCTGCCCCACACCACACTGCAGGCAAAATTTCAGGGCTCTAGAGCTCTGTGGAGCTATTCATGACATACCAATTTCACATTTTCTGCTTGTATGCTTGCAACAATAAATGCTAATGAGGACTATGAATGACATTTTTAAAGACAATAAAAAGGTCTCCAAATCCCTTGCATATGGAGACACTATTTTCTAAACTTCACCTTCTGTTAGGGAGCCATTACACTCTAAAGGAAAAAAATAACCTAAGGAGAACAATGAGATGATCAAAGCATAACCGAGTCCTTAAGAATTCCAAAGAAAACAATGTTTGCAAAGCTAGCTTAATGACAGACAGATTTTATACTGATGTACAGAACTAACACTTAAGTATAGTAACTCTCTTTTTCAATAACACTGCTACTTCTCATCGAGGGGCTCAGAACTGGGGTGGGGGGAGAGGGGAGGGGGAAGTCATAGCAAATCCTCCCTTTCACTGATCACATATAACTCTACAAGCCACAGACTTGGACTCAGCAATTACTAATCTCTAGATGAGTCCAAGAATACTCTAAATAAGCCCCAGAATAAACTGTAATTACTAATGGATTTGGAATGCTATGCTTTCATAGAGATCTCTGTGCTGACAAAGTGTGGCCAAGACAAATATCAAATTATACTTTCCACAAATCTGCCTATTGCAATGCCATTGCTAAGAGAAAGAAACATGAAAAAGAAAAGAAAAGAAAAGAAAAGAAAAGAAAAGAAAAGAAAAGAAAAGAAAAGAAAAGAAAAGAAAAGAAAAG
>JAYDZK010000113.1:127317923-127346645 GCA_034509185.1 Euphonia xanthogaster
AGAAAAGAAAAGAAAAGAAAAGAAAAGAAAAGAAAAGAAAAGAAAAGAAAAGAAAAGAAAAGAAAAGAAAAGGATGAAAGAATGAAAGAATGAAAGAATGAAAGAATGAAAGAATGAAAGAATGAAAGAATGGAAGAAAGAATTTGCCTTTACTCTGAGAGATGTCTTTTATATTAAAGACAACTTCCCACTAAGAAGATTAAAAACACTTCCAGGAAAATCCACCAGGTGGAGCAAATACACAGCATTACAAAACATTTATTTATGCTAGTACTGCCATTTTCAACAGGAAGAAAATGGTTTATATGAAAATATTCTTACCTATTGACCTCCCTTCTTCACCCTTTTTTCATATATTGATCAACTTGTCTTTATTTACCACATTTATAATGGCACAAAAACTTTGTTCAAAGGGGCCTTCACACAAAGCTATTGTTCCTGATGAGCTCAATATGAATTTGCAAGCCACAACAGTCATCAGAAATATAAGGAAAATTAAAGTATTGTATTATTCAACATATATATATCATTTTTTCCCAACAATATGAGAATATGGTTGTGCTACTAAAACACATGGACAAGTATTCAGAAAATAAAGCTTAGTCTTACATCAGTTAGCAAAATCTTTGCACTGGACTCCACTGTAATGGGCTGGAAGCTTGGCTGTTCTGCATGTCTGGCTACGTTTTTACACACCCAGTAGTGTCCATAACATCACAGCACTGCCATTGGACAGCATGTTGCTGTTTACTATTAATGCTTTATTTTAGTATGACATCTGTCAACTACTGAGTAATTTCAAGAGGGCAAATGAATGAGGACTATAAAGAAATATTTCAGCATATCTAGGACAGCTAAGTATTATTTCTCCATTTAAATTATTTGCTTTCCAGAGCCAGGTGAAAAAGTTCCCTTATCATCAAGTATTTTCTGTTTCGCTGATGAATTAGGAGATCTAATGGAACAGAGGCAGGAGGGGCAGATTTTTACACGAAGAGAACTAAGTCCAAACAGAACAGTGGTTCTTTTATGGATGAGTTTTCTCACAGTTATAATAGGACAACCCACTGGCAGACCCTGTAATTGTTAAAATGCCAGGCAGTATTACCAAGTGAACTGCTCTAATGCAGTTAAGCATCTGGAAACACAGCAGAATCAGTACACAAACTTGTTCAACCTTTGATGATAGAAAGGCATTATTGTTTGTAAGTGACAAAAGGAGGGTGCTGATTTTAGTCAAATCTTTTTCTTTCCATTGTTTCCTTAGTTATACCTTCCATCACATTTTTCTCTCACTTTTCCAATCACTGTCCTCTGTTTTCTCTCTGTCACCAGATCTACTCCTAAATTCATGACTCTGGGACCACCTTCTCTCTCTGCTACACATCCCTCTTCTCCAACTCACTGTATGATCTGCCTCTGCTCCAGCTGCCTTGGACAGTTATCCTCTCCCACCTCCACCAACCTTGACAGCTAAAAGAAGTTCTGGAACTCCAAGGCGTGAGTTCTACCATAAAATATTACCCTCAATTAGCACATACATTGAATAGCAACAATCAGCACTCTAACACTGAGGGAAAAACACGTGCCAGTTAGGTTTCCATTACA
Organism: Euphonia xanthogaster; assembly: GCA_034509185.1. NCBI lineage: Eukaryota > Metazoa > Chordata > Aves > Passeriformes > Fringillidae > Euphonia > Euphonia xanthogaster. The sequence continues at coordinate 127,319,532 of JAYDZK010000113.1, forward strand.
AAACTAAGCCAGAACGGTATTCACTTAAAGTGCTACTGAAGGAGCACATCAAGCTCCCTGGAAGCACCATGTGTTGTTCTAATCTCTGTGCTTCTAGTCTGACCCAGATGAATCCCATCATAGCTAAGAAAAATTAAAATACAAAATCTTTGTTTCTTTAGGAACTGTGAGAAGCCTTCAGGAATACAGGCCTCTAAATATAATTTCACTTTATCTAATGGTGTTGTACTCCACATGGTGCTTCGTTGTAGCCATTCAGAAGAGAAGCAGAAAAATACAGAAGTGATTATGAAGTGGAATTTCATACCAAGAGCAAATTACACCACTTTACACTAGGAGAGTATCTGCAAAGTGGAGCAGTAAATGTTTGGGCACAATGCAAGGTGCCAGTTTTAACAAAGCCCAAACCATCTTGGGAACTATTATCTGCAAAAACTTTCCTTAAGCAAGATTATCACAGCAAAGGCTTTTGGAGATGGCCAAGAGAAATATTTTTTCAAAGAGAATGCTGATTTAAAACCATTATGCCAAAGAATTTTCGAGTGGCAACCCTGGTGTAAAGGCTACCATTTGTTATTTGTTATTTTCAAAGAGGCTCTAGACACCCAATGGTTAGGAGGAAAGACAATGTGGTGGTTGCTGTCACCACAGGTCCATGGAGAGCTTTTCATTTAATGGACTGCTGGTTGAGGCAGGCAATGGTTAGCTAGAGGTCATGGACAGTTCATTGGATTATGAACTCTGCAAAAAAAAAAAAAAAAAACAAAGGCAACTAAAACACTGGAAAATAGGGACACAACTTATATGACATGTAAAGGTTCAACTAATAGATAGTGCTTTCATAGAGACATATAATTTCCCTCATATGTACAAACCCTGTACATATGTCATGTTCTATTTAAGAACATGAGACTGACAACAATGCATAAACCATCTTTTTTGTCATCCTACAAATACAAGCAATGCTTATTTAAATTATGTCTTCTTTACAATATGACAGGACAGACATTTAAAACTACATGTATAAGTAATCCACTTTTACTTAAAGGCACCTTTACACCAGAGTAACCTAGGGAGTTTGTACTGAAGAAAGGGGCCTGATTCTAAAGGTGAAGAATTATTGTGCATATTTAAGAGTTCATTAGATCACAATTATCAACCTAATAACACTGTTGCACCATCCCCTGAAAATGCTTTTCAGATGGGGGATTAGTGGCACAATAGATGACAGTGACTCTTTGGTCCACCTGCTCTGTAGCTGGCTCCTGTCTGTGACTGCATATGCACACTGAAGGCTACCTCTTTCACTCAAGGGTCCCCAAAATACTTACCTGCAATGTTTGCATGCAAGAAGAAAAGTATGTCCGTACTTTTTACAAAAGTTTCCAATTACATATTAGCAGGGAAAACCTAACTAACTGCTCAAAAGATTTCAATCTCACCTATGAAACACCCAAAACCTCTAGCATATTAATATGTATAATGAGCCTATGGGCATAACTCTACTGGACCAAAAGCCTTCAGCATGAAAGGAAATGAAACCTTAGTTAATTTCCATCTCTCCTTCTCTCCTCCTGCAGCCACAAGTATCTTTCTTGGACCAGCTTCTGCCCACAACAATAAACGGCAATAGTCACATGCTACACTCATTTCTGCTGGAAGCCCTTATTAATTATGTTGCCTCCCTCTACTGCTTGTACCCAGTGATTTTAAGTTCTACCAATAGAACTATTAACACCACTATGTTATAAACCCAAGTACTGAGATTGTACAAATAAGTGTAATATTCTTCAGTTATCATTCAAACAAGAAGTTGTACTTTAATTCTTCACACAGACACATTAAAAAAACCAAACCAAAACAAAAACAAAATAAACAACCAACCAACTCCAAAACAACCAAATGCCTATTCAAGCCCTTTGCCCATGTAAACATACAGCATCTTTCAGCTATAGGGAGGAGCTTTACACCCTAATGGAACATATCCATCTATGGACCCAGTCCTGAACAATGCCTGTGACCTCAGCAAACAGCAGCTATAAGGAGCAAGGACTATAACTGACCCTATCCCAGCACTTTAAAAGTGAACACCAGACTCTTAAACATCTAAGAAAATCACATGGATAATGAGAATGGAAGCACTGATAGCTGCCATTACTGTTTTAATGGGCCAGAAACAAACACTAGCTTGGTTTGAATCCAGGGGACAAAGAAAAATAATGCTGCCAAGCACACTTAATATGCCAAGCATGATGATTATATAAATGAGAACTATGAAATAAATACCATTTTCAAAAGTATAACTGTTGCATAGAACAAAATCCACCTCAAATAATTTGCTCCTCAGAAGATTTGATGTCTGAAAATAAGAGGTCCAGCAAGAGAAGAAAGAATCAAATAGAAAAAAGACGCAAATTCAGAAGAAAAAGGGTTAATGTTTTGTTTCAGTCAGTGTTATATCAATGCCAGAATTACAAGGGAAAGACTAAAAAGAGCCAATTTTTTTCTTTATTATTATTATTATTCTTTAAAAGAAAAAAAATCATGCCTATCTGTCACAGGGTTGTCCGGGCTGGAAGAACCGGCAGGAACCTCAAATTCCTGACCAAACCCTCTTCCACACAATGCCTCCTGAATGGAAGGAACCGAAGCCCGGCAGAGATAGCCCCCTGTCAGGAACCAGCCCTGACGTTTGCGGACAGACAGGGCTGGCCTCGCAGGATGTCAGAGCAGCAAACTGCTGATCGAGATACTGGGTTTTCACACACTCCCAGCCTGGATGTTTTGCTCTTCAGGTAATTAAACAAGGAAACGGGGCTGATGTGTACGAGTCTGACCCCTGCGCCGCGGCTCCGCGGTTCTGAACACCAACTTCCGCACCAGCCGCCCCAAGCACCAGCAGAGCCTTCTCCTGCTGCTCCTGCCTCTGCCGACACCGGGCTCTAAAGCAAATCCTCCTGGAAATATCTACTGCTATTCCCTGCCTCCCCCACCCCCCGTTTACGAAGTGCTACATTATTTGCTCTGTTCCACACACCTTGATTTCTCATTTAAAAAAAAAAAAAAAGGAAAAAAGGAAATAAATGGGTACTTGGGTGTAGCTGTTCTTCAGCCAGCCATTCGAAATATTAAATTTTTTGGGGGGAGGGGATGAACAGACAGAAAGATGAGGCAAGGGATTCCCAAATTAATGTTCAGTTTAAGGTCATTACTCAAAAAGATCCTGAAACATGTTGCCAATTTGTCCAGCCAACAGACAGATATTCACTTATTTAGAAATAAAATTATTCTGATTTAAGCATTATTGGAGAGTCTTTGTCTTACAAGAGGACATAAATCATAGACCTAGGCATTAGAAAAATAGACCAGTGTTTTCTCCCTTTCCCCAGATTTCAGAAATGGGAAAGGGCAGGTGTTACCACCTACACTTGGCAGAAAACCCTACACAAGGCTGCTCTATGACTGACCTAGTTTCTACGCTCTTTAAAGGCTATTTAAACAAAAATTATTTTTTAAAAAGGTAACACATTCCTACTTCTTTCTGAAAAATCCACAGAATAGGATATTGGCTGAAAAGAGAAGAGCCCAGAAGAAAGAGGAGTACAAAAGCATGCCTGCTTGTCTGTGTTCAACACAAAGAACATTAAATGAAAACAACTGGCATGCTGCCAAATTCCTATACAGGCAAAGAGATTCAAATAAATTGATTTCACGCATCACACTGACCTGGGATCAGTGAGCAGTGGTACAATACACTTGCTGCTCCATGTGGGGCAAAGCCCATTAATGTTATCAGAGACACATTACATTGAAGGGGAGCAGGGAGGGGGGGCACAGAGAGGGAACCCAAACTCTGCAAATTCAGGGGGGAAAAAATCACTTTGAAAAAGGAACTCGAACTGGAGCACTTGGTTTCAGTTTACTAATAAATATATCATATTGCAAGAGCTTGTCCTCTGTTCACCTCAAAGGTTTCAAAGACCGTATTTTCAAATTAAAATAAATACTAATGTCAAACACACACATTCCCCTTACATTCTACTTTTAACACAGTTGTTCTCAAACTCACTTATTCTCTGTAAATTTCCTCCCTTCACCATCCGCTAGCGTTTTATATAGATTATGGGTTATTTTCTTTGTACTTCAAAAGCTGGATTCTTGCCCAGGATACTCTTACTGGCTCAGAAAGCGAGCTGGAGAAATCAGCCATGCTCTCAACTGGCCCAAATCAACCTGACATAGAGAGAAAAATGCTTTATTTGCAAGGTAGCAGCAAGCAGGGCACCAGTGTCCTTTGCAGGTCACCCACACATGCTCCCACATACCAGGGAGCTGTCTCCAAAGCAGTATTTCGAATTTCACTTTCTTACTAATGTGAAGTAACCTATGTTTGCTGCGGAGTAGCCTCTCCTTGTCATCCTGGCTTTGTTTTTCATTAAGCTCTCTCACACTCCAATCAAGAGCAATGCCAGCAAGCCACAGGTGTGCACCACATGAACAGATGAAATTCTGATTGGAAGTACAATTCACTGTCTATAATACAGTTGCATACTCTTTTGCATCTGTGGTATGTTTGAAAGGGACTTTATTATTTTCACTGTACTCTTTAAGATACATTGGTAAGCAAACAATAGTTTTGAAGATAAAAAAGGAAGCCAAGAGAAGATGCCTTTGCAATAGCAAAACAAAGATGAGGATGCTTGAAAGGGCTCACATCAGCAGAAGTAGTCATTGCTACAAGACGCCATTGCTTCAAGGAGGCAATAAACTCAAAACACCTTTTTTTTTTTTTTTTTTTTTTAGTTTTACTCCATTTAGGCTCCAAATAGCAAGTCAAATCTTCTCGGGCACAGCAAAGTCCATATTAAGCTAAGCTCAGTGCTGGCTCCATCTCTAATTATTTAAAACTGAAATTTAAAACAAAAAAATCATTGAAAATGTGGAGCTTCTTAACCATTTAAGACTAAAATTTTTGAGCATGTCACAAATACATCCAGATGTAGACACCTTACCCAGTCACCTCAATTCAAGTAAATGTCAAAATGGGAATGGCCAAAGATCTAAGAACTGTTAACCACCACTGATCACTCTCTAAGAGCTACAAAGCAGTTTTGACTTCTTCATTACCAAGGTGAAAACTATACAATATTGTTAACTCTGTAAGAGGTGTCACAGAGAGATGTGTTTATTTAGGAATAAGGCTACAACTGATAGAACTGCACAGGGAAGGGAATCATGCAGTATACAGCAACTTCACCGTGCCTGCACCCAGACAATACAGAGAGCACAACCTGCACAACAGTGAACAGGACGGATAAGGTGCTGTTCCCTCCCTTTTATGAATACTTCAGCAACTATCAGATCAGTTGGACTTTGTAGAGATGAAGTGAATTTTAGTAATATTAATTGCCTTTCTTTAAATTAATGGTATTAGAAAACAAGCCTTTCTCCCAAGTCATAAGAAATTTCCATTATCTTGCACATGCTCTGATAGCAATAAACCACAATAAACTTCCCATTAGTATGCCAGCACTGCATGCTTCAGGCATGACATCTTTACTTCTACATTTATTTATTTTTTAAATCCTTTATGAAGACCCATATGGCAAAAGAAACCAACCAACAGCCACATGTACAGGGTACATTTGCACTTTGAAAAACAAGAGTGTAGATAGTGAAAAGGAGAAATTAGTCAGAAGCTATATACTGCTAAATAAGCAAAATCAAAACATAAGAAGAAACCCTGCTAAGATTATTCATTCTCTTCCAGTGCTGCCTGAGTACATGAAAGTCCACAAAAGCATTTATTTCTTTTAAACTGAGCTAGGAACTCAAGTTAGAATGCAACTTCATTTTTATTAGGAATTAATTTTTTTAAAGTATGTTCACACTGGTGCACAAAACCTCAGGCCTAGCCCTTGCCACAAAGCGATGTGCAGAGGCTCCCACTGGCTCTTTCAGCTGTTCTCCATCTCTCCACATCCCACAGGCACAGCAGCATGGGCCATGGTGTCACAGGTGGGAAAACAAGTAATATGATCAAGGCTGAGCTACCTTTAAAACTATCCAGGGCAAAGCCAAGAGTACTCAGACACCATTCATCTTATTTTGGTACCATACTCTATCCAAGTTATGTCAAGTCGTATGGTCCAACACTGAGAAAGGAAATTATCCAAGTGTTGGAAAGCACTTAAAATCAGTTTAGCAGTTGCTTGCCATCCAGACACACACCATTTTAGAAGAAAAAATGTAGTTACAGTAAAGACTGTCATAGGTTATCTAGAAATTTTGTCCAGCAATAGCAGATTTACTTTTCTAGTATGGTAAAAATCTTTGCACACAAGAAGCAGAAATATCCATTCTCATTATCATCTCAATCAAATTTATCACAGATTCCCAGTTTGATGCAATGAGTTTACCAGAGGATTCCACTAAATTACAAACAACCATTTTGCCAATATGATTACAACTATCTCTTAACCTGGTTGCAAATACTATTCCAATTCACACTTCAGAAAACTGAAAGTCACTGTCCAATTCACAGTTCAGAAAACTGAAAGTCACATTTCCACAACCCAGCCTAGTAATATTAATGTGACACATAAAGAGCAACTATGTCATTAAAAACACAAAAGTAACCCCAAAGTTAAAAATTTCACATATATGTATTTAAGATTTTCTAAAAGTCATGACTGATGTATTTTATTATTATTATTAGCATTGCAGTACTGTTTTCTCACTTGTATTAAATGAGGACAGAACCTTCATTGATTTAGGCAGACTCTTTAGAGCTAAAGGAAAGATTTCTTTTTTCATTAGAGTTTACAAGGCAAGGTACAGTCATTATATACACACGAATAACTTCTAAAAGGTATTCACATTATAAAGTCAAATATGTTTCTGTTCCTTACCTTGACAAAATTCAAAGTTCCCTTTTTTCCGGCAGTCACCTATCACTAAACTCAGTGCTCTCCAAGTGTTTCTTTTGACAGATATCATTCTCCACCAATCGCTCTGCTAATTTCCTCTTTCCTTTTCTGACTGGGACAGATATTATGTTCACCAGCCCAGAGATCAATCTTTTCTATTGACAACAACAAATGGGGAAAAAAAAAAAAAAGCATATATCACAGCCAGTTTGAAGCACCACACCCCTTCATTTACATGACAACAGTAGTCTTAAATAAAAAGGGAAGATGGAAACATTATTCTAAACCAAGTAACATTTTCTTAGCTAATATAAGGTAGTACTTTAAAACTGTATTAATTCTTCAACAAAGGTAGTTTCATAATTTGCTCAGTTAAAACAGCTGACATATAGAAAGCAACAAATTAAGGGCAGCCTATAATCTACCCATTAGTTAATTCTGTAAAAATGACTGGGTTTACATACATTCACATAATATAAAATATTACATACTTTACCTGGTTCAACAGAAGCTCTAGAGAATCATTTATTAAATCAAAATGTCTACTAAAAATAGAGATCTTCTAATTTACACATCACTAGTACTAAATTGGATTTGTAAGTCGTAACAGCAAACACACTTAAAGAAAGGCAGATCAAAAAACTATTGATATGTTTACAAATCATCTTCCCACTTTTGAAAAGGCAATCTCCCTCCCACTCCCAACACCTAAAAAACCTGTTTATTTGGGTTACACAAATACTCTGCCATTTGTATAAGTCTGTATCACAGTGTTGTCAGTTATTCCAAGGCATTAATATGCGTTTCAGGGGTTCATAATTATGTCAAGACAGAAAGTTTTTTCAGAGCCAAGCACACACAGTTACGTACATGCTTCAATCTGCAATGACTGTTCAAGTTTTTCAGGACATAAAGTTAAGCATGCACAAGGATCCGGCCACAGCTCATGCATCTAACCCAGAATCCAGCCCCAGCCCTCTCGTGCACTAGACCTTTCTGCAAAAAAAATTCATTGCCCAAGGGCATTTGCAAAAGATCACATTTGTGTTTGTGCTAGAAATTGCGATCTTTCCCACAAACAAGCACCCTTCTCAAATCAAAACAAACCTTCCAAAGTTAAGGTTACAGAACAAAGGAATTCACCAAAGTCCTTTTTTTCTTTCCAGCGGTCGTGGTCGGACATTTCCCCACAGTCCTGAGAGAAGCCAAAATTCCACTGATTTCAGTGAAAACAAGTGGTAAGGACTGCAGGACTCTACCCAGAATTTGGCAACTGTGGAGCTCTCAAAGTGACACAACTGCCTCTGGCATTTGGAAAATAACCTCCAAAATGTGGTTAGGACTCCACAACTTGGGTACAATAACTACTTTAATAAAATTATTTTTATTTTGTATGTAATTCTCTAGTTGTCACAATGTTCTTACACAGGCAATAAATTTACCTTTCAGTTGTGCCCCTAGCATGAATTGTGTACTTTTCAATTGCTCAGACTTTTGCGTAACACTTTAAATTTCCATAAATGCATACAGCATTCTCTGAATTGTTGTTATTGTTTAATCTGATTTTTGTGGCCATAAACCCATAAACCCTACCAAAACTGAAAAATTCTCCACTGACCAAGTGGCCCTATTAATTTCACTGAGATAATTTAAACATTAAGTTTTCTACCAAGTGACAATAGTACAATCTGGCTGAAAGACTGTCTTATAGTGGAATACATCATATTTTGGATTCAGAGTTACACATTTGTAAAGACATATTCATGTTTTGCTAACCTTTTCTAATTTGGCCACTAGAAACAATTATGGTCAAATATGTTAAACTATGTAATATATAAAAATTCAATATTTCTGCTGAATAGCATACTCATTTTCCATAGCTGGTAAAAGATTTTAAACATCTTACTGTAAAAAAGTTCTTATTAAAAGAAAAAAACAACCTGTCATCCACTTTACAAGGAAGACATCACTTCAATTTGCTACTATTCCTTTGTTTCAGGCCCGTGTTCATTTTTTCTATTTGCCACATTTTCCAAAGTGATGGATGCATTTTGCTATACCTATTCTACACTAATCTCCTTCTTTAAATGTATTTTTGCTTCCTGAATTGTAAACTGCTGCTGTTGTTCGAATGTACATGCAAAACTGTCTAATGTCTGAACTTCAGTGAAAGCAGAATGCCTCAAACAATTTGTAGTCTTACATGAGTGTTATAAAAAAGGATCAACATGTTGTATTACCATGGAAATTTTGAAAAACATACTTTCCCAAACAAATATTACTTTTTCTCAATGGTATGAAGTAATGAAAACCACATGTGTAAATCTGCAATCCGTGCAGTAGTTCAAGCTGCAGCTAATAGAAAATACAGAGAGTGAACTCTGCCATATAAAGGATTCTTGTTACAGAAATATAATGTGAAAACCAGATGCAGACAGAAAACCTTAATCACAGATGGGAATGTAATCACTGGCATACAGAACACTTTTTTGATCAATCTCAACCATATGAGAAATGTATTTATTTTCTAAGGAATGCAATAACTCTAGAGAGTCTTCTATTTGAATTCAGTTAACCTCATATTCACAGTGCTTTTATCTTATATGTGTAGAGAAGGGGGGTATAACCTGAGCCAAGACTTTTAGAAAGAGCCACTGGCCCTGGCAAATCAGGCTTGTATCAGCTTATCTTTCAAGGAATTAATAGGATGTAAAGACTACAAATATCAAGATCAGCCTCAAATGAAACGAACCATTATTGTAATTCCTAGTTACTGCCAGAAATCCCTTCATCACCTAAGCACTTCCCCAGTTAAATTTTCCCTTTAATATGCGGTTCTTCTGAAATATAATGCTAAGAGCAAGCACACTGTCACACTCAAGTTCTGTGAATCAGAACTGGAGTCCTACAGCAAAGAATCTCTCTCTTTAAAAGCTGAAGAGTCATCAGTTCAAAAACAAGTTTACCTGGGGCTTCCTCCTAACTGCTGGAAGTCCCTCCACCCACACAGCCCCCGGGGGTTAGCAGGAAACAAAGGAGCACAGCGCAGGGCAGCTATCCAGCCACCTCAAGTGTCTAAACTTCCTTTTACCAACTCTACCAAGGCAGGACCAAGGTAACTCCTGTCAGTTTTCACTGCTGGTGGCATTACTATTACAGTAGTAGTAAATGCATCATGTAAAATAGGGACTGATACATCAAACTGCAATTATATTAAAATAAAAAAAAAAAAAAAGAACCACAAGCAAAACCAAAACCCCCAACTTGTACTCAGAAATAAAACTTAAGAGAAAAAAGGCAGGCAGAGATGAGGCCTCAAGGGTCTTGGGTACCAGCAGTGGCAGTTTTATTTCCTGGCAGCCCCCGATCCCTGCTGCACCCAGTCCACCCAAGAATACACAGCACTGCCTGACAGTCAGAGTTCACAACTGAGCTTATTAAGGTAACCTAAAGTTGATATCAATTTATTTTAATAGCATAATTAAATAACAAAAACCACAATGGTTTGGTAGCTGTTACACCGAGGCAGAGAGGGGATGACAGAAACCCTTTGACAGGCACAGGGTAAGCAGATTCTCCCTCTCTGTTATAGCCTCCAAGTCCATTTGCCATCATCTCATTTTTGGTGTCCCCAGTAAGAAGACACAGTCACTTCAGTACCCTACCACAAGGCTCCCTTTCCTATTATGTGAAATAGCACATCACAGGTGTCCATTAGACTAACTCTGCTTAAGTTCCTTTAAAGATGCTTTCTTAATTGAATGCCTGTAATGCTAGGTGAATTTTGAAGTCTGCTACTTGTTTTTTTCCTCCCATGTTAACACTTATCAAATCATTTGATAAAAAAACTTTGATTCCACCACTGCAACCAACCAGTTTTTAAAGCATCTTGTCTGTTCTGAAACTTAACTTTAAATTTCTGAGACTGCAGCACCAATAAATATCACAGAAGTCAACATTTAACACTTAAGTAATATGGGATGGATATGCTTATCTTATTTCTAAACAAGCATGCCTAGATTAATAATAAACTTTGGCCAGATACGTATTTTCATTTGCATGTTTTTCATATAGCATCATCATCATGTGTGTGTATAGAGTGCTAAAAATGGAATGAAATCTTCCAGCTGAAAACAGTTCCACGTGACAAAACAGAGAGGGATCCTGAAAACTCCTGCTTCATGTCATGTGCGAGTGTGTGTGCCTGTGTCTTTTTTTTTCCCTCTCATCTAATTTCATCTGCGAGAGACTGTCCCTAGAGGACAAGACAAGAGAGAACCAATTATATCCAGCAGTTGGTTTCTCCAAAATGAAGGCATCTGTTCCATGCCAACGACTTCCACACGGAAGAAAAACAGAACTTTGAAGGCATCTGTGCTCATGGTTGACAGTTGCAGATCTTAGGGTCTACTGTAATTGCCCAGCTGCAAACATGATTTGGTTGCTGCTGTTGTCAGCTGATCTCCTTGCACTGAAAAGAAGGGAGCTTAAATAGCAAATAGCTGGATAAAAATCAGATATTCTTCCACAATACTGACACCTTTTCCCTTCTGAAGGAGGTATTTTTCCTGGTACAATGGGTTTGATGGAAGTAAATTGCAAAATGGTTCTTAAACCAACATTTTACAAAATATTCTACTTTAAAATGCTATTCTTTAAATAATGTACCAGTCCAAGCACAATGTGTTCATTATCTGCTAGCATTTCAGGCTGGTATTTTCTAAGAGTGATTCAGAAACCAGTGTGATTCACCGACCACATAATCCTGCAGCCCACCTTATTTAGTCAAGTAGTCTTGGTAATATCAAGAGTACACCTGAGCAGAAGCTCAGTTTTCACCCCAAATTCATACGGCAAATAAATAACTAGTAAATTTATAACTTAACTCACATCACTTCCAACATGAGTGAATAATTTCCAAAAGACACTTTAAAGAAACATTACTGGTAATTCAAAATCTGGTTTACAGCATCGTGTGCCACACTTGCAGTGAGATACTCAGCAATGCTGTGCACTTTCACTGCTAAAAAAACCAAGCAAGTTGTTAACAAGAAGCTCATACAAAGTAGCAAGAACCTAACTGATTTTCCAAAGCAGAGGACTGAGTGCCATTTAGAGATCCATGACTACTGATGGTACAGTTGCAACAAAGACAATTAAAACTGGCCTAAGCAGAAAATATACTGACATTCTCCATCCTTGACTCACCAGATAAAAGTGGATCATAGTTTCCAGAAATATTTCATGCACCTCTTGAGTTTTTTGTACTTTGCTTACCTAGGATTTTTTATGAATATCTTGAAAGAAGGAAAACAGTGTATGATAGGGAAATGCCTTTTTTTTTTTTTTTAATTCTTTGTTATTCTGCTGGATTCCAGCTGCAATCCCAAACATACTCTGCAGCAACAGCATTCTGCCCTCCCAGCCAGGTAGCCACTCAGCTTAAAAAGGACAGTAAGGATTCCCAGTCAGTTTCCCTTGCTAGGCACATACGTGAAATTATTATGAATGCCTGAAGTAGTGAACCTGGGGGGGACACAGTAGGCCTGACACTTCCTGACCACTTCTAAATTCCCTCCAGGAAGGACAAGAGTTGGGAGTGAGGACAATTAACACAGCCACCTGTTTCCTGTGACCTGCTAAGGGGCAGACATGGCCACTGATGACTTGCTCTGGCAATGTCACTGAGGTCCTGCCCATCCTTCTCTTCCCAGAGAAGCCATGGAATAATAAAAACAATAGTGGCCAATAATAGCTCTCTAAAAGATAGTGAAATTTAGGCCTGGACTTAAAAACAAATGAACAAATAAACAAACAAACAAAAAAAGAAAATTATCATCAGAAGGTCCCCAGGTGAAGAGGTGGGACCAATTAACCCCAGAATGTGGGAGGAAAATTACACATTGATCCCCTCCTTCTAACTACTGTAGCTGGTATTTACTGTAGCTGTGAACTTCTCTGGAAGAAGTCTGGAGCAGGCAGCTGGCTTAAACACAATTTGAAACGGATCTCAGGATACACAAGTTGAGAATCCTGGCCCAATGGACTCAGTAGGAATCAGCAAGCATTATTATGGAAGGAATAGACTTTTTCTCTCCTTTATATGGCAGTCTTGTCAGGTAAGTCAGTGATTTACAGTTCAAAAAGAATGCCCTTGCTTTACACTGAGACCTGTGCTAGTCCATTTTATTAGGGGGAGATCTAGCTCTAAGTCTGAGAACCAATCTAAAAAAAGTATTGTCAAGATCACAGACGTGAGATGGGAGCACAGAAATCCTGAAGGTCCAGCTCCTCAAACTGGCATTTTAACTAAAGAAACACGGTCATCAGTGAGAACTAGGTATGGGAGTACCACGTAAGATCTGAGCTCCAGTATTTCATTCAATGTTTACAAGCTCTGCTGATCCATGGAGTTGTATTAATTTATCATGGTGCACACGAAATGTATATGACATTCAGAAACTACCTTAGGCTATTCAGTTCCATGGGTTCGCTTCCTTGTCTACCTGTAGCATGCTTTAATACAGGTTGCAGCCTGCTTTTCCAGCATTAAGTGGTTTGCCATCAAGCTTTAAAATAATAAATAGTAGAGTCATGAAACAGGTTTTGCTTAATGGTTCCTGGAACCCAGTGACTTCACTCACTAAAACACTTCCTATAACACTACCCTTAAATACTTTTAGCAATGTCACCATTAAAATAAAATAAAAAATCATCCTGGCAATACCATCCATTGACAGCACATCCATAGGTGCCATTATTCCCACATTTGTTGGCAGCTTTTTCTGGCACCATTATGCTTTAATGGCTCTGGCAACAAACCGCACCTGGATTTCACTGGAAGTGCTCCTTTGGAGCACTCTTCCCAAATGTCCTTTGCAGCATTTTGTCTCCTCTGTTGCACCCTAATCATCCCATTTTCTGGCAACGACCTCACCCTCTCGACCTCACCCTCTCGCTGTCAAAGCCTGAGCTGGTCTTGGGGAGTTCTCTACCTGAACTTATCTAACGCATGCATGATTCAATGTTAGGATGCATTTTCCAATAGGATTTCAGGACAATATCTTAGCTGCTCAGGATGGATGTTCACTCACATCCCAGCTTTAAAATTCTTTTTACTACATCCCAGTAGCCCAACGTGACCAAACCAATGGGACAGTAAAGCACAGGCAAAAAAACACTATATAATCTGATGCTTCATCAGAGAGTTCGTTAAACCTTGTGACTCTCAGAAAGCACACTCAGCCTTAATCAACATGCCACACAACCTGTCATGGTAACATTCAGAACTAACATTCTGATACTGCCATTACCAAAGTAAAAGAAGAAAAAAACAGAAAAAGCATGCCGAAAAATAAGCACTTGTGGGGGAAAAGTGGTTCTTTTTCAGGGGCTGAATTGTTGGTCCTTTTTTTTTTTTTCCCAAGGTGTTTAAAATGACACCTGGTCCACAACCAAAAGGGGCACCTGTGGGTCATCAGAAATCAAAAAATGTAGACAGCAGATCTCCAAATAAAAGGCACCACAAAAGAAAAAAGCTGCTAACGCCTCCTAGTTATGCAAACTGCGTATTAACATCCAACATGGCAGACACACATAAGCCTCCTAGAGCTCCAAAAGTAACTACAGCCTACAATTTGTAATGGTCACACAACCATCGCCTCAGATGCTTGTCTGAATTCCTGGGCTTTACTCTCTGTAGCACCTTGGCTCTCCATAAATGATGCCTATTTTATTACACACCACTGCCCGCCACCATGTGCATATTAATTCCACTCCACTAGGTGGAGTCTTCTGTCTTTCCAGACAGCAACCTAATTTCCAAAAGAACCTATTATCGATCCTCCACGAACCTTGCACATTTACTTTACTATAAGGGCCAGAGTATACCTGTCTTGATAAAACATGAAAAAAAATCAAAAATGAATCAAATGCCTTCCAAAATGATTAAAGAAATCATGAGCTATCCCATAAGGATCCCAAATCAGCACATTACAATATGGGATCATTCAGGAATATTTTTGCTGTACAGTTCTGTACAACACAACTGTACTTTCACAGACACTACATTCAAGAAATAATACTGAGTATAAAACATATCCCTTAAATAAATCAACATATCACACATGCCCAAAAACTACATATAAACAAACCCAAGTTTCAGAACTTCTATTAAATTCTTTTAGTGTATTCTGAAATACTTTTGAGTATCTAGGATGCCTTCCTTTTCCAGGCATCCCAAAATGTGTTACAGGAAACGAGAGGGAACATTAAAGTATTCACATTTCCATTCACAACCAGTGGAGTTAAATATGGCAACTATTCAACAGGAACAGCAAAACTGTATGCAGCAATTCTGGCAAAGATTAAGAAAACAGAACACTCCCATGAATGTGTTCAGAACATTTAGATAAGAAAATCTGGACACCCTGCATGCGGCCGTAATCTTTCTTTTGGGGTGGGGCTCCACCGCAACCCCCATGCAAAGCATCAGAAAATCCCATGACCAAAGTAAAAAGCTCCTTGGTTTTAAAACTCTTCAGGTAGGCAGTCTCTGCTCTCACACACTGCGCCAGAGCATTTGCTCGGCAGGATCTGCGAGCAGAAAGCCCCACGTAGGCACCGAGCACGAACGCGAGGCTCCCCAAGGCTCTCACATCCCCGGGTCAGCCGAGGTAGGGCCTCCTCAGCGCCGCTCCTGCTGCTGGCAGATATCACCAGCTATTTAAGGCTACAGACATTTTGCCCCAATCGGCCATGTTTTCTGTAATATTTACTTCTCGTACATATGTCTATAACTATGTATACATCCCACAGAAGGTGAGGTTTAACAGGGTTAGCTTTGTTGGGGAAAAGAAGGTTTGGAGGAAAGGAAACAACTTTCATGTTGAGAAGATTTGAATCTAGTGACTGTCACGGGATGTAAACACTCTTCTGGGGAGGGAGGCTTTTTGCTATGTTTCAGGAGAGCACAGAGTTTTGGATAAAATCTGTATAAATAATTATCCCTCTGTCATTCAACATAAATTTATGCACATGTGTGCACACAGTTATGCTGGGGAATACAAACTATAAAGTAGGCATGACACAGACTTCTATACAACCTACCACAAGCATGGATCTCGCACAGAATCCATTCTATATTTAAATTTCAGTTTATTGAATTTTAATTATTTCTGATCTGTAGATCACTTTGAGGAAAATCCCCCAAGGTCAAAAGTGTACAAATCCAATCGCAAAACCAAACAGAAGCATCAGCAAGGCCGCTTCCCATGCAGACACCTACCAAAAAATATTAGCTCCTGACTACTAGATTAGATTAGAATTCAACAGCTAAAACCCATTCTAATATTAAAACCGGGTAATTCGCTATGTTGAAATAAAGCAATAAAAGCTCTCATTCTATTCTGCATGTTTACTCATGTTGTGTACACAGGGTTCCACAGATATAACATTGAGTTATCCCCTCTTCATTTAGATCCTTATTTATAAAATTAACAAACACATATATTTTCCATTAGGTTATTGTTGGGGTTTTTTGTTGGTGTTTTGTTTGTTTTTTTTTTTTAATTAAAAAGCAACAGTGTTATGTTCTCCAGAGATGCTTATGACAGAAAATGTATGCTATACTAATACTATGCTTTCCAAGTCATAGAACTCACTTGGATTAGCAGCTCCACAACAATGAATATTTTTGTATATATGCATTCAAATATGACTCCATCATTTCATTTACCATGGAAAAAGTTACTCCAAAATCCCCATTAACTAAAATGTCCTTGATGAGCCTAAACTTAAGATTTGCAGGTACATCAGGAATGAAACAAGCCAAAGAATGTTGTGTCATATACTGAACATCCTTTACATTGCTCAAGGTCCTCAGTAGTAAATAAAGCTGTATTGCTGCAATGGGGAAACAGCCACATGTCATTTTAAAATACAATCATAGTTTATTAATAAAATCATTTTAAAAGTACGAGTCAAATCTTTTTACCAACATAGTGACATTCAGCCATCCAGTGTCATTTTTCCAGTTCAAATAGATATGGTCCTAATTGCATAATGCCATTTTATCTGCTGAAGATAAAAGTGCCTATAAACAAAAATGCACATTAGGCAGGAGATTTTTCAGAATAGATTTTTTTTTCAAATAACCCACTTGCATTAACAAAAGATTGCAATGGCTTCCAAATTATAGGGTGTTATTTTTAGTGGAAGTAGTTCAATATTCATATTGGAGCAGATGTAGCAGTTTAACAAAACAGCTCTTCAAATCCTGCACAAATTGAAAACAGGAAAACTGATTGCATTTTCTCTTATCACTTTCCTTTTCTGAATTGACACTTTTGGCCTTCTGAAAATTTACACATGGCTTTCATCTCAACAGCACCTGCTGATCAAACAGAAACCTAACATTTTCAGGAAAATGGTATAAAGGACTAGTTTTCTTTTTACCATCTTAAAGGGCATCGGCAGTCCACTTGATGGCAACAATTGCAGAGTAGATAGCACACAAATACATTTTGTATTTTCAGTTCACTTACTTTTAAAAATTAGTTAAATCATAACGGCTCTTCTGTATTTGCTGTCTGCTTTAAATTAATTTCAGTCTCTATCTCTGCGTTACCCTGATGGGTTTCATTCTACAGTCAGCTAGATTTTAAAGATGATGTGAAAGCCCCTGAAATAATAAACACATTGCATGCTCTGCAGAAAGGGGTCTTCTTTATATACACATTTATATGCAATCATATAAACTGATATATACAATTATGCATTCATGTGCACATATTGCACAGACATTTCTTTTTATGGTGCTTATAGCAAGGAAAAAATGTGTGTGCGCGTGTATATATAGATATATAGATATACATATATGCATGTGTGTTTCATTCCGCTATAGTGCCACTGCATTGAATTCTCTGAGCACTGTTGTTTGAACATGTTGAGGGGAGAGAAATTCAAAGGGCATTTATTTATTTCAAAGTTGTTCTTTGTTTCCTTTGCAGTCTCAGACTGGGAGAAGGTCTAGCAGATGCTCTAGAACTTGAGCATCAAGACTGGGTTGAGATGCTGCCATTGGTGAACATGGCAAGCATGCAAACAGCACAACAGAAGTCTTTGGGCTCCTGCAAAAGTTAAAGGTATCAAGTCACGTACATAAAAAGTCACACCTAAGTACCTTGTTATCCCGTCTGCTTCTGAGCCTGTAAACTCTGAAGCGCAGCAGCAGGTAACAAGGACCATCTTCTTTTGTACATAATTCTAGGTGTAATTAAAGATACTCCTGAAACCTGCTATGTGTCAGCTTCTTAACTGATAGAGCCCTCACCCCCCTGAAGTACTCTGCTGCCATCCATTACCATTCTGCTTCAGTGATAAGGTAACCTGAAGGCAGAGATGACATACAGTAATATATGTGCCACTCCAGACAGTTGGTTCATGAATTTCAGTGTTTCATCATGCTCACTGAGGCAATAGCAAACCTGAAATGTCAATATGTTCAGTCAATGGAAGTAAAATAATGGGGCTCTATTGTCTTACCCTATCGATCTGCTGCTGTCAACAAGAATACATGCCCCCCTGGCTTTAAACAAATTTTAATTAGGCTTTTAGTTACCAGATCATATCTATATATCTATCTGGGCAAACACTTGACAAAGTGAAACGGCAGTATAAATATTTCAAACTTTTAAATATAAAGGTAATTGTTTAACGTTGCTTTAAGATATGAGCACTGATAAAGCCGTTTGCTAAAGCAGCGTGCGTGCACACACTGAGCATGCAATTCATTCTAATCTGGAAGAGAACTTAAAAAGCACCACCAGAAGTCCATCCGACACAACAAAAAAGAAAGAGCAAAGAGGCCACTTTTCCTGAAGCTCGCTGTCATCCTCTGCGGGGATTTTGGAAGTCAGGAGCCTTCACTGAAACCACTCTAGGAGTAAGCGGTGGGTGCCCGGGCGTGACACGCCGGGGCTGTCACATCCCCTCGGCCCCGCGGCCACCCCAGGCCGGAGCTCCTTCACCCCGTCCCGCCAGACACCCAGGCGTGGCACTCTCTGCTCCTCTGGGCTGTGTTTAAAGTAGGGTCCCTTAGTCACAACCTTTGTTCTGCGGCCACCTCCTCCCTCCCCGCGGCCAGCCCGGCAGGCGAGCCCCTCTCCGCTCCCCTCGGAGCTGCCCGGGGGCGGGGGAGGCAGCACAACAAAAGGCAGATCCCGTCTCTCCGCCGGCTAATCTCTGCCTGTAAATCCCCCGCCCGCTCCGGGGGAGATAATAAGTGATCACATCTTCACTTCTCCCCGCTCCTATCGACTTGTGCAGCGCCGAGGGAGCCGGAGCGGGCCGCCCGGGCCGGGCGGTGTGAGGCGGCGAGGGGTGTCCCCCGCCCGCCTCTCCGCCTCTCCCGCCCGCGGGTGGAGATTTTACCTTCCGGCGGCGGGAGGGACGAGGAGGCGCCGGCGCGGCCCCAGCTTTGTGCGCCTCACGGCTTATCTGCGGCGCAAGGACGGAGCATCGCGGCTCCGCGGCCCCGCCGGCGCGGGGGGGGCGGCACGGCGGCGTGCATCGGGGCGATTACGGTATCAGCGCGGCCCAGATGGCGGCCGGAGGATGTGCGAGGCAGCGGGGCCGGGAGCGGGGCTGGAGCCGGCCCGGGGTCCCCGGGGAGGCCGCGCCCGGCACGAGGAGAGGCGCCACCTCCGCGCCGCCCACCGGGGGAGAGGGCGGCGGTGCCCAGGTCTGCGTGTGCCTGCCCTCTGGCCGGTGTCCGGCCCGGCTCCGGCCCTGGAAGTTGCCCGACACCTCTCCGGGATAGGGACCCTGGCAGCAGTGGCGCATTGCTGGCTCCCCAAGGCTCCTCTACCGGAGGTCGCCGCCACCCCCACTAAGGCGACCGTCCCTGTGACTGCCTCCAGCCCGGCTCCCTTTTCACAGGCCGTACCCACGGCTGCAGGCCGGCTCCCCCCTCACAGACCGTGCCGACATCCCGCACGGAGCACGGCGGTCGCTGGCCCAGTACCGTCACAGACTGTGCCAGCTCCCAGATTAGCCAAGTCCCTACCTAATCCAGCCTGCTTCTTGTCACCGTTGGCATAGGAGCCTGAACACAGCACTGCTGCTACAAAGTGGTGGCATCATTCACCAAAGGATGAGTGATAAGGAGAAGTAGGTCCCTACACTTCATAACTCAGGTTCTGTGAAAACTGAGGTGCTGTTTTGTCGGGATTCATCAAAGAGCACAGGGTTAGCAAGAGGCATGGAAAGGGGGGACAGCAAAGCAGCTTGGCTTGCCTACCATAAGCACAGCCATCCAGCAGAATAGCTGTGCCAGCACCAAGCACTACATGTGCTTGGGTTTTAAAGTTTCTAAAATGTTTCTCCATGGGAATCAACACTTATTTGCTGGGAAACGCATCTCCATTGCACGTCGGCCGAGGAGTACCGCGAAGGAGGGAGGAGGACAATGACAGCGTGCTGAAGTGAGACTGGCATTGTTCAGTGCAAAACTCCTTCCAAAATCACTCGTCCAAGATAGCAGTTTATGCCACAAGAAAAGGAATAAAGGGAATTTGACACATAATACAAAGTGAAAACCAGAACCTAGATGGGGGAAGGGCATGTGTGTGAAAATCATGTCACCGCAATGAATGTCAGATAAAAAAAAGGGGTCTGTCACAAATCCTCCACTAATCCAATAATGCGAAAACCTCTTGGTATCACTGAGACATAGCACAAGGTATTTTTTTTTATTTTTCATAACCACTCTATATGTTTGGCCTTGGAAAGACCTATTGCAAAACCAGGATCTTGATTTTTCAGTGAAGGCAAACTGATTTTCACATGTCAAATTTACTATGCATTCCTCAGCCAGTATTTTTACCCTGAAGAAGGGCCACTTCTCCCTCAACTTCCTCCAGTTGTCAGTTGCGTGACAACCATATTTAGAGGTAATCAGACAGGTCATATTACAAAAGTTAGTCAACTTGTTTGAAACCTTAGCTCCTAAACTTAATGGCATGTTCTATGCATTTCTAAAGAAAAGTGGCTTATTCATTAATTCAACCTGCAAGGTACTACAGATTTCTTTCTACATATGTTATTTCAAACTATTACACACAAATTAGAGACTGGGCTTTTTTGATATTTCTGTTACAGAGCTTTTCCTTGAAATACATACATATCATGCTATGATTTAGGAACTAATTTAGGATCTGCCAGATTCTCATCTTGCAGGGCCACCATGTGCATCTTATGTCTATGTTGACCATACTTTTATTACTCAAATCACAAAATTCTAAAAAAAAAAACTAATCCAGGGTCCTTCCTAATGTAAGCAGCTTGCTATGAAAACACATTTAAGAATAAAACAATGTGTATTAATAACATAAATACAATCAGAATACAAATGTGTAACAGAAGTGGCGTTCCATAAGCACAGCTGTCTCAAAGTCCAAGCTGCAGGCTAGAAATCTTAATTTCAGCTGACTCTCTTGTAATAATGGGTTACCTTCCTCTAAAGCGGAAAGTCCATCTGCCCCAGGCAGATAAGTTTTGAAGCATTAAAATAGATAAAAATCTAACATTTTCTTTCTTGCATTGAACATGTGAATTCTAGTGTGCTATAATGTGAGAATTCCAACATATGACTATTATGGCATAATATCTCATAGCTCAGCCTGTCATTACCTCACTTGTAATTCTTATGTTAATTATGTTCATAATTACTATAAACAGATGTGGTAGAAATTCATGTGACCTTTTACTTCAGAATGCATTTCTCACTCTTTCCACTTTTTTCTAATAATGTAGGTTAAACCAGAGGAAACTATTTCTGACACACTCTGCATGTACATGTGTACATATTTAACATGAAACCATTTCTGCCTCATATTTCAGGGAAAGGACCACCTACATGCCAGTACATTGACATGAAAGTGATGATAACTGAAAAGTCTACCCTGAAACACACCCCTAAATAACTGTGCCTACAGTGAACCTTTTTGATTAAGCCTAGCTAGAGACATCACTGAAGCCTAGGACTTAAATGGAGCAGTGCATTTTTATTCAGGACCTTTGTTAATGCAGCAGTATCCTGCTTTACAACTACAAGTACATAACAGCCATACAGCAATTTATTTTACTCACAGACAAACCATCACTGTCTGTACACAAAACACATTTACAATAAAATCACCATGGATTTCATTAAGAGAAAGGCTACTCGAATTTCATTTCTTTGGACCTAATCTATAATTAGTGTGGACAGACAGGTGCAAACCCTTCTCCTCTACAGATGGCTACTGGAAATGGTGCAAAATAGCTCCTTCTGTTTAAACAACACAGAGATAACCTGCTCTGCTCTTATCACTTACAATTACCTCCATTATACTGAACTAATGTTTACTTTAATAAAATGTCCACTGTTGTCTAAACGTTATTTAGAAACTTTCATATCAATGGCAGAAAAAAAATGAAGATGGAAGTCAATGTCTTTCAGATGAAAATTTGGAGAGGAGGAAATAAAAAAAAAGCTTTTAAAGAACAGGATAGAACAGACTTTGATTTTATGTCTGCTGTTCATTTTTCTTTATCCACAAAACCACACAGTCTACTACTTCCTGATGTATTTGTGTACATATATAATACCATATATTAAACTAATAAAGTTTATAGAAAAAATAGGATAACTGCATTTTAAAAGCAGGTCTTTAAAAAGGAGCATCTATGTGGAAAACCAAGATCCATTGCCTTAAAAGTTCAGTTTTTAAACCAACTGTTTTAGACCTCTGATGTGAACCATCATGAAGACAATGTAATCTGGAAGCCAATGTTTTAAAGATTTACACTCTCATTACTTATACTAAATTCAGTGGCAGTTTCAACTTTTAAATGTTATAGGTTGTTTTAAAGGCTGTATGAAAAGGAGCCGTTTGCTACTAACTACATGGATCAAGGTTTTTTAATGTATTCAGATTAAAATAACTAGCTTTCCACATTTCTTTAGGCAAGCCATGAGAAATGGCCCCTTCAGAACACCAAATTCATGTTTTATTTCAGCTATTAAGTCTTCTTGATCTCTGCATGACAACTTAAGTTTCTACAGAACAAAGAGGAAGACCTTCTCCTCCCCCCCCAATCTAAAAAGTCTGAAACTCCTGCAATAGCAACGTACTGATATCCTTATTCAATTAGCTAAAGATTTAACAGTAATGGACTGTGGCAAGTGGATTTGAAAGTTGAAAATGACAATTGCAAGCCCTTTCTCCCATCACCCCCAATGCAAACACTGCAGATGCCTATTTCACCCAAAGCGTCTGGCAATGAGGAGTTTGCAGTCTGCACAGTACCTCAGTGAGGCGAGCTTCACATTCAACGCCTGTCGTCTGAAGTTCATTTCAGAGAAGTGAGAAACAGGATTTGACAGGGAAGAATGTCCTGAACTGACTATCCGCTGACCAGCACTCCAGGTGGAGCTATTTTTCTCCTCCATTATTCCAAAAACAATACTCCCAGTATAAAACTCCATGTGCACACAGGCATACATAGTGTTAAGCATACACAGATGAGAGATACCGTGTGATGTCTTACTGGTCCATTATTTAAGCACGAAACAAGTTAACGTTAAGGTGGTTAAAAATGGTAGAAGGCAGTGTCTTACTTAAAAAGATTTTGGAAACTATTTAAAAGCTCGAAGCCTTTGAAGAAAAACAACTTGTGCAGCAGTTGCCAGGAAGCAGTGACCTAACACTGCTGTCTGCATTCCATTACAAACAGAATGGTTCTTGTCTCCCTACAGCATGCTTACGGCTCAAGAACCCAGCCGCTCACCCTTCTGCAAGCATAGGACAGAAAGAAGTCCTGCTATCATCTCTTGTACCCCTCGCCTGACTCCAGCTTGCCAGAGGCACAAACGGATTCAAGAGTCTGTTGGATTTTTGGTGGAGTTTGGTGTTCTTTTGCACTAATGCACGATTGAGCTTCTCATGACAGTGAAGGAAAATGACTCATTAATTGAAAACAGTAGCAATTATACTGAAGGCTCAGATATGGTGAAACTGACCTTAAGAAAGTTATCAATTATCAAACATAGTTATTGTAAGTTCCTAATTGAAAACCTTTACAGCAAATCTGCAGTGAATCTCACACCTAACAAAGCCTTTGCCAACTTCATATTCTCACAGACTGTACAGTTATGAATGAGCCATACTCATGTCTTTTCCTAGTATCTTCCTATTGAAGGGAAGCCACAGAAACACCTAGTGCTAAAACCAGAATGCATAAACAAGATGGAGTAACTTTTTTACCATGCAGCCGAGCTGAAGGAAATTCCCTGATCATATTGAATTTCCTAAGGAAATCAGCCCAGAATAAACTGAATGAGGTTTTCAGACTTCCCATGGAAAGGTCAAGCATCAGCTTTAACAACCATTAGAAACCAGTTTCAATCCTCTCTGCTATCCAGATTCACTAAGCCGTTAACAGAAAAGCTGAACAGAAAACCCGGACAATAGAATTCAACTCTAAAAACGTCTTTCACATCTTGCCTCAAACTGCAGTTAACAAAGTTGCTTATTTAAACTTTCCATTGCATCTGTCAGGATGCAGAAATTGAGACGGAAATGTAAGGCTTCAAGGGTGTAGTTAAATAAATAATACTCACCCTTAGCCCTAACATATTGTGTTTACAAATACAATAATTATATTTCTAGTTACATGTCAATGGAAGATATTTTCTAAGTCCTTCAAAAAGCATGCAAGCATTACTATAAGTAGGAAATAAGTCAAAACAGATTAGTAGACCAAAAATGGGGAGGGTAAAAAAAAAATCCTGCTTTGGTCAGCAACTCGGACCACCATCAGGGGATAAATCAATTTGCAGCAGCTGTGGACAGCCATTTAAGTCTGGGCCCTGAACAGATTAATTAGGAGAAGCGATGTTAAAAGTTAAAGGGGTCAGTGTTACATTAAGCACAGGAGTACTTGCTGGAGCAAACGCTTGGCTGTACATACCAAGACTCACAAGACATTCTTCTAGTTAGCCAGGGCTACGCCAGTAGCCAAGCTTTTGGCACTTGCTGCTTTCGCAGAGACAGCCGGCAGCTCCCGCAGGCTGATTTTAAGAAGCAAATGCCCATTCTTGCCCAGCCCTTGCCTCGCCGTACTGTGCCCTCACCGCGTTCAGCATTGCCCGCGAAGGCGGGCGCGCAGCCGTGCACAGCGCACCTTGGGGCCGCACTGGCAAGCGAAGGCAGGCGCTTCCCGCCCGGCTGCGATTGTCAGTGGAAAACTTAGGCAGCTCTTTCGGTCAGACTTGCTGCCGCGGACTCAGCAGATCGCAGCCCGCTCCCGGAGCTATCTGCGGGGCGGGAGCTGCCGGCTCCCGGGCGTCGCGGCCGGGCGGCTGCCAGAGACGGATCCTCTCCGTGCCGTGATTTAGGGCACGGCAGAGGTAGGAGGGGGTGGCGGGCAGAGCCTGCTGTGGATCGGAAGATGGAGGGCTGCTCTCCCAGAGAAACCCGAGCGGCTTCGAGGCGTCTGCTCCCCAGAGCGGAGATGCCAGAGAGCCCCCGGCTGCGGTCGGGCAGGGCGGTCCCGCCGCGCCCGGCTCCGGCTGCAACCTGGGGGGCAGAAGGGGGAGGCTGCTTCGACTCCCCATACCCTAGCTCCCCCTCCTTTAAACTTATCAGTGAACTGAAGGAAGCAACATTTTAGGTCCCGGTTGGAGCATGAACGATTTAAGAGCTGCGTCCGATTAGTTACTTTCGGTTTCTCTCTAACATCTAGGGGAGCAGAGTAGAAGAACGACAGCTAGTTCTCTATAAATTAACTCTGAAACGGAGTCACGAGTGCTCCTGCTAGGGTGACAAATCCTTCCCTGAACTGAACCAAATTTCTCAATTTTGGCACTAACAAAAGGACTCGAACTCCGCAAAAGTAAAAGGCTTGAATAAATGGCCGGGAATGTGGTTTTCATCCTTCCAATCTCCCTTATCAATGGTCTGTTGCAAATTTATGGAATCGAGCCCTTCAGCACAGCCAGAGGAGATGACACAGTTACATTGTATGGCAGTTTTGGAAATGCAATCCCTAACGTTATCCTGTCGTTTTAGGGAACAAGCTATTTGCAAGACCGCGGTACAGCTAAAGGAGACGTGCACCGCCTAAAATATTTCTTTCAAAATAGTCCGAAAAGATGTTCTCAGTGCTGCACAAACCTATGATTGCAGTGAAACAACAAGCGAAACAAAACAATCCCTTCAGAAATATTTCAGCCACTCTAACTCACACTGGCCAGCGCTAGAGCCGGGAGAGAGGAGAGGCAGGAAGGAAAAAGGCAAGTCCTAAATCCAGACAGGAATCTGAGGCTTTGTTATAATATATGCCTGGGAGGGTTATTTTCTGGGAAAACTGGGTTATTTGTTTTCTGAGCTCTTAAGCAGTATCCGGGGTGCTAGTTTGTAAGCCGGGGGCAGAGCATGTAAGGCTGCATGCAGCGCTAACCTGGCCCGGGCACAGCAGCAGCCCCGGTCCGCATGGGTTAGTTACAGCCACGGGAGCCCCTCAGAGCCCGGGGAGCCCTGCGGGAGAGGAGAGAGAAAGAAAAGGGGCTCGGGCTCCCCCCGCCCCGGCGCGCCCTGCCCAGCCCTGCCCGCGCCCGTACTCACACTGCAGAGGACCGGAGATGCCCACCATTCGCCACGGGCTGCGAGCTGCAAATAAAAGTTCCCGTCCTGCTCGGGGGAGAGACGGCAGCCCAGGCTGCTGGAGGGGCGAGGGGGTGGGAAAGGGGAGAGCAGCGCCGCGCGGCTTCCCTTCCCAGTCCAGATGATCCACGTCCACAAAAGTCAAAACGAGCTGAGGAGAAACTCCAGCTGCTCTTTCCCCCCCCCACCACCCTCTCTCGCTCTTTTTTTTTTTTTTTTTTTTCTTAAAGGAGGATCAGCTCGAGAGAGACTACTGGTTCCACGGGAAAGGACAAGAACCAAAAATAAAGCAAAGTCTCCAAGTCGAGATAGTTAATGCCCAGGTCCTTCTCCTTGCTGCTGCCGCCGCTTCAGACAAACGTGATGTGGAGCGCAGGGAGCGGCCGCTGTCAGTGGCGGGGTCTCTGCCTGTCCCCGAGCAGCCGACGCATAGCTGAGCCCGCGGCGAACCCGAGCCGAGCCGAGCCGAGCCGGGG
>JAYDZK010000113.1:127346762-127357254 GCA_034509185.1 Euphonia xanthogaster
CTCTTCCGATCTGGCCCCGCTACCCAGGTGCAGGGGGGGAGGGCTTAAAGCAGTGGGAGGTGATAGAGGTAGGAGACATCTGTGTCGTGAAGAGGTTAGTGGGGGTCAAGTATATGTTAACAATAGGCGAGCGTGGTCCCTCTCGGGCAGCCTGCCTACTCTTTCTTTCTTTCGCTCGCTTTTACTGGGTGGACATCTAACTTGCTCCCTAATGATGCCTCCCCGGCTTTAAGAGTCCAGACTGCCCTGCAGTAACCCAAGACAAACACTTTCTCTAGCCATCTGGAGAGCTCCTGGCTGCTCTGCCTGTGTCTCATCACTGTGTGAAGAGACAGCAGTGCTAGAAATCAAGCCACTCTCAGATCTACTCTCTAATCCCCTTCTGTTAGCTGATTTCCAGTCAGACTGTTTGCTTTTGCATTAGATAATAGCCTTAGAGAAAACAATTATCATTTTCTTTTTCCCTTTGTTTTTTCCTCTTTCTAAAGTACAGTATCAAGGAAGGCCTCCCTGTCTTATTTTAAAAGAAATTTAGAATCTTTTATGGCTTGAAGAACCCAGATGCAATTTCACACTTTCCTGGAAGGGGATTCTGGATTCTTCTGAAAGCAGCGACATGATCACAACTGCAGTGAAAATTAATTACTATCATCTACAATTAATAGAAGCATGCCACCATTTGACTTTGTGTTTCATTACATAATCATTTCGGTAGGCATCCATATATTTTCCGATTCATCAGTTGTTCCCTTCTACGTGTTGCAGAGAATATTATTGTCAGTCACACAATCTACAGCAAACTGGTATCTCTGCTATCATGTTGTCACTATATAAAGAAGGCGTCTCCACAAATAAAGAAAAAAAAGAAAGAGAAAAAACACTTACATTTGCTTCAGAGTAAAAAAGTGCATGTTTTTTTTCAGATTACAGATAATGGATTGGAACTGTCAGAAATGCTGGAATATTTAGCTTCATTTTTTCCAATGTCAGATGTTAAGTAAAAGAGTGAGCATGGAATAGAACTTCTAATCAAGCTGCCTTCTTTATTCCTGTACATACACGTACACACACGCACACACGCACGCACACATACACTATAGGCCTGATCTTGCAAATTTACAAATACTTAATTTTAAACACATAAATAGACCTATTGAATGCAAAGTAGCATTCTGTGTGTTCATTATAAAGGCATACACATTTCCAAAAGGGGGAAGAAGCTTTTTTTTTTTGTATATTTATCTGCATATTTATAACAGTATTTGCCTGTGTTGCTGGCTTTGAAATTTTGGTTGATTTTGAAAATATGTTTTAAATCTATTTTATTATCTGGATAAAGCTACTTTTTCTGCAGACATTTCAGGACATGGAGCTTTAATAAACTGGTCAGTATCTTGTCATACATGGTTGAATTTATGTTGGAGTAAATTCAGCTCTACAGATCATAAATCAGGACACGTTTTGGTCTACTGTGATTTCAATTAACAAAGATGGTGAGCAGCCACAAGTCTGGCATTGATTTCTAATTTAAAAACTATCTGTTTTACAGAGGTCTATTTCAAAGCCAAAATTATGGGAGAATCTTTTAAAAAGTGTCTTCAAATATTTAAAAATAATCTAAAGATAGCAAATTTTACAAGGCTTCTTTTTTCTTCAGCAGATTTAGAAACTTCAGTTTGAAAATCTTTGTGGCGTGATGCTTTCATTCCAATTGTTCTATGTGTAAGGTGAAAAATAAAGACGTTTGCCAGTGGTCTCAGACCATGTTTTGATGAGTGTCACAGACTGAACACTGACTCCTAATTCTCAGTTTACAGCTTTTAAAAAAACCCTACGATGCTTCCTCTTTAGTGTGTACATTCGCTCCAGAAGATCAATCAACTTTCTAGGCAATACTGTTCAAATTAGTGGATGAGCATCAGCTTAGATTTAGAAACTCTGGAAAATCTAATCTGAACTATTAGCAATTTAGTATCCATGAAGTTTATAGACTTTTGCGGTCTCATTTCATAATGAGAAAAATACAGAAATCACCTATTAAACTCCCAGCCCTGGCTCATATTATATGACATTTCCCACTGTTCCCAGTAAGGACAAAACCTTCTCAGATAATGGAGCGTAGTAGAGAGCGTTAAATGCCAACTACTTCGTGGTGACTATATTTTTCTTAGACATGCTGGGAGAATTGACATGATTTCTAAATAACAAAAGATTGTAAACATTGAGTCTTATCGGTATATTGCAAAGCTGATGATTGAAGCCTGGCTTATTGCAAGCTTCTCTTATCCATACCTTTTTCTTTTCTCTATTTATTTCCCAGAGAAAGTAGATGTGGTTTTTGTGTGAAAAAAGAAAAATAAACACCTTCTTCGGAAGATGAATTCATGTTTCAGGAGGGAAAAAAAAAATGCAGCCTCACAGTAGACCTCACAAATACTTGGTAACTTTACACCCTGCAGATTTTTTTCTGCAGACTGTAGATACCATGTCTGATTTGACATATGAAGGATTTACACTGTGTATCACTCTGTGACATTGTGTGAGAGAAAGGCTGGTTAAAGTATAGTTGCACATGGAAGTCAGAAATATCCTGCTAGGCTGTCCAAATCTGACTATATTTTGATTGTACAGAGACCGATCAAATGTTCAGAGCTGAAACAGGGCTCAGTCTTTACTGTGAATAATTATACTATGGGCAGTCATCTGCACTGAAATTCTTGGAAGAGAACTTAAATATCAACTCACCTCATTGCTGTTTAAAAATAGAGACAAGTATGTCCCTCTTAATTGTCACTGCCTTGCAGCTCTGAGTGTTACATATTGTCACATGTTCCCATCCAGAGCTCATGCTCCTCAAACGCTTCCCAGTCAAGCTGCAGACTTTAGGTCCATCCTTGTTTTTTCATGGATGTTTCTCTATAAACGTGTCTTCCACTTCCAAAAAGCTTGCTTTCACAATCCGGGAAGTGCACAAGGATCTCGCTGTTTGCTTCTGCTGAAGCTGAATTAGGCCTTGGCATCCGGATCAGGGCTGTAGGTAGCCACCACAGCATTCCCTTGAGAAGCTCTCATTTGGATGGAGTGACGCAGTAAATATTCGTGTAAAACTAAACAGTCAGATAGAATGCTGAGCTAGATCATTGACAGCTTTAACTCACAAACGTTTGCCTTAACCATATCTTTCCAATTTTCCCTCTAATTTGCAAGTATATTTTACATATTCATGTGGGCCACGCTTCATTTTCCCCTCAGTCTGTTTGCACACATTTTGTAGATTGTGCAGTGCAGAGGATTGCAGCAGGATGGAATCTGCTCCAGGATTACACCAATGTTGCATACATTTTCTTCAGAAAATCATTTTCGGTTTAGTTGGGAGTGCAGACTAAATCCTGCTTTGACCCCTGCAGAGAAAAGTAGCAAAGACATAAAGAAGTGCTGTGTTGCAGAAATGCTGCCCCCTCCCTGGGGCTTGGCAAGGGCTGGGACAGGTGAGCCACAAGTTGCTGGGTGCGCTTTGCAGCTCCTTGTGTGTGGAAAACACGCGCCAGGATTAACACTTGATAACGTGAGCAGAAAATATGCATTAGCAGGATAGATCCCCACCCTTTAGTATGCAAAGCATGTCCACTAGGTGATGTACATGCTGCAAGAGCTGACATATTACCTGCCTTTCTTTCTGTGCACACTATTGTTTACCTTTTGGTAGTGAGGAAAATGTATTATGTTATTTCCAAATTAAAAAAAAAAAGAGGCTATCTGATTTCAGGAGGTTATAAACTCCATTGATATACATTTTGACATCTTTTCCTTTTCTAATGGAATAGATTTTAGCTCTGCTTCATGTATATTTATTCAGGATATTCCTTAATTAAATTATATGCTAAGGATACTTTTCGTGTTCTTGTTTGCCTTTTGGCATCGTCAGGAGTCCTAAAACTGCTTTAATTTTGCAGCATTCTGAAGCACTTTGCTGAAGAATATATGCACAGTGACAGAAAAAGGGGAGCTGGGTTATTTTGGAAAGATCACATAAACAAAAATAATATATTGGCAGTCATTTGAGGGAATGTCAGCTTTGTCACTCATTTTCAGTGAAATATGGCTTCCTATTAAAACCCAGATCTTTTCAAGAAAAAAAAATCTACTGGTTAAATAAAGCACACCAAGCAGAAAGAGAAAAAATTATTTGAAAAGTTTCTGTTTTACAGAAGCAAACAGCTTACCTTGTCTGACTCCATTGTCTCTCTTTTAGTTATGCAAATAAATAGGTATTGAATATTCATAAAATTAATATTTAAATGTATTTTAAAATATAAAATATTTATCATTCGTGTTGAAATATTTTTGTCTGTGCTGAAACCGAGAGAATAGATAGTGCTGTAATAATACAGGCTTAGTACTTCTTCTATAACAAACACGAAAACACCAAAATGGAAATAACAAATTTGTTTTTCATCAATGTCAAAGTGCAGGAAACATTTTGCTGTTGAGGTTCCTGGAAGCAATAAGTGCTGTATTAACTGCCATGCAGCACACACACACACTCCCACACGGGATCCCTCGCCTAACAGGGGGAAACCGTTGCCCTAACACACAGGCATACAGTTCCTTAACTTCCCACCTGCCGGGCAGCCACCTGCAATAAACAATAGTGATCTAATATCAGACAGTAATAAAATCAGCAGCCATGAAGCTATTTACCTAAACACCACTAGAAGTCCCTCAAAAGTTGAGCTGCTGGCTGGGGGACCCTTTCTTCCAAGGTGGAAGGGACACCTCTCTTAGGGCAACCTCTGAATGAATGCCAGCACGATCCCTTTTTAAATATACCTACTGTTTAACTAGAGACAGCGGCCATCTCTAATCTACATAATGATGCACAGCTACCTTGAGGTAATGGATCCAAGGTGCAAGATCTGTTCCAGGTTTCCTTTTGTGTATACATAGTCCCTCAGTGCTACATCTCCTAAAAAGTACAGTGACATTTTGTATATGGAAGGCTAACGACATAACTCTCTTATCTTTTTCACTGACATGTTGACAGTACATTATTCCACTTACATACATGCTTAAATTGGGAATAAAACTACATTTCCCTGCCAGCTTTAACTAACCGATATACCAATCATGCTCCTGTATTGAAAATCTGTCTCGTTCAGATTTCACAAAGAGAGGTGAAGTCCCCTCTTGGTATATCAGATCTCCATGTCTCCAGCTGTAAATAAAAACAAACTGGTCTAAGCTGGGAACTCTATTAATATCATGACCTCAGTATGATGTAACTGAAACCACATTTTCCACATCCCCCTAACCACTGTTTATATTTGCATCAAACTAATTTAAACAAAGGTAGGATTTAAAACTGCTGTCTTGAAAAAAGAAAGGAAAATTCTCCTCTTGAAGATGACTTTTATTGTAGTGATTGCTTTAAAATGCATGTGTGTCCATAACCTGAGATACTCCTCACAGAAGTCCAGAAATACTCTACAAGCCACCTAGATATGTTGGTATTCTAGTTCCCTTTACATTGTGTTTACATTGTATTGTCTGTACTCATATGTTTTAACTGTTCATATGTGAATCAAAAGCTTGCACAAATATATCCTTCCATGGCTGTGTTAGAATTCACAAGACAACTATTAAAAAAATCAAGTACTAAGGAGGATGTAGTTCACCACTTAAGCTGAAAGATACATCTGAACATAAAGTAGATATTTTATTTTTAAAAGAAAGACTAACAATCAAGTGTCATAGTGAACAAAGATGGTATTTCAATGTTTCAAACTGCTGTGAAAAAAACTCAGCTAGATAATTGAATCTATTACTGCATTTGTTGGACTCTATTTAAAGCCTGTTTTATTTTTAGAAAGAAACTGACTAAATCTGGTTTTCTCAGGAATTGTTATTTGCAGATCAGTAATACCTTAAAATGTTGTCTCATATGCACATCATTACAGGGAAGATGTTTGATACATCAGTCACTTACTGTTTCTCCTTTCAGACAAACTGGAAAAGTAGAAGTAATGAAAAAATTATCTCTTACAGAAAAGAGAAGTATTTTTTCCCCTTTCACTGGCAAAAGCTTTCTTTTTGAAAACTTTTAAAGATGCAAGTTAAGAGGACATAGGAAGTAAATAAACCATAATACAGAAATATCGAGAAAGAACAAAGCACAGTATGAGGCACGCTATTTATAGAAAAAAGAGGAAATAAACATAACACTTTTAACACTACACAATGCAATGTGCAAAATTACATTTTAAAGGCAAAGTAGCAATGAGAATGTCTAAGAAAAGCCACAAGTTGTATAGTTAAAGAGCTAAATTCAGCCACCTTTAGTTGAATTCTGGTGTATGCTCCATCAGTTTACTGGAACTTTTCTTGAAATTAGGTGCTGCTGCATGTGTCAAAACCTCATGTGACGTGCCATAATAATTTATTGCCCGTCTGCAGAAACAACCTGATTCTGTCTCACTGAAATAACTGACATGTTTGGCCACTGATTTCTTAGGAAAGGAGCCGAACTAGAACACTCACAAACCTTATTACTAAAAATGCTGTTCTTTTCAAGTAATGTTTTTTTTAACTCAAATTTATTTTTTTCATACAGAATTACTTTCCTTTTAACCATGGGCGAAAAAATAAAAATAAGCGTATTGTATTTGATAGTTGTGTCCCACATAACAGAAACAAAGTAAGTCAAAGAAGGCATCTTGAAAAATTTCATAACTAGAAACTAGAAACTGTCTGCAATACATAAACATTTTAAAATACTGAAAGGAGTACTTTCCCTGGTTTGACTTGTGTTTTTTTCTCTGCCAACAGTGACACAGGTTATAAACTGTGTCTAAATCATCCAAGAAACCCAAGAAACTGTGAGTTTGGAGCTGCTTTCACCACCTACAAGATGTGGTGCTGAAAAAGGTCCAGCTTACAGCCGCCCCAGCCACTTTCCAAACATCTGAACAGGAAAATAAGCTTTTTGAGAGGTCTCATGTCAGAAATGAGCATTTCTGATTAAATATCCTCATTTCTGATATCACTGTGGTGTCTGTGAGTTTGGGGAAGGGTTTGGCTCACTTTGAGAAGGCGAATGAGTATTTCTCTCTTCTCACAGTGAGTAATTATTCAAACTTTACTTGATAAAGGCCTATTTCTCTTTGTAACATTTTTTGCCTGGAAGCTTTCCCATTTTGTTTGTTTCTCTTCTCATATAGTTTTGAGAAAGAAGTGTACATCTCCCCAGGCCCCTCCTTTACCTTCTCAATCCATAAGTAATCTTCTAGTGAGATTTGCTACATGACAGCAAATTGCAGCTCTTGATGAATTGTAGGCTTCAGTGATTTCAACATGAAGACAGTTTCTTTCTTTTCTGTGACTTCTCTGAAATTGATTCCTTCAGATTTCCAGTTTCAAAGCTAGAGATTTCTGTTTATTCAATTTAGCATTCTTCAACAAAATTATCTCCTTAGTGGTATGACTGTCTCTTGATCAGGATTTCAGAGGTCAGTAACAGGCAGTGAAAAAAACTAAGTCTAAAATACTTGCCCATTCAGATATATCAGAACAAGGTTTCCTAATCAGCTTGCATGAATTTTGGGATTTGTTCCAACCGTTAAAGAAGAAATTTTGAGGATTCCTAGAGTTAACATCTGTTCATCTGAAGACCTTTAAGCAGAGCCATATAAAATGGCAGGTTTTCATCAGGTTGGTTGTTGTGTACTGGGGGTTGTTCCACATGACAAAAGCTATTGAATTAGGCCTCACAGGCTTTGTATATCTCACAGAGTATCTAGTTCACACATATATACACACACACACACACACACACACATATATACATATATAAATATATATATATGTGCATGATGTATATGATCATATATATGTATATAAACTTTTCAGTGTTTTACTTCTGTGTGGAATGAGTGAGAAGCAGGATAGCTACACATCTTAAAATAAAAAAAAACAGAAAGAAAATAAAAACAAGAAACCTCAAGCAATCAACCAGATATTTTTCTACTTTAGATGCTGCTTTTGCTATTCTTTCCTAAAGTCTCCCATAAAAGGTTGCATATGAGAGTTCTCTGATTTTTTTTTTCTATAGGTATCACAAAACTTCTGATTTTATTCCCAAGGTTTTGGAACTAGTTACTTGGAATTCTTGTACCTATATACTGCTCTTCAACTGAGTGAATATCAGGGTCGTTCATGTTTCTTTTGTAATAACTTCACTTCTAAAGGGCAAACTACAATTCTTAAAAAGAGATACAGGAAACCTGAAGATTTGTTAATTGCAAGCAAGTAGTCTTAGACTTTGTCTGTCTGCCTGCTGAAGCCATGGATGGTCACTGATAAATGCCTGAGCTAGCAGCATTAGATCACTGAAACCTGTGTAGCAATAGTGCAAAAGCCACGTGTGATTAGTTTAACACATCTGGTTTCTGCAGTGATGCCAGGGCATCAAAAGGACACCAACTTACACTTTGGTTCTGATGGCCACTTCTACTGACAAGAGTGATCTCCATAAGTTTCCAGATGAGCTTAATGTGAACAGATTTTGCAGCAGGGGAATTTGTCTGGATTTCAAATGTGCGAACGATATCTACAGTCTAAAGAGTACCCTATTAATAAAATGGGAACCATGGGGCTGTCATTAGACATTATCAAGACCAAGAACATGCTATATCATTCTTTTTGTGCCCATATGGTTGCCCAATATTCTCTCTCTATTGGATTGTGCTTGGTTTTGGCATCTGAAAGCTATCTGGTACAATAAGCTACAGGTTTCCAATCATGTCCATGTAATTGCAGTAGCACCATACCAAGACCATAGCTGCTGGCATCTGCTGAAACAGCTGTAGACTGAGAAATATCATAAAATGCCAGTACTGGGAATGTAGTCAATTGAACCTTTAAGCTCTCAAAAGCACACTCCTGTTCTTTACCCTGTTTATTTTCAGTGTCTGTTCTAAGCAGTTAATAAAAAAGATTGGCCCTTTAAATGAGAGCTTTAGTATGAATTTGCTTCAAATTTTATCATGTGGGTGAACCACACCAGTTCTGATATAATTTTATATGGTGGTATTTCAAATATAATCTTAATTTCTTTTCCACCTCCATTTTCCTTCATGTCTGTCACATATCCTGACTGCCATAGCCTGTATTTCCTGCTGGTTTAGTCCAGCAGCTTACATGACCTTCAAAACTTGTGTTTACTTTAATGTTGCAATGTTTCTCAAACTCCTGATAACTATTACTATAAATATATACTCCCTTAAGGGCTCATAGGAAATTCTTTGGAATTACTCTGATATATCTGTGATGCCAGTCTGATGATCAAAGCAGTGTTTCTGAATGATGTCACTGTTTCAGCACTGTCGTGATGAAGTAGACCTTGTCTGAGTTTCTACCTGCATCTTGTAAGATATTTGACATATGGTTGATTGTGAATCAGATCTTCCTGCTGACAAGAAAAGAGTAATAAAAGACCTTTTAAGTCTACTTGTGTGGTATTTTCACCACAATTGATGTCAAAAAAGAAACAGTTCAGGTCCAAGGTCTAATCTGTAGCTCATCCTAAAACGATTTCTTTTAAAATGTGGAAAATACAACTTTACACAATACTTGGCATGAGATAAACATACACCAATTGGGTTTAGCAACTTTCTCCTGAATTTGACAGATTTCACCAAACTGGCATTATCTCCTCTGTTCACTGTGCAAAACCTCTTTGAAAGATATACCTGTAGTGACGTTATTAGAGGGGAAACATCATCAGAATAGGATCTTAGCCGGGATGACTGCAGCAGGTGTTGATTCAATATGTGGTATATCTCCATCCAACTGGGCTTTTGACCACTACTGTGGGGTTCTTCAGTTTAGCCTTAGATATTTAGACTTATATAGAAAGAGAAATCAAACAAAAAACTAAGAGAGAGGATTTATTTTTCATTGTTCTTAATGAAGACATAAGGAATACTTTCCCGGTTGCTTCCACATTTCTCCTGGGCTAGGCTGTAAATAATTTCAAATTGCTCATATCCCAGACCTGTCTAACCTTTCTGCTGCTTAAAGCCAAAGAGTCCAACTGAAACTCTCAGGACCTGCCTGATCCCTCATCACCAAAGCAAAATGGAAACTACAGTCACTGTCCTCAGGGAAGTCAGGACAAGAAAACCAAAACTGGGCTTGGCAGCACTGGCTTCTTTATATTTCATCTGCTTAGCTGTCCTCAGTTACTTCATACTGGTGACTGTTTTCTAATCCACAGTAAAGCACAACTTAAAATAAGGAGGTACCTGAGAGCATTCAATCCTTTTGCACATTTGCAGGTGAGAGCTGTCATCTTCCTTCATCTGTGTGGATACACAGTCACCTTGGAATCTCTGGTTTGTGGATGTGCTGGTTCTTCCCATTTCCTTGATAAGGGGTTATCAAGCCTTCCTTCCTTCCTTCCTTCCTTCCTTCCTTCCTTCCTTCCTTCCTTCCT